>CM042845.1:18594113-19194113 GCA_023653725.1 Bungarus multicinctus | reverse complement strand
GGCATATAAGTCTAAGGGCTCTTGCTATAATACAAAGCCTAGGTAAATGTATCTCAAGAGCCAGTTTGATGCACCAGGCTGGAAAATGTGAGAGTGTGGATTCTAGACCTGCCCTAGGCATGAAGCCAGGGGGGATGCCTTAGGGCCAGCCTCCCTCTCTCAGCCCTACAAGGCAGGCAATGGCAAGCCGCTTCTAAAATCTTGCCGTTGCATGGAGTCAACATTGACTCACAGACCCACAAAACAGTTTTATCATCTACATATATGAGATCCCAGAGAGAAAACCCAGGTTGAGGTGACCGGCGCCAGGAGGGGAGGCTCCCTGGCCTTTGCGTGAGGAACTGTGGAGAAGCTGGAAAAGGGACGCAGCCAGACGGACCAAGACCAGGGAGAAACGGCATCACGTCCAAAAGCAACTTCTCAGGGTGCTTTATTTAGACTTGCCAGTTCTTACAAGACTCAGGGAAGAATGCCAAGGGAGCCGCCTCCTCTGATGGCTGCCAGGGGACCAAGAGGGATGAAGGAGGAGGTCCGGGGCAGCCTGGCTGGAAAGGCCTCCTGGCTCTTTTGTGTCTTCTGAGCTCTGCTTCACAGGAGGAAGGTAAGCAGGAGCATCCCCAGGATCAGCAGGTAGCGAACGAGACGGGAGGAGCAAGCAGGGGATCCATTGCACAGGTCCCTGTTGCAGCAGTGGATCCGGATCCCTGGCAGCTCCTGCTGCTGGCAATGACGGGAGGTGGCACATCCGCTGGTCAAAAGGACCCCCAGCACCGCTGCCAAGGACAGAGAAGGACAAGGAGGAAACTCAGGCTGGCAGCCACCCACGTGACTGGCAGGCCCCACACCAGCTGCACTGACAGCCTCCCTGGGACTTTGGCTCTTGGGTTGCACAGGCAGCTGTTGCAAAGCCCCCCCCCCCCCCCTTGAGGCCGCCTGTCCCTCCCCAAATAGAGGAAAAATGAGCTTCTCCTGGGACTTCAGGTGTGAATTTGACATTGCAACCAGGTGTTCTGGTTCACCGGCAGCAGGTGCAGATGGCTGAGGCCTCGGAGAGTGAGGACTCCAATGAGGGTCCTGTGTGTGAGGCAGGGATGGGGCCAGGACCATCAGGGAGTGGAGTTCTGCCTTTGGAGATTGTGGAGGCCAGCAGCAGTGAGGAAGAGGCCCCTGAGGAGCCTGTGCCCAGTGCGCGTGTGTGCAGGAAAGGAAAGAACAGCTGCAGCAGCACGGGTGACTCACGATTAAGGCTGCAAGGTAATGGCCCCTCCCTTAAAAGCCAGCTGAGAAACCGGAGTGCTTTGCAGGAAGCAAAGAAGTTTTTGCATTCAAGCCTTGTGGACATTCAGAATATCTTGGTGTTTGGGGACTCTTTGTATTTGAAATATTTCTTAGTAACTTTATCTAGTGTTCTTGGCAGCCTTGCACCACCTTGGCAAAGCTCGGTTTTATCAGAGACAATTAGTTTGAAACAGCCTTTTAACCAGGAAGGAACGGAATTCGTAAAGAATCATTAAAAGGTTTTGCTGTTATCTCCGTGTGTTGTTTGTTTCTTTGGAACAAGGTTTGGGTCAGAACACCGGGAGGACTAGCTGATGATGACAGTTTTGCTTCCAGTAGGTGCAATGTTCTACTGGGGGGCGCCCCTCACTACAAAACAGGCAGTGAGTCGGGTGGGTGGGAGCAGCTGTGCCCTTCCTGAAGCTGCAGGGGCCAAAGTGGCACCACTGACCCGCATTTCACCAGCTACAGCTCAGGAGTCCCAGGAAGCACTGCCAGTCCTTTGGGCCTCCCCAGAAAGGGAGAGGCCAGGATTGGGTGGCTCATCTGCCTCAGGAGGCCTGGGCTGTCCTCTCAGCCTCTCCCTGCCTGTGGGTGCAGCAGAGGCGTCCGTGGGGGGTCTCCCAGGACAGCCTGCCCTTTTTCCATCTTGAGGGCTTGACAGGGAATTCTCTCTGTATCAAGGGCGAAGTTGAACTGAAGCTCTTGCCATCCCCAGACCTGGCCTGCTGTCTCCCACCTCTGCTCCTGCCACCCTGGCCTGTGTCATGCCCCAGTTGGAATCTGATTCCAAGGGAGAGGTGGAACAGCTGACAGGGATTGGGAATGTGGCTCTGGTGGTTGTGGAGGAAACTGGGGAAGGGCACAGGCTGGCTGGGCATTCAGAGGAAGATCCAGGCCCACCCCCTCTTCATCCTAGGGCATGCAGGGAGGAATGAATAAGGGAGCAACGTGGTTTACGGGGGAGGAAAGGGCCCTGATCCCCTTCATGGGCTGCAGCTGGGAAGATTGTTTAAAAGGGCAAACTGCGAATGGCAAAGTTGCTGGAAGCAAAGCGTGCATTATCTTTGTCAAGGCTTGTCTGGGTTTTGGTGTCCTCCCACCTGTGGGTGCTGCATTATCTTTTGGAAGCCTGCAATTTATCATCCTGGCCTGTCATGTTAATTACTTCAGTGTGATTTGTGTTGGTTTTTTTATTTCTACTTTATCTGTACTTTGGGTTCGGATTGCATTTCTTCGCTTCGCAGATTGTTTTGGGATGAGTTTGATCTCCAGCCAAGGATAACTGGGCATTGGGGGCCAAGTTGGAGGCATTAAAGGGAATTAATCTACTTTGGTGACTTTGTTATTTTTGTGCCACGTCGCGGCTCATCACAGCCTGCCAGTTGTGCTGATGAGTGCAGGATGGGGGGCCACCAGGCTAAAGAGGGAGGAGGATCTCCGGAGAAGGTCATAGCGAGTCACCTTCATGCCTTCATCCCGGGGAGGCGTCTACCAGGAGGATCCCCAGCAGAATCGGGCTCCACCCGGTGGGACCCTTGTTCTCTTTTGACCAAGAGAATCAGGGAGGACATGCATCTTGCTAGGTATTTGCAGCCTTTATGCCCGTAAACAGGCCCTCTGTTGAGCCGTCCTCTTCTCATCTCTCCCGTCCGCTTGCCCAGAGCCGTGGAAGGAGCAAAGGGGAAGGCTGCCAACTCACCGCTTTCCATCTTAATGCAGAACCGGTGCTTGAACCCCTGGTGGGAATGGGGGCAGGTGACCACTTCGGGACTGGAGCAACCGGTGTTGACCGACTGGCTGCCCACGATCACATTGCAGCTGTAGCACTGGAGCCCAGCAGCTGAAAGGGGGAATACAGTGGGGTGTGAGGGGCAGGGAGGGATCCCTTCCGTAGGCAAGCGGGGAGGGGGAATTCACTCCTGCAAGAATGGTGGTCCTTCCTTCTGTTCTAGCTGTTCTAGGATGGGAGCTTTTAGAATCCTAAGGCTGGAGGTCTTCTAGTCCAAGAGGCTCCAACCTTGGCAACTTTAAGCCTGGGGGACTTCAACTCCCAGAATTCCCCAGCCAGCAAAGCTTGAAGTCCGCCAGGCTTAAAGTTGCCAAGGTTGGAGAGCCTTGTTTCTAGTCCAATTCTTGCCCAACACAGGAGTCCTTATTCCATCCCAACCTTTTGCACTGTCCAGGCGGTTAAATGTGGCAGTGGAAAAGCCCTGTCAGATTCCGTGTTCTGCAAATGGCCATTTCATTGTTCATTCCCCTCACCTTCCCTGGCATGTGCAGCCCAGAACTGATCCCCATGAGAAATATGGCTTTTAATTGAACTGTTATTTAAAAAAAACACAATTTCATTGTTTTCTTTAAAAACCTCACAATCAATACATTTCAAAAAACTTGGATATTAGATTGCAATGCTGCAGATAAACTACAGTACAACTATATAGTAATAGTGTATAAAAAAGAAAGCTATTGGATAAATGATTGTGTGTAAATATGTGAGACAATATACCTGATAAATGATAGTAAACTATTCATATAAACTATTATTTAAAGAGAGTTATATCGGGAGAAAAACGATAGCAGCATTTAGGGCATGCCCACCTGCTCAGTAACCTGATGAATGCCATCAGGATTCATAGAATCATAGGGCCTGGGAGGGGCCTGGGAGGTCTTCTAGTAGGTCTTGGTCAGGTTTATTGCATCCTTGACCAAAGGGTGTCCAGTCTCTTCTTGAAAACCTCCAGAGTTGGAGCACCCACGTAGGCAACCGGTTCCACCGGTTCATTGTTCTCACTGTCAGAAAATTTCTCCTTAATTCTAGGTTTAGTTGTTCAGTTTCCATCTATTATTCCTTATGCTTGTTTAGAACATAGCTTGACCCACTCGTGATGTGGCAACCCCTCAAATATTGGAAGATGCTCTCCTGTCTGCCCTGGTCCTTCTCTTCCCTAGACTAGCCAGGCCCAGTTCCTGCAACCGTTCATCATATGTTTTAGCCTCCAGGCCCCTCAATGCTGCTGGTGGATGGAATCCTTCTGGGCAGCACATTCTGCAAAAGAACCTCACTGTGATCTCAATCCGATTGGGCAAAGGTGGCATGAATTTCTGGCTGCCAGGCAGTTGGAGGAGTAGCTGAAACCTGTTTTCCAGAGTTTGAAAGGCCCAAAAGAGTCTCCTCCTTCCCCTCCCTTAAGACCGTGGTCAACGCTGCTCTTTGCCACCGGGTGCAGCCCGTGGAGCCTTCGGGGTCCATGAGGGGAGCTGCCAGTTCTGCAGCCCCCAGAAGGAGAAGGCCGACGTCAGCTGGGGGCTTGTTTGGGGCTGGTCTTCTCGGGCAGAGAAACTTGGAGCCTGGAGGGGGGGCGCAAAAAAAGGAACCCCTGTCCAGGACCCTCCGGCCACCCGCGGGCGGGGGGCCCACCTTCCCCGCAGCGGTAGCTCGGGATGACTTGGATGAACAAGGCTCGACCTGCTGATCTCGGGGCGGCCGGGCGGGCGCTGCTGGCTTCTCCCGGGTCAGCCGAGTTCTCCCGGGCTTGGGACCACCGGCCCGGGGTCTTAGGCGTAGCCGCGGGAAGCTGCAGAGTCGCGGCTGGAGGGGGAGGTGGGTGGGAAGGGGCCAGGGGGAAAAAGTGACCCCCCCCCAAAGAAGACCCAACTTGTTAAGGGAAGAAGACTCTGGAGCGGGAGGCGGGAGCCCTGGGGAAGGGTCACCGCAGGTGGGAGGGAGTCCCGGCTTATGCAATTCCAGATCAGGTGGTTCTCCCGAGATGCCTCCGAGGGTGGAGAGGAGAAGCCGGGCAGCGGAACACGCCAGCACGACTTGATGGACGGGACCGACCCCCCACTTCCCCCCCGAGCACTTACTGGTAGCCAAGAGGAAGGATCCGGCCAGGAGGCGGAGGGTCCCGCCGGCAGCGAATCCAGTCACACCGAGCACAGCCATGGGTGGGGGGGGGTCTCCGCCGTCCGACGCCGGACTCAAACCACGCGAAGCATCTACGGGGAAGACCGGCCAGGCTGGATTCCCCCGCGAGGCGCTGCTCTGTCACTCCACCCGGGGACGAGGCTCCCTCCCCCCCAGTCCAGATGCTCAGAAGCCCACGCGGGGAAGCAGGGCTGGGAATTAGCAGCCTCCCCCTTCTATTGCTCGCCACGAGAGACCTTCCTGCGGCCGGAGCAGATCTCTGGTGTGTGTTTGTGTGGCGGCGTTTCAGCCCCTCTTCCCCCCCATCCAGCTTTTCCTGCCCCCCCTTCTCCTTTCCGCGATCATTCTCGGCTAATACAGCTGTGCAGCAGCTGATGGAAAGAAATTCTCTTTAATCAAGGTTTAATACTAAATCCACTTCGAAATCCCCTAGTTGGATTAGAATGGAGGAAGCTGCTTTTCTTGATTAAGCTCTCCGCTCGCCTTTCACGAACAGGAGAATCCCCTCCCCCCTCCCCCAAAAAGCTGTTGCGTTGAATGCCGGGCAGAAAGAAGGTGAGTTTTAAGCCTGAAACGGTGACATTCAAAGAAGCGAAGGGGACAGAAAAGACCAGAAGGCCAGATCATTCGTTCACAGATATGAGGCTGTTATTGAAAAAGCTCAGCAATATTGGAAAATGATTTATTACCGGAATGAAACAAGGGTTACACGTTGGCTTCCTTTCTAACCTGCCACTTTTTGAACTAAACCCAGATTAGGACCAACATATTGTCCTCAACAATCGGAGGACCCGGATTGTTGGGAACAAGAGGCTGACTCTGTAAACAGCTTACAGAAGGCTGGAAATCACTGTGAAGCGGTATATGTCTAGGTGCTATTGCCTCCTCCTTTCCTTCCTTTCCTTTCCTTCCTTTCCTTTCCTTCCTTTCCTTTCCTTTCCTTCCTTTCCCTCTCTTGTGCAATGATTAGAAGGCAGCGTTGCAGGCTGGCTCTGCCCATAGAGCCAGAAGTTCGATCCTGACCAGCTCCAGGTTGACTCAGACTACCGTTCTTTTCAGATCAGTAAAATGAGGACCCAGATTGTGGACACCACTATAAAGCACTGTGAAGTGGTATATAAGTCTAAGTGCTATACGTTCCTCAACGGAGGGAATAGAAAGAGCCGCAGGGCCGTCTTCGCGGTGCCAACGTGGTGCCAGTGGGGGGCCAAGCAGCTGGGCGGGGAGGGCAGGTGGGGGGGCCAGGAAAGCAGCGCCAGTCCAGCCACGGCCAGGAGACCTCAGGACTGGCCTGGGGCTTAAGCAAAGCGGAGCCCAGAAGGAAAAGGAGGAAGGAGAGCCGCGGCAGCCGCAGCGTCCCGCTGAAAGAGGCGGCGGGGGGGAGGTTCGGTTTCTTATGGATCGGAAACGAGAGAGCCTTGACTTCTTTGGGGGTACCTGTGGATGTCCCTGAGCCCGGGTGGAGGCTCCGGAGTGGGTGGGAGCCAGGAGTGGGGTGCGGAGCGGCTAACAAGGCAAGGCCGATCTCGGGGTCCATTTTCTGGAGTCCCTTGCTCGGACCTTGGCCGGGGTTGCCCTCCGGGCGCCCGAAGATAGTCTCGAAGCAAGGCTGAACGAGACCGCCGAGACTCGGCCCGGGAATGAAATGCAGAAACCGGCTGGCACCTCCCGCTTTGCGTTGCCTTGCCGGGCAGGAGCCACGCGGGAAGACCCCCCGCCCAAATGCGGGGAGGGGAAGGGGCGTCCTTTGGCAAGGCTCGGATGCTGCTGGAGCGGGGAATAGCGCGGGTCCCAGTGGGCAGCCGCCCAGAATCCTCTGCCCTGCGCAGAGGGAGGGTGGGCCAGATGGACCCTTAGGGACCCATCCGGCTCCCGGATTCCGACAGCGAACGCGGGTCCCTGCCTTCCTTGGCAGGGGGGCGGGGGAGAAGCGAACTGGGAGCGGGTACGGGGGGCGGCAGAGCAGGGGAGGAGGGTCGGGGACAGGAAGGAGCCATTTGGACCAAAGTGGGGGGGGAGAGTTCGGGGGGGGGGGGGCTCTGCCCATCACCCCTCCGGCCCAGAAAGACTGAAGCCCACCCGAAAGAGCTGGAAAGGAGGTCGGGAATCGCTAAGCAGGACCCCCTCTTGGCGAGGTGCAGCCAGGCCTCTCCAAGTGGGGCGGTGCCAGTCCGAGAACAGTCCACCCCCGGGGTCGCCTTCCTCCTGCCCGCCTGGCATCCTCCCGGAGGCAGTCAGCGACTCTAGACCACCTTCAGGGGCCACGTTGGATTGGATGTAGGCCGGTGTCCCCCAACTCCTCCCTCCCTTGCCTGGACCCCAATCTCTTTCTGGAGCAGCCCCACGGGGGTCGAAGCCGCTCTTGTGGCCGGGGGCGGGGGGGGGGAGGAAGTCGCGCGGTGGGGATTCGAACTTGGGGTTCCTGGCCCTCTACATTCCCCTCGGCCACCATCTTGAAAAAGGGCAGGTGACGCCGACGCTGCGGGCCTGAGGACGTCAGTCTTTTCTCTCGGCCGTGATTTCTCTTATCGCGAGGCTTAGTCACCGAGTCAATCAACATCTTGCCAAAGAAGCAAAGCAAAGACGACCTTTGCCTCCCGATTGGATAAATTTGTGCATATATTATCGCGGGCTGCATGGGAAAATAGCCACCGACGTGAACAGAATCCTATTGCCTTCGATTTACTAGCTATGTTGCACCGAAGATATGATCTAGATTGATCATATAGCATTAGGAAACATCTAAAGAAGCCGAACCTCCTTGTCTACTACGGCCCATTTTTCTAACCCTAACCTGGAGGCTTAGCTGTCTCAGAGGTTTAAATAGCCGCGGAGTGATATTCTTTCACGTGTTGTATGAAAGGAGAGAAGGTTAGCACTCCCCTTGATAAGGATGGAAGAGGCCCTTGTGGTCTTTGCAACACGCATATGGTTAAGGCGCTGCCACTTACGTCGTGGCATCTAACCAGTTTTTGGGGCGTGGGCTTGTTTCCTTTCCTTTTCCTTTCCTTCTACACAGGCAGCCCTGCCGCTGGCAACAAGCTTGAGCAATACCGGCTGCTTGGATCTGCATTCAAGCGCTTGGTTGCCTTTCTGAAACCAGCCGGAGGGCACCACTCTCTGGAAAGCTGGGCAGGGCTGGACTTTGCCAGGGCCTGGATGGGAGACTCCCAAGAGATTCCCAGGGCTGCAGGGACCAGAAGCAACAAAAGGAAACCACTGCCAACCTCTTGTGGGGGCATCTGTGACTCCCTGGCAGCCGAACGCTACTCGGGGGTCCCTCTCCACTTTTTCTCTGTATTCCCATTTCCTTAATCAGAGAATCAGCTCTGGGGTCACTTTCAAAAGACCCACAAAAGCAGCCGGGTCAGGGAGCTGGGCAGGGCAGCCGCAGGTGGGTGGCTCTGCATCCTGCCGATTCCTTCGCCTCCCTAGCTGGGCTCCTCAGTCCTTTTCTCCTGCAGGTCCAGAGACTCAGCCTGGCTGAAGGGCCCCGTCCCCTGGGTCCCTCTTCCGCCATCTGCCTCCCCCCAATGCAAGGGGAGGGGCAGCTTGCCCTCATCTTCTGTGTTTAAAGGCCCCAAGCGTGGCTGCTTTCCCCAGGAGGAAACGGGGGAAAAGCCCCTGCCTCAGCATTGGGACTACCGTCTCCTCCTGACCCAAGGAGGGCAGCCCACATTGGGAGAGGGCGGGAAGGCCACTGATGCTCCAAGCACAGCAACTACTTTGAGTTGTCACCCACCTCACAGCCTTCGCATCTTCCTGGCCAAAGAGGAGGTTCGGGGGGGGGGGGGGGGGAGAGCAGAGATTAGCCCCTGGGTGGCTGGGGCCGAGCCTTCCTTGGGCAGGCTCCATGGGCGCCTCAGAATAGAACAGAGCTGGAAGGGGCCTTGGAGGTCTTCTAGTCCAGCCTGCTGCTTAAGCAGACCTTATACCAGGGGCGTCAAACTGGATTTCTTCAAGGGCCGGACCAGCATTTTAGTTCTCTCTGGGCTGCTGTTGGCAGGTGGGGAGGGCAGGACTCCTGCAGTACTCTGCCAGCCCAAATGGGGCACTGAGGTCTACGCCCCATTTCTGCCCTCCCCCCATGGCCTCCTGCAGCACCCTGCCGGCCAAAAACAGGCTGATTTTCAGGGCGTTTTTTAGCCTGTTTTGGGCCCCCTTTTCAGCTGGCAGTGTGCTGCAGGAAGCCATTGAGGGTGAAAAAGTGTGGAGTGGGGGGGTGCATGTAGCCAGTTTTAGTGCCAAGAGGCACTGTGGACCAGTCCTTTGATGGTTCCAGGCCAGCCCCACAGGCCAGATTGAAGCACCCTGTGGGACAGATCCAGCTCACAGGCCTTGATTTTGACACCCCTGCCCTGTGCCATCTCAGGCAAATGGCTGTCCAGTCTCTTCTTAAAAGCCTCCAGTGATGGAGCAGCCACGATTTCTGGAGGGAAGCCATTCCCCTGGTTAATGGTCCTCCCTGTCAGGAAATTTCTCCTTAATTCCAGGTTGCTTCTCTCCTTGATTAATTTCCACCCGTTGTTTCTTGTCCTGCCTTCAGGGGCTTTGGAGAATAATTTGACCCCCTCTTCTTGGTGGCAGCCCCTCAAATAGTGGAATGCTGCTATCCTGTCCCCGCTAGTCCTTATTTTTTTATAGAGGCCAGACCCAAATCCTGCAACGGTTCTTCATATGGTTTCGTCTCCAGCCTTGTTTGCCTGAACCAGGTGATTGGTGTCCCAGGCAAAGCTGCTTGGATGACACCTGAAAACACTCACGCCAGGCAGCCGATCCTGCTGTCAACCACATTAAATCCCACTTTTTATTCTGCCTTAACGGTCACTGTCTGGGATGCGCAGGGCACCAAGGGAACCATCGAGAGAGGAAAAGGAGGAAGAAGCATCGACGCCAGAAAAGATACAGTCATACTATTAGCAATACAAGTTCATACAGAGAAATTTTCCAGATAAAAAAATTCTTTACACTTAGGTAACTGTACACGTATTTGTGAAATTTGTCAGAATTGTTTTAAAAAGTAAAAATTAAAAAAAAGGGGGGAGTTCCACAACAGCTGGTTTTTTTTGGGGGGGGGGGAGGGGGAAAAAAAAGCCTTGGAAGATTTTCACCCCAATAGCATCCATCAGAGCGCACAGCAGGAAGGAAGGAAGGCTCTGGAAAACGGGCAGGGAAGGGTCCACAACGGGGCACATGGATTTGGTCGCCATGAAAATATTCTCTCAGGAGGCCTATCGATAACCCCCGGGCTCGTCTGCTGAAGGGCTGGGCCTTAAATAAGAACTTGAAAAGATTCTTTCTAGGGGGGGGGGGGGGAAGCGAACACCCCCTACTCCAAGCAGGGGCGCCTGCCTTCTCTGAGAAAGCCACACAAGGGCCTGGCGCATCAGTTCTCTCGTCAGCCAAGGCTGCCCCTCTTAACCTCGCTCTGGATTTCCTGCTAACGCGGCTGTGAAATGTGGTGGTTTTTCTTCTCCTTTCCTTTTTAAAAAAACACAAACACGAAATACCCTCCGATTCTATGGAACCCCCCCCCCACACAACAGTCTCCACGTGATGCCGGTGCCAAAAGCACTTAACAGTCACTCTTCCACAGTTTAATCGTCTTGTCGTTCTCTAGGGCTGCAGAGGCAATGATGTTTTCGGTCGGGTGGCAAGCCGTGGAGATCACGACGTCTGTTGGGAAAAGAGAGACCAAGATGCCCGCCATTACCAGCCGGGCACCTGCCTGGCTCCGCAGGAGGGGAAGCCCATTCAGGGCTGCCAACCCAAGGAGCCTTGAGGAAGGGCACCGCCTTCCTCCACCCTTATCACTGAAGGGCTTAATCCTTGGCTGGCATTAGCTTCCCTGCCATGGCCAGAGGCCCCGGTGGGCAAAGAACCACACCACGCAGCAGCTTTGCCAGTGGGAGCAGCTTTACCTCCAGCTGGCCAGGAGAGGGGAGGGGGGGTTGCAACTGGTCAGTCCCTGCAAGGGTGTTACTTTTGAGGGCAAGGGGCATTGTGTTCTCATGCTCCTACTCAACAAAAGCCCATGGCACCACCTCTTTATTAGCAGGGACGCTAATCTTGGATCCCGTGCCAACAGTCCTGGATCCGGAATGGGAGTGGGGGGGGGCAGGCACAACTAGGAGCGGGCCCCCCCAATATTCCCTGGGTTGTTTGCAGCTTCACGGCAGGGAGAATCCCAGCCATGGGAGCCAAGTCCATTAAGGCCCTGCAATCCCTCCCTCTAGGGCAGAAGGCAGATTCCTTAAGCAGGTGGGAGGAAACCCTGGAGGGGGGGGGCAATAGTGGGGAGGGGGGGCCGAAATGCGGATTGGGCCCCCAAAGTTCCAGGCTGCAGCAGCAGGTCCAGAGTGGCCTCCTGAAGTCTGTGCTGGGCATAAAGCCGCAGAGCCGTTTCAGGCCAGGTGCCGATAGCCCAAGCGGGGGCCTCATGCAGCCCCCATCGCATCCCGAGGAAGCCGACTTCCCAGCCACTTTTCCGGCACCCCAGACGAGCGCTCCTACCTGTGTGCCCTTGCAGCTTCTGTACAATCTCTTTCGTTTGGAGGTTCCAAATGTAAACCAGGTTGTCCTCCGAACCGGACACGATCCACTAGAGGGAAGAAAGGCGTTCAGGAGAGGCGGGCATGGAGCACGGCTGGGCCCAGGTGGACAGGCGCAGATCCCGTCGGATGGGGCTGCTTCTCGCACTCCTCCCTCCCACCAACTGCTATTGGAAAGCCAGTTTCCCAACATATCAAGACCTCAGTCAGTCTCATCTTGGAGGAGGGACATCGTAAGGAGGGCGCCAGCCTCCCTGCCTCAAAGTCGACAGCCTGCCACTCCTCCACCACCCAGGCGCTCCGTGGCTGCCACTTGGTGTGGCAAGCCTTCTCACGTCAGACCTGGCGCCAGCCCTTAGATCAGGGGTCCTCAACCTTGGCAACTTTTAAGACTTGTGGACTTCAACTCCCAGAATTCCCCAGCCAGCTGGAGTTGAAGTCCACAAGTTTTAAAGTCGCCAAGGTTGAGGACCCCTGCCTCAGATCCTGGTCCCGGGAGAGGCGCTGCTGCTGCCTTACTTGACCTCATCCCCTCACCCAGGCCCTGCCCCTGGATTTGAATGCTGCCGGTTCAATTTCAACTCAGGTGGCATTTGCCTCGATGAGGGAGACAGGGGTTCCTCCCGCGCAACTCAGAACTGAGATCCTCACCTTCCCGCCAGTAACTGAAAAGTTGG
Source organism: Bungarus multicinctus (assembly GCA_023653725.1). Lineage (NCBI taxonomy): Eukaryota > Metazoa > Chordata > Lepidosauria > Squamata > Elapidae > Bungarus > Bungarus multicinctus. The sequence continues at coordinate 19,181,679 of CM042845.1, read as the reverse complement.
CAAAGATGCAATACTTCTCATTCTTGTGGCCTGTGTAGGTCTTGAGGCACTGGAAGAGAGAGAAGGCCACAGAGCCACCTATCACACCTCGGCAGGAGAGCCCAGGCAGGGGAAGGCCCTCTGCCGTTGGGTGCCCTCCCTCTTAGCAGAAAGCCCAGACTTTCCCTCTGGACGAAGGGGAAACTTCTGCCCCAGATTTAATGTCTGCACCCTCCTCAACTCTGCAGTCTCCTGAATTTTAGTGGTCTGGGAATATTTGGAAACTGGAGGCTATTTGCCAAGCTGCACTGATTTCAAATGACTGTTGAACTAAGCTTCTATTGTAGGAAGTCAGCAGTCGGTATGGTTAGTCTGAGACTGCTTAATAAATTCCTCACATTGAAGAGAGAGAGCAACTCGCTTCTGCAGGAGGAATTGAGGGCCGGAGGCTAGCTAAGCCTTCCAGGGATTTACGGGAGCATCTTCTGGGTTAAATACACAGGCACTCACCTTCCCTTTGCTGTAGTCCCAAAGCTTGAGAGTGCTGGAGGGAAGGAAACACTCTGGTTAGAAAGGCCCACAGAAGGACCCACCACAATTCCCCCAAGCTCTCTCGGGGCCCATCTTCCTTCACTCCCCACCAGCCCAGAAGGGAATATTTCTCTTGTTTTCTTGCCTGTATCTACTTGTTTGTTCACACCATCTGTTTTCCCCTTCTTGAAAGTGTTTTAAAAACACACCTGAATATTTTTTTGAGAGGGGGGGGGAGTTTATCCTTTACCTAGCCCCTTCATACTTTGGAGGGTCCTAGGCTGCTATCCCTAAATGGAAATGGAAGCTAAATAAAAGAGTTGTTGGAAAAATAAAGTGAGAAATGAAGCCAGGAGGGCTCCCCAAATCGCCCGAGGGGAGAGAACTGCAGGCCGAGGCTTCTTTGTGGCCTGCAGGGCAGTTTGGGCCAGGGGCTGCTCCTCAAGGGGGACCAGGCAGCACCAAGAAAAAAAGCTGAAGCCATTTTAAAATTTATTATTCTCCAGTCATGCATTTAAAATAGTTCCCTTCCTGACACTCTTACAGTTTGGCAAAACTGCTTGGAGGTTTGGGGGGGCAGTTTGACTCCCAGGTTTTTCAGCCTAGGAAATCAGGAGCTGCCAGGCTGGTCCAGAAATCTAGAAGCCCAGCGGGACCTTCCTCCCCATCCATCGCCTTGGCCACCTTTCCCCTCCTCCCTCCCTCCCTCTCTCCCTCCCTTTTTCTTTGGGAAGTCAGAAGTCTTCTGCTCTTACTTATCCAGAGTTGCTGCTAGAATGTATTTGCCATTTGGAGAGAATTTCACAAATGACACAGGCGGATTGTCGTCATCTGAAAGAGAGAATGAAAGAAAGGCCTGTTTCAAGGACCACGTAGCGAAAGGAGGATTTGCCTGAGCCAATTATTCCTTTTGGAGAGGAGCCAACTCACCAATCAACGTTTTCAAGCACTGGCCAGAAGCCGTGTCCCAGATCCGGCTGCAATGCCAAGGGAGTCACGTTAGTCAGGTAGAATAGTTGGGGAGATGACAAGATGGAAGGACACCCCCCCCTTCCCAATACACACACACACACAGAGCCAGGGCACTCTGAACAGAAATAGTGTTTCATTTGGCTTAACAGGAAACTCAGGCCTTTCCACCTGGACTGGGGGCTGCTTCACAAACTTTTTCAGCACTGGCACATTTTAGAGGAGGGGTCTCCAACTTTGGCAACTTTAAGCATGGTGGACTTCAACTCCCAGAATTCCCCAGCCAGCAAAATTGCCAAGGTTGGAGACCGCTGTTTTAGAACAAAGGGTTCCGGAATGTCTCTTTTAAAAAAGAGTAAGCTTTCAGAATTCCCCTCCATAAAAACTTTTATTCTGAAATAGAAACCGGGAACCACGTGAGGCCAGGGGTAGCTAAGCGGAGAATGGGGAAGGGCTGGGACGATCAGGGTGGGCTGAGCTCAAAGGGAGGCACAGTGGCCGGGGGAGGGAGGGGCTCAGACAGGCTGAGAAAGGGAGGGGAGGGGGCCAGGAACACGCAGTGCTCCCCTAAGACCCTCTGGCTTTTTCTCAGAGGAAACCAGGAGCCAGTAAAACATTCCAGGCTTCAGTGTGGCCTGACCACCACCCAACCCATTCCTGTCTCCAAGCCACAGGCATGGAAGAGGAGGAGGAGGAGGAAGAGCAGCTCATGAGGGCTATGATGATTTTCAGTGGTGCTGACATTCTGATTTTTCAAGCTTCCAGCGCAGGGTTGGGAAGGGGAGACAACAGACACATCATTTGCCACTGAACCATAGAAGTTTCCCCTCTTCCCTCCTTCTTCGTTTCTCTCCACAGAAACCAGTCCCATGAGAGAGACCAGAGCAGGAAGCCCAGTCCCCAGGAAGGCCAATGCTGCTTTTATTGGAGCTGGCCCCAAGGAGAGAACCTGGGGGAATCTGTCGGCTGACTCAAGGGAGGCCTCTGCCGGAGCCTCTTCTGAGCCTTTCTCAGACCTTTAAAACGTTTCAGCCCCCTGTATCTCGGGAAGGGTCCCTGCCCATCTGCCCCAAGGTCGCCTTCTTCCTTCCACCATGTTCATTAGGAAACTGGTGGCCCCTTGAAGAAAAGATTGTGCAACCCAGGAGCACCAAGCAAGGCTGCTCGCCAGCTGCTCCCCTGCCCTGGCTCCGAGGATACCCTGACTCTCACCCAGGAGGCTGTTGCTAATGACACCCACCCTCCCCCCCCGCAGGCAGCTCTCTATTATCAGGGCAGGGGGCACAGCTGCTCCCAGCCTCCCGGGCTTCGCAGGACGGCTCACCCTACCCTTTGGCGCAAGGTTGGGCTTTCTATGGTTTTACTCATTTTGTGCAGGGCTTTTGGATGTAACACAATTTCCCTCTGCACCATCCTCTCCTCCCTTCGGAGTCAGGGTGAGGAGTTTCCCCCCCCCCCGCCAATTAAAGTTTTCTGCACAATAATGGAACCTGGTGCTGTGCTCTCTCTTTATGATGCCCTCCCAACAGGGTCTCAGAAAGGAATGAGGAATTGAGGGGGGGGAGGGGGACTCTGCCAATTCAGAAGGGAAGGGAAGGGGAGAAAAGAGAAGCCTTGGTGTGGTGGGAGATGCTGGCAAGAGAGGCAGGGCAAGAACAGGCCCCATCCTTTTTTTGGGGGGGTGGGCTGAAGGTGGGAAGCCACCACTCTGCCCTAAACACCTTCCTCCTGCCCGACCAATTGCTGCTGTTCAGGGGTTGGGAGGACATGCATCCCCTCCGCCTCCGTAGGGAGAGAATCCAGAGTGGGAAGGGGAGAACCAAGTGGGAGAAGCCGAGGCTGCATCTGGGGTTCAGGGGAGGCTGGAAGGCTTCAGGTCCCAGTTACCCAAAAGAGCAAACCAGCCCAGGATGGGGAAGCCCTTGGATGCACAAATGTACGGCTTGAGCCTCATCCAAGGGACTCTTAGACCAAGCCAGGCCCCAAGGTTTCCTCCTGGCAAGAGGTGCTCTGCTGCAGGGCCCAGGGCTGTCTGCCAAGGTCTTGGCATAGCACAGGAAAGGCAGCTTCACCGGGGTGGGGGGGATAAGGAAGACAACACAAAAGAGGAACCATCAACAATCCTCTTCCGAAAGGACTTCCCCTCCCAATAAAAGTGCTCTGGTCTCTGGGCAAAGAGCCAAACAGAGTTGGAAATGAGGCCGGGGTTGTCCAGTTAAGTTCAAAAGGCCACATGGGAGGGAGATCCACCTCTGCAGTAGGAGGTGCCACAAACCAGGACAGAGAAGGTCCAATCTATCTGGGCAGAGGGGGGTTCCTTTGCTCGCAATTTAGGGCTGAAGGTGGGAAGCAAGCCTTGTGCCTCCACCGGACTTTTGCCCTGTGGCAAGAATGCCCACTGCCCCTCCTTGAAATCGAGGGCGGAGTCACCATGTTAATTCAAGGGACATGTGCTCCGCCACGCCCAGGCCAGGCCTGCCATGGAAGAACGGCTTGCAGGCCCTGCTGTGCCCACCCAGGCAGCTTTGGCTCAGCCCTGCAGGCCCTTCCTTGCTCCCTACTCACCACAGACCATCGTAGCTGCTGGACACGATCAGAGAGCCATCGCGGTTAAAATGCACCTGAAGGCGAGAAGAGAGCCTGCTATTGGGGGGCAGAGGGAAGAGAGGCCACCCCTCTTCTGCCCCGGAGATGAAGACCCCACTTCCCCCCAAAAGAACCTACGGCAGACACGGGGTCCGAGTGGGCTGGCAGCGTTTTCAGGCACTTCCCCGTTTTGACATCCCAGATTCTGACGCTTTCGTCAAACTGGAAACGAAACAGAGAAGACAGTCAGCGTGGGACCCCACCCCCCAACACCTGAAGGGCTTCTGCTTCGGCAGGGCAGCATTTCCTGCTCTGAGGGGAAGCCTGTCTCTCCCTCCCCCGAAATGATCCCTCTCGAGGAGAACAGAGCAGCCCCTCCCTCTCCCAGGGGCTTTAAGGCAAAAAGCAGAACAATCCTCTCTGTGCCTTCCAGAGGGTCCTTTCCAGTGGCCTGCTATCATCATTTAACAACCCCATAATCCCTTGTGGGGCGGAGTCTGGGCAACTGAATGGAGCTAACACAGTGTTGAGTGGCCGGATGCCCTTCCTGTCACCAATGCGGAGTTTTGTTCAGCAGATACATTTTCAGCAGCTGTTTCTGACTTGGGGCGCCCAGAGTGCCTCCATTTCACACAGACTTTCCCCATGGCCGAGAGACAGATGGGGCTTGTGAAGCCCTTCCTCTTGCCCCCAGGTTACTCTAGGGCTCCCTTCCAGTAGCATACATTTGTGTGGGGGGGGCACTAATTGGAAATGCCAAATGCCCCCCCTGTGGAGGAAGACACCCATGAAATGGCTAAAGGGGAGAGGTGGGGCTGTAACTAGTGAATATTTGACCTATAATTTTCAGGAGAATAAAAAAAGGGGCCAATCAAAAGTTTAAGTGGAATAAGATAGAAAGTAATGGAAATATTTTGAAAAGGTTATTTTGCTGTAAAAACCACTCATCTGATATCTCCCATTCTATTTGTTTACATTTAACTAATAACCTTTTATCACCTACGGAGAAAGAGATGACGCCGGAAGCCATAGGAGAACCTCCTTCCTCCTGCAACAGAATGCCCACCTGAGGCTGGAAGCCACAGGATCTCTTTGACCAAGAAGAATCCAGAGTATCCCCCCTCCTTCCAGGGCCATGGGATGGAGAGCGCTAAGCTTTGGGGCCTCCAAGGCAGAGCTGCAGCTCTGGGAAGCTAAGGAGGCCCATCTGGCCGCAGGTCGTGAGAGCCACCGTGCATTTCTGCCTGAAAAGGGGGCAGGTCTTGCCCAGCCAGATGCTTACCGATCCTGAGACAATGAGGTTTGACTGAGGGTTGAAATTGCAGCAGAAGACGTAGTTGCTGTGCCCCTTCAGAGTTTTTAAGCATTTTCCCTAGAGTGAGAGAGAGAGAGGGGGGGGAGAGAGATGCGTTTTTATAGCGTGCTCCAACCGCACTTTGCAGAAAGAACCAAAATGGACTCTGATGATAAGTGATGCTGGCGAAACCATCTCCCCTCTCTTGTTAGAGCTCTGGGAGGAGGAGGAAACGTATCCAGGCCTGCCCAAATTCCACTCCTGAAAATGGGAGATGGGGAAAGCCTCCATCCGGCCGCCTGACTACTTTGCGATTTGGAACTGGCAGATAAACCTGGACTTGGGCCCTGGACGGGCATCTTCACAGAATTTGGCATTTCTTCTACCCTCAAAACAACGCTGTAGGGCACTCCACACCAGAACCAGACACAAGGGCGATTTCCCCCCCGAGGCCATCACTCTGCTAAACAACTAATTCCCACAACACTGTCGGTAAGACTCTATTCATATTCTCATCTTTCTTATTTTCTACTTATGACTCTAACTTTGTTGCTTGTATCTTTATGTTTTATATTGTTTTAGTTTCCTAGTACAGTTTATGTTGATTGCTTATTTAGTAACCCATGATTGTCACTAAATGTTGTACCTGATGATTTATGATGAATGTATCTTTATCATTTTTATGTACAATGAGAGCTTATGCACCGAAGATAAATTCCTTGTGTGTCCAGCCAATCACTTGGCCAATAAAGAATTCTATTCTATTCCATTTCGCTTGGTGCAGTCGCACCACAGGGGCCCTGGAAGGAGGTTGCCTGTTGGACAAGCCTCACAAGGCTCTTCTAACCAGGCAGTATCAGAACTACAGGCTGGCTGGACAAGCAAGCAAGGCCTCCTGAATACCACCCCAGCATCGTCAGTCTGTCCCTTTATCTTCAGTACATCGATCTTGGTCATTTGTCCACAGCACAAGCATTAGTGCAAAGGTCTTCAAACTTGGCAAGTTTAAGACTGGTGGACTTCAACTCCCAGAATTCCTGAGCTAATCTGACTGGAGGAGGAATTCTGGGAGTTGAAGTCCACAAGTCTTAAATTTGCCAAGTTTGAAGACCCCTGCATTAGTGCCACACTATCAGAACCCTACCTGGTGTAATGAACAGAATCTCATTCAAAATTTTCAGATGGGGAAGTGGTCAAAGATCAGCCATGACAATTACATATCTGCACCAGCTCTGTCCTTTTCACCCAGTAAAAATGCTCTGTAGGCTTTGTTTTTGCCAAAATACAGAACAAATAATAGAATAATAGGGTTGGGAAGGACTTTGGAGGTCTTCTAGTCGAAACCTCTGCCGGAGCAGGAGCCCTTCTACCGTTCCGGACAAATGGCTGTTCAGTCTCCTCTTAAAGGCTTCCAGCGAGGGAGCACCCGCAGCTTCTGAAGACGAGGTCTTCCCCTGATTTTAAGCATCATTCATGCTGCCTCTGATAATCCAGAGTGATTTCAAAACAAAATATGTTTTGGGGTCTGCCTCGTGTCCTTTGACCTTCTCTTTTTTATATGCCTTGTATGGTATGCAATCCCAAGACATCCAATCCAGGTGAGCAAACCACTTTATTTGCTGTTTTTGTATGTAATTTAAGATTGGTTCTATGCCAATTCTTTCTCTTATGGTCTCATTCCTGATTTTATCTCTTCTGGTCGCTCCAGCAGACAAATAAATGGTTCTTAAAAGTCTCCAGCAATGGAGCACCCACAACGCCAGAAGACAAGCTGTTCCATTGATCAATTATTCTCACTGTCAGGGCTCACTCCTTAGTTCCAGGTTGGGTATCTAGCTTATTGCTTCTTGTTCTGTCCTCAGGGGCTCTGCAGAATAAGTCAACCGTCTCTTCCGTGACAGCCCCTCAAATATTGGAAGGCACCCATTATGTCACCCTAGTCCTTCTCAACAGGCTAGACATACCTAGTTCCCTTCCCCATTCATCGTATGGTTTAGCCTCCATACCCCTAATCCTCGTTGTTGCTCTTCTCTCCACTCTTTCTAGGGTCCCAAAGTTTTTGTATTGTAGTGACCAGAATTGGATTAGTGCAGTATAAAGCAGTATTATCATTTCCTATGATCCTGATGCTCTCCCTCTGGTGATACAATCTCGGACCGCACTGGCTCTTTTGGCAGCTGCTGCATGCTAATTCATACTTAAGCAGTGGTCTACTATATCCCTCTCTGAGTTACTACCATTGAGCCAGGTATCTCCTATTGTGTACCTGTGCAGAATCTTATTTTTCCTGCCTCTGAAGAACTGAATCTTTTGAATAGGGCCCAATACTTAATTCTGTCAAAATCGTTTTGAATCTCGAGTCTGTCTTCCAAAGTGTTAGCAATTCCGCTCAACTTGCTATCGCCTGCAAACCTGGTGACCTCCCCTTCTATCCCTTCATCTAGATGTTGAAGAATACTGGGCACAAGACAGTACCTGGAGGTAACCCACTGCTTACTTCCCTTCACATAGACTATGCACTGAGTGTGGTTAGTCAGCCAGTTATGAATTCATCTGATGGTCAGGTTTTCTATCCCACATTCTTCTATTTTGCCAAGAAATAGGTTGTGGTCTCCTTTGTCAAATGCTTCACTGAAAGCAAAATGTACTATGTTCACAGCATTTCTCTGGTTTGCTAATTTAGATATTTTGTCAAAGAAGAATGTAAGGTTTGTCAGCATGATCTGTTTTTAACAAACCATGCTGGCTTCATTACTGATTTCTAAGTCTCACAAATTTGCTATTTGATTGTCGTTTTTAGGATTTCCCCAGGTATCGATGTTGTATACTGGCTCGTAACTCCCTTTTTACTCTCCTGAAGCATCGTTTTCCATACCAACCAATCTAGGCCAGAAGCAAACCAAGAGGGAGCAACCTCTGCCTGCCTGCCCTCCCCGACTTCCTCCTGGACAGAGGGCAGGGGAAACTAGCAATTCCCTTTCCGTGTTTTCATATACACATACAATAAGGTTAAACACCTGTGAAATCATCCATTCTCTTAGTTAACTGATCCTGGAACCGCCACAAGAAACTCCCTTCAGGTTGTACATTAAGGCAGAGAAGAGAAAATTAAGCACTGCAATTAAGCCTGATTTGGGAAAAAAAAGGGACTTTTTTCTCTCCAAAGGCAAAGATTCTTGGGCACTGAAATCACACAATCAGTAACTTCTTACCGAGCTGACGTCCCAAATTTTGAGAGTTTTGTCATCGGAGGCAGAGACAAGAAGGTTAGAATCAGATGACCAGGCAACATCAGAGATTCCCTGCAAAACAGAAAAAGTGCCTCTGGAATTATTTCTTCTTCACCCAAAGTTTGGGCTGGCATCTTGGGAAACCTCATCCCTCCCCAGCAGCTGGCCCTACCAACTGCCTTGGGTGATCAGGAAATGCTCATGAGAAGGCAGACTGCTAGGAAACCTCAGAGCCGTAAGTGACATTTGGAAGTTTAAAACAAAATTGCAGAGAGCAGCAAAGCCTACATGGATGTCACAAAGAATTAGCTTGACTTGGAAAAGCCTTCGCTCCAGAGAGGACAGGTGCCCAGGTGTATCTTTCCATAGAAGGATGACAGCACACTCCTCCAGCAAATGCTTCACTTGATACAACTCCTGATGTGTCCAACTACTCCTCAGTAGTGGTTTAGGAAGCGCTTTCAAAATCTGTCTCTCTGCGTTTGTGGTCAAACATTGTTTAATCTAGAGATCTCTCTTCCCTTTATACTTTTTATCTCCAAAGTGTGGTCTGTCTAATGTTATGACTGAGAGGCCACCTTAGTGATGGGCCTGAATAAATAAGCCAGACTGTAACTTCCTCCTCATGGCTTCTTATAATGCCTCCTTGGGAAGGATTTTGCTGACGAAAGGGGATCCTATATCTTGGGACCATCTCAGTTAAATCTACAAGGAGCATTAAACTCCCATCCCATGTATCATACTTACCAGTTTATGTCCGGACATTGTTTTTTCAAACTTGCCATCATAAGCACCCCAAATTTTAATCAGCTTATCAGCCGCTGGAAAAAAAGTGAAAATGACTGATTATAAAAGTCAATTTGCCACCCATAATTTTGTTTCCTGCAAAAGCAAGTAGACTTCATTTAATGTTATCATTTCAAGTTATGATGGTACTGGAAAAGGGGTACTTATGACAGGTAGTGGCCCTCAGAGTATCCCTGAAGCCACATGATTGAAATATGGACCCTTAGCAACTGGCACACCATTAATCAGGGAGACATGATAACTGTCTTCCAATATTTGAGGGGCTGCCAGAGAGGAAGGGGTCAAGCTATTTTCTAAAGCACCTGAAGGTCAGAAAAGGAACAATGGATGGAAGCTAAGCAAGGAGAGATTCAACCTGGAAATAAGGAGAAGTTTCCTGACAGTGAGAACAATCAGCCAATGGAATAGAAGTTGCCTTCAGAAGTTGTGGGAGCTTCATTCCTGGAAGCTTTGAAGAAGAGACTGACTGCCATCTGTCAGAAATGGTGCAGGGTCTCCTGCTTGAGCGGAGGGTTAGACTAGATGACCTACAAGGACCCTTCCAACTCTGTTAATCTGTATCTAACCCAGTGAGAGTTCAGGAAGGCAGGGCAACAGCAACAGCTTCTTTCCCACTGGGATGACGAGAGGTGTTGAGCACTGCAACGGAGTCAAACCAGCAGGGCCAGCTATCAAGTATAGTGAACATGGAAATTTCACTTTCATCTTTTCCAATGTCCAGCTGACAAATCCATTCACAGTGAACTGTGATAAAGAATTCCAAAGTTCAGGGGCTTCCACTCGCCTCTGTCCAGTCCAGGTCATGGAGAACCAGAGTATGTTGTGCAAAATTATGAAATGTTTACACCAATCATAAAAATAGCCTTCCTTGATACAACACTGAGCATATAAACACCCTTAAGAAATCCTAATTCTGCCAGCTTTACAGAGGTTCTGAAAGGATGTGATCGACTACTGTATCAAGAACTATTTTCCTTCGGTTAAAATGTCATGTGTAACTTAAAAGAAAGCACAGGTAACAAATGTACAATTGAAATAGCAATAAGAAGTAGAGTGCCAAACTCCTGCATTTTAAAATATGGCATTTTATTGATTTTGTTTTAAACGATCCAGATATCCGAACCTGATACTCAAGAAGAGAACAAATGGGAAGCCCCCCAAAGAGGAGAGATTCCACAACTGGAGGCCTTGGAGGGGAAAACAATGTTACCAGCTGCTTCAACTGCAGCGGTTGAAGGTCTGACGGAGGACACACCAGGAATCCAGGCAAACTGCCTTCTCTGGAGCCACTCCAGTCAAAAAACCTGCCCTTCCAAATCCATCTCCAAGGACACTGGTGGGCTTCTGAAGAACAACTTGGTCAGAAGGAAGCCTTCACTCTGACACAAATATCCATAAATGTAAAAAAAAAAAAACCCAGACATTTGGCTTCCAGCTTAAAATTACCATTTTAATTTTAGCTCCTTTAACTTGGAATTATATACTACAGAAAGAAAAGAAGGGAATAGAAGGATACTTACAAGAACTAGCCAGCCACTCCCCATTGGGACTGAATTTTACGGAGGAGACAGCTTTGGTGTGTCCTGCCAATGTGAACTTCAGCGCATAGTTCGGTTTCACAGGTGCAGGCTGGCAAAAGAAAATCATGTTAGGCCAAATCACGTCCTCTTTACAAATGGCCAAGCCGGGGAGGGGGGGGAGAGGGGGGGGCGGCTCTATGTAGTTCTTTGGCCACCACTTGCCAGGATCCCACCCAGCCTGCTCTCTTTGTACCTCCCTTTTATTAGGATTGATCAAAGTAACAGAGAAGTATGTGCAAATAAAATGGTGCAAATGCAGGTACCCAGTCACTTTTGAAATCTGCTCCTAAAAAGTGTCTAAAAATTCATTTTCAGAAGAGAATTCTCCATTCAGAAGCTATGTATCTGCAAATGCCAACGGCTGCCTGGCAGGGAGGCAGTGACATCTGTACCCTCCCAGCAAAGCAGCTGGAGTAACTAGAACTAAGCCTGATCCTAAGGAATTAAGTTCCTTTGCAACCGCATGTTCTGATCACCCGGCAAAGCTGTTAACTGTCACAAATCCAACACTGTGTGGGAGTATCCAATATTCTTTAATATTTTACTGTCCTGAGTATCCAATACTCTTTAATATTTTTACTATCCTGATGAAGATGAATTTATAAGCTATTCAGATATAGTTTGCATCTTTCCAAGAACTTTTTAAGAAAAATACTGCAGCAGAGTCAGGCGCATTTGAGAATGTTACAGGTAGGGCTCAGGGCTCAGTTCTGGAGCAGACTTAATGCAGAGAATCAAAGAATTACGAATAAAAGAATTGTAGCCTGTATTGCTGGAAAACGTCCATTTGTATCTAGTTCTATTCTGTTGTTGACATATAAGTTGTTTTATTTAAGTTGTGCTTTGTTCTAACGATGGCAGATAAAGGTAGTCCTTGGCTTACAATAGCAATTGAGACCAGAACTGCAGTCATTAAGTGACACGTCATAAAATGGGACATCATGTGAGTATGTCACTTAGCATTGGCACTTCCAGCAGTCCCAGCTGCAATTGTTAAGTTGCGATTTTGACTTCCCGCCAGTTTCCTTATCGACTTTGCTTGTGGGAAGCCAGCAGGACCCTGTAACAGCAGCATATTTTTAAAGGACCATTTGCTAAGCAAATAATCATAACTTGAGAACTACCTGTATCTCAAAAGTCTGAACAGCAGTTAAGATAGAATGGTGTATTTTTAATATATGGCACATTTTCTGATGTTGTATCCATCTCTTTATTTACATTGTAGTAGAACCTTTTTTATATTTTCCCTATTTTTCTTTCTTTATTTGTATCTTGGATTTATGTTAACATACTTACTTGATATTGCTCAAATCAAAGTTCTGGCAAAAAGTTATTAGAATATAAATACGCAAATTCAGTGATTACAAAGTTGTTGTTAAACCTATCATGTACTGGAACAGATGGCACAATAGCCTGCTTCTCCTGTCACAAATGTCAGAAAAAAAGGACTAGGGGGGACATGGTAGCAGTGTTCTGATATCTCAGGGGCTGCCACAAAGAGGGGGTCGAGCTATTCTCCAAAGCACCTGAAGGCAGGACAAGAAGCAATGGATGGAAACTAATCAAGGAGAGAAGCAACCTGGAACTAAGGAGAAATTTCTTGACAGTTAGAACAATTAATCAGTAGAACAACTTGCCTCCAGAAGTTGTGAATGCTCTAACACTGAAGTTTTTAAGAAATTGTTGGATAACCATTTGTCTAAAATGGTATAGAGTTTCCTACCTGAGCAGAGGGTTGGATTAGAAGACTCCCAAGGTCCCTTCAAACCTATTATTCTATTCCTAAATATTGTTTATGCTTAGGTGTGAGCTACTAAATCCTACAAGCAAGAAGAGAGGTATTCCGAACCATCCTTCTTAGCAAAATGCAGGTTTTTCATGCTCCTCGGACTCTTCCGAGGAATTCCCCTTGGACTTCCAGGCAGAAGCTTTCCGCTCACCTTGCTCTGATTGGTTGAGGAGGAAGGAGCCGACTGCGGTTTGGCTGACTCCGCATCAGGTTTCTTCTCTTCCGTAGCCATGATGGAGGGAAGGCCAAGCCAGGATTAGGCGGTCTCTCAAAGGAAAGGTTCACCTCTCTCTGGGGAGAGAAAGAAAAGGGAAGGTCATTTTACTTACAAGCACCTCAGAGCAGCAACATGGGGCAAAGTAGGTTGAGAGGGAGGGCACATCCCAGGACATTGTGAAGCCGCCTAAAGGCAGCGGAGCTTCTGGCCAGCCCACCAGAGACCTACAAAGCCCATCAGCGGCCCTGGAAGGCAAGTCCCATCCGACAAGGCAATCAACGGCAGGGCCAGACTTTTCCCCAGGTGGCCTAGGCCAGGGGTCTCCAACCACGGCCACTTAAGCCTGGCGGACTTCAACTCCCAGAATTCCCCAGCCAGCAAAGTCCGCCTGGCTTAAAGTAGCCATGGTTGGAGACCCCTGGCCTAGGTGGCACAAATAATCCCCCCCTCCCCCGGCAATAATAGGAAGGGGACTTGGCTTTTCCCTGGGTTACTCAGGAGGGGCCGCAAGGGAAGCAGGAGGGAGGCAGGGCAGCCGCCTTCCAACAGCTGTGTGCCCCCCCCACCCCAACATGGCACTTGAAAAAGAGATGGGGGACTCCAGTTCCCACAATTCCCCAGCCAGATAGTTGGGGGATTGTGGGGGTCGAAGTCCACCCCCTTCAAGTGCCAAAGAGGAGGGGGGACCCTCCCGCAGCCACCAGAAGGTGGGGTTTCCTCAGGCCAGGGCCGGTTTCTTTTGGGGGGGCGGCCTTCCCTCCACGGTCACCGCAGCAGGGAAGCTCCCGTGGCGGGGGGGAGGGCCTCGGGAGCAACAGCGGCGCGAGGGAAAAAGCCTCCCGAGGAACCTCTGGCGGGCGGAGGCCCCAAACGGACCGCCCGCCCGCCCAGCGCCGCCGCGTGGGAGGGATGGAGGGCCCGGATGCTGCCGCCGGCCCACCACGCCCGCCCGTCGGCGCGGCTGCCGGCTGGACTCACCGCGCCGCCGCCTCCTTCTCCTTCGCGGCGGGTCGCTCGGGCTCCGCCGCCGCCGCCGCCTCCCTGCGGGCCGCCCGGCGGGAGGGAGGGAAGAGGGAGGGGAAGCCGCGCGCGAGAGCCCTCGCGCAGGCGCACTGCGGGCGGTCAGGCGAGGCAGGCGCGACGCCGCGCTTGGCGCCGGGCTGGCCCTGCTCGCGCAGGCGCGGAAGGAGGCTCACGGCAAGGCGTGCCGGGAGAACGCCGGGCGGAAGCGCCCTCGCGGCTACGGCGGGCCTACGGGGTCAAGAGGCGCAGTCGCGTAGCCGGGTTCGGCGGGAAGTTCCAAAGGAGGGAGGGATGCCAGCTGCTGCCCGGTTTCTTTCGCAGGCAGGGGGGGCGGGCGGGGCGGCTTCAGGGCTTCTTTGCTTCCGGCGAGGGCAAAGGCTTCCTTGCCCCATGCACGGCAGGAGACCAGTTCCCGCTGAAACTGAATCGCGCGCAAATAGCCCTGAGGATCGCGGGCAGAGACCGGCAGCGTTCAGAAGATGCTGGTTCACAGAAGTGCAGACTGGACCACAGAGAGAGAGAGAGAGAGAGAAAGAGAGAGAGAAACGCGCGCGCGCGCTTTTATTAATGCACCTCGCTCCTTTTGTGGGTTCTGCAGGGGTCGCCTGACTCCAGGGCGACTCCGCATGCGCAGCTCACGGACTGAAACGTCGTATCTCAATAGAGCAGGAGTCTCCAAACTCCAAACTATGCTTGCTGAAGAATTCTGGGAGTTGAAGTCCACAAGTCTTAAAGTGGCCAAGTTTGGGCACCCCTGTAATAGAGCAACAGGAGACTCGTCCAACAATGCGGAAAAGTGGCCCACGAGGGCTTCCGCTGCCTGCATCTGTGGCAGTGGGGGGGGATCCTTCCAGGCGCTGCAGCGAGTGGAACCCTAGAGATGAAGCTGCTTAATCCAAGGGAGTCTGCAAACTCTGCCAAATCAGGAGGGCAGGTGGTCTCTCAAGTAGCCAGGCACTGTGTGAATTACGGCTTCACAGGTCAGTTTGACACACACCCAGAAGGAAACGGACCAGCGGCGGAGTTCACAAAGCAGAAGTGCCCATGGCTGCCACATTCTTGGCCGGAGGAAGTTTCTCATTCATTGGGTCTTCAAGGGCATCTCGAAGCCCAAGTAGTCCTTGGCTTACGAACGCTCAGCAGCCGTTTGAAAGTACGAGTGGTTGTAGAATGAAAGGACTGTCAGGGAAGGTCAAAAGCTGCTTCCTTTCTCCTGCCCAGTGTGCCTGTTCCCCTCCCCTCCCTGGCCCAGAAAGTTAAAAAAGACTTTCCGGCCCAGGGAGGGCAGGGGTGATTGTGCCACAATCGAATGCAGTATGCCACCACCATCACCTGGGCTGGAAAGTTAGGCCCCTGAGGTGGGGAGGGGGGCCTGGTACACTGGGCAGGAGAAAGGGACATGGATCCTAGGGTTCCGAGCTTCCTTTCTCTGGCCCAAAGTGCTGGTTCTGTACATGGAGAGGAGGTGCAAAATTGATTTTGCTTAGCATCTGGGAGTGCTGGGACAGTGGTAGTTGTGTGAGGAACCAGGGAGGCAATTCACTTAAAGATCACAACTTATTATTGTAGTGGGGGTTTCATTACAGCCCTAAGTCGAAGATTATTTGTGTAGCATTCTGCAATCGTGGATGTCTAGGGCAGGACCCAGGTCAGGCTAATAGGGGCCAACTCTATCTCAGATCCTGTGCTTGGTTCAGTTGATGCTGTTGGGCTTCCCTGATTTATTTGACTTAAAAGTATTCCATTTTAAACATCTTGTCAACCTCAATGATCATACTTAATGTAATTCCACATGTAGCCAATCGTTTTCTCCTCTTATGAATCCTATATTGAATGAGTGAACAATCTTGATTTTATTACTTTACAGTGACTGAGTGTTCCCAAGAAGAAATTGCAATTATGGAAATAAATCAGTGTTGGGTAGACCTGGTTAAATAGCAATAATATATACCATGTATAATGATAATTTATTAAAATTGTAAGCCACTCAATAACTGGGCAGTTCATAGCAAAGAAATTACTATTACAGTAAAAGATAAAACCTGGCCAGTATAATGAAGTCAGGGATGTGAAAGTAACTACAGGAGACTGGAAGTCGAGCCACAGCCTAGGGATATCAGAGGGGACCCTCCCTACTTCACAGAAATGCGGGGAGAACAATCCTTTCAGACTTGCAAGGTTATTATTATAACCTTATAATAAGGGTTTTACAGTCATTGAAGGAGTCCTTGGTTAACAATGATGATTCAGAGGAATTTGTCCTTAAGTGGTCTGTTCATGAAGTGTGATACCACTTTCCAAGCCTGACATTTGGTCACCATTGTTAAGCAAGGATTGCAAGTCTCAGGTATTTCACAAGCAGGTTGGCAGGTAAAGTGTCTGCTGCCCTATGTGGAGGGCAAGTGGGTGGCCAGCATGGCATGAGAGCAATGAGCATGTGAGGGAGGAAGAGTAACTTGCCAGAGTGAGTTGCCACCTGCCCTGCCAGCTTTCCCATTGCTTGTGGGAAACTGGCAGGAAAGATGGCAAATGACTGTCACCTGACTGTGAGATGCTGCCAACAGTTGTTTATCTAAGCCAGCTGCCAGGTGCCCAGATTGCGGCCATGTGGCATTCAGGGCTGCTGGGACAGCCAGAACTTTTGAGACCCATCCTAGGTACCACCGAGTACCACTGTAACTTTGGATGGTCACAGGAAAAGTGGTCATTATAGGCAGACTATCTGAATTTATGGTCTTGGAGCCAGGTTTTCACAGCTCTAAACAATGCCAGAGCTGGGCACATTGAGATTTCTGGGGGGAAACCACAGAGCAGGTGCTGCTGAAGAGAAGGCTTACTTGTGAGGTCTGCAGAAACATGGAGTGTGCCAGCCTTGTGGGAACAAACGGGCCGAGCAGATGCCGTGGGAGGCAGGTGGTCCCTCAAGGAACCATGCGCTGTGGCAAGGTTGCCTTTGTTAGGCACACACTATATCTCGCTTGCAAACCAACCAGTGACCATACCCCTCACAAGGCAGACGCGTTGCAAGGGTATACTGAGGCATGCCCATCCATGGCTGTTGGAGATGCCGCACCGGAGGTTCTGGGTGGTCCCCATGGGCAGCCCCACATGAAGCATGTTGCAGGTCATGCTGGGGACATCTGAATCAGGGGTCTCCAACCTTGGCCGCTTTAAGCCTGGAGGACTTCAACTCCCAGAATTGAAGTCCTCCAGGCTTAAAGCGGCCAAGGTTGGAGACCTCTGATCTGAAGGGCCCACGACCCAGGGAGTCGTGCAAAGGCCTTCTGTGAGACTCCCGGCGAGAGCGGCCGCCCCGTCCATGACAAAGACGGGCCCGAGGAGAGGTGCTCAGGCCGCCCCGAGAGGAGGGGCGGGGCTCCGCCTGGCCTTTCGCGGCCTGCACCTCGGAGGCTTCCAACAGAAGCCATCCTTCGAGCCGTGGCAGGATCCGGGCCCCGCCACCCCGACGGAACCTCTCGGGACGGAGGCCTACCCGGCCGGGCCACCTCCTCCTCCGCCAAGCGCTTTGTTGGCGGCGCGGGCGAAAGAAAGGCGGCGCGCGCAGGGCTGGGGCTTGTAGTCCCCACCGGGCGTAGAGCCGCCAAAGGCCGCGCCAGCGAACTACGCTTCCCGGCGGCCCCCGCGGCCGGCGCATGAGCGCTGCGCTGCGCCCCGTCCGCGCATCAGCCCGACTGGCCTCGGCGGGCGGCAGCGGACCGGAGCGGCGGCAGCAGGAGCGGCTTGGTACGCAGCGCCAGCCAGCCAGCCAGCCTGCCTGCCTGCCTGCCTGCCTGCCCGCCCCGCCGGCCTGGCCAGGCGGGGGCAGCGGCGGCGGGGGCGGCGGGCCCAAGTAAGCGGGCGCGGGCCCAGGCCGGGAGGGGAGGGGCGCAGCGGGGGGCCCAACCGCCGAGCGGGGGGAGGGGCGCGACGGCAACAAAGGCCGGGGGGGGGGGGGGGCGGGTGTTGGGGGCGGGCGGCGGTTCCCTGTCCGCGCCATCTTCGCCGCCGCCGGCGGCCACACAAAGGCCGGCGCCATTCGGTGGGCCCGGCGAAGGGGCGCCTCCGGGGGCGGCCGAAGCCCAGCCGGGCTTCCCTCTCCGCGGATCTTCCCCCCTCCCCGGGGCCGGCAAGCGGGGATTCCCGAGTGCGCCTGGAGAGGCCTCTTCCCGGGACCCCGCCGAGCGACCTTCTTTGGAGCGGGGGAAGTGCGCCCCTCCTCGCGGTCTCCGCTGCGGCGCTTCCCCCGAAGTTGGGGCGGGCTCCCCCCGCGGCCTGCCCTGGATGGAGAGCAACTGCCGGCTCTTCTCTGCAGCAGAGGGGGAAGAGCGGCCGCCGGGTCTTGGGGGCGGGGGGGGGGCTTCCAGCGGCGAGAAAAAGCCCCCCCCAAAGAGGGCAGTGCTCTCCGGCTGCTTGGGCTGCGGAGTCGGTGCGCCCCCGGCCCGGCTGAGCTCTATCAGGTGGGTGCCGGGATGGAGGTGGCAGCAGCAGCAGCTGCCGCCGCCGCCGTTCCCACCGGGCTGGGCGAGACAGGCGGCCATTCATCGCTGGGTGGTTCGGCTGCTTGCCCGGCTCGCTTGCTTGTCGTCCTCGGAAGCTCAGAGCTGCCAAGGTAGTGCAGCCCCTTCTGAGCCCTGATCAGACAAGACTGGCCTTGGCAGCCTGGAAGAGCCGGCAGAGAAAGTTAAGTGACACCTGTCAAAACTTGAGGACTGGCAGGTTGGGGGTGCCCCCCCTCCCGGGCTGCTGATGTCCCAACTCTCAAGCTGGACTGAGAAGTCTGGGTAGAAGCAGCTGCTGCCTATTAGTTCCAATGGTGAATGGATTTTGCCCAGATGGAGACTTGAGTGAAAGTTATGCTAAGCCAAAGGATGCTAAATATGCCATAATTGACTGGGGGCAAAACCCTAAATCCAGGTCTGAAACCAGGCTGGGGTCCGATTGCCCAGATCACAGACCCCTGGAAAGCTTGTTTCTTGAGTCTGGCAGAAGAGGCCACAAGTTCTGCCCCATCCTTTAGGGCAGGGGTCCCCAAACTTGGCAACTTTAAGACTTGTGGACTTCAACTCCCAGAATTCTCCAGCCAGCATAGCTGGAGTTGAAGTCCACAAGTCTTAAAGTTGCCAAGTTTGGGGGCCCCTGCTTTAGAGAAACGGTGAACATACATTTCTTTCATCAGGCTTTGAAGTCTTTAATTGGTTTTGATTTTATGGGTGGATGGAGTTCATATTTTGTATTTTGTTCAACTGTTGCAAGCTAGCTTGAGCGCTCTCTATTAGCAGAAGAGCAGGATGCAGATTTCATCAGAAATGCCACGTTTTGGAGGACCGATTTAAACCCTGGCTTATTTAGCGGGCAGTAACAAAGCTACTCTATGGCTGAACGCAGAGTGTGGTTTGAGCCAGTATTTCTCTGGGTATTTCTTGGTGCTGATGGACTTTGGCCCAAGGCAGAAAAGCGGACACACACAGCCAGTGTATTATTGAAGTTTTGTCCACTTTCAGCCTCCTTAAAGAACAGGTAGCAGAACGAACTAACCCAGTTCTCAGGAGAGGACTTGAGGCTTTTAGGTTGCTGTAGGAGAGGTAAAATGCTTCAAGTCACGTTGCTCAGCTCTGGGTTTGAAGTTTGGTTTCTAACCTGTAACTCTCTGGAAAGTCCTCCTTTCTAATACTTATTAAAAACACTTGGAGGATACTCTTTGGATTGCTGTACTGATTGATTGGAGCTCTCAAAGAGCAGAAATCCAATAATTAACTGGGTGGAGGCATATATCAATACTTAAGTGCATACTTAGGAATAAACTCATTTGCCTGTAAGATTACAGTGGCCCTGTGATCGCACGTTTTGGTTGTCAAGTAGCATTTCCTATTCCTGCCCAGATGACACTAAACTGCTAAGCCCAGCCAGCATAGACATCGTTGAAGAAATTAGGAGAGATGCTTGTGCTCCCTCTTTCCAGCCTTGCCTGGGGAAAATAGATGAAAGAGAGGGCCTCGCATAACTTGTGGGTGGACTTTGGAAGTAGAATGTATGCTTTGTTAGCCTAGTTTGGTACTTAAGTTGTGTGCCTCCCCATCCCGAGTGGATTTATTCAGCAGTGAGTCTGATAGAATAGCCTCGTTTCAGAGTATGAAGGCTTCAGCTGTAACCTTTGAGGCGTTCTGTGACTTGGTCCATACACTGTCTTAACACATTGTTTTCTTAAGCATGGCTTACGCAATGAGCCTCAATTAGTTAACATTTACACATCAAGCTATCTGAGCTTTACCAACTGCAGTTCAGTAGCTGGTTCATAGAAAGCAGCTGAAATGGCTTTGTGTGCAGTGATGCAGTCAATCTGACTTCAGCCATCTCTTCTTTGTGGGCTTTTATGTGTAACAGAAACAATATCGCCTAGCAGTTGAGGTTCCGTAGAGTCCTTGGTGCTCTGTGAGCTGGGTTGTTTTCTTTCAGACCTTTCATGACCCAACTAGGTAACATCATCAGTACCGCTAAAGAGTGCTGTTTGCTGTCAGTTTATAGTCTGGTGTCTTTCCCTGTCAGGATGGGGACGGTCTTGGAGATTCTTTGGTTGGGCTGTTTACTGATGGCTCCTTGGCAGTTTCTTGATTTGAGTGTTGTTTACTTGATGATTGGTCTGATGTTAATCTTGGAGTTAATCTATGCTGATCTGAGGACTGATTCCTGATGAAGAGGTACTTGGGTCTTTTTGTTCCTTTTTTGGGCTGGTTGGTCCTCTATTTTGCATAGTCCATACATGTTTATGTCTATGTGTCTATTGATGATTGATTTGTCGGGGGGGGTGGGGTTTTCTATAAATTCCCTGCCAAGTTTGGAGTTGCCCTGGTCTAGGATGGTCACATTTTCCCATTTAAAACTATGCTTAAATCTGTCTCTATGTTGTGAAATTAAAGAATTTTCTTCATGTCTTCTGACTGCCAGTTGAGTTCGTGGATGCATTCTGCCAGTCTTCTGCCTGTCCAACAATAATGGTTACAACTGTATATAAAATAGTTAATTTGTACACACGTATAAATGTTAAAAGTTTGCAATCTTGTGCGGCTGCATCACTAGCTTTGCAGGGCTGAGGGTTGGGCATGCCCGGTGTAGGAAGTGGGCTTTGCTCTCATTTTATATACCCATGGCTTGCCCTGTCCGGGTGGGTGGAAATGGTCTTGGTGGTTCTTTGTTGTTTATTGTCAGCTTGTTTGTCTGAGTTGGGGTTCCACTGCAGGACATTGAATTTAATGTTTCCCTCCTATAAATAAACTGGAGGTGCAGTGGAGGCTTTGCGTCTCTGGAGGTCTCTGTTACTACGTTGGAGTTTTGGTATTTGAACAGCCCGCTCTGCCTGAATCACAGGAAAGCAGCTCAGCTGGTTCATGTGCTACAAGCACCTTCTTCATGAGGATGTCTAAGCTTATTCCATGGACGTGTGCAGAAAGTTCCACCCAGTGTGCAGAAAAGCCACCACTTTGTCTGTTTCCAAAAACAGCTCAGCCGGCTGAATGGCTTTCTAGAATCACAGACTTTGTTATTACTTGCCTTCCCCAGCAACAGGTTGGGAAGTTGGGGTAAATCACCCGATTCCCTACGGCTGTTTTGGCCTACAACTCCCATAACCCCTAGTCACCAGGGTCAGAGATGATGAAAACCCTAATTGCCAGGAGGACAGCATGCCAAAGAGTGGCAGACGGAAGTGGTCAGGTTGGCCGACTCCCAAGGTAGAAGGAGCCTCTGGATGGAGGAGAGCCGTTTTGGGGGAGCAGGGGGGACGGAGGTGGCCACAGCAGTGGGATTTAAGGGCTGCCTTATAACCAAGACGCTTCTGGAATGCATCGGCCTCTGAAAGTTTCATTGAGGAGCCGAAGTAAAATGGTGCCTTGTGCCTGCTGGACACCCTCATTATTTAGAGGCTGCTTGACCTCTATGTTTTATCTCTTACTTGATTTATTTGCAGCATTAAAAACGGTCAGTAGACTTGCAGCAAGTTTTCTGTCATTCAGGCGTATTGTTTCTGCCAAATATAAAAACCGGATGCCTGAAAACACCTGTGTGTTGTGCACACACCGTTCTTGCAAAAAAGTCAGCTTGTTTTTTCTGTGTCTATGTGGGACTCGGAAGTTCCCCCCACTTTTTTTTTCTTGGCAAAGTACTTGGTGAGAGCCAATTTGGTGTAGCAGTTAAAAGAAACCAGAAGAATGCAAATTGCCATCCTCCCTTAGGGATGGAAGCTGGATGGGTGACTTTGGGGCAGGTGCTCCCTCTCCCCAGCCTACCTCCCAGGATTGAGAAAACAGGAGGCATTAAAGCTGCAGATGCTGCCTTGAGTTAAAAAATAAAAGCAGAATGAAAAGCTAATCCACAAGTAACACAATTGCCAGGACTTGAGAAAGGTTTGCAGTGGCCCACTGCTATTTGCTGCCTCCCAGAGCCTCTTTTGTGACCTGCCCTAAATGCCACTTCTGTGCAGGGGGTCTGGCAGGTTGTAGGGCACAGCAAGTTCTTCTCCAGCACCAGGGGTGTCCCTGCTCCTCTGGCTCCTGGGCTCCGTTTAGGGGCTGCTTCTCCTGGTACTCTCCAGCTCTGGCAGGGCAGTCGACATCCACTGTGCAAAGAGAGCGCCTGGTCGAGGAGCAAACGCTTTCCTTGAGGCCCGTTTGATGAGCTTCTTGGGAGCTCCTGAGTTCTCAAACACGGTTTCAAAGCATGGACTGACTGCACTTGATGCCAGTCGGAGGATTAAGGCTTCAGCTTAGATCTAAGAGCAGCCTAAGCATCTGGACTCCACCTGATGACTGAAGGAAGAAGCCAGCATCTTGCTCTGCTTTGAAGCAGAGACCTGGATAATGAGAGGGGGTGGTACCCAGGAGGCGCCCTGGGAAAGGTAGGAAGTGGCTCCATGATTTCTGCATTACTCATGTCATTACTGAGCTTGTATATAACATTTGCAAAGAGGCTGCTGGAATGAGCTTTCCAGAGCCCTTCCTCCTCCCCCCCCCCCCACTTATTTTGCATCTCTTCAGGAGGGAAAGAACAGAAAAAAACAGAATACAGTTAACACACAGGTAGTTGTAGCCGAAACAGAATCAGAGAGTCGGGTGATGGGTTATGTGCAATCGGGAGAACTTACTGGATAGTTTCCCATCATTTATAGCCAGAAGTAACTTTGCAAATTCTAGGCTGTGGGAACTATTATTTTAACCTAGTCCAAAGTTTTGGTGATTGATACCCAAGTATAAACTCTTGTTCTGGTGATGAAAAACTGCTTCAAAATATTAGAAAAAGATGGAATTTGTGGTGCCTATGAGGGGAGAAGGGGAGATTTTGCAAACTCTCCAATTTTGTCCCCATCTAGGGAGATCCAAAGTGGTGGAGCTCCCTAAAGATGTAAAGGTCAGTTGAAGAAGGCGACTGCCTGGGCCATCTCTTCTCTTAGCACTCTCTTCTGGCCATAGTGATTGTTTGAGGAAACTCTTGGTTTATTGTTTGGAAGTTTTTATTTTACTGAAACTCCACCCTCAGGAAAAACTTTACTCTTACGTGACTCATCTCTTCATGTGGGGAGCTCTATGATTATTAAAAACTTTTCCCCAGTCATGGGAGGCTTTTGGTGGAGTTTGCAGTTTTCACTGGGAAAAAAAAAGAGAGTCACTCCTGGAATTTGTCTGTTGCCTTCTTTGGAACATCTCCCATATTTAAACAAATTATACCTTGATTTATTATGTGAATCCTTGAAAAGATCAAATCTTTATTCACTTGAAATGATTGATGGTATAAACATTGGTTTTTGCTCTTCATGTGTTGTTTTATTTTATTGTCAGAATGAAAATGTCCCCAGACCTTCATGGTTAGTAGTTTTAAATTAATACTCTCTTTGTTAGTACTTTACTTCACATTGTCTTAGCCTAATGTAAAAAAATAATGTTTAGCTATCTTGAGCAAACTATTGTTGCTTAGTTTCCTTACACATGTTAAATGAAAACCAAGTCATAATATGGCTTACCACATGTATGGTTTGAGCCACTGTCTTTGCACCCAGTTGCGTGCACCAGGGACAAAGAGCTGAACAAAATCAGCAATAGACCTTTGCTTCCATAAAGAAACTACTAGTAAAGATTTACTTGGAGTAAAGATTCTGACCCAGAAATATGGGATCCTATTTGCCATTTTGTACTTGGCTAAGGCAAATGTTGACGGACTTCAATTTCCAAAAGGAGAAAAACCATTTGTAGTTATGGAGGTCCTTGGTGCTCTCTGAGCTTGAATGATTTCTTGCAGACGTTCCTTTATCTTTGTTGATGCTTGTAGGATTATCTGTTCTTTCTTCAAGAGGCAGGCATTGGCAGGACTCCAGTTCAAATTTCACCTGAGGTTTCGTGTAACACACTAGATGTGGCCAACCCAAAATGCTTCCAACCCTTGTTAAACCATAAAGGCCCCTGTCCTTTGGGCCAGATCTTGTGATTTAGGCATACTGTAGCTGTTGGTAACTTGGGTTTGAGACAAGAGTGTGTGCAACTTTTCCCTCTGCCTGATGGGAAGAACTAGCTCTGGCCTTAGAAAAAGGGGATGTGATGGAAGACACCCCCCCCTCCTTCCCTCATGTTTGTAATTGTCAAGGTGGCATCTCTGAACCCGTGGTTGATAGGTGGCAGTTTACTGGACTTAATAAGCATATCACGGATGGACTCTCTCAATATCTTTCGGAATATTCTGTCCTGCATGTGGTTTTTCTTTTATGTAAGGCTGTTCATTTGAGTCATAAATCTGGATGGCTTGTGGCCCTCCCAGAGTTGGTTGCCTCTTCTGCTCTGGGGTGAGCGATGGGGATTCAAGATAGGAGGCTGAAACTCTCCAGATGGATTCTTTTATATCTGGGGTGCCAAGTAATCATGGAATCTGGAAAAAGAGGTTGGATGCTTTGTCCACAAAACATTTTGCCATCTGTTTTTCCCACTGAAGAAACTGACATGCTTTTTCTCCTTGTCTTTTCCAGGCTGCCATAGCTGGCCCCTGGAAATGGGATGCCCATCCCATGCGGGGAGCATAAAAGGCGGCCCTCCTCTTCCTCCTCCTCCTCCCTTTTGCTGCTGCTGCCCTCAGTGAAGCCAGGAGGTGGGGAACTATGTCTGCCCTTACATCAGCCATCCAGGCCCCCCAGGGGCCAGTCAACCCTCCTCCCCCAGAGGTCACCAACCCTACCAAGCCTGGGAGGAAGACCAACCAACTGCAGTACATGCAAAATGTGGTGGTGAAGACCCTGTGGAAGCACCAGTTTGCATGGCCCTTCTATCAGCCAGTTGATGCCATTAAATTAAACTTACCGGTGAGTGATATTTCCCATGTGTGTGTGGCTTTCTCTTTTTTTTTGCTGCCTCTCTCAAGACATTTAACATTTAACTTCTGCACCATGGCTAAATTCACAATCAGGACATGCTATAAATCAGGGCAGTGGTGTGTTTCAAATCTTTCTACCACAGTTCGATGGGTGTGGCTTGGTGGGTGGGCTTTGCGAGCGTGAACCAAATGTGCACTTTGCACAGGCACAGAGGTGTTTTGACTCGCCTCCTGCAATCCTGCACTCTCCCTGTCGCTTCAGCAGCTGTGCACAGCAATTGCTGTGCCACGCAAAGCAGCCACGCTTCAAAAGCAGGACATAAAGGTTAGTATGGGAGCCCAGAGAACTGGTTCAGTCTCCGCTGCTCATTGTCACTACCAGTTTGGCAGAACCGGGCCGAACCGGAAGAATACCATCACTGGATCAGAGGTGTCAAGCTCAAGGCCCAGGACTGGATTCGGCCCGCAGGATTCTTAAATCCGCCTCATAGGGCCGGCCTGGAAATATCAAAGGATTGGCCCATGGTGCCTCTGCCGGCCAAAATGCTCCACGGGGCCCCCCAGATGGCCCGTTTTCAGCCTCCCTGGCCTCCTGCAGCACTCTGCCGGCTGCACAAGGGCCTTGGAGGCCTCTATGCGGCCCATTTTTGGCCAGCAAAGTGCTGCAGGAGGCATCCGTCCCATCTGCCCCCCCTTCCTCCCCACCCAGCTCGCAGAGGAGAACTACAATGTTGATCCAGCCCTCGAAGCAATCCAGTTTGACCCCCCCCCTGCTATAGACCATATTGTGCAAAGGTGTCTTTTGAAGCTCTCTGCAATCAGAGTTAAAATTGTCACCTTAGGTGCAAAGCGAGATTCAGGAGGTTTGCTTGGCTCTTTGGTTCCAACTGAAGACCGTTTTTTGATAGGCACGTGCTTGTGAAGATGGAACAATCGGCCCCTAACACAGCCACAGTTTCCCTGTGCAGGTGGAGTTTGGGTTTTGAGGTGGCAGTCAGAATCCTGCCTGCTAAGAGAATTCTCTAGTCCCTCTCTATGTTCTTGTGCTGCTGTATGGTGAGATTCCCACCCCATCCTTGGAGAGTAAACATTGCATCACCTTCACCATAACAGCAAAAATAACCGCTTTCTGATGCCTTGCAGTAGGCTTACTGGCTGTGTTGAGTCGCTCAGATCCTGCAGGGTTTTGCCTTAACTTTCCAGATTCCCAAAGCAGAATAGCTGGCCAGCCTAATTTCTTTCTCTTCCCAGTTAATTATTTTATTTATTTGAAATCCAGAAGGGAATAAGGAATCCTCTCCCCAAATATTGTTGAATTTTAGCTGAGACAAACATGACCACTCACACGGAATGATGACACTTTGGCACTCCATCTCAAATGAAACAAAGCCAAGTAGAACAAAAGTGACCATCAGCGTGGCTCAACATCTTGTTTCTGACAAAGGCAGGAAAACACAAAATGGCAACAGCAATTATATACCGCTTCACAATGCATTTACAGCCCTCTCCCCACGGTTTACAGAGTCAGTCTCTTGCCCCCAACAATCTGGGTCCTCATTTTACTGACCTCAGAAGGACGGAAGGCTGAGTCAACCTGGAGCCAGTCAGGATAAAACTGCTGGCATTTGGTAGAAATGGCTTGCAATGCTGTATTCTGACCACTGGGCTCCATAAATTATGGTGTTGCTGCTGCTCTTCATCCATGGCACTCAGGAAAGAGGATATTTTCATTTTATAGTATAATGTCTTCCCCTGTTTCTATAAATTCGTTGCCCATTTTTGAAAAATATTTTTTTCAATCATCATCATCATTATCGAACTGGAAGGGACCTTGGAGGTCTTCTAGTCCAACCCCCTGCTCAAGCAGGAGAACCTCTACTAGTTCAGATAAGTGACTGCCCAGTCTCTTCTTAAAAACCTGCAGTGATGGAGCACCCACGATTTCTGGAGGCAAGCTGTTCCACTGGTTAATGGTCCTCACTGTCAGGAAGTTTCTCCTCAATTCCAGGTTCCTTCTCTCCTTGATCAGTTTCCATCCTTCGCTTCTTGTCCTGCTCTTTTGTGCTTTGGAGAATAAGTTGACCCCCCCCCCTCTTCTTTGTGGCAGCCCCTCAAGTACTGGAATGCTGCTATCATCTCATAGACCCCCTTAGTCCTTCTTTTCTCCAGACTAGCCAGACCCCAAACCTGCAACCGTCCTTCACGTGGTTTACTCTTCTGGCTGCTTTTCACACTCATGACCTTTGCAGCATCCCCACGGTCACGTGATCAAAATTCGGGCACTTGGGATGTATTTATGATGGTCGCCTTGTTCCAGGGTCCCATGATCCCCTTTTGCAACCTTTTGACAAGCAAAGTCAATGGGGGGCGGTGGGGGAGCCACATTCACTTAATGAGAGTTTGTTAAAATCAGCTCTTTAAAAGGTTTAAGACGCTGGCTGGAATATTTTCTATTGCTTGTGTTTGCAGTATATTGAATTCCAGTTCCAATATGACACGGTCGCTCTCCCCCAAGGTTCCCGCAGCTTCCACTCCCTCTTCCACTTCTTCTCTATTAGTAAGAATTAGGTCCAGTATAGTTTTTCCACTAGTTCTCTCCTCTACCTTTCGGATGACAAAGTTAACAGCTTAAGTTAAATTCGATCTCCCACTCGCTGCAGAATTTGTCTTCCAGTTGATGTCAGGAGAGTTAAGTCTCCCATTACTACTGTGGTATGTTTTCTACATTTGTTAATTGATTAGCAAAGAGCCCATCTATTTCTTCCGCTTGGTAGTATACACCTACAGCAATGCCATTCTTTCTTCCTTTTTTATTGACCCATATAGATTCTAGGAGGTTTCCATTCTTGATTGTTGGTTACCATATAATATGGTATGGTAACAGTGGTTACCATATTTTGTACAAGAATATTCAGTGTATTTATACCTTATGCAGAGGCAAATATATACTATTTATGACAGTGGGGGGTTTCAAAGTGGTTTACCACTGGTTCAGTGGGTGTGGCTTGGTGAGCGCGCTTTGTGGGCACACAGGCACTTTGTGAAGGCACAAAGGTTTTCCTACTCACCTCCTGCACTCTCCCTGTAGCTTCAGCAGCTGATGCGTGGCAATCTGCTGTGCCCACAAAGCATCTGCGTTTCAAAAGCAGGGAATAAAGATTAGTAGGGGAGCCCAGGCGGGTGGGCGGGCGGGCCCGACAGCAGTCCGGCGGAGAGAACCGGTTCAGTCTCCACTGCTCATCAGCGCTACCGGTACACCAGAACCAGACCGGAGAATAGCAGTAGCGGTAGAATAGCACCACTGATTTATGACAGGAAAAGAATACCCAGATATTTAATGTTTATTGTCAAAACTCCCCATCATATTTTTCTGGGGTTAATGATGTTTCTGATGGATTATTAAGACTGTCTTGCTGGTTTTCATTGTGTTGTGAATGTGATTGTTTTCCTTGCACTACATCTAGGAATAAGTTTAATTGATGCTCTTAATTACATGCTACTATCACTGCTATCATCACTGCAGGAATTGAGGATGGATAGTCTAGACTAGAAAAGAAGAAGTAGGGATGACATGATAATGTCCAATATTTGAGGAGTTGCCACAAAGAAGAGGAGGTCGATCTATTCTCCAAAGCCCCTGAAGGCAGAACAAGAATAGAATGAATAGAAACTAATCCAGGAGAGAAGCAACCTGGAATTAAGGAGAAACTTCCTAACAGTGAGGACAATTAACCAGGGGGACTGCCTGCCTTCAGACATTGTGGACACTCCATCCCTGGAGGGTTTAGTTTAGTTTATTGTCATTGCACCTTGTACAACGAAATCAAACACCATCTTCAGTGCACATCATGACCATGAAAATAAACACAAACACACATCCTTCACCTCCACACATTGAACCGAAAACCCCTGACACCGCACCAACACTGTACTATACAGCAGAATTCAAAAGAGCTACTGCCCTGGGATAGAAGTTGTTTTTCAGTCTATTTGTCCTTGTTTTTATTATTCTGTACCGTTTGCCAGATGGTAATAGTTCAAAAAAAGGGTTCCCAGGATGAGATGGATCTTTAAGGATGTTTTGAACTTTCTTAAGGCAGCAGGAGCTATAAAGCTCTTCCAGAGAGGGGAGAGGGCAACCAATGATCCTCTGGGCAATGACATTAACCCTCTGGAGTGCTTTCCTATCTGTCCCTGTGCAATTGGCAAACCAGATAGAGGTTCAGTAAATTAAAATACTCTCTATGGTGCAGCGGTAGAAGATCAACAGCAGTTTTTTATTCAGTTGTTGCTTTCTGAGAAGTCTCAGGTAGTATAATCTGTGCTGGACCCTTTGGACCAGGGCTGCAATGTAGGCACCCCAGGTCAGGTCCACTTTTAGGGTAACACCCAGAAACTTAAAGCTGGCCACTTGCTCCACTCGGTCTCCATTGATAAGGAAGGGCTGGAGGTCTGATCTGTTCCTTCTATAGTCCACTATAAGCTCCTTGGTTTTATTAGTGTTGAGGACCAAATTATTGTCTCCACATCATGAAAGCAACCGGTCTACCTCATCTCGATAGGCAAACTCATCCCCCACTCCCGAAGATACGTCCCACTGTCAGGCTACACTGTTGTATCATCTGCAAATTTAGCAATAGTGGGAATGCAGTGAGTGGGAATGCAGTCATGCACATAAAGAGTATAGAGTAATGGACTCAACATGCAACCCTGTGGTGTATCAGTGTTAAGAATAAGAAGAGACTGGACAGTCACTTGTCTGAGATGGTATAGGGTCTCCTGCTTGAGCAGGGAACTGGACTAGAAGACCTCCAAGGTCCCTTCCAGCTCTGTTCTAATAGATTCATTAATTGCTCCATCCACCACTCTCCACTGTCAGAATGTAGGGCTTCCCTTGACATGGCCTCTCTTGCTAGCCATCTTCTAAGGTGGGATGCCAGTGAAAGGCTGACTGCTTCCTCTCCCCGACAGGATTACCACAAAATCATCAAGAACCCGATGGACATGGGCACCATCAAGAAGCGCCTGGAGCACAACTACTACTGGAGCGCCAGTGAATGCATGCAGGATTTCAACACCATGTTTACCAATTGTTACATTTACAACAAGGTAAAGGATCTAGTCCACTCTTTTCTGGGGAAGCCTTGTGACACTTGCAGGCCGTGCTCAGAAGGTCGTTTGGCCACTACCAAGAGGGGGTGTTGGCTCTGAATTTTCTCTCGTGGGCGTAGGCCCTCTGAGGCCCAATGGCCTCTGTCCCCCCCCCCCCCCCCCCAAATTAGCAATGACTATGTGGACATTTGTATTTCAGTTTGCCTTTGGCCCTTTGGGTTATTCTGTCTTTCCTTCTTTTTCCATGCCTCTCTGCCAGCCCACGGATGATATCGTCCTCATGGCACAAGCCTTGGAAAAGATCTTCCTGCAGAAAGTAGCCCAGATGCCTCAGGAGGAAGTGGAGCTGCTACCCCCCGTGCCTAAAGGCAAAGCTCGGAAGATGGCAGCTGGGACCCCCAACCCAGGTCAGGGAGGAAGGCTGCACTTCCCTATTCATCTTAAGATTGGGATATATGTTCACTATTGCATTATGGAAAGGAAATAGGAAGTACTGCCTGCCATATAGTGATTAATTTTAAAAGAAATATGTAGAAGAACAGCAGGTAGAGCTGGAAGGCAGAGTTAAGCGGATTGATGTCAGGCTCAAAGAATTCGGACCATTCAGTAAAATTGCAGCATAGAAGATTTATTCAAGCCCATAGACAAGATTGGCTGATCAGCTAAAATTCTCTAAATTGGCACTAGATACGGGTCAGTGGAATCCAGGAGGAGCGCCTGTGGGAATGCAGTGACTCTAAACTGATGATGTACTTAACTCCACTTCCCCAGTTCTGCCTGAACTCCTACAAAATACTCGGGAAATAAAGTACAATCATTAAGATGAAGTTTGATCATTAGTAGATAATAGTGTGGTTATACAGAAAAACATTATATACAAAATGACATTAGTCATATTACATAAGTCTATGTTACCCATCACATTTCTTTAAAAAAAAGCATGTAGTAAACTATTTTTCATAAAGATATCAAAAGAATCCTGAGAAATTAGAACATCTTCTCTGATGAATATAAATAGTTATGGAAGGTAGTGATAGCTTGTATTAATGTAAAATGAGAAATTATCTACTTGTTAAAAATGTGAGTAACTTAAAGACGGATTAATTAAAAACAGATGAAGTGGCTTAGATATAAGCAAAAAATTCTGATGTTTCATATTAAATAGTACAAGCAAAACTTTCTAATGCTTAGTATTAAATATTAAAACTAGAGCATGAATGTTTGTTCTGTATATACTTGCAGATAAACTGATGCTCAAATTTTTAACCAAAATACTCTAAAAATGTGCTACCGTCAGATAAACTGATCCTCGAAATTTGTTGTTTTCAGTACATTCTGAAGGACTTTAATTATTTTCATATTTTGTATTCTTAAATCTTTTACAGAATAGATTCTGTTTTAAATTTTGGCCTTGGGCATATCTGTGGGGTGGCACTGTTTATGGCATTTGGGTTCGGCTTATCCTTACAGCTGTGTGAAAAAGTCCTGCACGCTTTACAGTTTACGGTTTATGACATTTTTTGGATAGTATGCATCATTTAATCTGTTTTCATAGTCATTGTAAGCATGCAAGAACATTCACAATCCCCATCCAAACAGCACCAAATTGCAAAAAACTTACGCTTTTCACTTAAAAACCATCAGTATTTATTTAAATATAACAATATTTGCATAGCACTTAGCATAAAATATCATAAAATCAATGGCCTATCCAAAAAATGTCATAAACCTGAAAGCGTGCAGGACTTTTTCACCCAGATATAAATATGTGCGGCTATTCTTAAAAGAGTATCACATATATATTCGAAGATGAGCCCATTTGCAGATAAGCCAATCCCAATTTTGGGGATGTGTTTTCCAGCCTAAACTTCTTCGTTTGTGCATCGGCTGGTGAGTCATTGAAATTCTTCACGCCGTTTTTACATTCACATTACTTTTCATTCCCCTTTTTATATTTGTATTCTTTGCTGTTTTTAATTTTTTAAGTGTGCGCAATATAATACAGTTTTACCGAGTTGGGGGGGAGAATTCCCATGCCATCCATTCCACAACAAAGAAAAGCTGGATCTGCCCGGCTTTCCTCTCGATGTCCTTGTTTTCTTCCCAGCAGGGACCCAGCACCCAGCAGCCACGGCTGTTTCCTCCGCGTCCCCCCCGGCGCCCTTCCAGAACGTCCCTCCGTCGGTATCTCAGACGCCCGTAATTGCCGTCACGCCTGTGCCAACCATCACGGCGAACGTCACCCCCATCACGGCCCCCCCTGCGACGCCCGCGCTGCCTCCCCCGCCTCCTGCCGCCCCAATCATGGCAGTTGTTCCGCCAACACCGCCCATTGTCAAGGTAATGGGGGCCTCCCCTCTCCTCCAGGGCAGGGGTGGGGCTGGGGGGCTGCTGCCCCCACTACCTCTTCCTGGCAGAGGTTGGTCTGTTTCTGGCCTCAGGCCAGGGTAACGCCGCCATCTTTCTGGTCGTGACCCTCCTTCCTGGGGGCCTCTTCTCCACCTGCCCCCACCTTAAGAGCTGCATTTGAATTTCAGAAAAAGGGGGTGAAGCGGAAAGCGGATACCACCACGCCCACCACGTCGGCCATCACGGCAAGCCGGAGCGAATCCCCCCCACAGCTGTTGGACTCAAAGCAGGCCAAAGTGGTGGCTCGGCGGGAGAGCGGTGGCCGGCCCATCAAACCGCCAAAGAAGGACCTGGAGGACGGGGAGGTGCCCCAGCACGCGGGCAAGAAGGGCAAGCTCTCGGAGCACCTCAAGTACTGCGACAGCATCCTGAAGGAGATGCTCTCCAAGAAGCACGCAGCCTACGCCTGGCCCTTCTACAAGCCGGTGGACGCCGAAGCCCTGGAGCTGCACGACTACCACGACATCATCAAGCACCCCATGGACCTCAGCACCGTCAAAGTAGGTCGCCTTTCGGCCCCTCTGGGTTTCAGCCGAGCCCCTGAGAGTCTCGGCTGAAGGCTTGCCCGGCAGAGCTTGGTAGGTGCCCGGGAGGCAGAGCTGCAAAGAGCCGCCCTTCCTTCCCTCTGCTTGATCTACAGGTGGAATCTGGCCCAACAGGGGCTCCTGTGGTAGGTGGTACTTCTGAAGCATACAAGATTAGCCAGATACAGGCAGTTGGATCACAGTTGGGACTGGAAATTCTGTCACTCAGTGAGACAGTCTTTAAGTAGGCTGTAAAATCATGTCTGATGTTACAGCCTTTTTGCCTTGGCCCTTAAGCAAATGATTGTTAAGTAAAACATGCAATTGTTAAGCAGAACTGGTTTCCCCATTGGCATTTTCTGGTTGAAAGTCAGTCACGTGATCTCAGGATGCTTACAACCATTGTAAGTACTTGTTAGTTACCAAGAGCCCGAATTGGGATGCTAGGATGGTTGGAAGTGCAAGGTGCCATAACTTTGAAGAGTCACGAGACAAATGGTTACAGGGGGAGAACCCGCTGGCCCTGGCCCTGGGCCTCCCCAGAGCTGCATTCTTCCATCTCTTCCTCTCCCGGAGCTGAGAACATGCCCAAGGGCTGCCCAATCCCATGTTTGTTCTAAGCTCAGACAAACCAGAACATCCCTATGGGCCCCTCTGGGTTGAATGGGCCCTACCTCCCTGCGAGGTGGGGGCAGCCCCAGAAAACTCCAGGGCCATGAGGACACGATCCACCTGGGGCAATGGATGGAAGGGTACCGTTCCCCAACTCCAGATCACCACCCAAGATAAAAACCAGACACAACGTGCCACCCCAGCAAGTTGGATCGGCCCATTTGGCCAGACTTCCCCGGCCAGGTGTTTCCCCGAAAATATGATCTACTCCAAAAGTCCTAGCTTGATTTTTACGGGTGCACCCAATATAAGCCCTAATTAAGACCCCGCCCACTCCAAGGTGCACAGGTGAAAAAAAGGATGGGGGGGGGAATCTGCGCTACTAGTTACCTTCGGGTAGTTGCAGCCAGGCCTCGCACACGCAGCTGGCAAGGCTTTCCTGAAGGCCTCTGTAGCCGATAACAGAGCTCTGGATCGATCCACAGGGGCCTTCAGGAAAGCCTTGCTGGCCTTGCTGGGCAAAGAAGTTCCTGAAGGCCTCTGACAGCGGAAGGAGGCTGGGGATGATGCACGCAAGTGAGGTGAGTCAGTGGACGACAACAACCTACCCTGAAAATAAGACCTGGTGCCTTTTTTTAGTGGCAAAAAAATTATAAGACAGGTCTTATTTTCGGGGAAAGACGGTTGCTGCTGCCAGCCAATCTCTGCTGAGGAGACCTGAAAAAGCTGGAGGTCGGCGTAGCTGGGTAAAGGTCAAGAAGAGGGAAGGAGCCCCATTTTGACCTGCCAGGCCTGTCTGCCTCACATTCCTCCAGGAGGAGGGCCAGGAGAGTGGCAGTGGGGCTGCCCTGCCCTGCCCTGGCAGCTTGGGAGGAAAAGCTCAGGTTGCCCTATCTGCTCTGGCTTTATTTATTGCTCTTGATTTGGATTTATATGCCCATCTCACTCATATGGCAAAAGGGAACAACAACAAAAGTTGCTGTTCAAAGTTGTATATAAGTAAAGTGGAAAATAAATATGTAGTCATAAAATATATAGTAATAACCGTAAAGTGGAGCACAATTTAAACGAAGGTCATCGCGAGGGAGAGCACCAGCAGCGGCTCATAGGATCCTGAGCCTGTGCCAAGTTTTCGGGTCCTTCCCAAAAGGTTGGGCTCACCCTCACTTCCAGGGAAAGGCCCCTCCAGAGGGTCTGTGCCATGGCAGCACAGAAGCAGCGGAAGCTCTCCCCTGGGGTCTCGCCTGATGGAACGCGTCTGGGGCTGATGGGATGGGGAGATGATGTAGGCTGCCCCTCAGATCACCTGGCCCAGGGGCCGTGGGGCTTCAGGGGCCGTGCCCACACCTGGAAGCCGGAAGCAAACTGACAACCAGCGTAGTTCGCAGAACAGAGGGGTAGCTGATGTGCTGATCTCGGGGAGCAGGTAGCCGCCCTCCCCGCCCCATTTTGCACCGGCAAAAGGCTCCCCTCCCCCAGGTGCTTTTCAAGGGCAGCCCCACGTAGGGCAGTCTTACAGTAATCCATCCGGGAGAGGACCAGGGAGCAGAGTTGAGCCTTTCTGGCTCTTGTCCCAAAGGACCTCCAAAAGGTTCTTCTTCGTGTTGCTTCTGCCCGAGTGGGGAATGCCAGCAGACTCCTCTGCCCGCAGGGGAGGCAGGACCCCCCCTCCCCCAAGCCCTGCCCCTGATGGGCTCAGCTGGCAGCAAGGGAGGGTCTGCTTGCCACCCGCACGTCCGCCCACAAGCAAGGCTGCCTTGGAAGCCCTGCCAGAGGCCGGATCCGTTGCCATTCTGAGCTTTGGACCAGGGTCTGGGATCTGTGTTGGGAGGTGGGACTGCTGCAGCAGTTGTGGGGCCCTGACTGGTGCCCTCCATCTCTCTACCTTGGTGGTCTGCCCCCCCCAGGCCTCTTTCAGGACGAGTCCTCTCCTCTCCAGAGGAAGTCCAGCCCGGCTCTGTACGTCTCAGTAATCTGTGCCTGGAGTGTGATTGCTCAGACTTTGCCCCACCCAGGACTGCTCTGTCGATGGCTTCTCAAGGGGGGTTAAGGGTAGGAAGGTAGGCAGGTGACCAGCACGGCTTCAGGGACATTTTCCTGCCCAGGGGTTTCATTGGAAGTCAGCCCTCGAGTGGCCTGGCTCCTCAGTCTCTGCTGAGGGTTTTTCCCTCCCCGTCTAATTCTGCTCCCTTTCTGGGCTCCTCTGCAGAAAAAAATGGACAGCCGGGAATATCAGGACGCCCAAGGCTTCGCAGCGGACATCCGGTTAATGTTCTCCAATTGTTACAAGTACAATCCGCCTGACCACGAGGTGGTGGCCATGGCTAGGAAGCTGCAGGTAAGGGGGCTCCCTGCCAGGCAGGGGAAGAAAGAAGCGGGGGAGGGCTAGATTTGAAGCAGAGCAGCCTCCGTCGCCAGCAATGGGTCTGTGGGGGTCCATGAAGGGCCTGTGTGGCCTGATTTGGTCGGTCCTGCCCCTGTTGGCAAGGGGCCGGTCCAGAGCCAGCGGGAGTCCTAGCATTTCTCTCCTGCTGCCTTAGGGCTGCCCCGGAGTTCCCTGCTGGAGTCAAGACTCGGGCTGGTGCTTGGCCTCTTGCTCCTTGCAGCCTCCATCCCAGAGGCTCATAACTGTCGTCACAAAATATTCATAATGCCTGACAAGCAGTTCTCACAGCGGAGACGAACTGCTCTTTCCCTCCACCCTGAAGTAAATAACAAGCAGGGCTGGTCTTAAGGGTGAAAAGTTTTAATCACTTCATACTTGCATGGCGATTTGCCTGAAGAAAGTGTGCCTGGAGCTCTTGGGCCTCCCCCTCCAGCCCCCCCAGACCTGTCAGGCTCCCCTGATCCTGGCCGTGTTATCCATAAAACGTGTGGATCCTGCAGTTTCAAAGCTCCCAAAAGTTTCCCCAAAACAAGGAAGTCTGTAAATAGTGTGTATGTTGTATGCAGAGTTGGATAATTGTGTACAGTGATACAGATTTGCATA
This sequence comes from Bungarus multicinctus, assembly GCA_023653725.1. NCBI lineage: Eukaryota > Metazoa > Chordata > Lepidosauria > Squamata > Elapidae > Bungarus > Bungarus multicinctus. The sequence goes on along the minus strand of CM042845.1, from coordinate 19,144,688 downwards.
CAGATCTCTAAATTATAACGTATGCTGCCATATTTGTTCCGCTTGTCCTTTGAGTCAGAGTTCAAGGAAGCTACCTTTAATCTGGGCAGGTGTCTTCCTCAGCCCCTGCCTCCTTCACGGCCTCGAGTCAAGGGAAGGGGCCACTTGGCTGGCTGCCCTCTGTTTTGCCATCGCAATTCCTTCCCCTCCTGCAGTGGAGGATTGGTCTTGATACCTGAAGGACTCCTGGCGTTTTCTGAGAGGGCCCTAAGAGTCCTGGGGGCGTTGTTGGGCCTGCATCTCCCAAGGAGGTTCCCTCATTTCCAGGGCTAGGTGGCCGTTTTGATGGGGGTCCCGAGCTGCCCTTTGGGGTCCTCCAGTGGGGGTGGGGGTCTCTCTTGCTCTGGGGGCACCTTGGCCCTCCCCTCCCAACCCGGCTGTTCCCTCAGGACGTCTTTGAGATGCGGTTTGCCAAGATGCCGGACGAGCCTGCCGACCCCCCGCCGCCTGCCCTGCCCACGGCCCCCGTGGTCAGCAAAAGCACAGAGAGCAGCCACAGCAGCGAGGAGGGGAGCTCCTCGGACTCGGACAGCTCGGACTCGGAAGAGGAGCGGGCCACGCGGCTGGCCGAGCTGCAGGAGCAGGTGGGTGGCAGCCGGCCTCCGGAGCGGTGCGGGGAGCCTCGGCCGGGGCCCTGCAGAGAGGCTCCTACTGGCCTGCTCCTCTGGACGGATCAGAAGGTCCCGCTTTCTGTATAAAAAAGCAAAGAAAACACCCCCGGTCGCTAAGAAGGACGTTGAGGCAGTCGGAAAAGGCAGGGCCCAAAGCGCAAAGAGAGGCAAGCAGAGGCCGCGGCACCTGCCAGAAACCCGCCGGGCTCCCTGGTGGTGGTTGCACAGGACAATTCCGCGCCCACTCTGCGACCGGTCGGTCGTAGGGAAGGAACCGCCCTCGGTCCCAGCAGCGAGGACTAGAAACCTGCCCCTTGAAACAGAGGCCCCAAGCGTCCCCAAGAGCGTGGTTCTGTGGACCTCCTCCCCGCTCCCCCTCCCCCCGGACTCAGGGTGGGGCCTGGACACCCAATTTGCTTCCCTGCCTGTCTTCTTGTTCACACAGGACCGTTCCCGATCATTGAGGCAGTGCTACAAGGTCATTGACTCCCGAGACTGGAATGGATGGAATGTATTTGTTTATTTTTTTTTCTCCCCCCCCCCCGCCCCCACCTTTTATAAAGCGCTTTCCCCTTCTGTATTGTGTGCAGGTCGTAAGGCCTTTCCAGAAATGCTTCATCCCAGCAGTCAGTGCTGGCCCAGGAGGGCTTGAAGGGGGGGGGGGGGGGCGCTCTTCTCTTCCTGCCCCTCCAGCTGCTCCTCCTAGAATCCCGCCTGGATTCCCCTGTGAGGGGGGGAGGGGGCAGCTGTGCTATGGATCGGAAGTGCCCCCACGGGATGGGCCAGGTGTGGGTCTGCCAAAGCTAGCAGAGCAAGTGGGCTGCTCCGGGCAGGTGGGGGTCTTCCTTGCCCCGCAGGAGAGATCTGCCCCCAGCGAACAACCCCTGGGCCACCTGGGAAGGGCTCCCGATGGTAGACCCTCCCTAGTGGCAACCTTCCTCCGGGGCTGGGGGTGGCTGGGATTGGCCCCTCCAATTGCATCGCCCCTCGTGGGTGAATGCTGCTTTTGCCCCTGAAGGAGGCCTGCTGTTGCCACCGGGTTTTCTGAGAATTTGCTTTAGTTTTCAGTGGACAAGTGTCTAATCCTCAGGAATATGGGGAATAAACAGCGATGCTTCTTCTCTCCCCCGTGCCTCAGAATTGCCTTGTCTTTGTTTGAAGCATTCATAGGCAGCCGGGTGTCAAACTCGGTTTCATTGAAGGCTGCATCAGGGTTGTCTTTGACCTTGGGGGTGGGGGGGCTGGGGGGCGTGGCCAGGATGGGCGTGGCCAGCTCGACATCACTCGTGTCGGGGTGGGGCACCTGTGGTGGCCAAGTGCTAAGGCAGGGCTTCTCTGAGACCCTTCCTCAACCTCATTATAATCTCCCTTCCTTTTCTTCTTTTTCTTTCTCTCTTCCTTCTTCCTTCCCCTCTTTCCTTCTTTTTCCTTCCTTGCACTCTTACCATCTTTCCTTCTTTATCTTTCCTCTTTCCCTTTCTCCTTTCCTGGCCCTTCTTGCACTCTCAAGCGCAACAGGGGAAACATTTCTCCTTCTGTTTTGTTTTTGTGTTGATAGCCCTCTCCGTGCCCCGCCCCCAGGGCCCCATTTTTGGCCACAATGGCCTGCTGCAGTCTTCTGCCAGCAAAAATGCGACCCCCGAGCTCCGTCTTCACTGGCAGAGGGCTGCAGGAGGCTGTTGCTGTCAAAAACGGGGCCCCATGTGGCCCTCCCAAGGTCCTTCTTCACTGGCAGAGGCACCTGGGGCCCATCCTTGGCTGTTTCCAGGTGCCCCATGGGCCAAATCTAAGCACCCCGCGGGCCCCGAGTTTGACACCCCTGATATCCATGGTGTGTAGCAGCGCCTGTTTTATTTTCCAGTTTCTGTTCCATCCAGACTTTAGGGTTGGGCTGAATTAAAACCAAGGAATAGATGACTCCAAAAGGGTCGGTGGAGGCTGGATCTTTGTTGGGAGATTGGGGAGGGGGGGTGCTGAAGAGCCCTTGCTGGGAGACCCTGGGGGGGAGGGGCAAAGGGAACCAGAAGGGCAGGAGCCCCCAGAGGGCCCCTTCTCCTCCTAGGGGTCTGCACGCAGCCCGGTCAGATAGGCCAAGGGGACAGCTTGCCAAAGTTGCCGGGGAGTACCACTGCTGAGTGAGGATTTGAACCCGGCTCCCTTTAATCGCAGAAGCCTTGGCTGTGGCCGTCCCTGGTTCCACTAGCCTGATGCCCCTTTGTGGCTCTGAAAGCGCACAGAGGCTGAAAGAGGATCTTCCGCCATAGGCGGTGGGGTCGGTGGGCCTGTGGGGGCCTCTCCCTCCCGTGGCCCCTACCTTTTCCCTCCCTCTACTGGGTGGAGGAGGAGGAGGCTCCAGGGAGCCAAGGCTGGCTCGTCTCTTCTGCCTGACTCTCTGCTCCCGGCCAGCTGCAAAGTGGGCATCCCCAGCGGGCTGCCTCTGTGTGCTGCAGGCGCCCTGGGCCAGCCATGGCCGGAGAGGATCCTTTTCGGGTAGACTTGGATTTGAATTCACTTAAATTTACTTATTTCTATCTGATCTGCATGGCCGCCCATCTCACCTAAGTGACTCTGGACGCCTCACGACAGTTAAAAAACTGCAGATCCAGCAAAACAAATCAAAAACAAGATACAAACGACCAACAGCCACTTGAAAATAAAACGAGAGGAAGCAAAACATTTCCACTGCCCCCGCTTGCCTCTTGGCTCACATCCTGTGTGGTTAGCCCAGGTTAGGTTGAAGCAAGGTGCCCTGGCAGGGTCTGCCTTCCGTGCGATGCTCCAGCAAGTAAGCCCTGCTGTGGCCCAGCGGGAAAGCCTTCTGCAGGCAACCTGGTCTGGGGCTCTGGGCTAAGGCACCGGGCCTGGAAGGCTGGGACCTGCTGGTCCCATCAACATTTCACAGCCTTGAGGCGGCTGGCCTGCCTAAGGCCAAGGGCAGCCGCGGGTACGGGGGAACAGTTGCCGCCACCCCGTCCGCCTGTCCGTCTTCGCCAGGGTTGAGTGGGGCCAAGGGCACTAGGGGTCAGCTGAGCTTCTCTCCTTCACTTCCCTCTCAGCTCAAGGCCGTCCACGAGCAGCTGGCTGCCCTCTCGCAAGCACCGGTGAACAAGCCAAAGAAGAAGAAGGAGAAGAAAGAGAAAGAGAAGAAAAAGAAGGAAAAAGAGAAGGAGAAGGAGAAGCACAGGGCAAAAGCCGAGGAGGAGAAGAAAGCCAAGGCGGCCCCGCCAGCAAAAGCCCCCCAGCAGAAGAAAGCGCCCGCCAAGAAGGCCAACAGCACGGTTCCCGTTAACAGGTAGGGGCTGCAGGACGGGGCCGAAGCTGGTTGGGGCAAAGCTGGAGTGGTAGGCGGGTGAGGGAGGAGGAAGAAGTCACACGGCTGGCCAATGCAAAGCGGAAAGGGAGGACAGCGGCGTTTCCGGCAGGGCTGCGCTGGGGCCAGGAGGGGCCCCTGGGAGCTGGGTGCCTGGAGCCCATTTGCCCAGCCCTCCCTCAGGATCCCTAGCAGTGGGCTCCCTGCTGAGAGTTGGCCCGTCCTCTTGGGCTGCCGGGCTGGGGGGTGGGAGGCTTCTGAGGGGCCTGGCCAGGTGGGCTCATAGCTGCAGGCCCTGACTGCTCCCCTCCTGCCCTGCAGGCAGCCGAAGAAGGCCGGGAAGCAGGCCTCGGCCACCTTTGACTCGGAGGAGGAGGAAGAGGGCCTCCCCATGACCTACGATGAGAAGCGCCAGCTCAGCTTGGACATCAACCGCCTGCCGGGGGAGAAGCTGGGCCGGGTGGTGCACATCATCCAGTCGCGAGAGCCCTCCCTCAGGGACTCCAATCCCGACGAGATCGAGATCGATTTTGAAACCTTGAAGCCCACCACCTTGCGGGAACTCGAGAGATACGTCAAGTCTTGCTTGCAGAAAAAGCAGCGGAAGCCATTTTGTAAGTGGGATCCCTCGCGCTGTAGAACCAGTGGGGCAACTTTCCTGGCTCCCTCTTAAGGCTGGAGCGCCAGAGAAGGAGCCCCTGGGGGTTAAGGAAATGAATGAAAGGCCAGCTTCTTGGGGGGCGATTTCGGTTGGACAAGGGGGAAATCACAACAATACCCCCTGCTTTATAGTTTTCCTGGCCACGAAACAGTTCATCTATTTAAAGCAATAACTCTTAGGCTTATATCCTGCTTCACAATGATTTTACGGCCCTCTCTAAGCGGTTTACACATTCAACTTTTTATTTATTATTTATTTATTTGATCATACTTCTATACCGCTCCCTCTCCGAAAAGGGACTCGGGGCGGTGTACAGCCTAGTAAATACATTAAAATACAAGAATACAAGATTAAATAGAGTTTAAAACCGAATTAAATATAAATATAGCTGCATCCCGAAAGTTTAAAAATGGAGTTAAAATTTTAAAAACCCTATTAACTTAAAACCCCTTTAACCCTTACTGGGCCAGGCCAGCCTGTTTAAAAAATAGGGTCTTAACTGCGCGCCGGAAGGAGAGGATATCTGTCATGGCTCGTATCTCCGGGGGGAGATCATTCCACAGGGAGGGTGCTCCCACAGAGAAAGCACGCACCCTCGGGGCCGCCAGCCGCCAGCGATCAGGTGGCGGTACCCCAAGTAGGGCGACCCTGTGGGAGCGTACTGGGCGGCGGGAGGTTGTTGATGGCAGCAGGCGGTCCCGTAAGTACCCAGGTCCCGAGCCATGGAGCACTTTAAATACCGTCAGTACCACCTTGAATCGAATCCGGAAGGCCACAGGAAGCCAGTGCAGCCTGCGGAGAAGTGGTGTTACGTGCGCGCCCCGAGGGGCGCCCACGATCACCCGCGCGGCTGCATTCTGAACTAACTGCAGCCTCCGGAGACTCTTCAAGGGGAGCCCCATGTAGAGAGCATTGCAATAATCCAAGCGGGAGATAACGAGGGCAGAAGTGACTGTGCGAAGTGCGCCCAGATCCAGAAAGGGCCGCAACTGGTAAATCAGACGAATCTGATGAAAAGCCCCCCTGGTGACGGCTGCAATATGTTCTTCCAAAGACAGCCGCACATCCAGGAGGACACCCAAGTTGCGTGCCCTTTCCACGGGGGTCAAAACCTCTCCCCCCACGGCCAGCGAAGGAACCAGCTGGCTGTATCTGGGCGCAGGAAACCACAGCCACTCGGTTTTGGCCGGGTTGAGACGAAGCCTGTTACGACCCATCCAACCTCGCACGGCCTCCAGGCACCGGGACATCACTTCGACGGCTTCGTTGGGGTGGCCCGGGGTGGAGATGTACAGCTGAGTATCATCAGCGTACTGATGGAACTCCACCCCAAAGCCATGGATAATCTCACCCAGCGGCTTTACATAAATGTTGAACAGAAGGGGCGAGAGCACCGACCCCTGAGGCACCCCACAAAGCAGGGGCCTTGGGGACGATCTCTGCCCCCCCGTCAACACAAATTGCGAGCGGTCGGAGAGGAAGGAGGAGAACCACCGCAACACGGTGCCTCCAACCCCCAACCCCTCCAACCGCTGCAATAAGATACTGTGGTCGACAGTATCAAAAGTCGCCGAGAGATCTAACAGGACCAGGACAGAGGAACAACCTCTGTCCCGAGCCCTCCAGAGATCATCAACCAACGCGACCAACGCCGTCTCCGTGCTGTGCCCGGGCCTGAAGCCCGATTGGAGGGGGTCAAGATAGCTCGCTTCATCCAGGAAGCGGGGGAGCTGACGGGCCACCACACTCTCTACAATCTTCGCAACAAAGCGAAGGTTGGAGACAGGACGATAATTTGATAACAGTGCTGGGTCCAGGGATGGTTTCTTGAGGAGGGGCCGCACCACCGCCTCCTTCAAGGCGGTAGGTAAAAGCCCCTCTCTCAAGGAAGCGTTTATAATACCCTGGAACCAGCCTCGTGTCACCTCCCGAGTGGCCAAAACCAGCCAGGAGGGGCACGGGTCCAACAAACAGGTGGTGGCATTCAGTCCCCCCAGCACCCTGTCCACGTCTTCTACAGTAACAGGGTCGAACTCAACCCAAATGGCCTCACCGATATCTACCCCCGCCCCCCCGCCCGGAGATGCCCAGTCGAAGTCCAGCTCGTCCCGAATCTGAGCGATTTTGTCCTGCAGAAACCTAGAAAACTCCTCAGCCCGTCCCTGTAAGGGATCCTCCCGCGCTTCCATCTCTAAAAGGGAGCGGGTCACCCTAAACAGGGCAGCTGGGCGATTTTCCGCGGACGCAATAAGGGTGGAGAGGTAAGTCCTCCTCGCCACCCTTATCGCCACTAAGTACGTCTTAATATAAGATCGTAGAAGTGTTCGGTCAGACTCAGAACGGCTAGCTCTCCAACTACTCTCTAGGCGTCTTTTCCGGCGCTTCATCTCCCTTAGCTCCTCAGAAAACCAAGGAGCCATTTGGGATCGGCACCGGGTCAGAGGCCGCAAGGGCACGACCCGGTCAAGGGCCCCAGCAGCTACCCTATCCCAGGTGGCAACCAGGCCCTCAACCGAGTCGTGTGTGTGAGCTTCGGGAAATGGCCCAAGCTCCATCAGGAACCTATCCGGGTCCATCAGGCACCTGGGGCGGTACCATTTAAGCGGCCCCGCCTCCCTGCGGTCGGGGGCTGCGGAACGGAAGTCGAGCTTCAGGAGCGAATGATCTGTCCATGACAGGGGTTCTATGACTATGTCCCCTACACCCAGACCACTCTGCCACTGATCAGAGACAAAAACTAAATCCAGGGTGTGACCTCCCACGTGAGTAGGGTCCCGAATTAACTGGGTCAGGCCCATGGCTGTCATGGAAGCCATGAACTCCTGAGCAATCCCCGTGGTACCGCCGGCAGAAGGGAGGTTGAAATCCCCCATGACCATAAGCCTGGGGGTCTCAACCGCCACGCCGGCTATAACCTCGAGGAGCTCAAGCAGGGCCGATGCCGCATAGCAGGGAGCCAGGTATGCGATCAGCAAGCCCACCTGCACCCTGGGACCGAACTTCACGAAAAGAGACTCACACCCGGTCGTCTGAGAAACAGTGGATTCCCTCGGACACAGATCCTCCTTAATAACCACCGCAACACCCCCGCCCCTCCCCTGGGCTCTCGGCCGATGAAAAACCCGAAACCCGGCTGGGCACATCTCCACAAGGGGCACTCCCCCCTCTAGGCCCAGCCAGGTCTCGGTAATACCCACCAGGTCCGCTCCCCCCTCACAGATCAAATCATAAATGAGGGGGGCCTTATTAATAACGGACCTGGCGTTACACAACATCAGCCGAAGGCCCCGGGCCCGATCGCTCACACCCCCCGGGGAACGGGATATAACAAGGGGGTCGGAGCGCGCCACCGCCGACAAATAGCGGGGGCGCGCTCCCAGAACCGAATGTGGCCCCCTATAACCGCCAAATCTGCCTCTCCCGCTCACCGTACTAATCGCTTTAAAATCACCCTCCCTGGGACAACCCCCCATCCTCAATACAGCCCCGTCCGATCCCAAACCCTCCCGGCAACGCTCAACCCACGACCCGGTCCCAGCCCCAGGCGGGTTGTCCCCCAACCCCCGCCCAGCCAACCCTAACCCCTTTAAGAATCTAATTAAAAATTTAAAACAGCCCTCCCTCCCACGTTTCCGGCGACCCCACCATCTCTCCGGATCCCAAGATCCGTCCTTGAGAAAGGCCTTGGAAAGGCAAGCGGGCCAACTCTGAGATAGGGGGACGTTTCTCAGGGCCCACAGATGTTGCGAGGAATATGTCAATTGTGTCTTTGGCTGGATCTTCCCTGACTGCCATCGACCAGGCAAAGGCCGAACCAAGTGGGACCCAAGTCCAGGCCGCAGCAGCTGCAACCCACCGACAGCTGCCCCCAACACTCTGGGTCCTCATTTTACTCATCTTGGAAGGACGGAAAGCTGAGTCAACCTGGAGCTGGTGAGAATCGAACTGCTGGCTCTGGGCAGAACTAGCCTGCAATACTGCATTCTGACCATTGCTGCATCTCAGCTCATAGAGAGAGAGAGAGAGAGAAATAGATAGACAAAAGAGAGAGAGAGAGAGATGATAGCAATCGCCCTTAGACTTATATACCGCTTCACAGTGCTTTACAGTCCTCTAAGCGGTATTTGCAGAGTCAGCCTCTTGCCTCCAATAATCTGGGTCCTCGGAAGAATGGAAGGCTGAGTCAACCTGGAGCTGGTGAGAATCGAACTGCTGGCTCTGGGCAGTTACGGAAGGAAGGAAAGGAGGGAGGGAGGGACTTAGACTTAGCTACCGTTTCATAGTGCCCCCCCCCCCCCCCCATTTGCTTGGGAATGGGAAGTCCCACCTGCTCTGAGGATGGGCTGCCTTTCAGCTGGTCTCAGCCTCTGTTCAGGTGACTTTTCTGCCCCAACAACCAGCCCAGACCTGTGGAGCCCTCCCAGGGTTTCTTGCCTGCTGGGGGGGGCTTCAGTCCCCTCCCCGGCCCAGGTGGGAGAGTCCTTTGCAAGGGCAGATGTCACCGCCATTTCCCTGTTGCGCCTCTTTTCGTCCGGGAGCTTGTGGGCCTGGATGCTGCCCCAGTGATGGGGGAAGGGTATTGAGTAGAAGGCCAAGGCAGCAGATGAGCTGGTTCTGCTTTATTTTAAGGCTGCATTGACAGAGCCTTGGAAGCCTGAAAGGGCAAGTTACCTGCTGTCTCTTGTTCTGCCCTGATAATTCAGGGAGGACCCTTTCTAAACTTCATTCTCTGCCCACTGTGCAGCCCCTCTCCTTCCCTGATTGTTCCCTAGTCACCCCCTCTCCAGGTCACTCCTTCATACTATGATGGTCAGTTGCTCCTTCTCCCACGATTAAATTACGGATGAATGCCAGTTTACTAGATGCAACTGAGCCTGAATCTTTTTCTGAAGGTCGTCCTTAGGAAGACCATGAAAGCATCAGGGGAAACTCAGCAGGAGTCAAGCAATGTTCCCTGTAGTGGAACCGTCTAGGCAGGGCGAAATGCAACCATTTCTCTGGGAGAGAGAAGGCAACCATGGTCTCCGTGTCCATGGCCTGCGATGCTTGTGGGCTGGTGGCGTTCCTGTTTTTTTGCAGCAGGGGCCAGCTTGGGAAAGGAGCCCAGGAGCCCAGGAGACCCTGACAGGGAACTGGCCTGAGAAGAAAAGGTCAAGATTTAAAGAAGGAAAGTGCTACAGCGGGAACTTCAGACAAAGCACGTCTTTCTCCCCCATGAGGAAAATGAAGCAAACCAGCCCATCGTAGGAGGCAGAGGAGAGATTCTGCCCTGCCGGAGCTCAGAAGCAGCTTCCAGGTTGCCACAGAAGAGGAAGAGAGCAGAACGAGGGGTCCCCGGTCAGGGCTGCCGATCGGACCGACGCCTGCTGCACGCGAGAGCTGGGAAGGGGGAGGAGCCGGACATCCCCTCAGGCCTTCGCAGGACCAGATGCAGCGGCCGCACCCTGAAGGGTAGGAAGCAGCCAAGAGCCTGGTGACTGAGTGGGGTTCTGGCCCACCATTTTCCTTCAAGAGGACTCCAAAGGCGAATGGTGGGCTATTCTGGGACCCTCCCCTGGATTATAGACTGCCGGCACGAGGACGGCTGCATCTGGCAAGGACTAAACTACGTAGGCCTATTGGAACGGGGGATGAAGACACTAACGTGAGAACCTCCGAGGAGGCTTCTGTTGTCTAGCATAGGGGTCTCCAACTGTGGCAACTTTACGACTGGTGGACTTCAACTCCCAGAATTCCTCAGCCAGCATAGACGGTAGGATCAGGATTTTGAAACTCCTCCGTGAAAGCTCAGGGAGTGCAGGGGCCTCCTGGGAAATCCCCACTTGTGTATGGGTTCAGAGGGGAAGGCACTGAGAGACCCAGGCCCACCTCAGTCCCTGGGACGCTTCGGGCCAGTCACACGCCTTCACCCACCCCACCTCAAGGTGGTTGCTGCCTTGAGCTCCAGAAGGTGGGATATAAATCTATAAAGGAGCAAATCAATACAGACAGTCCTCGACTTAACGACCACAACTGAGCCCAAAATTTCTGTTCCTAAGGAAGACCGTTGTTGTTGGCCCCATTTTACAGCCTTTTTTTTTTTTGGCCACAATTGTTAAATCACTGTAGTCTTAAGCAAATCTGCTGCAAAGGTCATGAGTGTGAAAAGCAGCCAGAAGGCTAAACCATGGGAAGGAAGGTTGCAGGATTTGGGTTTGGTCAGTCTAGAGAAAAGGAGAATTAGGGGGGACATGATAGCAGCGTTCCAGTATTTGAGGGGCTGCCACAAAGAGGGGGGGGGGGCTTAAGCTATTCTCCAAAGTTCCCAAAAGCAGAACAAGAATCAATGGATGGAAGCTACTCAAGGAGAGAAGCAACCTGGAATTGAGGAGAAACTTCCTAACAGTGAGGACAATCAACCAATGGAACTGCCTGCCTCCAGAAGTCGTGGCAGCTTCATCACCGGAGGTTTTTAAGAAGAAACTAGACAGTCACTTGTCTGAGATGGTGTAGGGTCTCCTGCTTGAGCAGGGGGCTGGACTAGAAGACCTCCAAGGTCCCTTCTAGCTCTACTCTTAAGATTCTAAGTCACTTTTTTCAGTGCCGTTGTAACTTTGAACAGTCACTAAAACAAATGGTTGTAATTCGAGGACTCCCTGGAAATATGAGCCTGAATTCATTGTATCGGAAGGGAAATGTCATCGCTTAATGGAGACCTCTTAGGAGGAGCAGTGGGATACTCTGAGTATATGATACTCAAATAATAAAAGACTCATAATTCGGCTGTAGCAGCTGAAGGATGCCTTTGTTGGATAGGAACAGCAAGGAGAGAGTTCCACTGGGGGAGCAAATCGTTGCCCTCCTCCGAAATCCAGCCTGGTGAAGCCGTGGAAGCTATTTGGATTAAGCTAAACAGGAGCAGATGCCTATCCAGTCAAGGAGAAGAGGAGCCCAAGCTGAAGGCCCAAGCTAAGTTGCATCAATGGGAGACAGGCTGCATCTGTTCCTCCATCATCATCCTGAATTAATGGGGGGCTTTCCCAGACCAATAGCTGGCATCACCCTCTTGCATCTGGCCATGGCAGACCCAGAAAGCTACTGACACATCCACCTGCCAGGGATGCTCTGACATCCCCTAAATTCTGCTGAAGAATTTACCTACCCTGGCAACGAAACGTTCGGACACGAACCCACAAGCTCAGAGAAGGAACCTCCACCCTCACCTGCTCGCTCTCTAAGGAGAGAGATTTGCAGACAGGAGTTCCCAGGAGTTCGTTTCCATGGCTGGTGGGGCATGGGCAGCATTCTGGATCTCCCAAAGATCAACTGGGGCATGCGGTCGTCAAGATCACAATGTCCGCTTAGGTTACCCCCAAATCCAGTGCCTGCTAGCTTCCTTAAATTCAAGGGAGTTGGATTTTCCTGTGGCCATCCCTCCCTCCCTCACATTGGCCTTTCTGAGATTTAACTAGGGTATCTGGGTGGCCAGTTCTGAAAGCTGCTCACCCCTTTGACCTCCTGTCGAGCTAAGAGTGCTCAGGGGATCCGAAGGGTCTCGTGGTGGCCTCCTGGAAAGGCAGAGCTGAGCCCTGGTTCCCTGAACCAGGGCTTGAAACAGTCCTTTAAAGGTTGGGGTGTCCAGGTTGGACATCTGAAAGTCCTCCTCCAATCCTAGGCACTGTGAGCCGAGGGGATGCATGGTTTAAGGGCGCCGGAGAGTCCAAGAATGCCAACATGGTGTAGACATCCTGGAACTCAAGTGGTCGGGCAAGCACTTGCATTCTTCCCTCTCTCAGCACGCCCCACTCAGCCAGGCCAGGGACCCCTTGGGAAGAGGAGGCCCAGCTGGGCTTTTAAAGAGACCCGGGCCTCGGCCTGTCTTCTCCTCGGTCCAGGAGACGGTTTCAGCCACAACAAAGTGACGGCAGGGCCTGCTTGGTCCCCGCTCGGACGAGGCACGAGTTCAGAAGTTTGGGACGAGGTCCAGAAGAAGAGTGAGCTGGGGCACCAAAAGGAGAGGCAAGAGGGAAGCCTAAGGCTGAAATGACCACAAGCATTCCCGGTCAGTTATCAACTGCGAAGGAGAGCCCCGGTGCTGTTGCCTTCCTCTCTGCTGGCCAAGCGTGTGAAGGAAGTGTGTACGGCAATCAGCAGGAATATTGGTTGCCACAAGCACTTCATTTCCTCCACACGTCACTGTCCCATTATCTGTTCTGCAACCAAGGGTCACCTCTGGGTTTGTACAAGATATTCCGTAATTCAGCCCGGGTGCTTTGGCATTCCCCTTCTCTCCGTCCGTGCCCCCCATGTGCCTGAGGCTGGGGTAAGGAGGAGGAGCCTCTCCGTGGTAGGAAGAGGAAAGAGCAGCTGCCCCATCACATTTCTTTCCAGGGGGGGGGCAGTCTTGAGGAAGGGGGGTGGGGCTTCCCTTCTTGCTGGATGGGTTCTGAAGGGGAGCTCTCTAATTTGTACTCCTTCATGGAGGGGGTGGCCTGCAGGCCTTTGCCCCTCCCATTAGCTCCCGTGGAAGGAGAATGGATCTGGTTCCAGCTCTTCCCGATTTCCTTCTGGCTGCTCAGGCTGGGCCCCTGTGGAGCCTGAGGGAGCTTCTACAGCTCAGTGAGCCTCACCCAGTGCTGGGCCCCTGCCCTTTGTGGCACTGTCCCCCACTCACGGGCCCCGGTGGCCCTGGCCTTGTCGCAGGGGACAGCGGCCCAGACTCACCTTGAGTCCAACGCTAACGCCACGCCTGCCACGGGCAGTCCACGCTGGTCCTTGCCTCCTGGGCAGTTGGGATCCCGACATTCCCCCCGCCTGAGCCCCTCCCCTTTTCTCCCCACAGCTGCGAGTGGGAAGAAGCAGGCAGCCAAGTCCAAGGAGGAGATGGCTCAGGAGAAGAAGAAAGAGCTGGAGAAGCGCCTGCAGGACGTGAGTGGGCAGCTGAGCAACAACAAGAAGCTGGCCAGGAAAGGTAAGCGGAGGCCTCTCCCTTCTTCGGCTCTGCCCCAGCTCCAGGGGGGCGGGCCTTCCGGCCCCCAGGCCCCTTCCCAGGAGGGCCCGTGCTGGGCGCTCTGGAGCAGGGCTTCCCATGAGAAGCAGAGGGACCCCAGGTAGCTCATTCCCGAGAGGTTTTCTTCACGAACCAAGTTTTATTTTTTAAGGCTTCCATTCCACCCATTTGGGGGGGGGGGGGCGATGCAGCAGTGCCCCCCAAGCCCAAAATTCCTTGGCTCGACCTGCCTGGCACCTTGGGGGTCTCCAAAGAGGGCAAAGCAGCCCTTCCGTGGCCGGCCCCGCTAGGTGATCTTGGCTGCCTGATAGTGCCTGGGTGTTGGCAGCAGGAGTGCCAGGATGCTTCCCTTGGCAACGGGGGCAGAGAGGTCAGAGAGGCCCTTGCTGAAACTGCAAGCAGGCCAGCCTTGGGGGCAGCAGAGGCACCCAGCCCTTCCGTCCGCCTTTCACAGTCGAAGTGGGGAGGCAGAGGATCCCACCGGAGAGGTCCCCCAAGGAGAGGCTCGGGGCCAGCAGGACGGGGGCAAAGATGCAGGGGTCCGGAAGGGGCGCCATTCTGAATGCATGTTTGGGGGACAAAATCCGCTCCCTCTCCTCCTCCTCCTCCTCCTGTCTCCAGTGGGAAAGATTTTGTCAGAGCGTTGGGCAGCATGACTACCTTTATGAGGTAACCCAGGAGCAACACACAGCACACAGAGACATTAACAGTGGTTAATACAACAGGTATATACAGATAATATACACGTGGTAGCAAAATACCTTTACAAGCAAGCTTTCTTCTTCCTAACACACGGAGAACTTCTGCAGTGAACACTGGCCACAAGGAAAGAGAACCGTGCCCTCTAATGGCTGCCTTTTATATACACACCTCTTAAGGGGATCTTTACTCTCCAGCCTTAAAGGGAAATACCCATACTCTGCTGAATCGCTCTTGTTACTTACATCAAATTTGCAGCATCTAGCAGCTACTCACTGCTGGCCAGTTCTTAAATCTTAATACCTTAACAGATTTGGCCTCCTTCCCTCCTGTGGCGGCTGCCTCCACAGTCCCATCTCCCGATTCCCGTTCGGCTTTGCATCCCCGTCTCCTCCACTCTCTTCCCCAGCAAGCTCTCACATGGCATCCGCACCCTGGCTGTTCCACTCGGCCTCTCAGGGAGCCTACGAGCAACACTGTGAGCAACCCATCCTAGCACCTTGTGTTAGTCTCTGGGCAGGGCTGGTCTCACCGGCCTTTTGGGCGTAACTGATTCATCTGTCGGAGGAGGAGAACTTGAGTTCAAACATGTGTTAAGTCATCGAAGTTGGACTTGCGTCAGAGTTAGACTTGCAACTGCAACTCTTGAGCTTCCCAGCCCTAGGATCTCTTGGGGGTCTCCCATCTGAGGACATCTGAGCCAGCCTTTCCAAGGCCAAACTCCCAGGCTGCTTCCTGCAGGGGCTTTGAGCCGAAGCAGGGAAGACCCTTCGGGGGGTGGAGGGGGGTGTTGCTGTCCAAAGGAAGGCAGGGACGGGTGTCAGGCCCAAGACCCTGAGGGGAGAGGAAGCAGGCAGGAAGGCTGGGGAGGGAGCTGCCTTGCCGAAGCTGGGGCCAAGCAGCTGAGGCTTAGCTGACCACTCACCTCTCTTCCTTTTCTTGCTAGAAAAATCGGGCTCCTCGGCGCCGTCCGGCGGTCCGTCTCACCTGAGCAGCAGCAGCAGCTCCGAGTCGGGGAGCACCAGCTCCAGCGGCTCCAGCTCCGACAGCAGCGACTCCGAATGACCAGGGGGGACTCGGCCCGCCCAGACTGGACTCTCTGTCCCCTGGCTTTATTTTTCTAACGGTTCCTCTCTCCCCTCGTGACCAAGTCTGCGTTTCCCACTCTTTTGCAGCCCTTTTCCAGAAGGACTCGGTGATACAGAAACGGCCCCTTCTCCTGAAGAGTTTCCTCCTGCTTTGATTAGGTCAAGCGCCTGACTAGACTTGGTGGCAAAATGACTCAAGTCTCTAAAAAAGTCCCTTTTTTAAACCCGAGATGTCGAGATGCTGAAGGAGAACTCAACTTCTGCCCCCTCCCGCCGTGGCCGGAGCCCGGAGGGGGAGCGACTCTGCCCTTCCTGTGGCCAGGCCAGAGGGCCGATCCTCTCCGAAGACGAGGGGTGAATGGGGGGGCAACTTCGGTGAATGGTACTGCAGTGGGGGGAGGCCAGAGCTCAAAGGCCGGCCGGCCGGCATGAATGTCCTAATCTTCTGCTGGTCTGCCGACACCCCCCCACAAGCCTGGCAGCAGCCCCCCCTCCCTTCTCCACTGAGATGAAGATCCTAATCTTTTTTTATAGATGAGGGAAAAAAGCTCATGTACTGTGGATTGTTTTTTAAAGCGTACCTTTTTAGATATTTCTTTTACCTTTTTTTAATCAATATATAGATTCATGCTCCGGCTGCGAGAACTTCTTCAGAGGTGGCTGCCCTGCTGAGGGTGGTGTGTGCCACCTGAGCCCAGCAAGGGGTTGCCCAGCCGCCCTTGGTCAGGCCTTGGGTCTGCCTGTGCAGGACAGCATCGCCCGTCGCCCCTCGCGGGCTGGGAAGGCCTGGCTCCTTGGCCTTCGGGCAGAGGGGGAGCCCGTGAAGCCCCATTACTCAGGGCCTGCCAACTGCCCGAGGGGCCTGGGCTTCCATCCTCATCCTGGCATTGGGCAGCTTCCCTGAGAGCGGAGGGGCTGCCGGATCCCTGGCAAGGCGTCCCCGGACAGCAGGCAGCTCCCAGGCTGAGCTACAGTCCGGGCTTCCCCCGTGCCTGGAGAACGCGTGTGTCGTGCGAGTGCAGGTTTCCAAATAATCAAAACTTTTACCTCAAGGTATGGTGGGAGAATATGCTTTGGGGGGCGGGGAGGGGAGGGTTGGGCAAGAGATGTTTTTGTAAGGTTCATCCATTTTTTAGAAGCTGTTTTTTTTTCCTCCAGCCTGCCCTGGAGACCTGCACTTTGCCCACGACGCACCCGGAATCGAGTTACCCTTTTTCATGTACATAGAAATACTTTATTTATTAACTCCAGTGGTCACTTAAAAAAATGTATCCTACGTTTTGAAGAGCAGCAGACAAAATGTAGGTTTGTGTTGTTTTTAAAACTAAGCTCTGAAAAAAGAAAATTGGGGATCCTTTTAATTTAAATGTATTTTGACTTTTTAACCAACAGGTGCTATGGACCTTTGATAGTTTCCTGTTCTGGTGCTTACTCCTTGTACGTGGATTCAGTTTTGGGGGAATGGGATTGTTTGGGATTCTTTGGGTTTCTTTTTGTATAGACTTTGGACTTACAGGTATTGGTAACTTCCAGATAAAGCATGTTTTATTTGTATATTCCTAGTCTTCTCCCACGTCCGTCTTTTTCTCTGTATCTTGTTTTAAAGTAGAACAGTTTGGAAAAAAAAATAAAGCAACAAAGACCCATTTAAGAGCAGATGCCACTTCTGTACTTGACACCATAACAGGCCTGGGAGCAGAAGTGTGTGCCGAGATACACTTTATTGACAGATGCAATTTAAAAGAAAACATACTCAACATTGTCCGGTGCACCTTTCAAACTTGCTCCTTCTGGGTCCTCACTGGCATCACATTTGGGGCATCACAGAATGAATGTGAAAGGGCCAGACTGACCACTGTTTGCCCAAGGTAAAATACGCATGAAGAGCGGCCAAAGGCTGGCTGCCCAGAATTGGAGGGATTCAAACTTGGTTGTCCCATCAGATGATGATGATACTACGGAGCAGTGCAGTTAAAGACACAGAGCAGAGGCTGTTTCCCCGAGCATCATAACTAACTGCCAGTGCCAAGGAAATGCGTCTGGGAAGCCCAGATTATGGAGCTGGCCCCCAGCCGACCACGTCACCTGGAACAGGGTTTGGTCTCCCGGTGCCACCTGCCTTCATTCTTGGGACCGACGGCTCCAGGACAAGCGTCTGGACATTTCTGTGTAAGCCCAGTTTTTCCCAGCGGTCAATACGAACACGGCATCCAAGCTCAGCTGGTGGCTTTGCCACGTGCCCGCAGTCCTGAGCTAGACGAAAATCTGCTTGAGATTTGGAGCAGCAGCCCAGGGCTCCGACAACGTGGCCAGCTGTGACCAAGGCCAAGAATGCGGAGATGTTGCTACCAAAACCCTTGGAGGAAATCGTGGCAGGCCTCGGGGTGAACAGGCCTTCAGGCCAGATTTCAGCAAGCGGGTTTTGCCCATACTCTTCGATTGTCTCCCCTCCATCAGAGAAGCCGGCCTAGAAGGGGAGGAGGGCTTCCGTTGGAGCCTGCAGGAATCGGACGCCATGCTGGACCCCAGAAGGAAGCTGGGGAGGGGCTCGAGTAGCTCCATCCCCGCCCAGTGGAGGAAGCCAGAGGAGACAATCCCCCAGAGTCGCACAGAACCTGCATGTCCCCCAAGAAGCAACGCCACCCAGCTTGTCCCAGGTTCAAAACAAACTTCAGGGTGCCTCTTTGGGGTCCCGATTGGCCTTGTGGTCCAAGAGAAACTCCTGTGTGTGGAGTTCAGCCTTCCCCAACTTGGAGCTTGCAGGAAAGGGGGCTACATCTCTACCTCACCCAATCTGGGTGGACTACAGCTCCCATCAGTCTCAGCCAGCACATTAGGGATGTGGGGAAGGGCCTCTAGGGAATGTCTGTGCCTTAGCCTCCTTTTCTCCCCCTCCTAATTTCCTGGAAAGGCCCAGGGCTGGGAGTCCCTAAAGTAAGGGAGGAACCTGAGCTCCTGCCCCACTGGGCTCCCATCCTTCCTTCCAGCAGCTGCCCTGCCCTCTCCACCCAGAGCCTTGGTCCATCCGGAAGGCAGAACCTGCCGCCTCTAAAGGGACTTTCTGCTCTCACCAGCTGTCAGCAGATGGAACAGCCGGCCACTTGATGCAGGGGCCAAGGGCAGGAAGCTGGTCCAGGTGACTGCCAGCTGCTTCCTTGGCTCTAGGAACGGGTCCTTCACTTCTTCCCCGCCGGGGCACAGAGAGCGCGCATTCCGGGCCGAGGGTCGTCCGGTCACATCAGGGCGCAGAAGCGGGACTGGCCGGTGTCGCGGGCGTCCTCCAGCTTGCTCCGGTCCCGCACCAGGATGGCCTGGTTGCCGTACTGCGCGTACCAGGCGCTGCGGCTGCGGCTCAGGTAGGTGGCGGGTGGCCGGGTCTCCAGCTGCCGCTGCTGCTGCTGCCAGATAAGCAGCGAGGCGTCCCGGTAGCGCAGGCGGCCGTAAGCCTCGGACAGCGCCTTCTCGGCCAGCGGCGGCCGCGCCGACATCGCCCTCGGCCCGCACGGCTCGGCTCCCTCGGGCGGCGGGCGGGCAGGAGTCCCGCGGCGGATCCGCCTGGAAGGAAGGGTTAAGAAGGGAGCGGGTGGCCGAAACGTTCCGGAACGCAGACCGGCAGCGCCTCTCCCTTCGGCCCAGCGAGCACCGGGCAGCCGGCCGGCCGGCCGGATCGGAGCAGCCCCAGCGAGCACCGGGCAGCCGGCCGAGAGCGCCCCGCTGCAGCTCTCCTCCCCCGGACGCGGCCGCCCTACCTGGGCTCCGGCAAGCAGTGGCCGGCGGGCGATCGGCGCGATGCCCGGAGAGGCTCTCCCCGCCGGCCGCCGAGGCTGCCCGCCGCCCGCCTCCTCCTCCTCCGGCGTCGGCCCGTCTCTTCGCTACGCGGGGCGGAGAAGGCCGTGACGGGCGGAGCTCCAGCCGTTGCCGCCCCCCCCTCGCCGCTGGGCAGCGCGCGGGATGGGAGGAGGGCCTTCCCCGGCTCTGCGCCGCGCCTGGGCTCCGCGGGCGGCTTGGCAGGCGGCGCTTTAGTCCCGAAAGGCAAAGGCTGCCTAGAAATGGGCAGCGCAGAAGACCCTGGAGGAGGAGGCATCCTGTGCGGAGCCACAGTCAGACTTTCCTTAGAAATTTCTTTTCTGAGACTTTTCTAAATGTTTGGCACAAATATGGGTTTTAAATGCCTTGTGTGCAATATAAATTCCCTTCAAAAAAAAGAAGAAAATCGTCTCGCTGTTTGAACAAGATTGAAACAAGATGTGTTTCGTAAGAAATGCATATTAGAAAAAAGGGCATTTTGCTTTTTTACTTGCTTTATTTAAAAAAAAACGGGAAGGATTTATTTTAGCAGGAGCTAAAAAGAGTAATGGAGTTCTTTAATTGGGAAATCAGTGAAGATGGAACTTTTCAATGCACAATGAGACACCCTGCTGGAAGGTCTGTAGAGATTTCTCTGTCCTCCAGGTCCTGGTTATCCCAAAAGTGCTTTTTTTTTCAGGAGGAAACTGGACTTTCTGGTTTTTCTTTGAAGACGTTTTGCTTCTCATCCCAGAAGCTTCTTCAGCTCTGATAGGATGGTAGGGAAAGGAAGGATTTATATTCCTTGCAGACAGCTGATCATTTGCATCCTTTGAGAGCAGGGGTCTTCAAACTTGGCAACTTTGTGGACTTCAACTCCCAGAATCCCCCAGCCAGCCATGGGAGTTGAAGTCCACAAGTCTTAAAGTTGCCAAGTTTGGAGACCTCTATTTAGAGGGTCTTTGAAGCACTTGGAGGTTTATCTATGTCCTCAGGGCCACTTTAGTGGTGCAAATGCTCCCTGTAGTTTGCAAATTTTCCTCTGGAAATCCATTCCTACTCCCACACCATTCCAAGGGTGTTCCTCCCAAATTGTCTATCCTGCCAGAAACGTCTAACAAAATGGTTATTAGGTTCTGGTGGCTTTCCTTTATAATTGCTTGAACTCAGTTGCGTCGCCTTAAAACAATAATGTTTTGATCTAGATGTGGAATCTAGACACATCTTCACCCGAATCTTCAATAGATCACTAGAGATGTACTATGTTCCTTCCTGCTTCAAATGTTCTACCATCATCCCAGTGCCAAAGAAGCCCTCCATCAAGGAACTGAATGACCAGTTGCTCTAACATCTGTAGTTACGAAAATCTTTGAAAGGCTTGTGCTGTCCCACCTGAAAACCATCACAGATCCTCTGTTAGATCCCATGCAGTTTGCATACCGAGCAAATAGATCGACAGATGATGCTGTTAACATGGCTCTGCATTACATCCTACAACACCTTGAATCTCCAAATACCTACGCAAGGGTCCTCTTGGTATACTTCAGGTCAGCATTCAATACCATCATTCCAGACACTCTTCTAAGTAAATTAAACCAACTAGCAGTACCTGAACACACTTGTAAGTAGATCATAAGCTTCCTAACAGACAGGAAGCAGCAGGTGAAGCTAGGCGGAATCACAACTGATACCTGTACAATCAGCACAGCCCTCCACAAGACGGTGTGCTATCTCCACTTCTCTTCTCCCTATATATACCAATGACTGTATCTCAAACAATCCATCTGTTAAAATATTGAAGTTTGCTGATGACACAACAGTGATTGGTCTCATTCAAGACAATGATGAATCTGCATACAAACAGGAGGTTATACAACTTGCCTCTGGAACAATCTGGAACTGAACACACTTAAAACTGTAGAAATGGTGGTAGACTTTAGAAGAAACCCTCTGTCAGCTGGTGCTCCATTCAATATCCAAGAAAGAAACACTTAAACTCCATTTTGTTAGAGTAAAGATATCTTTTACTGGAAATCAAAGTGGTAGCAACAAAAGAATTCTGAATCTGAAGAAATGAGCGCGAAAACCACATATACAAAGTGATGGCAACGTTCCCACCCCCAACAGTCCATATTGCTCCTCCAATGAGGAAGTATGCATAGCATCATGTGGGCATCTTCAGGTGGTGATGAGGCCTCTGTCCGTTGACCTTGGCATAGTTTGATAAGGAGTCGCAGTTGCGCATAGCAAGGAATAGAAAAGCAAGGAATAGAAACTTAAGTACAACTCCCCCTCCCCTAGATATACAGTTTCGTTTCCTACACACTCCAGCACGCTTCCCAAATATATCATAGCCCATTTCCCCCCTCCCGTTACTTATGGCAGCCGAAAGATGCATAGCGGAGAAAAGAAATAAAGGAAGAAATCTTGAAGGCTGACACCCTCCCATACTACCACCTCTTACAATACTAGACAACACAGTATCAACAGTAGAGACCTTCAAATTTCTAGGTTCTACTGTATCACATGATCTAAAATGGACACCTAACATCAAAAACGTCATCAAAAAAGCACAACGAAGAATGTCCTTTCTGCGCCAACTCAGGAAGCTCAAACTGCCCAAGGAGCTGCTGATCCACTTCTACAGAGGAATTATTGAGTCTCAGCACCTCTATAACTGTCTGGTTTGGTTCTGCAACCCAACAGGACAGACACAGACTTCAGAAGACAATTAGGACTGCAGAAAAAACAATTATTACCCACCTGCCTTCAATCGAGGACCTGTATACTGCACGAGTCAAAAAGAGGGCTGTGAAAATATTTACAGACCCCCTCACATCCCAGACATAAACTGTTTCAACTCCTTCCCTCAAAACAACGCTATAGAGCACTGCACACCAGAACAACTAGACACAAGAAGTTTTTTCCCGAAAACCATCACTCTGCTAAACAAATAATTCCCTCAACACTGTTCAACTATTACAAAGTCTGTACTACTATTACTGCTAATTTTCTCATCACTCCTTATCACCCATCCCCTCCCACTTGTGATTGTAGGACTGTAACTTTGTCCCTTGTATCCTTATGATTTATATTGACTGTTTCCTAGTATGAGTTGATTGTTGATTGTACCGTATGACTATCATTAAGTGTTGTACATTATGATTCTTGATTCTTAATGAACGTATCTTTTCTTTATGTATACTGAGAGTATTTACACCAAGACAAATTCCTTGTGTGTCCAATCACACCTGGCCAATAAAGTATTCTACTTTATTGAAGATTATCTAGATATGGAAAAAAGCAGATAACAGCTACATAAAACACCATGATTCTATATATTTGAAAATCACACAAAAAAGTAAATATTTAGGAATATGGTTAACAGCAAAGTGCTCCTCAATAAAAGAGGATTATTATTCAATCAAATTAAAAAAGATTTGGAAAAAGGGGGGACTTGACAATTATCATTATTAGGAAGAATAGCAACTATAAAAATGAATGTTCCGCCGAAGATTTTGTATTATTTCAAACAACTCCAACAAAATTAGACAATACATTTTTTAGAGAACTAAAAATTTGTTTGGGCAGGCAAAAAAGTGTGAATAAAGTTAAAAGATTTACAGGATAGTAAGAGCAGAGGTGGCCTTGGGCTTCCAGATTGGGAACTATACCATAAAGCAGCAATACTTGTATGGATACAAGATTGGATTAATCTAAGGAAAAAAAGAATATTAACCATAGAAGGAATATTAACCATCATACGAAGAGGATGGCATGCCTTCCTGTGGGATAAAGAAAGCAAACCGTATCTACACTTCTATAGACATAAAATAAGAAATGTACTGATACAATCATGGAGACAAATAAAGAATAAATATTATTTGAAAATTCCAAACTGGATATCTCCCTTGGAAACAGTAATTCACCCTAATATAATGGAGGTTAAGAAAACGGCCAGTTATAGGGAAATTTTAGATGAACTTAAAGAGTAGACAGAAATTGGAAGAGCAGGGAATAAAACTGGATTGGTGGACCTATATGCAAATTCAAACAAGATATAAAAAAGACAGCGAGGAATTTGGAATAGATAATGAATTACAAAAACTAGATAAAATCTTGATTAGCCTAGATGAGAAATTATTATCAAAGTTATATAAAAATTAGAATTTGAAAGAGCAGAAGAAATTGTGAAAGGAATGATGATTGCATGGGGTAGGAATGTTGGACATACTATTGATCTGGAAGAATGGGAAAAGATCTGGAATGTGAATTATAAAATAACAAAATCAGCGGCATATAAGGAAAACCAACATAAAATGTTCTATCGTTGGCATTTGGCACCCTCAAGACTGGCTAAGACCTACCCAAATTTAAAACCAAATTGTTAGCAGTGTGGACAATAACAAGACACCTTCTTTCATTCTTGGTGGACATGCCCCAAAGTGAAAAAATACTGGAAAATGATTCAAAAGTGTTAGGAATCTGTCCACCAATTAATTGGGTTGGCAATATATAAACCAACAATGTATATTTCTAGCTTTAAGACAAAGTTACTGTATTGATTTGTACTACTTCTTAAAATTTGCCTACTCTCAGTCAGTGTTGATAGGAAGGGAGAGATCCAACCCTCGCCCACTGCTTTATGGGGTTCCGCAGGGCTCGGTACTCTCTCTGCTCCTGTTCAACATGTATATGAAGCCGCTGGGTGAGATCATCCCTTACCATGGACTGAGGTATCATCAATATGCTGATGATACTCAACTGTATGTCTCGGCCAGTGGTGAATTAAGTGTTGCTGTGTCCTCCCTCTCACAGTGCCTGGAGGCTGTTAGGGGCTGGATGGGGAACAACAGGTTGAAACTAAACCCATGCAAGGCCAAGTGGCTCTGGGTCTGGGGTTCGTTGGTTCAGGGAGAATGACCACCTTTGGTCTTGGATGGGGTGGCACCACCCCAAACAGATCCTGTGCGTAATCTGGGGGTTCTCCTGGAGTCACGACTCTTGTTTGAAGAGCAGGTGGCGGTCGTGGCCAGGAGGTCCTTTGCGCAACTGCGGATTATGCACCAGTTACTCCCTTTCCTGGATCAGCGGTCCCTACTCACAGTCACTCATGCCCTAGTCACTTCCTGTCTTGATTATTGCAACGCACTCTACATGGGCTGCCCTTGAAGAGCATCCGGAAGCTCCAGGTGGTGCAAAATGCAGCGGCCCATGTGGTTTTATGCAGACCCTGGTGTGCATATGCATCACCTCTCCTGCAGGAGCTGCATTGGCTGCCAATTTGCTTCCGGGTGCAATTGAAAGTGCTGGTTGTCCCCTTTAAAAGCCCTTCATGGCTTAAGTCTGGGTTATCTGAAGAAACATCTCTTGCCAGTGACATCTACCTGTCCCATTAGAACGAGGAGGCAGGGAATGCTGCAGGTCCCACCCCTGAGGGAGATACACCTGGTGGGACCCAGAAGAAGGACCTTCTCTGTGGTGGCTCCATTTCTCTGGAACATCATTCCCCCAGAGATTAGAATGGCCCCCCCATTAATACTATTCCGAAAGGCACTGAAGACCTGGTTTTGCCAGCGGGCCTGGGGAACCCAGAGAGGGATGGAACCCATCAGATGGCTAGTGCGACCCGCTGTCATCGGGGTGGGGGGTGGGGGTGGGAGTTGGTGGGTTTTTTCCCCCCCCAAATTTTGTTCTATTGTACTTTACTAATTTATTTGATTCTTTTTGTTAGTTCTTATTGTTTTTATTTTTATTTTTTGTTTTAAGTATGATTTTACATTGTGTAAGCCGCCTCGAGTTGCCATGGGCGAATAGGCGGCAATATAAATCAAATCAAATAAATAAATAAATAAATAAATAAATAAATAAATAAATAAATAAATAAATAAAACAAAACACATTTTTCACGAATTAGTTTCCTTAAATTTTACTTATTTATTTTATATATCATCACAGCATATTGCCGTTGGTGATTTATAACAATGACCAAATATAACAGTAAAGTGTTACAGTAAATTAAAGTTAAATTAAGTCAAGAAACAAGCTGACAAAATGATGCTTCATCTTGCTAAGCCCTCCAGAATAACTCGGTCTTAACTGGTTTTCAGAAGGCTGCCTCAGGAGAATTGGTCCCACTCTTGTGGTGGGGAGGCCATTCCAGATGAGAAACACCTGCGTTTTGGGCGCCTTCCCTTTCCCCAAACAGGCCCTTGAATCTGAGCTGAAAGTGCCAAAGTGCCAAGTCATTTTGGGCTTTATAGACTGACTGGCGGCCGTTGCAAGGCGAAGAGCTCAGAGTCATCTCCTATCTGCTGGGGCAGAGTTGTGTAGCATCTGCAGATTGATGGTTCTTCATCAATCTGCATTTTTCAACAGATGGACCCAAAATTTGTTGACCAACCACACCCAGCATATCCCCAATCCCCAACATCTACTCAGAGGGAAGCATGCATGCAGTAGGACACCCCAAGGTTTTGTCTTAGGCCCAGTACACTGCAAAATATTCACCAATGATTTGGATGAGGGGATAGAAGGGGAAGCCAGCAAATTTGCAATGACACAGACTGGGGAGAATAGCCAATATAGGTGATCCTCAACTTACAACAGTTCATTTAGTGACCATTCAGAGTTACAAAGGTATTGAAAAAAGTGATTTATGACTGTTGCAGCATCCCCAATGGTCACTGATCAAACTTCAGACATTTGGCAACTGACACATATTTATGATTGATTGCAGTGTCCCGGGATTTCATGACCTTCTGATATGGGAAGTTAAAACCCATCCTAGAAAAATGAAATATCCTAGGAAATATTAAAAAGGCAGAATATTTTCCCTAAAAAGAGTAGAAACTCAGAAGCAGAAACTCACCTCAGAAGCAGAAACTCAGCCCACTCCCCCTTTGCTAATGGACTATTACTCTGGCCTAGGCCAACCTATTTTACATAACAAAAAATTCGAGGTAGAGCTATAAGAATTGCCGAAAGCCCTTTCATTACATCATCACCCAGCAAGGCTCAACCAAGCCTGGGGCTCAGGACAGCCACAGAGTTGCCACTGCATGGCCCCAAGAGGAGTCTGACCACCAATCAGAACACAAGCTCAAATTTAAATCCCAACAGAGGGTATAAAACCCAGGCACTTTCAGCATCTCAGCCCTTCCTTCTTTGGAGCTCCAAGCCAGGTGGTCCTGTCCACCATTAAACCATCTTTCCAAACAGCCTCCATGTTTCTAGTGTCTTTCTTCCCCACTTGGAACTGAATCCAGAAGGATAATTCTTCCAACACTGACAAGAAAAGTCAATGGGGAAATTCGATTCACTTAACTGTGTGGATAGGATAGGATAGGATAGGATAGGATAGGATAGAACAAAACTTTATTGTCCCTTTAAATGTACACTAATAGCATATATTAAAATGAAATTTTGTTGCATTCAGCTCTCAAAAAATAGCCATTATGCATATACCCACATACCCACAATATATGACACCAACATCACAGTCTAATATGAATGTATACATATACATGGTGAAAAAAAAGAATCCTGAGAATTTACAAGATGGATGGCATAAGGAACAAAGCTGTTACAGAATCTAGTAGTCCTACTTTGAAACCTCCTCCCAGAGGGGAGCAGCAGAAAGAGACGGTGAAGTGGGTGTGTGGGGTCTCTAACAATGCTTCAAGCTCTGAACACATAGCACTTATAAGCAGCATCCTGAATAACGGGAAACAAACTTCCTATAATCTTCTCCACTTTCCTCACCATTCTCTGTAGGGACTTTCTATCCTGAGGCATTGCTGCTACCAAACCAAACCGGGATGCAATTTGTTAAAATGCTCTCAATCATGCCTCCGTAAAAAGTGGCCAGGACGGAAGGAAAAAGAGGTGCTCTCCACATCCAAGGGAGGAAATGCAGACGCTGGTTTGCACGCTTCACTAAGGATGACGTGTGGAAGGACCAATTCAGGTTGTTAGTTATCTGCACCCGCAGGGCTTAATTGTGATCATAAGTCAAGGACTACCTGTGTTTTAGAAGATAGGTTTCAGGTCCAGAAGGATCCTGAGAGTTGAGCATTGGGCCCTATCTGACAAGATGCAGTTCAATGGTTATTGTACAAGATGGCGATTGAGGCGAATGCCTAATCGCATCACTGGAGATGGGGTGTGGGGTCTAGGGCCAACGGAGACCTCAACTGAGACTGTCAGAAGGTTTTGGAAGGTTCTGAAAACTGAGAACTTGCCGGCAATCCCGAGAGTGAGCAGAGAGAGTGAGTGAAGAGGCCAGGACACCATCCCGAGCAGAGAGCCCAAGACTCCATTCCGTTGGATGCCATTACGAATGGGTAAGACCTGATAGAACTGGGACTGGCGGATAGCGAATAGGGCGATTCCGTGCAGAGAGAAGAACGCTTAGCAACATGTTTTGAAACAACTATACAAGCAAGCCCCTCTTTAAAAAAAAATACAGCACAGATAAGTGAATATCTATCAGCTCAAAATCAAATCCCAACTCAACAACCACTATCACAACTAGTACCTCAACTACAATCACAACTGCAACCAAAAATAACCACCAAACCACAGTCACAAATAATTACTATCCCATTAAATAATTCCACAAATGATATCCCCTTACTCATCAGAGACATCATGGAACGTGATCAGAAATGTCCAAATGCCATCTTATTTGGTCTTGAAGTCACTAACAAATCAGACGACATAACCAAAGTTCGCAATATCATAAGCAACTCAAATACAACAAACATATCTTCTGAAGATACCATTGAAATAACCAGAGATGGCCCTGAGTTCAAATAGAATGATGGCTCGGTGGCCCCAAGATTTTGTAGAATAGTTTGCAAAAATGAGTCCAGCAAACATATATTCATTCATACAATAAACGCCATTGCAAAAACCAATCTCATCCATAAAAAACTTCACTCTCCACATGTCTGGCATTAATAATTAATTTTGCTAATCCCGAAGGGGGACTCAGATGCCAGAATGATACAAAACTATAGACCAATTTCTTTGCTGAATGTAGATTATAAAATATTTACTACTATTATCACTACTAGATTAAAGAAAATTCTGAACAATTACATACATCCAGACCAAAATGGATTTCCACCAAATAGACAAATTAGGAACAATTTAAGAATAATAATGGATAATCTGGAATATTATGAAGCCCACCCAGGGAAACAGATAGCTCTTGCTTTTTTTGGATGCTCAAAAGGCTTTTCACAATCTTAATTGGCAATTTATGATTCAGCAAATTTATGACATGAATTTCAGCACCAAATTCGAGAATATTATAACAGCAATTTATTCAATACAAAAAGCAAACATTATAATAAATGGAGAGAATATCCAAGCTTTAAATATAGAAAAAGGAGTTTGACAAGGCTGTCCACTGTCTCCTCTGCTCGTCATATTATCACTATTATTAGAGTATTATCAGAAAGAGTGAGGCAAAATCCTGAAATAAAAGGATTGAAAACTAGAAATGAAGAACAAACTGCAAGCATTTGCAGACGATATGGCTTTTATTATGGAAGACGATATGGCTTTTATTATGGAAGACTCAATAGAAAAAAGACAAATATTAATTAAGGAATTAGAAAGATATGGAGCGGTGGCAGGATTGAAAATTAATAGACAGAAAACCAAACTTTTAGTAAAAAATTTAACAGATCTACAAATAACAGAATTAGAAAGGGTGCTTGGACTCCAAACATCAAGAAAAATTAAATATTTGGGAATATTGCTGACAGCACATTGTAAGGCGATAAAAGAGAATAATTATAATAAGCTATTATAACAAACAAAAAAAGTCTTAAAATTATGGATGAAAATGCAACTGTCATTACTAGGAAGAATAGCAGCCATAAAAATGTCTGTATTACCAAAATGTCTATTTCTATTCCAAACTATTCCAGTTAATGGTAATAATATAAAGTTATCAGACTGGGAGACTGTAATGAATGGAAACCACAAATTAACAGATTCAGCACCATACAAAGAAAATGCATATAAAATGTTCTATAGGTGGCATTTACCCATTCGAGATTAGCGAAAATGTACCCTAAAATGAGTCCTATATGCTGGAAATGTAAAGAAAAAGAGGGAACATATTATCATATGTGGTGGTCCTGCCCAGAAGCTCAGAAATACTGGCTTAAAATCCAAAACTGGCTACAAGAAATCACCAATGAACAATTAGACCTAGAACCAGAACTCTTCCTACTGGGGATCTTCAAAAAAAAATACATAAAAAGCACAAAATACTTATTATTATGCATATTGACTGCTGCCAGGATTGCCTTTGCCCAATGTTGGAAATAGCCATATATACCTGTAGAGGAACTAGTTATACAAAAAGTTATGAATTGTGCTGAAATGGATAAACTAATGCTGAGTTTAAAAGATAAGGAAGCTTCAATATTTTATAAGGTATGGGAACAATGGTATAGCTGGATAGATCGGAGACAGATTAAGGATAGGTAATTGTTAAATATAGTATATAGATAGAATAAGAATATAATTATGCACAAATTAATATCTGTAAATATTGCACAAATGATTGTTATAGGACAAGCACCACAAATAACTGTTATTGAGTGATATATTTTTTGTTTTTAATGTAATAAAAATTCAATAAGGTTTTAAAAAAGAAACACTTTGCCAAGACCAGACTTATCCATACTGCAAAGAATCCGCTCCCGTGAACTCCGCACAGAACTCAAAAGACTTCTAGACAATGGAGAGGACCATTGACTACCGTGCTGATTGTATCAAAAGTAAGTCACACAACCCACAACTCCGCATCCAACCCTACCTCATCCAACCCACCATCACACAAAACTAGGCACGCACGCCCCTAGCTACCTCAATTCCAACTACAACTGTCCTTAAATGCAAACTACTCAATGCAAGAAGCCTTGTAAATAAAATACCTGAATTTTTCCTCTTACTAAATATGGCTAAATTCGACATCATATTTGTCTGTGAAACATGGCTTAACACATCTCTTCCTGACTCCATTACCACAGTAAGAGACTATCATGTTTACCGATTAGATTGCAAAATCCGTAGAAGGGGTGGTGTTGCTATCTTTTATAAAAAGTCTCTTCATCTAAAAAACATCCAAGTTACCCAGAAGCTTGCTCCTTCTGAGACCATCATCTGTGAACTGTCCTTAAATATCACATTTCAATTCTTATTATGTTACAGAGCACCTGATTATGACATTGAACATGTAAACAAGTTAAATTCACTGCTAACATGGGCAACATCCTGCCCACACGCTTTTATCCTTCTTGGTGACTTCAATCTACCTCATATTAATTGGACCCTAAGTGAATATAAAACTGAACCCATGCATGCAACCATCTATAATGCCTCGATCTCATCTTCTGCAATAGTTTGAACTCAATTTATGGAATACAAATTAAAAAACCCTTTTCTAACAGTGACCACAACATGTTTGACTGTTGTCTCAGCATACGTTCACACAAAATCATCATAACGACGGGATCCCCAATTATAACTTCAAAAAAGGCAACTATGATCTTATAGACAACGATCTCTCATCCCTTGATTGGCAATTTCTATTCACTGGATGCAATACTGTTTAAGTCCATTACAACATATTTTTACTTGAAGTCAAAAGAGTCATCAAACTATATGTATCAATAACAACTCCCAAAAGCAAAAAAAAAACAAATTACCCATAACAATAAGGAAGATTCAATCCAAAAAGAAATCACTTTGGCAGAAAAACAAATCTGGTCACGTTGCCAACTTCAAAAGCTGATACAAAAATTTATGCTACCAGATAAAGACTGAATGCACCAATTATCACATTAAACAAGAGGAAAATCTTCTACACACCAATTCCACCCGCGCTTTCTACAATTTTGTAAACAACAAACTAAAAGACTCAAGGTCCATCCCACCCCTGAAAGGACCTAATGGTAAAGACTGCAACGACGACACCATTAAAGCCAACCTCTTTAACACATTCTTTGGCTCAGTATTTGTAAACAGCAATGGATCATGCCCAGTATATCCAAGTCGAACCACAGACAACTACAATGATCTAATACATATTGATTTTACAGAAGACAATGTTGAAAAAGCACTACACAATCTAAAACCATCTCTATCTATTGGACTGGACAGATAGCTTAAAAAAGCTATCCACTGCCATAGCAGAACCTCTAAGCATAATGTTTGAAAAATCTTTCAGGACCAGCTCCTTGCCAAAACTATGCTTACTAGCCACGGTCATCCCCATCTTCAAAAGGGGAGACCCCAGCCTAATTGAAAATTACAGACCAATCTCTTTATGCTGCATCAACTGTAAAGTCATGGAATCAATTATTAACCAATCCATTATCCTCCACTTAGAGACAAACAACCTACTCTCTAATAAACAATTTGGTTTCAGGAAAAAACTATTCTGTAATCTGCAACTCTTACACTGTAAAAACGTATGGACTACACAACTCGACCAGGGCAAAGCAATAGACGCAATCTACATAGACTTCTGTAAAGCCTTTGATTCAGTGGTACACAACAAACTACTCCTAAAACTAAAATCTTATGGTATCTCTGGACACCTTCATAACTGGATAGAAGCATTCCTGTGAAACAGACAACAAATTGTCAAAATTGGGAGCGTCCTATCAAATTCTGTATCTGTCAAGAGTGGTGTCCCCCAAGTCAGCGTTCTAGGACCAACTCTCTTCATACTCTACATAAATGACCTCTGTGATCATATTAAGAGCAACTGCCTTCGCTGATAATGTAAAGCTACTCAATACCACCGACAATACTGCTACCCTTCAAAAAAGATCTTGACTATGTATCGGAATGGTCAAACAAATGGCAACTTCAAATCTCAACAAATAAATGCTCTGTTTTACATATTGGCAAAAATCAGAAAATAAAATACAAGCTGAATAGTCAAGATCTTGTTGATGATCCGAACTCTGTCAAGGACCTTGGAGTACTCATCTCTAATAATCTAAGTGCTAGAGCCCACTGTACATACATAGCCAAAAAGGCATTAAGAGTTATTAATCTAATCCTACATAGCTTCTTCTCTGGTAATATCACACTACTAACTAGAGCATACAAAACATTTGCTAGACCAATACTTGAATACAGCTCATTAGTCTGGAACCCGCATTACATATCTGATATTAATACAGTTGAGAAAGTCCAGAAATATTTCACAAGAAGAGTTCTCCACTCCTCTACTCATTGCAGAATACCTTTGCCACCAGACTTGAAATTCTAGACCTAGAAAACCTAGAACTATGCCATCTTCGGTCCGATCTAAGTGTAGCATATAAAATTATATATTGCAATGTCCTATCTGCCAATGAATACTTCAGTTTCAACCATAACAATACAAGAGCACACAATAGATACAAACTCAAGGTTAACCGCACCAAACCTGATTGCAGGAAATACGACTTCAGTCAATGTCTGGAATACTCTACCTGACTCTGTGGTTTCTTCCCCAAACCCCAAAAACTTTCACCTTAGACTGACTACTATTGACCTCACTCCTTTCCTAAGAGGTCTGTAGGGGGCGTGCATAAGCGCACCAACGTGCCTACCGTCCCTGTCCTATTGTTTCTTTTTATTTTTCTTATATGTATCCATTTCATGTATTCATAACTATGTTATACTTATACCAGTTATCTTATAATCGCTTGACAAAATAAAATAAAATTGTGTCAAGATAAGACTGTTCGATGACCTGGAGGCAAGGCATGGAGGCAACACAATTAGCTGACAGTTTGAATGCATCTTTATTTCTCCAACTTTCCCTCAAATGCTCCCATGTTTATGGCAAGTCCCGGAGCAAAGCGCTCACACACACACACACATCTCCAGCAGCCTCTGGCTGCAAGTAGTCCAGAAAATTGCTGTTAGCACAGTGGCTTCAAGGCAAGAAATCCAGTGGGGCAAGTCAAGGAGTCCAGGAAGCAATGGAACAAGGCAATTATAAGTCAAGAAGTCCAGTGAACTCCAGCTGTCTGCAACAGCACACAAAACTCCACAAATTCAGTGTTTGTTCCCAACAAATGCCCCTCCCCACAGCGTCTCCTTAAATCTCAGTCCTTGGGTGTGCCTTGTGAAGAGGGGCGGGGTGCTCTCCTCCTGAGTTGATGGGTCAGCCTGCACTGTTCCCGCCTCCTCTCCACTTTCCAAGCTTAGGGATCAGGAGGGGGCGGTCCTTGCTCATCACCTGAGCTCTGTCACTCCTCATCTCCACCGCCTGCCCACCTCTCAGTCGTCCTGCCCGTTCTTCCCTGCTGGCAAGCTGTCCTAAGCCCAAGGAACCCAGGGCTGCCTCATCCTGCTCCTCCCCACCTTCCTCTGAAGCCAACGAAGCCATCCACTCAACCTCTGTCGGCCTCAGTTCCTCCTCCTCTGCGGACTCATGCTCTGATGGGGCCATGACAGACTGGCTAGACAACAGTGCCTGTCAGGGGGATGTAAGTGTCCTGATGGACCACTGTTTAAGGATGTAACTGCCCCAAAAGCCAATGCATCCACACAGAGAGACCATCAAGATCACAAGAAGTGATAATATGGCTCTACACTGCCCTAGTGAGGCCATGCTCAGAACACTGGGTCCAGTTCTCATCACCAGGATATAAGAAAAGATGCTAAGGCCTGAGAAAGAGCACAGAGAAGAGCCACAACAGTGATTAGGCTAAAACATGTGAGGAAAGTTGAAGGAACTAGGTATGTCTTACCTATAAAAGAAAAGGATGAGCGGGACATGATAGTTGTGGGCCTGTCACAGAGAAGAGAGATTGGCTTGTTTTCCAAAGCACCAGGATAAGAAACAATGGGTGGAAGCTTGTTAGAAAAAGATCCAACCTAGAAGTAAGGAGAAATTTCCTCTAATTCACATCTATTCGATTGCTTAATTTTTAATTTTTTTAAAAAAATTAAATGTATATGCTGCCCATCTTGCTATTCAGAGAAATTCTGGGCAGATTAATCCATTTAAAAGTTTATAAAATCAGCATTTTATCCATTGCTATATATTAAAAAATTATTGCAAAATCTTAACTTTGTAATTTAATTTTTTTAAAAAAAAGACCTCACCCAACAAATATGACCTGATTTAAAGTTCTGAATGTTCTTAATCTTTAAAAAGCAATAGGAAAAAAAGTAAGCTTCAAAGTGGTTTAATACCGAGGTACAGTCAAACCATAAGCCCATAAAAAGACTACATTAGCAGCACTGAACTCGGTGGAATCTTGCAACTCTCAGCTGCAACCACAAAAGGACCAGTTTCTGTTGTCTACTCATACAAAAACAGCTGTCCAGAGCAGCAGTCCTCAACCAATGGGCCGTGAGAAAATTTTGGTGGGCTGCAGAGAAATCCCCCCCCAGAGCACCCCCCCCCCAAAACAATTAATCCAGGCTGCGCAGAAACACAAGATTGCTCAGCCCACATGGCCTGCGGGAACCCTCCCCGCCCACTCACTCCTTACCTGGCTCTGCTAAGTTGCTATTTTTCCTTTTTCCGACCATCATCTGTTCTGTTCTGCTACACCGGGAGATTTAGATTAGCTAGGAAGCAGGAAATGGTTGGATTGAAGGTTTGTTGCTTCCTGAAAAAGCTCTTTTGGTATAACCTGGATGACCGAGAATCTCTACAGACTCCCACTGCCTGCCATTGTTCACTGGAAGCTTCTCCATGCTTTATAGGAATTCAACCAGACCCTTAATATGTTGTGTGAACCAGACCATCTGGTTAAGTTGTTAATAAGGTTTTATCTGGGAGTAGTATGTTACGTCAAACCAGCAATTTCATTTTGTGAATCAGGGTTGAAGGTTTCATTCGGTGTTGAGTGACCTGTCATTGTTGATCCAAGTGGCACAGGGAATGCACAGTGCCTAAAGAGAGGGCTGGGCAGGTGACAGCCCCTCAAACTGAAGCCCCAGCATTTCCCCTCCCAGGAGCTTAGCTGCAGAGGAAGCAACGGAGACGCGAGCCATTACTGGCCTACGGGCCTTCCGATGAGCACTTAAGACCCACCTTTTCCAACAGGCCGGTCTGGCATAATGTTATGAGTAGGATTTTTAATTTGATTTTAATGGTTTTATTGGTCTTAGCCATTTGTTTAATTAATTTTTAAACTCTTTTTTTAACTTTTCTGATTGTATGTTTTTATTGTGGCCGTTCACCGCCCCGAGTCCCTTTTTGGGAGAGGGGGCGGTATACAAATCGAAATAATAAATAAATAAATAAATAAATAAACTCTAATGCAGCAGAATGTTGAAAGTTGGGGTGGGGGGGGGAAGGGGGGGGAGGCACCAAGAGATGAGTTGCAATGACTAGATGCCACCAGCAGGGGGAAGCAGATTTGAGACAGTACAATATTTGAAAAATGTCTGCACAGATGAATATATAAAAACCAAGCTGAGTGTGTTAGACTCAGGGTGGATAAAAATCTATGTTTTTTAAAAAAAATTAATCTGTTTTTTAATTTAAATTGGATTTTTTTACTTTTATCAAATTTATTTTAATAAAATGCCTTTGGAGTAAAAATCTATCTAAAGATAATTTTCTATTTAAGATACATTAATAATTTAGTTTATTCAGCATGAAGTAGAGGTTAGTTATATAGCAGGAGGCTGTATATTCTGCATTATTTACATTTTTTGGTAAACTCCTTCAGTGAATCCAAGCTCTGCAAGTTAAATAGGAAACCTTCATTTTGTTTGCAAAGAATAATATTAAAGAATCTACCTACCAACAAGAATGAGTCGTTACATTTAAAGATCGCCTGTTAGCAGGCACCCACTCACCTGCTGCCTGCCACGTCCCTCACCATGTTGTGTCACTGCCACATCACCAGCTGTCCCATTAAAGGAAATGGGACTCTCAGAGAAGGAATTGCTGGGGGACAGAGATGACAGTTGCTCCTTAAAAATTATGATTTAAATCGAGTTGATTTAAATTAAGCCTTTTTACTAGTGATTTTAAATTACAATTTAAACTGTGATTTAAATCATGATTTAAACCATGATTTAAATCAATTTAAATCAAATCCACCCTGGTTAGACCTTTAGAAGAAATAAGATAATGAACTTTCGCAAACCAGTTGTGTCTTTTATTAGGACCAATCTGTGCCCCAAGCCAAGAATCCAGAACTCTTTAGGACAGGGGTCTCCAACCTTGACCACTTTTAAGCCTGGAGGACTTCAAGTCCCAGAATTCCCCAGCCAGCTTTGCTATGTTGAAGTCCGCCAGGCTTCAAGTGGCCAAGGATGGAGAGCCCTGCTTTAGGAGGCAGGGTGGAGTTGCAGACAAAGATTGCATCGTATCAAGCCATGGCACTTTACAGTTGAAGCCACAACCCCAATTCTTCAGAAGTGCTGCCTCTGCCCGGAGCTGCCCTTGCCCGGCTGCAGGGCGGGTGCTCAGAGCACCCCTTGGCCCCGGGTATGTCACCCCTGCTGGGAGGGATTGCCAGGCTTGGAGCACAACAGATGCCAAGGCCCCAGGACACCCCTTGCCTTGGTGCTTATGCACAGTGAACGTCTGGACAGGGGTGACCGTGGTGTGCTGGGCACCTCCTGAAGTGCTCCTCTCCCCCAATTTCCGGCATCAAAAGGGGGATTCTTGACCCAGATTTTTTTCATGGTTAGATTGTTTTAATGGCTAAAAGCAGAGATTAAAGGCTCAGCTCCCCTGCCTTAGCCAAGAAAGCCAGCTGGGAGATTTTGGGCCAGTCCCCCTCCTCTCTCTTTGCCCCTTTCCCACCCCCACCCCCCACCCCGAGATATATTATGGGGAAAATGTGAGAAGAAAAGTGTGTTGGATAGGTTTCCCCCTATTTGTAAAAATAAAAAAGTGGGATACAAATACATAAAATAATGCTTTTACTTCGGAATTCTGAATTGGCGTCTGAGGAAAAGTGCAATAGCTCCCTTATTTTACCTGCAGCTACTGAAGAAGTTGAGAAAGGGGGGGGGGTCAGTATTTACGGGCAGTGGGCGCGGCATCATCATCCAAGCCCCGTCCATCTCACACCTGCAGGAGAGCGACGGACCTCTTTCCCCCAAACTTTTGGAAACTTTTCTAGGCGCGTCTGAGGAGACATAAAATGCGCGTCGCTTCCTTTTTCCTCCCGTCATTTCGTCTCTTCCTGCGCTGGTCAAAACACTTAACTGCCCCCCCCCCCCCCCCAAACTGCCACTCTCGAAGTCCCAAGGGACTCGGGGCTGCTTGGCACAAAAAGCGGCTGAGGCGCCGGTTGAACAGGCGGCGGGCAGAGCAGCGCACCTCTCCCCACCCGTGGCCTCTCCTTCCAGACGGAGCCCGAGGCCGACCCTCGTCTTCGGGCTCCAGAGGCCCGCCGGGCAAAGCGGTCTTCCTCGGCCGAGAAGGGGCTGGGGCGAAACCCAGCTGCTGCCTCGGGGCTCCTTCGCCACCCGGAATGCCCCCAAGGCCTTTCCTGCAGGCTTCCCCGGCCAGTTCCCCCTCGCCAGGCACGCAGTCCGCGGCGTCGCGGGAACCCCGCACGGCTTGCCACTCTCCGCCTCAGCTGGGAAGACGCGCGCGCTCCGGAGGCTGGGAGGAGCTGTCGCCGCCCCTCGCCCGCCCCGACGCTCCCAGCCGGCCAGCCAGGAGCAGCCGCGGCCGCGCCCTCCACGCCGGCGGTCGGCTCGCAGGGGCGGGGAGAAGGAGCGGAGAGGCAGGCAGGGAGGAAGGGAAGGAGGGGACCCTCCGCCGCGCCGCCTCTCCACAAAAGAGCCCAGGCCCGGCCCGGCGGCTCGCAGCGGTGGTGGCCCGGCGGGGCTCTTTGTTCGCCGGTCGGGCGGCCCGGGAGCAGCAGGCGGCGCGGGCGGACGGAGAGGCGGGCCGGAGTGCGGCGGCCGGTGCAGAGCAGGAGAGAGCCGAGGCCGGCGGGCATGAAGGGGCGGCGGGGCGCCCTGTCCCGCTCCGCCGTCCCCCAGCAGCGCCCGCCGCAGTGAGCCTCGGCGCGGGCTCCTGGTCGTCCTCCTGCGGTCCATGGCGGCGGCCCCCGAGCGAGGATGGCGGGGCCGGTGGGCGTAGGCAGCCCCCCGGGCGCCATGGCGGAGTGGCGGCAGTGCGGGCGCTGGCTGATCGACTGCAAGGTGCTGCCCGCCAACCACCGCGTGGTCTGGCCCTCGGCCGTGGTCTTCGAGCTGGCGCAGGCGCTGCGGGACGGCGTGCTGCTCTGCCAGCTGCTGCACAACCTCTCGCCCGGCTCCGTCGACCTCAAGGACATCAATTTCCGTCCGCAGATGTCGCAGGTAGGTCGCGCTCCCGGGCGGCACCTCCTCCCCGGGCACGGCGAGGGGAGCTGACCGACCGCCTTCCCGCAGAGCCGTCCCTGCTCTCTCCCAGCGGGCCGAGCGAGGGGATCGGCGGGGACCCCCGACCTCTGCCCCGCAGGCGCCTCCGCGCGGGATCCGGGGAGCGCGTCCCGAGGGTCCCGGGGTGGGTGGCACCTGCCGGGGCTTCGTCCGGGCGGGGAAGGGCGGATCGGGGATGCGCCGCGGGAGGGTGGAGGGCTCAGGCGGCTCCTTCCTCGGCGGCCGCTTCGAAGTCGGGCCCCGAGTGAGCCGGCTTCGTCGCCAGCCGTCCGTTGCTCTCCCCGCAGGGCCCGGGTCTTCCGGCCGAAGGCGGCTCGCTGCCTCTGCTGCTTAGCCAGGCCGGCCCTCGGACTTTGCGGCGGGAGAGTCCCCGGGGAAGGAGGCCCGACGCTGAAGCCTCCCTCCGCTCCAGGCATTTTGCTCAGGGTTGGGGCAGATCCCGGGTGCCTTTAACGTGGCGGGGGTGGGGGGGTGGGGTGGGGTGGGCTGCTGCCGCCTTCCGGCCCCTGAGCCCCGAGAGGAGTTGCAGCATTTGGGACTTTCTACCCAGGACTGTTTCACAGAGTGGGACTCCCCGGAGGGCCGGGCTGATGGTCTGTGTAGTCCTGTGTAGTTGGGGGGAGGAGGAGAGCTGTTGAGGGGGAGAGGCCGCTGGTCCCCAGAGCCCAAATCTGAACCTATCCAGGTTTCAGTGAAACCCATTTTGTGATGGTGAGAGGTTTCTTGCAAGACAGGATGTGAGGGGAAGGGCCCTTGTCGATGTCTCAGGGGAGACCCTGAGGGCGTGGGGTGAGGGGTCGCTGCTGTGGGCCCAGGAGCAGCTGCAGGGCTTCACAGCTTGCATTTGTGGTCTGGACTGTGGACGGACAAGGGGGAAGTGAAGGTCATCCTTTAAAATTGTGTGTGTGTGTGTCTGTGCGTGTTGTGCTTATGCAGATAAATCCTGCCATTCATTCACTTGTGAATGAATCTAATCGCTAGAAAACACCTTCAGCCTGGCAGAAAGGAAGGCCGAGAATGGTCTCTCTCGCCTCTAAATCAGTCCTGAGGGAGAGTCCTGCTTTTTGGCAAGAACTGGCCCTTCCCGGAAGGGTGGAGGCTTCTTCCCTAGGAGGGCAGTTTCTGGAACACGCAGCGTCAAAGTGGGGTGCTGCTGACCCAGCTGTTGGTCCACTTATCCATGCATTGGCCACGTTGCTGTCCACATGTTTGCTCCACAAATGTTTGCTGAGTTAAAGGCCCCTGTTTGAATCTCTTGTGTGCAGAAAGGGAAGAAAACACAGGAGAGGTAATTCAAGGAAGTAAGAAAAACCCGAAAGCCAGGAATCTGGGTTAGTATTCAGCCTTAAGGTGGTCTGTTTTTCTCCTCTGGGCTTCCTAAGAGATAGGCAAGCCTTGATGGAGAGACAGTCTGAAGTCAGAACTCGCATTCTGGACCGGGCGGTCCAAGCAGAGGAGGGACTGAACAAAACGCAGCCCATCAGCTGAGTCTGAAGGCTGAAAGAAGGGGGAGGGGAGAGCAGGTAGAGGATGGGAGTCATTACTGGGCTGCCCCCCCTCCCCCCCAATGAGTGAGCCCCAGAGTCGGATCTCTTTGGCAGCAGCTGATGGACTCTGCCTGGTTCGTGTGGTGGTGTAATATTTGAGCAGGCCTTGCTGATTGACAACTGCCTTAGAGCCGGGGGGGGGGGGGTGGAATTGTTGCAGAATGGCCTGTGGGGGTTGGCAGCC
Organism: Bungarus multicinctus; assembly: GCA_023653725.1. Taxonomy (NCBI): domain Eukaryota; kingdom Metazoa; phylum Chordata; class Lepidosauria; order Squamata; family Elapidae; genus Bungarus; species Bungarus multicinctus. The sequence goes on along the minus strand of CM042845.1, from coordinate 19,104,379 downwards.
CTGGCAGGGCGAAATTGTTGTTTGGAAGGCAGAGGAGTCTGTGTTTGATGCACTTCTCGAGCATCGGTTGGCTTAAAGCTCTTCTTTGCAGTCCTGGCCCTTGATCAGCTTCCTGCTCTGCCAAGCGAATGTCAATCTTCCCTCCCACCCCTCAGTCAGAGAGGGATTCATATTTTAAAGAAAGGGAGGGGGGGTAGAGGACACTCCCAAGGCTGTCAGCTGTAAGATAACTCCCTTTGCACTGGGAGTGAATCCAGGGTGAAACTTTTAAGCATTAAAATTTTATCAGGCTGACAAAGGTTTATAGGCATTTTAAATTTGCTAGAATTTCCCTAGAAATTAAAAATGCAGAAGTCGAAGAATTTGTGATTGCTAGTTTAGCCTGTCCCTCTGCCCTCCTGCAGGGATGGTGCCCTGCAGCCTCAAGTCACTCAAGCCCAGACTTTCCACTCAAAAAAACCTGCCACTCCGTTCACTGACAAGAAGACTCAAGTTCTTGACCATCCGGTCTGGTAAAGCGGCTGCGTTCTCAGCCACCCAAAATGCTGAAACCCGGCTGACCTCTCCTCCTTTGTTCTCCCTGCGGGAGGCCTGAGTTTCCCTCCGTCTTGGCAAAGGGTCACCCATGGACCGCTCCAATTGGCCCTGGAGCTTCCCAGAAGGGCATCGGGCTCCTTGCCAATTTCACAGTGGTGTGTGCTTTTCTTTCAAAAGGGCTGCAGGGCACAATCCTCCTGCACAGAGTATCCCTGCTGCCCACGAGGTTTCCTGGAAGCATAAAAATGCCCCAGTGCGAGTGGGGTTGGGGGCTGCAGGAAAAAGGGCGTGAATCTGAGAGTGGACTGACTGGGGGGTCCCAAGGCGTCTTGGAAGCATTTGGGACCCGTTCCTTCTCCCCAAGGCTGGCTGTTACTTGCTGTGGAGCTTCTGCCTCATTTCCCAGGATGACTGCTGCCCACCCCTCTCTTTAGCTATGGCACTTGGCGTGTATGTCTGTGTGTGTCTATGTGTGTGTGAGAGAGAGCAGCCCCTGCCCTTTCCATGCCAACTGTCAAAAACGGTGTAGGGTGGGGGTTAGATTAGACGACCTACAAGGTCCCTCCAACTCTTTTAATCTGTATCTCTATCTGTGCAACTCTTTGACCTCATCCCTTGCCTGATGCCTGCAGTGAGCGAGCGCCTTCGCTGTTGTGGGCAGCCATGTCGCTGCTAGCACACATGGAAGCCTTTGCACGAATGCCCATCCTTTTCTGTGGTTGGTGTGTGTGTGTAGAAGCACATTCCTTTGAACTCCTTGTCGGTTGGGGAGTGCGGTGAGTTGCCAATGTTGTAGGTCGCCATATTGAAATTTGGAGCAAAATGCTAAATTTTAGTAGCGCTGCCTCTGCCCCTTTTCTCCTGTTCAGCTAAGCTCGAACCTTTAATGCACACTAAAGTGTGTGTGGAGCCCTTTCCTCCCCCTGCAGACTCTGCATTCCTTGCACTTCTCTGGCTGGAAGTAGTAATAAGGACGCCCACCACAACAGTGTTTGTATAAGTGCAGCAGCCACACAGCTGAAAAAGGTGGGGTGCTCTCAGAGCTGAGCCCCCCTAGGAGCGAAGGGGCTTGTCAGGAGATTGTCTCTTCCTGCAGGGGATTAAGCCAGAGGCTGGCTGTTTTCGTGTTCTCCCCTCCCTCCCCTGCCCCCCCCCCGCCTCCCCCCCCCCGTGGTTGTGCCTGGAAACCGGCTGCTGCCCTGATTAAAACATCATAAATAAATAATGGCTGGGCGGTAAGAACCTTTGATCTGTCCTGCTGCCGGGGGAGGCCGGGGGTGGGTGGGTGGGGGGGCTCCTAGATCCGAGAGCCATCCTGACCGGCTGAGAACTCTCCTAATCCCAGCAGAGCTGGGGAGCTGGGAGATCCCTGCTTGGTGTGGGGCTTCTTCAGCGCTAATGGACTTCCAGGAAGGCAGGGAACGTCTCTGGCCCGGAAGCTGCTCTTAGACTCCAAATTGTCCTTGGCTTTTGGCCACTGGCTTGGGCTCCACACCCTGCTGCAGACTCCCAGATCGGCCTTTCTTCTCTCTTAGCCAGGACTCGGAGAGGAGGTGACCCAAAGGAAGAGCTAAGTGAGCCTGCTATCAAAAATGTGTGATTCCATCTCTGCATTAATCAATTGACGAAAGATCTGCGTGTTTTATTATGCATGCCAGGTTCTGACACCTAAAGAGAAGCGAGTACTAGAATATCTATAGATGCCTTGAAAAAAGAAAGTGGAATGATTCAGCCTTTGGGAGTCAAAAACCCTTGGAGACCCGCTTCCATTATCCTAGAAGTCTTCTTTAAATCTTCCTTTGCTTGGCTCTGCCCTCCCTATTATGTGCGTAGGCGTTCTTCCCTCTCCTAACTCCTCCCTCCTCTTCCTCCACCCCCTCCATCTTCTCTTTGTTGAATTTTAGATTTGACAGTCATATTCTGACTGTGCCGGGGCACTACGCATAGCCCCTCCTCTGTGGGATTTCAACAACTGTGGGTTGACTGCAAAGGTAGTTGCCAGAGGGTGAGCAACACACCAGGCTGTCCCTGTTCCAAAATGGGCTGGTCTTGCATTCACACCATTTGCACCAAACGCAGCACGTGGCAGGGATGCCACTAAGGCTCATAGCCTCGTCTGCACATTCTGCATATGACTAAAACGTGTTCTGGGAGAAGCATTGGAGGCCAACATCTGGTGGTGCCCTTGGCATAGGGAGGATTGTAGCTTGGTGTGTAGGCAGACTGCTGACGCTACAAGGAGGGGCTGGAATGGGATTTGAAAAATAATAATAATAATTAAACAGCATAAGTAGCAACCCAGAGCAGCTTTTCTGTGAAGACCAGATAACTGCAGGTTACAGAAAAACGTGTGAATGGGAGAAAGTCAGCTTAGCACACTTTTGTTCAGTAAACATATGATGGTGATCAGGTTGGCATAATGATGGGTGGTGTGTCTGGCTGTGGAGCTGAAGGTGGGTGGCTGAACTGGGCCACGGTGGGATGCTTAAGAGACGCTCCCAGACTAAGGCGTGTGTGTGTCCTGCTTTGGAAGGCCAGCATGGCATCAGAGATCTGTGTGCAGGAGGCACCAAGTGTGCTTTCCTTTGGGTGCCAGAGATGCCATCCTGTTGGCAGAGACCCCCAACCAGGTTCCCAAATATCAGGGGGCTGAATCTGGATATGATTGGACGGAAGACCGAGATGTCGTTCCCGACAGGGAAAAGAACCCAAATGTTTGCACGCGACACACAAATGTTGGAAAATAGTGCAAAAAAGTACATTTGCTTATTTTGGTAAAATATTTACTAATGATGAGGAAATGATAAATTCTGTTAGAAAAGTAGCATCTGGTAAATATGTCTGCTGTGAGGAACGACTGTCTCTCAAAGGAAGTGAAAATGGCTGTGTGTGTCAGTGTTGCCTGGGTTGCCATATTGAAATTTGAGTTGTGTAGGTCTGGGGAACCGGAAGTCAGGATGAGGGCAGTGGTTGTGGCCAGGTTTCTCTGCATAGGTCAAAAAAAACTGCTGCTCCTCAGGGAAAGATTTGGAATTGGGTCGCTATAAATTGATCAGTAAAATAAATAATAAATATCTGAGAAGATGATGCCCCTTTGCACATCAAGCCCAATCCATTTTACATCATTATCTGCACCCAGTTTTGGTCATCACAGTGTAAAAAAAGAGGTGGCGACTCCAGAAAGAGTGCAGAGAAGAGCAACGCAGAGAACCAGGGGCCTGGAGGCTAAAATATATAAAGAACGGTTGCTGGAATTGGGTGTGTGTAATTTGATGAGAAGAAGGACTAGGGTGACAGGATAGCAGTGTTCCAATACTTGAGGGGCTGCCAGAAAGAAGAGGGATTTTCCAAAGCCCCTGAAGGCAGGACAAGAAGCAACAGATGGAAACTAATCAAGGAGAGAAGCAACCTGGAATTAAGGAGAAACTTCCTGACAGAACAATTAACCGACGGAACAACCTGCCTCCAGAAGTTTTGAATTCTCCATCACTGGAAGTTTTTAAGAAGGGATTGGACAAACATTTGTCTAAAATGGTATAGTGCAGCGGTAGGGAACCTTGGCTCTTTTATCACTGATGGACTTCAACTCCCAGAATTCCTGAGTGAGCCATAAACGTTTCCCCATCCCTGGCCTAGTGGTTTTTCAGTTGTGAGGGAAATCAATTTTTGACTTGAATGGGACTGTTTAACATACAAATGTAGGACATATAAAGAATATTGATCATTCAAGTCAAAAATTAGGACATTTGTATATTGAACAATCCCATTCAAATCAAAAATTGATTTCCCTCACAACTGAAAAACCAGTAGGCCAGGGATGGGGAACTTTTTATAGCTCACTCAGGAATTCTGGGAGTTGAAATCCATAAGTGATAAAAGAGCCAAGGTTCCCTACCACTGGTATAGGGTTTCCTGCCTGAGCAAGGGGTTGGACTAGAAGATCTCTAAGATCCCTTCCAACTCTACTGTTCTATTCCACTCTGTCTACCCTACCCTACCCTACTCCCAGCTATGCTATTCCTATTCTATTCCTATTCTATCTGATCCACCGTGCCCAACCTCCGGTCAAAGGCAGCCCACACCCACCAAAAGTTGCCCCCCCTTTTTTGCCAGGGCTGACTCGGGAGGACCTGGGTAAGGACAAAGTGACAAGCTGAGCTACCAAAACCTGGGGAAGGCCGGGCTGCTCTCTGCACACTCAACCTGCATGTCTTGCCTGAATAATTTTATGGACTGGGAATCCCCCCCCCTCCTGCCCCCCCCGTTAGAATTACACTTCTTGACAACTTTCACAGCTTTGGCCGAAAAGGGAAGGGTTGTTTGAAAGGCCCTAAGCAGATTGGCAATGATTCCTGCAGATTTGTGGTTGCTTCTGTTGGGCAGATCCAGCATACACTCTCCCTTGGCAGAGAAGAGGCCTTGGAGGTTCCTGCAGCCAGGGCTGGAAACAGTCCAGAGCAGGGTTCTCCAACCTTGGCAATGTTAAGCCTTGTGGACTTCAACTCCCAGAATTCCTCATCCAGCAAAGCTGGGAGTTGAAGTCCACAAAGCTTAACATTGCCAAGATTGGAAGCCCCTAGTCTAGAGCAATGGTCTCCAACCTTGGCAACTTTAAGACTTGTGGACTTCAATTGCTGGCTGGAGAATTCTGGGAGTTGAGTCTTAAAGTTGCCAAGGTTGGAGACCACTTGTCTAGAGCACTGAGCAGTGGTCTGCTTGCTTGATCGGTGATGGGATGGTCCACTTCAAAGGCTCGATGGGTGATAAGCAGCAAGCATCTCTGATGGGCTGAGTGGTCAGGAGGAGAGCACAGGCCTCCGGTCTTTGCAACAGTCTGGTCCAATGCCCTGGCATATTGCCATGTTGGTTGAAGCAGCAGATTCCTTCTGGCCAGTCATTCTTGGCCCCCCTGATACTTTCCAGTTAGCAAACCTGAGTATGATGCCATGTAATGTGTCAAATGCAGCCGATATTGCAGGACGACAGTTGGAAAGTGAGGGCCAAAGGAGTGCCCCCCTCCTTGTCCAAAGTTGCCTGCCCCAGAGCACTGTGCTACTGCCCTCTCTGTCCCAGGCAAGAGGGTTTGGGGTCCAGCCAGGCCCCTCTGAAAACCAATTCCTCATGGGTCTGCTGCTGAAGAGGGATATGCCTATTTTCAAACGGGCTGCACATAGGAATTTGGGTTTTTTCCCCCTTCCTAAATAGCACCTGAGGAAGAAGGGGCTTTGGCAATCCCTTCCCCTCTTCCACTGCTGTCCCAAGATTGGGGAAAGGATGGTGCAATTGCCTGCAAGGAAGCCCAGCGGCTTGGATGACTTAATTCAGTTTGGCCCAGTGAGAAGGGACTATTCATGGAAGGAAACGTCCGAGGAGAGGACTTGGTCGCGTGCCAGTGGCATGGAAAGCCATCCGAGGAGGGAGGGGGACGGGCTGGTCCCTCCTGGCCTTCATGCGATGAGGTGAGAGCGGCCTTTCAGCCTTCACAGGGGCCACGTTGCTGGGTCTTGGCCGTTCCCTCCAGCTTCTCCTTGTGGGGCAGGCCTGGCTTCAGTTTTTGCTACCCCTCCCCGTGACCTCTCAGGCTTTCCTCCTCTGCGGCCTCAATAAGAGCCTTCGCCCATCCAGTAGTTTAGTAGAGCCCCTCGCCCTTTTCTTCGGAGGGGGGGAGGGCTTCAGGCGCCTCATGGTGCCCCCCCCCCATTATTGGATCCTTTTCTGCAGTTGGGGCTGCTCCCGTCCGGGGCCTGTTTCTCCCTCTGCCCCCTGGGAGAGCTGCCCTCCTGGCGGATGGGGCAGAGGGGGCCTGTTCCCCAGACATGTGGGCAGCATCGCTCAACGTCTCCTTGCCTGCTGGCATTGTGGACCCAACGTGGGCATTTTGTTCCCTCTGCCAGGAACTTTCCTCCAGTGGAACAGAGAATGGGTGGCAGTGGGGGGGGGCTAGAGCTCTGGAAAAGCCCAGAAGCTCTCATGCACCCCCCTTGCTTGGTCCCTCCTCTGCCCAGGTGGGCAAAAGGCTCTGAAGTTCCTGGCAGCGTATTTTCCAGGAATGAGAGGGGAGGTTTGGTACCTTTCGGCCAATCACTTTCTCTCAGCCCAGCCCACCTCACAGGGTGGAGAAAGTAGGAGGGGGAGGGGGGGGAGGTGTGTTCTCCGACTTAAAGTCATTTGTGAAAATAATACAGGGTGAGCTGGCATGTCGGACCACCCATCACTAATCAGCTAAGCTAAGAAACGTCAGATGAGATGGGGATTGGCCTGTGGGGTGAGCCTTCGGCTTCCCCTCCTTGGGACGGAGGATTTAAGCCGCCCAGCCAAGTCTGGGGACTTGTGGTCAATCATCTGCAACTGCCCCTGAATGCAATTTACGCCTGGCAGTTGGGATCTTCTGTGGGCCATCAGGGCTCAGGAACGGAACAAAGCCGTTCAATGAAATCCACGAGGCTCCTCACTGGTTTTGCGCTCTCGATACAATGGGAGACACTTTCCCGCAGAGCTGGATGATCTAGGGCAGGAAAGCCCCGGTGTTAACATTGCTCCCCCTTGTTATAAGCAGGTGTGATATCACCCCTTCCCTGGGGACCCCAGCTTTGCTTTGGATGAAGTCGGTACTCACCGTGTTTATGTTTGTCTCAAAATCCTGGGGCAGCCATGCGCAAACTTAACGCCTTAAATTTTAGGTTCATACAGTCAAGCCAAGTTCCTTCAGGAGGGTCCCCTTGTTAGGACTTTGATTAGGCTGAGAAGTGGTGCCCCCTGCCTTTCTTAGGGGCTACTTCAACTGCCCCATGGGGGGTGGGGGAGGAAAGCAGGACCAGGCTCCTTTTCAGGAGATGACGTCCAACTATTTTTTTGTAGTGGGAGGGAAACCCACCTCATTCTTGTCTGGGTTGAGAAGAAGGAAGGAAGGAAGGAAGGAAGGAAGGAAGAAAGAAAGAAAGAAAGAAAGAAAGAAAGAAAGGAAGGAAGGAAGGAAGGAAGGAAGGAAGGAAGGAAGGAAGGAAGGAAGGAAGGAAGGAAGGAAGGAAGGAAGGAAGGAAAGAAGGAAGGAGGGGCTCAACCGTTCTGCAAAGCACCTGAAGGAAAGAAGCAATGGATGGAAGCTTATCAAGAAGAGATCCAACCTAGAATTAAGGAGGAATTTCCTAACAGGCAGAACAATTAACCAGTGGAACAACCTGCCTCCAGAGGTTGTGTGTGCTGCAACACTGAAAGACTTTAACAAAAGAGACTGGACAACCATTTGTCTTAAATGGTATAGGGTCTCCTGCTTGAATGGGGCTGGACTAGGTGACCTCCAAGGGCTCTTCCAACTCAATAGAGTTGAGTTGAGTTCTGCATTCTGGGGCTTCTCTCCACCTGCCTTTCGGGGATTCCTGCTTGATGTTCCTGTGTCCACGAGGTCACCCACAGGAGAGGCTTCTACGGGTGGCTCTGCACAAGCACAACATTCTTAGCTGGCTCATTGGAGTTGAAAAACCCAAAAGTGGGTGGGTGTTTCCTTCGCCCTCTTTTTTGAAACAGAAATATCACCTTTTGCGTTTTCTCCTTTGCCAGAACAAACTCGGCCTGAGTTGGGGGAGGACTTGGGGCCTCTGGGAGGGTACTGATCCGAGGGGATGAGTGGGAAGGCGGCACTGGGGGGTTGGCCAGCTGCCCCTGCTCGAGGCCTTGTAGCCCCTTCCCCACATTGGCTGGCACAAGATCTCCAGGCAGACTTTTTGGGGGGTGTGGGGGTGTGTGCTGTGCTCTGGTACCCTGTGGGGCTGCAGGTGGAAGGGTTACCAGGGACTTCAAAGGGGTTTCTAAGCCCCCTCCCTTTGGAGAGCCCCTTGGCTGAGAAGACTTCCTTCTCTTGCCTTGCCTCACTCTGCCTGGACAAGGGGGCGGTGGGTGCCCCTTGCTCCTGGCTTGGGAGGTGCCCAGGTGAAGACTCTGCAGGTATGCCAAAGAAGGTCAGGCCCCTTTCATTCCCAGTAGGGGTCTGGCATCAGGAAGCCCATAGAGCTGCCCAGAGGGGGAAGGGGATTTTGCTCCTAAAGAGAGGGGAGAAGACCCCCTGCCCCCCCTGCTGGAAACGCATCCAGTAGTCAAACAAAGCTCAGCATTCTTTCTCTGCTGAAAAGGGCTGAATTTTTTCCTTCCCAGTTGTGCAAAACAGCCACACTGGTCGAAGGAGGCTCATTGTGGTGGAGGGAGAGGCCGATGCTCCCTGCTAGTTATCCCCACATCTCCACCCTCCTGCAGGCTGAGTTGAGCGGCTCAGATTTCCATGCCTTATTATAGCTTGCTTCGCAGGTGAACTTTTGTGGCCTGGGGCTGCCTTTGCTGCGCAAGGCAGAGGAGCCTCCTCATTATGCTCTGATTTAGATGGTGGCCTGGGAGTGCCCCAGACGCCCCGCCCGGGGCTGGCACTCCGCCTCCGTTTCTGGCACACCGTTGCTATTCATGCCCAGCCTCCTTGCTGGGCTCGTTTTCAGGAGAGATTTGCTTCCCTGCTTGAATCCAGCGGGGGCTCCAACCCAGACGAAGCTCAGCAGGGGAAGAGCGGCCCAAGGGGGGCAGCATCTGGGGGCTCCCCTAGCCTCAAAGCCCTGGGCTGAGGGAAGTTGGGGGTGGAGGATGCACTGAGAGCCACGGGGAGCACCTGAGCTTTAAAGAAAATGCGGAGCGACTTGTGCTTTGGTCTTCTGGGCATGGTCTTGCCCCTCCGAGGGTTTGGACATGGCGGCTGTGCCCTCCCCCGCCAGGCATCGGGCCCTGCCTGCTCTGCCTCTGTTTCCCGAATGCTGCGAAGCTCCTTGCAGCTGCTGTGTGGGGTTTGTGCACATCCGGCTCCAGACTGACCCCCCAAAGCAGATCTTCTGCCTGGTGTCTGGGACGGCTGAGCTGTCGCTGCTGCCGCCCTGAGCTGGGCCCTGGGGTGGAATCTCCTGCAGAGACACTCTGGGCACCCTCCCCACTGCCAGGGCAGCCTCCGCAGCTCACCGCCCATGCTCCCCGGCAGCAACTCTCTCCCGCCATCAACTCGGAGGCTTTGGGTGATGCCCACCGGGACATTCCTACCTTTGAGGGAGAGGGGCTGCCTGGTGCATTGGGCAGCCAGGCTGAGGCTCCATCGGCCTGGGGAGTGGGACAAGTCCAGCTACTGGAGGCTTTGGGGTGATTGAATGGCTGACCCGTCTCCCGCAGGGGAGGGGAGGGGACTGCAGAGTCCTTTCTGGGTGAAATTGGGCAGCTGGGATTCGGTGCAGATTGTGAGACTTTTTGTGCTCTTGACTCCTGAGTCCCTGATTCTTTTCTGACTGGGACAGAGGTGGAGGGGCAGCTTATGCATTAACAGTTGAATTACTTAGTAAAAGGGCCTGCTGGGGAGTCATACAAATTCCAGAGGAGTTTCCTAGAAAATATGCGTGTCAACTCATAAAACATGAGTTGAAGTTTTTTGAAGTTTGGCTCGAGAATCATGATTTAATTAGAGCGATTGCTGGAATCCTGACATTTGTGTGTGTGTGTGTAACTGGAATTCTGCTTTCTCTCTTCAGTAAGGCTTCAGATGGTGGCTTGCAGGAAAGGCCCCCCTCCCCCAAAATGCTGCTTTTGGAGGGAAAGTTTTGTGGCATTTTCCTGGCGGGCCCTCAAAGCCTAAGTCAGAAGAGCAACTTCTGCATGAGCTGATACCCCCTCCCGCTCCCCCCCAAAAAAACTGATCACTTATCAGGAGCAGCCCTGCTTTGGGTCCAGGAGATCCGTGGGTGCCTCTGCCTTTTGGAACCCCTCTCTGCCTTGGCACAGTGTCTGCTTCCCTTGTGGGGATGGGACATGATAGCAGGATTCCAGTATTTGAGGGGCTGCCCCAAAGAAGAGGGGGTCAAATTATTCCCCAAATTGTCCCCCAGGGCAGGACAAGAAACAATGGATGGAAACTGATCAAAGAGAGAAGGAACCTGGAATTGAGGAGAAACTTCCTAATAGTGAGGACCATTAACCAGTGGAACAGCTTGCCTCCAGAAGTTGTGGTTGCTCCATTACTGGAGGTTTTTAAGAAGAGACTGGACAGCCATTTGTCTGAGATGGTATAGGATCTGTTACTTGAGCAGGGGGCTGGACTAGAAGACCTCCAAGGTCCCTTCCAGCTCTATTCTAAGATTCTAAGATTTGCAGTGAATTTTCTTCAGAGTCTTTCCCTTGAGAAACGAGTAACAGGAGCAGCCATCTTGTGAGGAAGCAGCTTCTGGCTGGCATGAACCGGGAGAGGGGCCGGGCGGGGGGCTTCCAGTCAGTGTCAGCTCCCGGCAACTGCCTGCATAAAATCAGGCAAGCCATTGTGTCTTTCCTAGGGCTCTGAAGGAGGTCAGCCTGCTGGTTTCCTGTCTGGGGGCAGGAATAGAACTCGGGTCCTCCCAGTTTCTAGCCTGGTAAATTTGCAAATGATGGAGTGAATGCAGCCAATTTTTTCATTTCCAAGAATGTCTCTTCGTCCTGCTTAGGACCTCAGCGAGAGAAAGAAGGCGAGGCAACAGTTCGGGGTGTTTGTGCATCTGTGTATTTGTGTGAAGAAGGGGCCGCGGGAGCCGAGATATCGGCTGAGCTTCTGGAATTGGGTAGCTGGTCTCACCACTTTGTTGCCAGGAGCCTCCCCTTCCCCCACGCCCTGCCATAATCCTGCTATGGTTCTTGTGGTGGTGAGTTCCATAAGTCAGGGGTCTCCAACCTTGGCCGCTTTAAGCCTGGAGGACTTTAACTCCCAGAATTCCCCCACCAGCAAAGCTTGCCCTCTTATAATCCCTTCCTCTGCAATCTCTTCATTTTAGCTGGTAAGATAATTTAGCTGGGGAATTCTGGGAGTTGAAGTCCTCCGGGCTTAAAGTGACCAGGGTTGGAGACCCCTGCCATAAGTGACGTAGCGAGGGGTCTGTATTCCCCACTAGTGAAAACTTAAGAGATCTATGTTTTGATTTTCGGTTGCCCCCGTAAAGAAAACTCACGCTTGGCACCCCCCTTAGCTACGGCCTCCTGTTGGCAGAGGCTTTGAGGGTGGGTGGGTGGGCAGGGGAAGGCAGCTGGAGGGGCTGCCCTCCTTCGCCAGGGAGGGGGCAGGCATAGGAGGAGCCCCCAGTGGGGCTGCCTTGCGAGAGGAGGGAGGGTCTCCTTGCCCAGCTCTCTTCACAGACCCCCCTGCGTCATACAGAGCAGCAGCAGCCCCATGCAGCTCTCCTCATCAATGGAGACTGAAGCAAAATCTAATTTCCTCTCACTGGGATTTAATTTATTGTCTGCCCAGCCTGATAAGAGGAGGATCTGTCTGCCCCAATCGCCTCTCCTCCAGGCCAACCATACTCCAGCAAGGCCCCTCCAGGGCTTCCCACCCTCTTTCTCCTGCTGCGTTTCTGGTGAAGGAGGGAGGGACAGAGGGGCCTCTTAAGGGCCGGATCAGGGACCCGAATGACCTGGCCAGGAGGTGGGTCACTGGCCAGGCTGTCCCCAGCCCCCCCAAACTGTCTTCAGGGCTGCTTTGTGTGAGCCCAGATTTGTAATGAAGTTGAAGCTGGTCCGTTGGTCCCTAGGAAAGAGGGAGGGCTGCCCTTTGCTTTGGGGAAGGGCCAGTGGAGGGAGGAGGGATGGGCCTTGTGGAATGGGTCGGCTGGGGCAGGCTGGGAGATGGACAGGCTGTCCCAGGCTTAGGAAACGGAATTTCGGCTTTTCAAAGGTGCTCCGTGTCTGTATGTGTGTGTGTGAGAGAGAGAGAGAGAGAGAGATGCTCAGAGCCTTTTGCTCACCCACTGCAGAGAACAGCCTGGCTCTGTCTTTTGCAGGGGGGGAGGCTCTCTTCTGGGTGGAGCAGCCTCCAATGTGCTGAGGCCCCTCCAAGAGCAGCCCCCTCTGTCCCCCCTGCAAGGAAAAGGGGGCCATTCAGAGGAGAATCGCTCTGGATTTTGCAGAGCAAGACCGACTGGCAATGCGGGTGGGGGGTGGGGAAAGTCTCTCTCTGGGGTCCTTGAGCGAGGGGGGGAGTATCAGTGGGTTTCCCCCTTACTCTGTCCTCCTACCTCCCCAGCCGCAGCAGCCACTCCTGTAAAGCCCCCTTTCAACACATCCAAGTGCCTCCCCCTCCCAAGAGGGGCATTTTTCTTTAGCTTAGTGACTTCTTGGCTCTGCTTGCAACAAGATAAGCAGCGGCCCAGCCCTGCCTCGCAGCCAGAAAGGGCCCAAGGGAGGCTCCTTCGGCATCCATCGTTGCTCTCTCGCCCAGAAAAGCCTGCAGCTTCCCAGGAACCCCCCCTCCCCCCAAGGCTTGGGCAGTGGGCCACCTGGCAACACAGCCTCTGGCCAGGGACCGTGCTGGTGTGCCCAGCGGGGCTTCCCGACTCTGAACCGGAGCTCTGAGGAGACCTCAGTCCGTTGGCTTCCCCACGGCCCCCGTTCTGTGTTTGGAGGGCAGGAGCTGAATGCCCCCTTGCGGGGTCCAGAAGGCAGTAAAGACCGGGGAAGAAAGCCCCCCTCCCAGCCCTCCTGCAGCTGCAGGCTCTGGGGTGGGGAGTGAAGGAGGCTCATTGGGCTCTATGCAGAACTGCCCACCACCAGCCCCAGTGGGGTCTGCTTGAATTGAAGGCTGGCAGTGCCTTGTCCAAGGGCATCAGAGCTTCCTTGGCATCTGTGCCCTTCAACGTTCAATATTGCAGCTGAAAAAATAATGCACAAAATATAATAATAATCCAAATATCCAAATAACCTTGTTTAGTAACCCCTTTGCAGGGTTGCCTCTCCTGCCCCCAGCAAAGGCTGAGAAGTGACTAGTCCTCAGGACACACACAGGGGGATTTGAGCAGAATGGGAGTGTTTATGTGTGTGTGTGCAAAATGCAAAAGTGGGGAGGTCAGTGAGGAGGTTGGAGCTCATTCGTGTGTGTCTGTCGAGACCCCCAAAAAGCCCTCCACTCCCTTGGCCACCAAGTCTGAGGGAGAGGGGGCCGGGGCAGGGGTCTCTCTAGCTTCCTGGGGGGCCAATCTTTGGCTCTCTTTTTGGGCACTGGACCTGGGAGAGTCCCATAGGCTGTGTGAACCCAGGATTACGGGTGTTGTGTGTCTTCCGTGTCTGAGAGACTGTTGCCCCTCTTCCCCACCCCCACCACTTGGACTTGGTGATTTGGGATGAGGCCACAGCGGAAGGGAGTGGGGGAAGGGTTTTCTCATTTCAGACCCCTCCCCATTGCGGGGTCTCTGTGGGAAAAGGCTCTCCAAGGGCTCCCCTTCTTCTTGCAGTTCCTTTGCCTGAAGAACATCCGGACTTTCCTGAAAGTGTGCCACGACAAGTTCGGCCTCCGGAACAGCGAGCTCTTCGACCCCTTCGACCTCTTCGACGTGCGGGACTTCGGAAAAGTAAGTGGGGGTTTGGGTGGGGGGAGGGGTCAAATGGGAAGTGGCTTTTTTTCCGGTTTCTGAAGGGCCCCCCCAGAGGAAAATGCCTCTGAAGAGGGGCTCAAGATACGAGGAGGAGAAGCACCTTGGCAACTGCCCAGGATAGGGGTCTTCAACCTTGGCTGCTTTAAGCCTGGCGGACTTCAATGCCCAGAATTCCCCAGCCAGCAAAGCCTGGTTGCCTGGCCAGAGACTGTGTTGCCAGGTGGCCCACTGCCCAAGCCTTGGTGGGGGAACGGGGTTCCTGGGAAGCTGCAGGCTTAAAGAGGCCAAGGTTGGAGAGCCCTGTGTTAAAGCAAAACTGGCTGGGGAATTATGGGAGTTGAAGTCCTCCAGGCTTAAAGTGGCGAAGGTTGGAGAGCCCTGGCCCAGAAACCCCCTGAGATGTTGGCGGCCCCTTCTGGGTACAGCCATCTGCCAATTATGCAGCCACTGATAACCAAGCAGGTCTTAAGGAGAGGCGCCTCCACATTAGGTGCAGTGCTGGGGGGGGGGGGCAGAAGCCTCCCCCCACCCTGCAGCTGTGTCCTGCGAGAGGCTGCTGGGCAGGTGCCTCTGGAGGTGCTTGGAGAGACCCTGTTAACATGGAGGGTCGACGCTCTTGTGTTGCCTTCACCCTTCCAACCCAAATCACAGAAAGTTGTGCTGTTGAGGGAAGGGAATTCTTTTTGTAATGTGTAGCAGCTGCAGTCGTTCTACCTGTTTGGGCGCATTTTAGGGCCTGCTGCTGCCTAAATGGTTGCAAAAGTAGCTTTTTCATTAAGGACCTTCCAAAAATCACAACTCTTATTATGTAGGGAAGAAATCTTTCGGGGTGGAGGGGAAAGTCAAAATGAAATGCGGCTGCGTGGAAAGATTGCGTGTTCCCTCCCTGCCCGTTGAGCTCTCCATTTCAGCGTGCAGCATTTTGGCACCAGCTCTTTCCCCAATGACAGTGGTGACATTATAGCTGGTGCATTGCAGGGTTTTTAATTTCTCAGGGGGGCCATAGATGTAAATATATATATGCTGCGCTGGGCTCTTTATGGAAGGGAAGAAGCTTGGTCTGTGATTTCTTGTTTGGAAATCTGAATTGGGAGGGGTCTTTGCGGAGTTCCCCCTTGCCTCTCTTCTGCCTGACTCCATGTCTGAACTTGCCTGGAGTCGTTTCAGGGGAAAGCAGATGTTTGATCCAGCAATTGCAAGCGATGCATGTAGAGGCTTATGTGGACCGGGGAGAAGAATTAAGGGGAGAAGAGTTAAGGGCTTCCCTGGCTGACTGCAAGAGCACTCAGGCTGTACCCCGCTCTGTAATAATGCTTTAAATCAAGGGTCTCCTACCTTGGAGCAAAGCTGGCTGGGGAATTCTGGGAGTTGAAGTCCGCCAGGCTTAAAGTTGCCAAGGTTGGAGACCCCTGTGTTAAATGCTTTCTCTTGATATTTTATCTCTTTATTTCTACATGCCGCGATGCATAGATTGAGTTCCCTGAACTACAAACCCACCATTTCACATGAGCTGGGCTGAGCATGTTGCACAATACAAGGCCACTCTGCCCCCAAAATACTTAAAGAGTTCCCTGTTTTTTTAAAAAAGAGAATTATATTTATTTTCATTAGCTTCATGCCTGGACCAGAGAGTATATATTTTCACGGAAATGTGGGTGTGGGCAATGGTACCGCTTTCATAATTCCCCACAAATCGGGCAAGATTTTCCCCACAGATTAAGCAAGAAAGTGCATTTCAGTTTCTAGGCCTTTAATTGATGGGTCTTAAGTCATTGTGCAGCTGACTGCAGTTTTCCAGGGCTGTGCACATTTGGTGTGTCTTGCTTGTGGCTGGCAAGGCTCCCAACGTCTCCGCTGAATGGGATCTCTGTCTGCCCGCCGTGGAGAAGAGCATGGAGTTCCTGGCCTCCTCTCAGGCATGCTGGGTTGCAAACACTGCTGTGCCGTTAGCTGGAACTCGGTGTCAAGGGCTCCATGGTTGCACATTTAGCAGCTGATCCGGGATTTGAGGTCGGAGGTTGGGAGGTTGGTAAAATGCCACATCCAAATTTCCGGCGAGTGAACACACGGGAGTCCCCCCCCTGTAGCCAGGAGTAAAAGTGCCTTTCTCTGCCAGCTGGTGGGCATCTAGAAAAGACCAAGCTGATGAGGGAAAGCAGAACTTCGGCCAGCCACGGGGGCCCTGATCCCTTTGCAGAGATGGCCTCATGAGATGTTCTCCTTAGAATGGGAGGTTTGTGCCCTGTGTAGTTGCACCAGGCTGGGGTGGGTAGGAGTGCTGTCATGCCTCTGTCGAAGTCTGAATCGGAGGAGGAAGACGAACAGCTGACAAGGAGTGGGGGTGTGGCTCCGTTGGCTGTGGAGGAAACTGGGGAAAGGCAAAGTCCAGCTGGGCAGAGCAGGGAAGAGGTAGAGCAAGGGGGAGGGGGTTCAAAGGAAGACACAGGCCCACTCCCTCTTCATCCTAGGGCACACAGGGAAGAGCTGAGAAGGGAGCAATGTGAGTTGCGTGGCTTACGGGGGAGGGAAGGGCCCTGATTCCTTTC
Organism: Bungarus multicinctus; assembly: GCA_023653725.1. NCBI lineage: Eukaryota > Metazoa > Chordata > Lepidosauria > Squamata > Elapidae > Bungarus > Bungarus multicinctus. The sequence goes on along the minus strand of CM042845.1, from coordinate 19,087,893 downwards.
ATTAGCTACAGCTGGGAAGAAAGTTTGAAAGATGCATGCTGAGTGCAACAGCTGCTGGGAGCAAACATGAGTTTATTTTTGTGTTGACTTTGGTTATCTGCATTCCTGGCATCCTCCCAACCATGTTGCGTTATTGCCGTGCCTTCACATCTGGAATTCTTGCTCCTGCCTGCCGGACTAATTACCTCATTTTCCTTTGATTAGACTTATAGTTACAGTTTTTGTTGACCACGTTTTGGACTTGATTCTCTGCAGCCAAAGGCTGTTCTTGGGAGAATTTTTCTCCAGCCAGAAGGTAACCAGGACATTGGGAGCAAAGTTGGAGCTAATAAAGGTTTGACTCCTACTGATTATGTGACTGTGTTGCCTTTGTGCCACGCCCTGGGTCAGCACGAGCGCCTTCCCTGATGCGCAAGGCTCCTGTCCGGCCACATCTAACGCTCTTTCATTTAACAGCCCCCATTTTGGCTTTAGTGAGTGGGGTAGACTTGTTTTGAATCAGAACTGGCCCCAACTTCACTCCTACGCCCAGTTGCAAGTGAGAGTCCCTGGAAATGGAATGAGGTCACATTCCAAAGTTGGTGAAATACGATGGACTAGATTTGAAAATAGGAGAATAAATGTTACATTATTCCCCACAGCAAAGGGAAGCAGAGATGGTTAAACTGATTATTTTATCCAAATAGGAGATTGTATTTAATTTTGTCTCTATTTTGAAATTTCTTCCGGATTTTGTGTTTGCAATGAGGGGGGGGGAATGAAACTTTGGTTCTGTTTTTGTAAACTAGACAGGCTTATTGTTGTAGAAATGGCTTCTACATACTGCTATGTGTAAAAGCAAAAAGTTGTGCTTGCATTGTCGCTACTGTGCTAAAGAGAGTCAGAAGTTGGTGCTTTTTTCTTTTCTCCTGCTAACTAACCCCCTCTTTCCCCCTCCCTCTCTTCTTACTTTTCCATGGTTTTTTTTCCTTTGTATTTTATACTTTGATAAACTAATAAAAAGGTTAAGAGGGGAAAAATGAAATGAGGTCAGGCGCAGAATAATTCTACTGGATTTGTCTGCCACCCTAAACTGCTCCGGGGGAGCTCTTGCAGAGGACCCTCCCAACAACCATGATTAAATCCCGAGACAAGAAGGTCCTGTTCAGAGGGCCCCCTGGCTGGGGCTGGGGGATTCTTCCTGGCCCACCTTGGCCTCTTGATATCCATGGCCCTGGTGTCCATCATCCATGATTGTCCCTATGGTTTCCTTCAAAGAAGAAACAAGGAAGTCTGGTTGTCCCTTGAAAAGCACCCCTGGGATCTTGACCCTGATGTCCTCCTGGCCCTCTCGGGGGGGTGTGCTGGGGGTGCTACGGTCAGGGTGGTCCTCCTTTATGGGCTGTGTTGTGGGGGAAGAGGTCAGTTTGGAGGCTCAGCTATGGGGGCTGCCCCAGGACCTGCCCTTTTTCTGCTCCTGTCTGTCATGCCCCTGCTGGAATGTGATTCCGAGGGGGAGGTTGAGAAGCTGACAGGGAGTGGGAGTGTGGCTCTGGTGGTTGTGGAGGAAATTGGGGGAGGGCACAGTCTGGCTGGGCATTCAGAGGAAGACCCAGGTCCACCCCCTCTTCATTCTAGGGCACGCAGGGAGGAACAGATAAGGGAGAACATGGTTTATGGGGGAGGAAAGGGCCCTGATCTCCTTCATGGGCTGCAGCTGGAAAAAATGGATAAAGAGGGTGTTTATGCACAGCTCCTTGCTGGAAGCAAAGCAAAGCGTGAATTATCTTTGTTTGTCAACTCCTATCTGGGTTCTGGCATCCTCCCAACTTTGTGTGTCTCGTTATCTTTTGAAGTCTGCAATTCCTTATCCTGCCTTATCTCGTTAATTGCTGCAGCCTGGTTTGTGTTGGTTTTTATTTATAATTTATATGGACTTTGGGTTTGGACTGAATTTCTTCCCTTTAAAGACTGTTCTTGGGAGAGTTTTTTCTCCAGCCGATGATAACTGGACATTGGGGGCCAAGTTGGAGGAATTAAAGGGACTTTTACTTGTGTGGCTTTGTTGCTTTTGTGCCATGCCCCTTTGGGTCATCACACCATCACAGTGGAGCTTCTGGGGAAAACTGTCCACTGACATGGGGTGAGAGGTGATCAGGCGCTGAGTGGGGCCCTCATTGTGCCTCTGTCCTGGCTCCACCATCCAGGCTCTTTCCCACCATCTGCCCCGGTGGGTCTCAGTCCTAGGAAGACCCAGGTGGCAGTGGGATCTTCCAGGGCTTTCCATCTTTACTCCTTGGCCCCCTCAGAGAGAATGGGGAGGGGGCTGCATCGTGTCCCTTGCGCTGTCTGCTCCTTCCTGCTTGAAGGGCCGGATCCAGTTGCTACCATTCACCATTGGAGGAAATCGTGCAATGGGGAAGGAGGAGCGGGGCCTTGGGCTGGGGGGGGGGGGGGGGGGCTTCCCTTGGGGTGGGGCTGAAACTGGGAGCCCCTCACTGAGGGGTTGGTCTGGAATCCCCCTGTGCAAGGCCTCCTGTTTGCAGCCCCAGGAATCCCCCAGGCTGCAAATACCACACTCTCCTCCACACTCCCTTCCCCGGCACGGAAGAAGCCTGGCCTGGCCTGGGGCGAAAGGCCTGCAGGGCCAGGGCCAGACCCAACGGAGGCCCTCCAAGGCAGACCTCCGCTCTTGCACAGTTGAGCAAGCAGAGAACTCTGAATTGAGTCATGCTTCTCTAAGGGGGGGATTTTGAGCCTCCGAAAATGGAAACATCTGTTCGGAGATTGATGCACCTGCTGGCGGTCGGCTTGGCTGAATTTGGCTGCTTAAAATGGAGGCAGAAAGACAAGCCAGCCTCCCTCCCTGTGTCCTTTCTCTTTCTCTTAATACCACTCTACAAAGCCTTAGTAAGGCCACATCTAGAATCCTGCATCCAATTTTGGTCACCACACAATAAAAAAGATGTTGAGACTCTAGAAAAAGTACAGAGAAGAGCAACAAAGATGATTAGGGGAATGGAGGCTCAAATATACGATGAACGGTTGCAGGAACTGGGCCTGGCTAGTCTAGGGAAGAGAAGGACCAGCGGGGACAGGATAGCTGTGTTCCAATATTTGAGGGGCTGCCACAGAGAGGAGGAAGGGGTCAAGCTATTCTCCAAAGCACCTGAATAATGCCAGACAAGGAATAATGGATGGAAACTGATCCAGGAGAGATTCAACCTGGAAATAAGGAGGAATTTTCTGACAGTGAGAACCATCAACCCATGGAACAGAAGTTGCCTTCAGAAGTTGATGGAGCTTCATCCCTGGAAGCTTTCAAGGAGACTTGGATTGCCATCTGTCAGAAATGGTGTAGGGTCTTCTGCTTGGGTGGGAATTGGACTACATGACCTACAAGTTCCCTTCCAACACTGTGAATCTGACAATCTTTCAAGGCTACGAGATAGTAATTTAGCTGTTGGATATTTCATGACCGTTTGCCAGACAATGTCAGTTGCTGCCCCGCAGCTGGCCAAGCTGAGTTGAGGAAAGGAGGAAGAAAAGGCAGAAGGCATGGGCCTTTTCAGCCTTGAGAGGCAGGAAGATCCTCGGATCGCCTGGCACAATGGCCGGTCCTCCATCTCCAGCCCAAAGCCTGGGACTTCGCGCTCCGCTGGAAGGCAAGGGACTTACTGGGAGGAAGACAGGTGGGTTGGGGGGAAGGGGGGGAACTGGCTGACTCTTTGAGGGCCAGGGAAGCAGGGGGCTGGGGGGTGGCCACAGCCGTGGCACCTGGAGAGCTTGGGGTCTGAGGCTCCACCAGCCCTGCGGAGCTGACCGAATGGCTGTGTGAAGCTGGGGCATCTGTGACTTCCCCTGCAGGTGGGCGAGGAAGAGGGCGGCTGGTGGCTGAAGTCCTGGGCCAGGGCAGGGTCTCTGAGTTGGCGAGAGGCAGGCCCTCCCCTTGGGTGGTACTTCTTCCTTCTCTGCAGTGAAGCAAATCCTCGGGCAGCTTCCGTGAATCTTCTGCCGAGTTCTGGTTCTCACAGCCATGATTGAGTTTCCAGAAGAAAAAGGAAGAAGTGGGGGGGGGGTTGTTTGTACATCTGGTCCCACCCCAAAGCTGAGCCCAGAGGCAGAACTGCCCTCGTGCACCTGACCAGGAAGGATGAGGAGATTCCGGGGCAGAAAAAGCCCAAGATCCATCACTGGCTGCTGGCAGAACTATTTATCTCTTTATTGGTTGGGGAGGGGGGGTGCATGGCTTCTGCTGCCACCTTGTATTTATCAGCACAGCCTTGATTTTGCCCCCTGGCAAAGGCTCAGCCAGGCTCAGGGCCACGGGGGCCTGTGAAGAGGCGAGGTTGTGTGGCTGTTCCCTTCCCCTAGTATCTTGGGGGGGTGATGGGAGATGGGGGTCCGATGCCTTGGAGGAAGGGTGGCCCTTCCAGAGAGGTTGCCCAAAGCAGAGGTGGAGAATCGGATGGGGGGCAACTGCCCCCCCCGTCCATGGAAGAGCCGTCTGATGCCTTGGGCCCTCTGAGCAGTTGGGGGTCTGCTTCTGTCAGAGGGCAGTCGGGAGGAGGGCAGCTGGCCAGAGACTGCAGCGTCCTGGGCACTCTTTAATGGCAGCTTCACAACCTCCTTGAGAGGTAGGCCAGGTGGATGGAGGGCCATGGGGAGGGTAGTTTCCAGCTGAGCGAATCTCTGAGTCAGGGCAGCCACCAGTTCGTGGCCCATCCTCATCCAGGCATTCACTCTGACAGTCAGGAAGAGTGGGGGAGACTGGCTGTGGATGACTGTCCAGATGATCCTTTCCCTGAGTGGCCCTGGAATTCCTCAGTGCGGCTGGCCCAGCAGCCATGCAGACTCCCAGAGTTAAACTGCTATTTCGTTGCCCTGAAAGGGAATATTTGGAAACTGGTTTCCCTTGGGTACCTCTTCTCTTCTCTTCTCTTCTCTTCTCTTCTCTTCTCTTCTCTTCTCTTCTCTTCTCTTCTCTTCTCTTCTCTTCTCTTCTCTTCTCTTCTCTTCTCTTCTCTCTCCCCCCCACCAATCTCCTTTTAAATGCACTTCCACTCCAGCGTCTGAGGGCTCGATTAATTTTATGGCTTTGCTGTCTAATCTTTTTCTGCAGGAGGGTCTCTGGGAGGATTAAGACCACGAGAGCCTAGCCATTTCCTTTCTTTAATGCTGCTTCTGTGGAGGGGTCTGCAAATGACTCCATGCCACACTGAAAAGGAGGAGGGGGCTACAGGAAAACTTCAGGAGCCACAGATCAAGCCACGGAGGCTTGGAGGCTCCTGGTCGGTGGCGGTTGGCATCCATGTTCCCAGGTGGAGGGGGCCCCTCCAGGGCACTGTGGGAGGGGCTGGGATGCCGCCAATGGCGTGCTGAGCCCCAGGTGCTGCAGCAACAGAGCCTGGGGCCTGGAGTGTGCCAGGGCAGGATTGGGGCGGGGCAGCCTGCCTTCCTCTGGTCCGTTCTTCAGCAGGGAAGCATCCGGAACGAGCTCGCTCTGGCTGGTGCCCGCTGTGGTTGTTGTGGGAGCTGCAGCCCGCAGAGAACAGCTGCTCCGGCATTTAGGAAGCCACCAGGGCTGGGGTGGGGGGATGGGGGAGGAGGCCGGAGCTGCAGGTAAACTGAAGCCACGGCATGCTGGCTTCATCTTTCGTGTGTCCTGGTTTTTTAAAAAAACACGGTCCTCAATATTTTTTTTTTAAAAAAAGGATTTTTGCAAACTGATTTTCCAATTCCATTTCCCCATCTGCATTTTGCAACGTTTTGATGAGAGGCCTTTGACTCCGTTGCTATTTGGGCTGCAGAATCTGCGATGGATCCCAGCAGACCCTCCTGCAAAAGACAAGCAGGGCAGGCGGAGGACATTGTTCTGGGGGGCTCTTGGCACAGCTGGACCAGAGCAGTTCTCAGCCCCCCCCCCCCCCCCCAAAAAAAAAAAAAAAGCCTAGGATTGAAGCTGCTGGGGAGGTGGGAGAGATCTCGGAGGGGGCTGGTCGCTGTCAGGAGTGGGAATCCTGGGGTTCCTCTCTGGGTAGGCAAAGCTTCAGAGCAGAGGTCTCCAAACTTGGCAACTGTAAGACTTGTGGACTTCAACTCCCAGAATTCTGACTGGAGAATTCTGGGAGTTGAAGTCCACAAGTCTTACAGTTGCCAAGCTTGGAGCCCCCTGCTCCAGAGGGACCACCAAGGAAGACTTTGGGGCTTCTCTGAGCTCCTTCAGGGGCCATCCTGGGCTGTGGACTGTCAGAAGCAGATCTAGCATAGTAGCTCCTTTGCCATCTGTGTTTGATCCTCCCTGCGCCCCCCCACCTCCCCAATTCCACAGCTCTGTTCAAGAAGGCACCACCCCCAGGACAGCTCCAGAGAAGCGAAGGGTGGGCTCGAAAGGACGGTGGGCATTTCCCTTGCAAGATCCTGAGCAATCTTGGGGGGCTTTGAGGAGTGGGGCTGCAAGTGGGAGGTGGGCTTCTCCTGTGTCTCTGAACTCTTCCCCTTCCCCAGTCAAGGGCTCTCAGCTGCCTAACTTGCCTTCTGAGCCAAGAGCCACTTGTCCTGGTCAGTCTCTCACTGGTAGGCGTCTCCTGAACTCAAGACTTTCACCCCACACTGTGCAACTGCACAGGACTCTGCTCTGCTCTCGGTTCTCCTGAATGCCTCCCCAAAGCCCAGAGAGATGACCTACCAGTGGGAATGAGGGACCGGCCACATGCTAGAGATGCTGCACCAACGTTAGGCTGCAGCTGGGGCATCGGCAAAGATGACTGGCAGAGGCTTTCTCGGGCTTGTCTGACCGAGCCAGGCCTTCACCTGTGCAGCGTCTGCAGCATGTGGGCAGTTCCTCGTGTCCCCCATCTGTGGATCATCTCCCTGGGTTTTGGGGAGGCATTCAGCAGAACCAGGGCAGAACTGAACCCTGTGCACAGCATGCAGGTGTGTGTGTGGGGGGGATGAAGGTCTTGAATGCTCTTCCCTGACACAGCAACTGGGACACCCCCCTCAGGGAGGAGCTGAACCACTTGAAATAGTAACACTTTTACAGAGTTGGAAGGGATCTTGTAGGTCATCTAGTCCAACCCCCCACCCAAGCAGGAGACCATACACCCATTTCTGACAGATGGCAGTCCAGTCTCTTCTTGGAAGCCTCCAGTGACGAAGCTTCCACAACTTCCGAAGGCAACTTGTGTTCCATCGGTTGATTGTTCTCACTGTCAGAAAGTTTCTCCTTATTTCCACATTGAATCTCTCCTTGATCAGTTTCCATCCCTTATTCCTTCTCTGGCCTTCAGGTGCCTTGAAAAACAGCTTGTCCCCCTCCTCCTCTCTGTGGCAACCCCTCAAATATTGGAAGGCTGCTCTCCTGTGTCCCCTGGTCCTTCTCTTCCCTAGACTAGCCAGGCCCAGTTCCTGCAACTGTTCATTGTCTGTTTTACCCTCCAGTCCCCTAAAATGGTGCCTGCCAACACCACAGATTGTCCAGGATACTTGCCTGATAGCATTAAACACCTCCTTCCCCCAAAAAAGTCCCCTCCTTCCAGGAACCACCAACCTCCTCTGTCCATCTGCACAAGCAGTGCTGCTTCCATGGGAGACCAGCTCTGATTCCTGGTAAGCCCTGTGACACCTGGGGTCCTCGGTAGCCGAAGCCCTCCTCCCCATCTCCCCAATCTTCACTGAGAACGGAAGTTGGGCGATTGGGTGGCTGCACAAATGACTGTTAGGTTGTTCCCTTGCGTTGAACAGAGCAGGCCTTTCTCTTTCCAGAAATGCCTGTCTTGTTTTTTCTTGGCTTGGAAGCATCTCTGGGAGCTGAGCCAGGCCGGCAGGGTTGGATGGAGAAGAAGCTTATGACCTTGTCTAGGAGAAGCCCAACCTCGACTGACTTCATTCCTTTATCCAGTCAGGCAGGGGACTCCAAACTTGGCCACTTTAAGACTTGAGCCCACAAATCTTAAAGTGGCCAAGTTTGGAGACCTCTGCATTAAGGAGAGAGAAAAAGGGGAGTTTGACTGAAGGTGGTTTCTCCTCAGGGACTCCAACCACTTGTGGGGAGCCTCTTCCAGGATGTGTGTCCGGTTCTGCTGACCCTAGAGATGGGGGGAAGAGCAGCGGCCCCCAACCTTTTGGGCACCAGGGACTGGTTCCGTGGAGAGAGGTTTTCCCACAGACTGGAGGGGGCCTGGTTTCCATGCTGCCTGAATCCCACAGATGGGGCTTCGTTTATTTGCTGGCATGCCACGGCCCAGTGCCAGTCCATGGACTGAGGGTTGCGGTAGAGGACCAAAGCACCCCCCAATCTTAGCATTTCCTGTGTGAAAGCCACACCCTGCCCCGTTGGGGAGATGTCTGCGGAGCTCTCCTGGAGGGGGTTGTTGCCAAAATACACCCGATGCCTCCCCCGCACCTGCGGAGGCAGCCACAGCATTGTTCTCTCTGAGCAACCCCTCTGTTTATACAACAGGAGGGTCACAGCGTTGGTGGCAGGCAGAGCTTGTGCCCATCAAATTTGGGAGCAGCCAGCTGGCCAGGTTCCCCAGCAGACTCTCCCTGGAGCTGCATAGGATTGGCTCCCCCACTCCCCCCCCACTTCAGCTTCCCACGGGGAGATGCAGCTTCCCCTGCTCTTTCCACCTGGATCTTTGAGAGGGAGGCTGGAGCTCTCTGGGCACTCTGTAGAACCAATATTGGTGCCTGAGGAAGAAGAGATGCCAGCAAAATGCCCACGGTTGGGAATAGACGAAGGGTCTGCAAAAGGAGCCTCAGGGGAGGGAGGGGCTGCTGGGCAAGACACCCACCGTGTGTGTCTGGCTTCACCCACCCTCTGATTCCTCAAGCAGGCCCCCCTTTTCTGTTTCTCTGTGGAGGCGAGTGGCAGCCATTGGCATGAATGCAGGGCACTCGGTGCCCCTGTGGGAAGCAAGTCCCCCCCACTGTTAAGGGACGCTGGGTTTCTTAGTCCCCCTCCTCCTCCTCGTGTCCCGATGAGCCCCTTGGGCAGGGTCTCGCCCCGGAGGCCCTTGCCCAAGGGAGCCTCCTCTCGCTCTCTGATGCACACGGCTTCGCACACTCCCCAGTTGTTCTTGTGCACCTAGGGAGTGTGCGACTTCTCAGCTCTCTTGAGTGAGAATCCCTCTTGCACGATTGTGATCTTTGTAAATACGGAGACATCATGGGATTTGAGCAGCTTTTTCCAAGACCTTCGAGGCTGCTGTGCCAGGGGCTGCTCATGAGCCCTTGTGCCCAATCCTAAAAGGCAGCCGCTATCCACCACTTCGATATCCATTCTTTTGTTAGCAGTAGTTTTATTAAATGTTGTAGTTAAAATATAAATACTACTATAAGTCTTAAAAAGGAAAAAATAGAAAAGGAAGAAAAGGACAAAAAAAATATAGTAAATTGAAAGAGATATATAAATGTATTAGAGCCAATTTAGTGATTAAGGCACTGGGCTAGAAAACTGTCATACCGCTGATAGAGACTGACTCTGAGGGAGAGGAGGAACAGCCGACAGTGAGTAGTAGAAGTGTGGCTCCGGAGGTTGTGGAGGAGGCTGGGGAAGGACAGAGGCCGGTTGGGCAGTCAGAGAAGGACCCAGGCCCATCCCTATCCATCCTAGGGCACGCAGGGAGGAGAGGATAAGGGAGAGACGTGGTCTACGGGGGAGGAGAGGGCCTTGATCCTCTTCATGGGCTGCAGCTGTGCCAACTGGATAAGAGGATGGACCTGCGTACAGGCCAGTGCTGGAAACAAAACGTGGAAGTATCTCTAGTTTATTGATCTTCTCTGAGTTTGACGTCCTTCCCAGTGTTCTGATAGCTGTGGACGTCTTCAAGCCCTTATCTTGCCTGGTTTGTGTTTTTTATACTCTTTATAATTTTTCCTCCTTCTTGTAACTGCTTGTGTGGGAGTTTTTTGTCTCCATTCAGGGATATTCGGAGCTTGGAAGCAAAGTGAAGGAATAAAAGGGGCTTCACCTGTTTCTTGTGACTGTGTTTATTTTGTATCCCACCCTGGGTCATCACAAAAGCAGAGAGCATGAGTTCAAGTCCTGCCAACTATGAAAGATGTCTGGATGACTTTGGGCCAGTTGCACTCTCTCTCACCCTAATCCACTTCACAGGGTTGTTGTGAGGGAAAACAGAAGGAAGGAGGTATGTGGGATATATATGCCACCTTGAGTTATTTGTAAAGATAGTAAAGGTGGGATGCAAATAAAAAGTGAAATAAATAAAATTAAGCCACTTTCTCAGTCACAATAAGTATTGTATGCCTCATCTTTTTCTAAAAACCAGCTTGAACATTGGCATCTCTTATAAAGAATATTGAACCATAGTTTGCATGTTAAGTCTCCTTCATTTTTTTTAAATTGGAATATTGATGGACCTTTCCAATCCTGTGAATTTCTTGGCATGGCTTGGTTAAATCCTTCTAATTCTTTCTTCTTCTGTTGCTTGCTGTATTCCATGGGTCCCTGCAGCCTTTTAACTTGGCAGTGTCCAGAGTGCTGTTTTAACTTCTAGAACCGGAGGTTCTCACAAGTAGGGAATATCTTCTAAGACATGGTGGTGGCACAATGGTTAGAATGCACTACTGCAGGCTACTTCTGCTGACTGCCGGCTGCCTGCAGTTTGGCAGTTCGATTCTCACTAGCTCAAGGTTGATTCAGCCTTCTCTCCTTCCCAGGTGGGTAAAATGAGGACCCAGATTATTGGGGAAAATAGATTTACTCTGTAAACCACTTAGAGAGGGCTGTGAAGTGATATATAAGTGCTATATGTCTGTCCGTCCATCCATCCATCCATCCATCCATCTATCTATCTCTTTTTATCTATCAGCTGTGGTGGTGCTGTGTTAGAATGCTGTATTGCAGACTAACTTTGCTGACTGCCAGCAGTTCGATTTTCATGAGCTCAAGGTTGACTCAACCTCCTGTCCTTCCGAGGTGGGTAAAATGAGGACCCAGATTGTTGGGGGCAAAAGGCTGACTCTGTAAAGAGAGGGCTGCAAAGCACTGAGAAGTGGCATATATGTGCTATTGCTATCTTCCATGTTGGTGTTTCTAGTGTACAATATTTGTATAGTAGTAGTCTACTCGGTCCCCTTCGTTTGATCTCCTCCTCCTGCAGCTGCCAAAAAGCCAGTGCAGTCCTGCATCAACAGAGGGATGGTATCAAAAGTCCCATGAAACATCAGTATCACTTTATGCTGCTTTGGTAAAACCACACTTGGACTGCTGGATCAATTTTGATCACCGTGATACAAAAACATACTGAGAATACAGAGAAGAGTAAGAAAGATGATTAGGGGATTGGAGGCTAAAACCTATGAAGAACAGTTGCAGGAACTGGGTATGTCTAGGTCTAACCAAGAAGGGGACTAAGGATGACTGGATAGCAGTCTTCCAATAGTAGAGGGCCACCCATGGAGACCTCTTCTCCGAAGCACCTGAAGGCAGGACAAGAAGTAACTCATGGAAGATCATTAAATAGAGAGGTCCAACCTAAAACTTCTTGACAGTGAGAACAATCCATCAGTGGCATGGCTTGCTTTCGGAAGTTGTGGATGCTCCAGCTCTGGAGGTATTTAAGAAGAGATTGGGCAGCCATTTGTCCAGAGTGGTATAGGGTGTCCTGCTTTGAGCAGCAGGTTGGACTAGAAGACCTCCAAGGTCCCTTCCAACACTGTTATTCTGTATTCTATTAAGAATAAGATCTAGGAATTCGGTTTCATCCAGGAATGCTGCATTTTTCTGCTACTATATTTGCTGGAAGTGAAAAATAGAATACCTATAATTGGAAATGAGAGGTTATAGTTTGGAGAAGGCAGGCACATTGCTATCCCTTCAAGGCATCTTCCCCACTGTGGAGGGAAGCACTAATTATTGTAATCGTCTCTCTTAATGGATCCCTCCTGGCCAGGGTTAGCCCAGAGGGAGCTGGTTCTAGATGACTGGGAGACCCGTCTTATACTGGCACCCTGTTTGCAGCCCCAGGGATGCAAGTAGAAACTGACCACGCAAAGGCACTGTAAGCTGCCCTGCTGGCCTCTTCTTGCCTGGCATGCTAGAAGAGCCATTAGTCTGGAAATGGATTTGAGGAACGTATCTGAAAAACCACCAAGTCTTCACAATCACCGCAAGGAAGCCTCCTGCATCCCTGCTGGTCTGAAGCAGCTCTTACATCAGCCAGAACATCTCCCTCAAGCAAGTTCCAGCAAGTTCAAGGGAGGTGGGGACCCTCCCCACTTCTTTTCTTCCACTGTCATAACAAAAGATTTCCAATAAACCTAAGCTTGTGCTTGTTCATGTTTGCTGCTTAGTTTCTTTAGTCTTAGTTTCTGATCCCATCTGCTGAGATCCTGCATTGCCTGTAGTTCCTTGGTAACCCAGGAAAGGTGTAGGTGGCTGAGCAGCCGGAGCTATGCAGGTGAGAATTACGGGAAAGGCCTTAATTCTAGTTTGCCCCCAGTGCTGTCTCTGGGGTAATTTGGCTCCTTGGTTAAAATGAGTATGCAGTTGACCCTCAGGTACAAGAACCACGGTGGTGCAGTGGTGTCAGAGTATATTCATGAACTGGAATAGAGCATGGTAACAAGGTCAGCCAATGAATAGGCATAGCAAATAAGTCAGCCAATGAAGACTGTTTGGAAACTGAAACTGCAAGGAGCCTAGGCGTGGCTCTATATTAAGCTCTGAAGCTATGTTGAGTTCTGAGTCTGTCTATTGAAAATGAAACTGCTTCTCTCCTCTGCTGTGTGTCTTGCTTGCCTGCTGAACTAAAGGGAAACTGAGGTCTGTTTCTGAGCTCCTGAGTGGCTGCTGTTCTGCTCTGAACCTCTAAGGGGTCTGCTTCTGTTTGAATTTGCTCCATGTTGGAGAAATCTACAACTGGTATTGTGAAATTTACTTTATGTGTTTATAAAGAAGTTAAATGAATCCTCAGTCATCTGTGTTTACTTTTGTGGTGCTGAATTTACACTGCAATACTCTGAACAAGTAGTTGGAGTGCAGGACTGCAGGCTACTTCTGCTTCCTGCCGGCTGCCTGCAATTTCGCAAATCGAATCTCACCAGGCTCCAGGTTGACTCAGCCTACCATCTGTCCGAGGTGGGTAAAATGGGGACCCAGATTGTTAGGGGCAAGAGCATGGGTGGGATTGCACCAGTTCGCATCTGTTTGCTAGAACCAGTTGTTAACATTCTAAGCAGTTCGGAGAACCAGTTGTTAGAATAAATTATTGGCCTAATCCTGTAAGGAAGGCAGGAAGGAAACATTCTGGTGTTGCTTACAGAAACTGCCTCTCTGTTAACCTTTTGCAGGACTAGGCTTCCTGTCTCAGGAACTTCTCTGGAGTTTTTTCCCCCCTCCTTTGCTGGTACTTTGCTTGTTGCAAAGTTACAATGGCACTGAAAAAAGTGACTTACAACCATTTTTCACACTTACAACTGTTGCCGCATCCCCACAGTCACGAGAGGCCAGGCGAGGAGATGCGTGCCTCAATGTGAGTGATATTGAGTTGGCCACGCCCAGCCAGTCACATGACCACCAAGCCCTGCCCACCCAGTCACATGACCACCAAGCCACGCCCACCACCTAAGCCTCGCCCACAGAACCGGTTGTTAAAAAATTTGAATCCCACCCCTGGGCAAGAGGCTGACTCTGTAAACCGCTTAGAGAGGGCTGTAAAGCATCATGAAACGGAATGTAAGTCTAAGGCTGGGCTGTCAAACTCTGGAAATTGCTGTTTGCAGGGTTGAGTTTCTGGGGCAGCAAAATATTACAGCTGAACCCGGCTTGAGGTCTGAGGTCAACGTCCTTTTCTTCCTAGAAGTCACCCTGGGATGGAGACCTTCCTTGCTGGAGATCATTCCCAGACTTTCTCCTGGGAATGCTGTGGGGGCCATTGCTCTGGGTGCATTGTTGGCAGCCTCCCCCGACCTCTTCCACTCCTGCAATTGTGCCAGGTAGCCAGATGGGCTCAGCTCTGCCCCTTCCTCTAGCCCAGCACCCTGAATGGCCACCATGTTTGGCACGCGGTCAGTTTATAAGAGGTCGACCCTCCTTGTTGTAAATTGACTCCATGTGTTATGGAGGCCATGATGAAGCCAGCCACCTGCAAATTCATACAACCCACCTACTTATTCCGCTTGGTTTAAGCAATCTCATTCTTTTGCAAAGTTGATGTTATCTACCTGTTAGGTTTTTATCCCACCTTTATTGCTTTATAAGTAACTCAAGGCAGCAAACATACCTAATACTGCAATTCCTCTCTTATTTTCCACACAACAACAATCCTGTGAGATGGGTTGGGCTGAAAGTCCAAAGCCACCCAGCCGGCCTTCATGCCCAAGGCAGGACTAGAACTCCCTGTCTCCCGATTTCTTCACCACTAGGCCAAACTGGCCCTCCCTGAGACCCTCCTATCATCTCCTCCTCCTCCTCCCCCTCTCCTCACAGTCAGATGTTTTGCAAGGAATTGAGGTGTGGTCTAGGCCGACACCCAACCCGTTCTTTGGCACTTAGGCCATCCCAGCTTTCACCCAGGGAGGACAAAGGGGTGGGAATGGCCTCATAGAGAAGGATCAATGGCTGGCAGCATTCCTGATTGTTGGGAACCGTTGAAATGCTCTCCGGATCCATCATGACTCTTACTCTGGAGAGTCCTTTCCAGGAGGAGGAGGAGGAGGGAGGAAGAGGAGGAGGAGGCCTCTGTCCCCCAACGGGCTCAACCTTCAGACGAGGCTGCTGTCTGTGGTGGCTGGCTGGTGGACGTTCTCGTGAAGGATTTACTGAAAGTCAGGAAAAAAGAGAGGAAGTTGGGCTGACTCAGCCGTTGCCCTCTGTTACCTCTCCGTCTTTGCTTAAGGACTCCAGCCTCACATCTGGGACTTGGCAGTTCCAGGAACCAGGCCTGGTTATCCTCTGGCTGGACACGGCCTCTTCTTGCCAGCTGTTGGCATCCTAGTGAGGAACGGGCCAGGCTGTCGCTCCTGTTGTAGGAGGGAGACGGGGGACGGGGAAATGTCCTCCGTGCCCACATTCCTCTCCACTCCAGAGCCACCTTAAAACTTCTGCCGTTTGGATTTGCCTC
Organism: Bungarus multicinctus; assembly: GCA_023653725.1. Taxonomy (NCBI): domain Eukaryota; kingdom Metazoa; phylum Chordata; class Lepidosauria; order Squamata; family Elapidae; genus Bungarus; species Bungarus multicinctus. The sequence goes on along the minus strand of CM042845.1, from coordinate 19,072,822 downwards.
CAAGCACTCTTGATTTCTCTGCTGTTGTCGTTTTTTTGTGACTTCCAGGAGAGTCGGTTCAAAACTCATTATGCGTTGGCATTTATTTACGAAGGCTGAAAGCAGCTGGAGCTGACTGGATAAATGAAAATTGACCTTTGGGGAGTGGGGGAGGGGCTGGGTTTCTAGAAAGCCTCCGTTTTTCTCTCCCCCAGAGCCTGTTAACTCGTTGTGACTCCAAACAAACTCACATGCTGGTGTTTTAAATAAAACGAGGCAAAGAGGCCTGCCGAAGATTTAAACTGTCAGCCTCCCTTTGCATGGCCTGGAATTGCGGAACAAAGGGGGGACAGGGGAGGGGCTGGCCCCCCAACTGGAAGGACGTGTGCCTCGCTCGGATGTCCAATCCTGGGTGGAGAAGGTGGGCTCCACTGCAGAGCTGGTTCTTGCTGGGTAGAAGCTCCCTGGTGGGCACAGGGGAGTGACTGACTGACTGACAGAGTGGGAGCAGGCTGCCCTGGAAAGCCATGGGTCCCCAGCCCCCTCTTGAAGGGAACGGGGGGGGGGGGCGGGACAAGGCGCCTGGAGATTCCCCGGGAGGGGTGGGGGCCAGGCCTAGAGGGGAGCTCTGCCTGCAGGCCTTGTAGCAACCTCTTGGTTCCAGCATCAGAGACCCTGGAGGGCTCAGGAGCAGCTTGTGGGGAGAGCCGTCTGGGGACGAAGGGCCGCGCAGAACTGCCAGCTGGATTCCCATCAGAGCCTCTCCTGACTGGAGCATCAGCCTCCATAGGTTTTGTCCTTGTGTTTCAGATGTCGCTTTCAACGAAAAGTTCCTCGGAACAGCAGGAAAATAACTAGTAAAACAGTGGTCCCTGTTAGTGCCCCCCCCCCCGGATTCCCATAAAAGGGAGCTGCAGACTCTTTGCTCTGCATCTGCTCTTTTTTGCCCCAAATCCCAGCTGGTTCGGCCTCCAGCCTTTCTGATACATCCTGTGGGTTTTATGGCAACTGGTTTTGTCTCATCCTTTGGTGGGATGCTGTTCCTTCTCCATATGACCCTTTCCTTTTCCTCCCCCTCCCCCCTCCCCTTCCTCCTCCTCCCTCTTCTCTTCCTCCTTCCCTCTCCTCCTCTCTTTCTCATCCTCTCCCTCCTCCTCCTCCTCCTCCACCTCCCCTCCTCCTCTTCTCCCTCCCACCTCCTCCTTCTCCTCCTCCCCCTTCTCTTCCTCCTCTTCCTCCCTCTCCTCTTCCTCCCTCTCCTCCTCCTCCCCCTCCTCCCCTTCTCCTCCTCCCCCTCTCCTCCCACCTCCCAACAAATAACATTGCCAGCAAGACGGGAAAGGAATAGGAGATGTCAGGCTAGTTGGACTCTCTTGCAAGCGTGACTTGTGAAAACACGACAAGGTTGTCATAAAGATCAGCCACAACATACCAGGGAACAGTCGGCGGGAAGCGATGCATGACCAGCTTTCCTGCCACCCACCCGCCAGCCTGTCCAAACGCATCTGTGTCTTGCATGGGGAAGGCCTGGGGCACGCACAGGTTGAGAGTGTCAAAGGGCTGCCAGTGTTTTGGGGTGCCCTTTATTGAGGAGACAGTGGGGGAGAGGAGGGCCTGGGGCAAGGCTCCCAGCCAGACGGGCGTGGAGGGCCATTGCTTTCAGGGGGCCTCAGATGGTTTCCTTTCTTTCCTTTAGCTGTGGCACAACTGCTGTAGGCAGAGGAGGCTGTGTTTGTGATGGGCTCTGCCTGTTGTGCTTACACAACTACTTGGGCCCTGTCACATTCGCCTAATTTATCCTCTCGGGACTGCATGGCTCCATGGCCAGGCGGGGGCTGCTGCTTTCCTTCCAAGCTAATGCGGGATCAGTTTAGGAAAGTGGCTGGGAGATTTATTTAGTTTATTTATTTTATTTGGTTCGTGAATTGCTTACAAGATAATAGGTATAAGTAAAAACATAGTTATGAATACATGGATACATATAAGAAAAATAAAAGAAACAATAGGACAGAGATGGTAGGCACGTTGGTGCGCTTATGCACGCTCCCTACAGGAAAGGGGGGAGGTCAATAGTAGACAGTCTAAGGTTAAAGTTTTTGGGGTTTGGGGAAGAAACCACAGAGTCAGGTAGAGTGTTCCAGACATTGACCACTCTGTTGCTGAAGTCGTATTTCCTGCAATCAAGTTTGGTGCGATTAACCTTGAGTTAATCAAGATTAACTCAAATTGAGATTCAGTGGCTTCATCCTGCCCCCCCCCCCCCCCCCAAAACCGTGGCTTGCCATCAGGAGAGGCAGCTACCTGATCACGAGGAGGGCCGGGCTCAGGAGACCCTGCTGGGTGGTCTATTCCTTCCTTTTGAAGGGTGCTAGAAGAGCCCAGCTGTGAGGTGAGAGGGGGCAGCCTTGGAGGGGTGGGGGTGGGGGTTCTCTCCTTGGCCGGAAAAGATCACGGCGGGGGTGGCACCTGGAGAAGCTGCAAAATGGTGCCTTGGAAGGATCGGTGGCAGCTTCTCGGTGTGCAAACTCCTAGAATGAAAGTACTGCTTTTTTTCTTTCCTCCATATCTCTTTCCTTTCAGAGCCCAAGATGTGGGGACAACCCCCTAGCTTTTCACATGGTTTATTAGTGCACAATTCCCACGTGGGCTGGACCTGTTAACGGTGCTTCATGGAACCCCAGTCGTGACAGAACTGACGTGTTCAGTCCACGTAGAACTTGATGGGGTTTGATCCATCGCTATCTTTCTTTCCATGGTTTTTAAAAAAATGTGCTGTTGCTTCCCACCACCACCCCACCCCCCGTTTAGCTATGGGGCGTTGTCAGGCAGTTCCCCTCCTGCCCTTCAGCTGCCTGAATGAATCCTGAGCTTGCCCCCCACCCGGAGGCTTCGTAGGGATCTCCCGGAGGGCAGGAAAAGGTTGCCCCCTGTCCTGCAGGTGGGGCAGGGCCACCCCCGGAGCTTCCGAGTGGGGGAAGGGGCCAAGGGTGGGGCAGCCGTGTCTAGCATTGTGCAGGGAAAGGGATGGGGGCACTTATAACGCTTGGACTGAAGCTCTGCAAACCCTAATGCTCTGCCCTTAAAAGGGACCAATGTGGGTGGCCACCCTCCCTAGGCCTGGGTTGCCACCCCCTGCTTGTGACTGAATCCTGAAGGGATGCCAGGGCCTGTTGGCTAACAGGATTTCACTAGTCTGGGGCTCAGGTCTCCCCACAGACAACATGCCTGTGCCAGTCTCTTCTTGGCTGGCGTCTTCGCCCCGAGTGCCCAATCTTTTCTGCTCCTGGGGATTAGGAGGGAGGTGGGGATGCTTTCAGAGAAAAGAACCCCCTGGCGTCACTTCAGGCCAGGCAATAACTCCCAAAGACTCCCAAAGCAGAGAGGCTGGTCCTGCTTGGACCAAGGATTCCAGGGGAGGTGGGCATCGCTTCCCTGGAGGGCATCTTGAGAGGCCATTGGAAGGAAGTCTGATGTGGCAAGCGCCGCTTTGCAATCCCCCTTGCCCACCTTCCTGGCAGATTCTTGCACTTTTCCTGTTTCCCCCATAAAGGGACATTGCCGGTTTCATTCAGTTGGGCTCTGAGTCCAATGAGATAGCAGCTGGACTTCTGCAAGGCCAGAAGTGGAGGGCAAGCCAAAATAAACCTCCTCTGTGAAAGATTTCTGCCCCCCTGCCCCGCCCCCCCTAGGTCCAGTGTGGGAGCCCCAGGTGAGGTGCACAAATCCCTCAGAGGCTGGGGAAGGCCTGCCGGGCGTGTCCCCTCCTTATCTTTGCAGCCACTGAAAGCCTCGGGTCTGATGGCCAGGAAATGAGGTCACCTGCCAGGCTGGTCTTTTCAACCCCTGGGACGCTAGCGTGGGGAGGGGGTGGAGATTGTTGGTGTCCGTTGGGCAGTGGGCTGTTTTAGCCAGCCTTGCTCAGTGATCCCCGGAATGGTTTGTGGCCAGATGGCGATGCCCCATAACTTCCCCTCCTATCTCCAATCAGGGGGATTTCCTGATTTTCATTGCCTTCTTAAATCCCTATCAAGCATCCTCTGTGTTGGAAAAACAGGCCTGCTCTGGGGAGCCTTCCTTCCTGGGGCCCCCAGGGGCAATCTGGCCTATCCCTGTGCTGGCAAAGAGGAAGGCCAAGTCACTGCGCCAGGGCTCCCAGATGAAGCTGCCACAACAGAAGCCCCTCCTCTGGCCGGGGGTGGGGGGAACTTGAGTCTTTCTCCACAATGGAAATGTCACATTTTCCACCCCACCTTGAATGGACAGGAGGAAGGAGGTTCCTCCAGTCTCCCCTTCCTCGTTCGGGCTTCTTGCTGAAGGGGGCTACAGCACAAGAAGGGCAAAATCCGCCTGCCACCCTCCTCCTCCTGCAGGGGAAATGCCCATTGATCAAGACGTGCTCCCTCCTTTGCTGCCCTCCTGCCCCACATGCCTTCCTGGGATCCCTCCTGTTCCTTGGTGCTTTGCTGGGGGGCCAGGGGTGGGACCCCAACATTCCCTGTTGGGCTGCTTCAAACGCCATTTCACCGTTCAGGCTGTTGCTGCTTCGGCCCTGTGCCAAACAGGAAGGGCCAGAGAGCTATGGCCAAGGAGCAGCGTTGTGCAGCCAGACTCCTGGCACGAGGCGCAGCACAATGGCAGCCAAGGAGATGGAGGTGGCCAGGCTGGCACCCGCCTGAAGTGGCCCCCTTCCAGTCCCTCCCGCAGCTGGCTGCTCGGCTTGGCTCTGTGGGGATGGGTCGTAACAGAAGACCCTCCTTTATGGTTGGTGCCAATGGCCTAAGGGGGAACCTGTGTCTTAGGGGCGAGCAGAGCCCAGCTCTCTGGTCAGCTGGGCAGCCTTTGCAAGGTCAGGAGGGGAGGCCAAAGGGCGCCGATGCGGGTGGATGGGGCTGTGTCACTGCCAAGGGCAGCAGCCTTGTTTCACTTACCCCTTTGGGAGAGGCTGTTGTGTTTTTAAAACCATTTCATGCCTAGTTTATTAGGAGTTGCACTAAATGTTTGTTGGGCCTTTCAAAACTTTGGGAAAAGATATTGTTGATCTGTTGAAACTGGCTGGAAGAACTTGGGCTGTTTTGTCAAAATAGCTAAGAGGTTCCTCTGGAGCACCTGGGCCTCGTATCCCCAACTCTTGGTGGGGGTCAGGGTCAGTGCATGCTGGCTGAGGGTCCCTACCCAGGACCTGTGCTTGTGGCCGTGGGAGGAGCACCAATTGGGGGTGCCCGGGGGCTTCGTTCCGGTCTTTCAGGGAGATGAGGAGGAGGGGCTTGTAACTTGGAGGTCCTCTTGGGCTTTTGGCTGCTGCTGGATCTGCAGGTGGAGATGGCATCTTTGTCCAGCTTCAGCTGGTGCACCATCTGGGTGCTTTCCTTGAAGATAGACTGCTACAATGGGTTTTCATGGAGCTACCCTTGATGTGGTTAGTAGGTTCAGGTTCTGCAGAAAATTCCCGGCTTGGAACAAGCTTTGAGGTTGAGGTCCCAGTGCTGGCCTGGGATGGCTTGTCTTCATGGATCTCTACTGCCGTTTCCTTCCAGAAGGGACCTGTCCACTCACTCCTCTGGCAGGGAGACGGTCCAGGACAGAGGCAACGGTTTCTCTATGGTGGCTTCATGCTGTTGTTTAAGGAAGACTGCGAAGAGAAGGTTTTACCCTGCTTGGAATTTTGCACATTTTCTGCTTTTGAATGGAATTACAATCTGTGAGGGTTTTTTCTTCTTCTCTAAATTGTCACAAATGGCAGGAAGTTGCTTAGGAATGCCTGGTTGAAAACTACAGACCAATCTCACTGTGTTGGGTCACGTGCTAAGACATGGAATCAATCATTAACCAATTCATCACGCTCCACTTAGAGTCAAACAACCTACTTTCCCAAAAACAATTTGGTTTCAGGAAAAAATTGTCCTGCAACCTACAACTCTACACTGCAAAAACATATGGACTACTCTACTTGACAAGGGTAAAGCAATAGACACAATTTACATAGACTTCTTCAAAGTCTTTGATTCAGTGGTACATGACAAACTACTGTTAAAACTAAACTCTTATAGCGTTTCCGGACTCCAGCACTATATCAAACCCTGCTCCAGTCAACAGTGGTGTCCCCCAAGGCAGTGTTCTAGGACCCACACTGTTTATATAAATGACCTTATTAGCATAAGATCATAAATGACCTTATGATCACCTTATTAGCAACTGCGTCCTCTTCGCGGATGATGTAAAACTATTCAACAGCACCGACAATGCTACTGCTCTTCAAAGTGACCTTGTTTATGTGTCTGAATGGTCAAACATTTGGCAACTCCAAATCTCAGACCAACTAATCCTCTGTCCTACACATTGATAAAAAAAATCAGTACACCAAATACAAACTAGGCGGATATGATCTCGTTGCTGACCCTCACTCTGTCAAGGATCTCGGAGTAATCATATCTAATGACCTAAGCGCTAGAGCTCACTGTAACAGCATTGCCAAAAAAGCATTAAGAGTTGTAAATCTAATTTTACGAAGCTTCTCCTCTGGAAATATAGAATTGCTAACTAGGGCATTCAAAAACTTTGCTAGACCAATACTCAAATACAGCTCATCTGCCTGGAATCCGCACTGTATATCAGACTTTAATATAATTGAGTAACTCCAAAAGTATTTCACAAGAAGAGTCCTCCACTCCTCTGCTCACAACAGAATACCCTACACCACCAGGCTTGAAATTTTGGGCTTGGACAATCTTGAACTACGCTGCTTCCGGTTGGACTTAAGCGTAGTACACAAAATTATCTGCTGCAATGTCCTACCAGTCAATGACTACTTGGATTTCTCTTTGATAATTCTTTCCACCCGTTACTTCTTGTCCTGCTGTCAGATGCAGCCCATTAGATATTGGAAGTCTGCTATCATGCCAGCTCTAGTCCTTCTCTTTGTTAAGCTAGACATACCTAGCGTCACATGACGTGTTGAGACTTTTCCCCCCTTCACTGAACCGGCCGTGGCCGTGGCCAGTGCATGACACACCTGTCTGGTGGGCTGGAGTTTGACAGTCCTGGTTTAGGCTGCAGAACCCTTATTGCCTTTGTTGCTCTTTCCTGCACTCTTTCCAGAGTCTCAACGTATTTTTTTTGTATTGGGGTGATCAGAATTGGATGCAGTATTCCAAATGTGGTATCGCTTCGTATGATCTGGATGTTATCCCTCTGTGAATGCAGCCCAGGATTGCATTGGCTTTTTGGGCAGCTGTAGCACACCTGGAGTTTCCTCACCTCGCAACGGAGGTTAAATTGGCCAGAACCGAACAGCAAAGCTGGCTGAGGAATTAATTCTGGGAGTTGAAGTCCACAGGTCTTAAAGTTGCCGAGGTTGGAGACCCCTGGTCCAGAAGATGCTTCTTTCCTGAACCGGTCATGCAGTCACATCGAGAATCCAGCCTGGAGCGTTCTGTTGTGAGGGAAAATGCCCTGAGAAAGGAGCTGCCCCAGAAGATGGCACGTCTTCTAAGTTGGGGGGGGTGGTTAGGCAAAGGTGGAGAACCACTGGGTGGGTGGGTTTGTCCTCCGTAGTTTGGGAGCTGGACTAAAAAGATTGCAGCCTAGAATTTTATAATTATGCAAAACCTCAAAGCTATGCCAAAGAATGAGAGAAATCTCAAAGCAGTTGAACAAATCTCAACAATGTTCTTGGCTTATCTGATCATTTTCAAGGGCAGGACAAGGTGGTTGATTGTAGCTTGGCCATGATTGCTGGATTCTCGCACTTTCTGCCTTCCCAGTTTTTGCATCCAACAATTTTCTGGCCACAGCCCCCACTCCCACCCCCTCCACAGCAGGCCAGGCTCAGAGGGAGGGAGAGGGCCTGTCTTCCTGGCAGGGCTTCAGACATGACTGAGCTTCTCTTGGAGGGGAGGGGGATCAAGCAAGAGGGGAGGGGGCTAGGTGGAGCCATGTCTCTGGAGGTCATGCAAGGTTGTGTTATTGGAGCAAAAGCTTTAAAAGGGAAGGGAAATGATTCATCCCTTTGGAATCCAGAATCACCATTCTCCCTCCCTCCCTCCCTCCCTGGAAAGGGGTCTCACCTTGATATGGTTGTGTGTCTCTGCAGAGAGCAAGAAAGAGAAGTAGAGCCTCTCTGTGAAAGAGCAGCCCAGCCTCCATTTCCACAAATTGGGCAATTCTTGGGTGGGTCTCTACTTTTTCCAAAACCCATCAGCATCTGCCGTCTGGTCAGGTAAATCAGAAAATACGGCTTCAGCCACAGAGTAGTCAACGCTTGGAATGCTCTACCCAACTCCGTGATTACAGCCTCAACCCCTCACAGCTCCAACCTCAAACTGTCTACCATGAACCTCCTCACCCCATTCCCAAGAGGTCCTTAAAGGGGGTGTACGTAAGCGCACCAGTGTGCCTACCGTCCCTGTCCTACTGTCCCCATTTATCTGCATTTACTCCCTTTGTTCTTGTTTATGTTCCTACCTATACTTGTTATCTTGTACATCATTCAAACGTGACAGTTTTAAGGCTTGTGGACTTCAACCCCCAGAATTCCTCCTCCAGTCATGTTAGCTCAGGAATTCTGGCAGTTGAAGTCCACAAGTCTTAAACTTGCCAAGTTTGAAGACCCTGGTTGTACATGTTTGACAAACAAATAAAATAAATAAACAAATAAAATAATAAATAAATCCAGCATTCTGGAAGAGAAAGTTTTTGCGATATTCTTTCGGGTGTTTGAAGAGGGAAATCCTCTGCCCACCTCTGCCTCTCTTATTCTGGGGTTCAGCTGCCTTCAAAGGATGCAGCTTCCAGTTTGGCCCCCAGATCATCCCTTCTTGATCCTGTGCGCCTTCCAGCATGTGTCATGCCCACTGATGAGAGGAGTCCTGATTTTTTTAAATAGATTTTTTTTTTTACTCAGCCATTATTATTTTTATAAATAACTCAAAGCAGCTAACATACCTAATGTTCCTTCTAGTTTCCCCAAAGCAACAACCTTGTGGAGTGCACTGGGCAGAGAGAAAATGCAGACCCAAAATTCCAGCCACCTTTTATGCTTATTCAGGCGGGGTTAGAACTCTCCTGGTTTCCGGCCTGGGACCAGGGGTCCCCAAACTTGGCAACTTTAAGATTTGTGAACTTCAATGCCCAGAGCTGGCTGGAGAATTTTGGGAATTGAAGTCCACAAGCTTTAAAGTTGCCAAGTTTGGAGACCTCTGCACCAGACCAACATAGTAGGTGTATCTTTCAGACCAAGGGCCTCTCAGGACCATACACTTGTGAATCTGGCAAATTTAGCGGGCTGAATTTGAAGCATTTTGAAGGTTTACACTAATATTTGAATTTTTAGGCACATTTCTCTGAAGATACATTTTTGTTGATAATCTTGCTTTATGTCCATAATTTTGCAAACAATGTTTTAAATATAATGCTTACCATTTTCATCAATGTGTTTCTTTTTCATCGGCCTTTTTTCAGCTACTCACACACTGGCAAATGCGGACCACTGAGAATTTTGAACAATGACATTTCTTCTGCGTAAGGCTTCATTTGTTTATTGTTCCAAAAATGCAAAATTAGGTACTTTCTCATTCAGAAGTTTGCGCTGGGCCCCAGTGTCCGGTTTGATTCCAAGGGGAAGGAAGTATAATTGCTCTTTGGTTTGGTGACTTTAGCAAATCGAAAGCAACTTAGCTCTGAACGTTGAAAGGGGCAAAATGATCCTTGGGAAGAATTTAAATTGGTTGGTCAGTTCCTGGGGGGAGGTGTTCCCCACCCCCTCTGCCTGCTGGGCATGGTGCCCATTCGTCTGCCAGGCTTGGAGTAGCTTTGTCTAAAATCCTCCTCCTATTGCTTCTGATTTATGTGTTTATTTCGTAGGCTTATTGAGGTCATATTTAGGAAACAAACCAAAACCAGAATACTAAAAAAAGCGCAAAAAACAGGCATTTTTTATACGGAAAATGTTTTCTGATAGCTGAAAGCATTGGAATAGTGGAACAGGGCAAAAAAGGATGTGGAAGTTCTCATGTGATTTCAGCATCATTTTCAGTAAAATGCAAAGTTGTATATGAAATGTAATTTGATTGACGCGTTTTATTGAAACATAAATGAAGATTTAAGGATAGAAAGCAAATGCAATGCTATTAGCTTAAGGGGAACAGACTGGAGCAGAGCAGGACTGGAGGGGTGGATGTGGGGGAGAAACCCAGTGTAGGGTCTTCTCTTCTCCCCATTCCTAATTCTATCCCATTTTGCTTTGCATTGGGCACATTTCTGCTCTTGAAAATGGTAGGAATTGCTTGCAGCAAGGAGGCAACTCACCAAGTGCTTTCACACTCCTGAGATCTGAGCCCACTTCTTAGTGTCTGTGGTCCTAGGGATGATGCCTTTATTCCCGAGGAACGGCCCCAGAAACTGGTGAGGCAGGCCACTGGGCGTGGTTCTTGTCTGCCAGGCTGGTTCTGGGCTCTGCAGGTGCTGAAGGTTGGGGTCAGTCTGGGCGAAAGGGGCCCGTGGGGCTGGATTCTCCTTCAGGAGCAGAACCAGGGCTCCAACAATGGAAGGTCCTGCTTGGTTGGTGGGAGTAGCCCAGTTTTCCTAAGCTGTGTTTGAAGCAGAGTGCCATGGAAACGAGTTCATTCCCTCAAGACCCCCCCTCCAGATTAGTGTTAGATCTGGGCCATCTGAAGTAAGAACTCTTCTAGCAGAATTGTTCTGGATGTCCAGAGGATTCAGGATCCACTTCAAAGTACTGCTTATCAACCACAAGTCCCCCATGACTCAGTCCAGCTCATCATTGAGTGGAACCTGCCTCCCGTGTCCAGTTTGGGGGGAAGAGAAAGTCGAGGGGTGGGAGCAGGCAAGCAGGGTGGACCAACAACAGTCACCAGCCCTGAGACTCTGATGCCCTCTCTCTTGGCTCTGGGACTTGTCCATGGCTCCTTTGGGGCTGAGGGCTCTCTTGATGTTCTCATTTCACATTCTTAATTAACCCTAATTTCTAAGTATCCCCCAATAACTTTTATGGTTTGCCATCTGGAGTCTTAAAATTGTCACCACTTTTGCTCAGAACCCTGCCAACTCTCAGCCTTCCCTAAGACCGGCATGTGAAGATAAAGCCTGAGATATTTTTTACTGGGGAGCCTACCTGAGAATTATAGTAAAGAAAAAAAAATATTCATATATTAACAGCAGTTAGAATTGTATTTGCTCAAAATTGAAAAAATGAAAAGATTCTGACGGAAGAGGAGCAGGTGATTAAGAAAATATTGGAATGTGCAGAAATGAGTAGATTAACATTGGCAATTAGAGAACAAGAAGAAATGGAGTATTATATGATTTGGGATTTATTTTATAAATGGTTGGAGAATAGAGTAAGAAATGATATTGTTGTAATGATATACTGCATAATGATATATAATTCTGAATAGGCTATAAATATGACTGTAAACTTAGTAAGAAATGTATACAAATATTAATATGTGCACAAGATATATGTACCCAGTCAACACACTGTGTAACCGAAAGATGGTTTTTTTATTTTGTTACAAAAATAAAAAACTTTTTATTTAAAAAAAGGCAAAGAGGCAGAGATTCGGGGGGGAGGCTTTTTGGTCAGCCAGCCCCCCCTCTCCCCCCCCACGCATAATTGAGCAGAAAACCAGCACCCATAAGCTTAAAAAGCAAATATATGAATAACAGGTTCAAGGTTTGTATTTTATGCCCCTTTTTTTGCTCCTGTGCAAATCTAACAGTGGTATCCAAGATCCAGATGTTTCCCAGCAGGGAAGCCACTTGACATCTGGGCCTTGTTGTTATGATGGACTTGTTTGCTCATGGGCTCTTTGATCACACAAATCGACCCTTCTCAGTTTCTCCCTTAGTTTAAGCCAGGGCTCTCCAACCTTGGCAGCTTAAAGCCTGGCGGACTTCAACACAGCAAAGCTGGCTGGGGAATTCTGGGAGTTGAAGTCCGGCAGGCTTAAAGTTGCCAAGATTGGAGACCCCTGGCTTAAGGAATGAAAGGCAATGTATGAAATAATGCATGGCCATGCTAGAGAAGGACGGGCCGCGTGATACACAGGGATATAGAGAATAGTGGGATGAAACTGAAATTTAGGTCAAACGAACAAAAACCCCAAATACAGAAAATTATGTGAGGATGAAATGCGTATCTGCTGGTTAATCAAAGCAGCTGAAGAGAGGAGGGGAAAATGCATCCACTTCAATTTCTGATTTCTAGAAAAAATCCAAGTGTTGTTTGATGTTGGGAAGCAAATATGGAAAGAGAGCAGTGGCCAAAAGACCAGAAAAAATGAATGTATAATTCAGTACCCCAAAGGCCAGGGCTAAGGAGTCCTGGAGCAGCCCAACAAAGCTCCTGCCTCACGTGTGAGCAGGAGAAAGGTCCAAGATTCAGCTAGGCTGACTTCAGCAATTCAGGGACGGAGGATGTGGGGCGGCTATCAGGCCTCCCCAGGATCACATCCAGGCAGCGTCTTCTCATGGCCGGGGGGAAAGGAGAGAAGAATCCCCGGAGGCACCCACCTTTTTGGGGCTTCGGGCTACACAAACGCCCTTAAACACATGGACATAGAAGGCTCTCTCTTGAAGGATTGGCATGAGGAAGAGGAGGGGGCGGTTTCATGCAACATGGAGCAACAGTGGTTCAGAATTGGAAAGAGAGGGCACTGGGGTTGTATACTGGCATCAGGATAGGAGCCTGGGACTTAAGGGTTTCATGCCCTGCAGAGTGATGGTTTAGGGCACAAATTGGGGATTGGGGATGATGGTTTTTAGTGGTTTTTTTTTTTTAAAGGATCTTATCACCGGTGCTAGGAACTAACCAGAATTAAGGCTCATGAGATGAGCAACCATATAAGCCACAGACTGTATGTACATGCATGCACACATACATGCAAACATGCTCTTACCTTCCTGGCTTTAACTTGTCAACAGAAATAGTGGACGAGAAGAAATAGAAACTGAAATTAAACCTCTTTGAGGACAAATTTCAAGAGCCTTAAATATTTAGGTGATTCTGCTTAGATAGCTGGACGTGAGGAAGACTTCAGGAATGCCTTGATGATGGTGAAAGAAAACCTTTTTTTTGGTCATTTTTATCAGTGCCCTGAGGATGGGACTTGAGGAGATAGTTAGTGGGTTTGTAGATGACAGAAAGCTCTCTCGCTCTCTCCCCCCTCTTCCTCTCTCTCTCTGTCCCCTCTCTCTTCCTCTCTCCCTCTCTCTCCCTCCCCCCTCTCCCTCTCTCCCCTCCTCTCTCTCTTCCTCTCTCTCTCCCTCTCCCTCCCTCCCTCTCTCTCTCCCTCTCTCTCTCTGTGTATGTATGTGTGTGTGTGTGTCTAAAGCATTAGAAGAAAGAAGATTCCAAAAGATCTGGACGGGGTGAGCAATGGATGGGTAGAAAGAAACAAGATGGAATTTGCCAGGCAGAAATGTCAACATAGGCTCTGCGGGGAACAAAACTTAGAATGCTCTGTAGAGGTTGGGTGAGGTCTGCTTGCACCAGCAGTACATGTGAAAGGGACTTGGGTGTCCTTGTCAGCCACAAGTTAAATGTGAGCAGGTGGCGCCATGAAACTGCTAAAAAATGAATGAGTGGAAATAGGAGCCTTCAAATACCTGAGGTGTGGTTACACCCCAAAGAGAGCAGGCGGGTTCTGTTTGCCTGGACACCTTCTGAGGCTGCTAGCTTTGAGGACGTGTTCCGGGTTCTTGACCGGTTGAATTCTACCCTCTGTGGACCCAATTCTTGCCCTCCGAGATCCTTTGGGTAGCCAGGCAGAGGGGAGGAAATGCTGAAGGCCTTGGGAAGGAGGAGCCCTTGTCACCTTGAAGAAGAAGCTGAAGAGCCATCTCTGGACTCCACGCTTGTAGAAAACTTCACCCAGTCCCCAGGAAGGAACTTGGAGATTTGCCAACTGCAGAGAATCCTGCATGGAGCTGATTATGTGGATCTCTTTCATTTAGGATTCAGACCAGGGTCAGGAATGACATGGTCACTTTTACAGGTAAACATTTAGGATTTCTAAGTTGCCCCGAGTTATCTTGTGGGTGACCAATACATTTGATTGTTTGATAAATGTATGTATTTATTTGCAAAGTGATCCCTGCCCCTCTCAGATCTCTGCCACGATTGAGCCTGGCATTCTCCTGTGGAAATGAGGAGTTTAGCTGTGATGGGCATAGCGGTTCCCCTCCCTGCTATTGATTAGAGGTTTGATACTGATATGGGATGCTCTCCTCCACGCTATCATCATCCCCAGTGCCAGGTGAGGTAATATCAGAACCTTATTATACAGCACCATCCAGAGGTGAAGAGGAGATGCAGTGGAGGAGGACTATATGGCTATCTGGAGGCTGTAAGGGCCAAGATGGCTGAATCCTGGTAGGATGGCATGGCTGTTCATCCCAGGGACCTGCGTGGCTCTGGAAAGGGGTCACTTTCTTTAGCTGTTCTCCTCCTTGCAGGAAAAAAAATGCAGAATCTCCTCACCTGCCATTGTGAAGAAGGCCTAAAAGGGGAGGGGGTGTTCAGTCTTAGCCCTCACCAATGACCTTCCTGTTCCCTCATGGAGAAGATGACTCTTATGTTAGCCAGCGCCTTCCATTCCTCCGATGCCCTGACAGAGCAAGAACCACGCTTGCCTCTTCGTCCATCTTCAAGGTGTTCAGAGACTGGTGGCCTTCCTTGCATTGGCAGAGCCTGGAAGCTGTCGTTCTTCCACAGAGGTGGGGAGGAGGTCAGAAAACACCTGTCATGCCCCCCTCGGAGCCTGAATCTGCAGGGCAGGACAAGCTGGAACTGGACCTGACAAGAGATCGAGGGGGCATCTCCGTTGGCTTCGGAGGAAAATGGGGAGGAGCAGGGCCAGTCAGGATTAGGACAGCTTGTAGGCAGGGAGGAATGAGGGGGCAGGATGATCAAGAGAGGCTAAGCCGTGAGCATGAGAGACAGAGCTCAAGCGATGAGCAAGGACCATCCCCCTCCTGATCCGTGAGCATGGAGAGTGGAGAGAAGGTGAGAACAACACAGACTGACTCAGCTACTCAGGAGGTGAGCGCCCCGCCCTTCTTCACAATGCACACCTGGGGACTAAGACTTAAGGAGACGCTGTGGGGAGGGGCATTTGTCAGGAACAAATGCTGAATTCGTGAGTGCTGATGAACTTTCCTGAATTCCTTGCATTCTTTCTGGGTTTCTGGATTACTTGCCCTGCTCCTTTGATTCCTGGACTCCTTGACTTGCCCTGCTGGATTTCTTGCTTTGCAACCGTGGTGTTCACAGTGCTGGGCTGGACTATTTGCAGCCAGAGGCTGCTTGAGGATGTGAGTGTGTGTATGTCGTCACTTTGCTCTGGGACTTGCCAGAAACATGGGAGCATTTGGGGAAATTTGGAGTAATAAAGGGGTGGTTTGAACTGCCAGCTGCCTTGGTTACCTATGTGCCATGCCTCTGGCCATCAAAGCACCCCTTGCTCATCAGGGCCTTTTGCTTCCAGTCTTCAGTTCATTGGGGGCGGGTGGGGGGGGGCTAGCACAACACTTCCCAGAAAGCCTCCCTCGCACCCACCACTTCCTTGGACTTTATATTGGGATATGTATTATTCATTGGAAATAATTAATATTCTGCTGGGCAAATTGTATGGAGAAGCAGGATGCCGAGAATAATTGCAGCTCGCTGGTGACAATAACTTCATCAGCAACAAATGTTCATTAGAATTCCTTTGTCCAGAAAGTTTATTGTCTTTGTACTTCATGGATGTAAAACCATTTGTAATTTTTATCACCACGTTTGGGCGTTCTGGCCAAAGTGAGAAGGGGAAATGAACATCCGGCAGCATTTTCCAAACGTTTGTGGAAGAAGAATTTGACGCTTGCTTTCCAAACAGGCAGCAACGAATGGTGGAGTGAGGCTTTTGTGAGGCTCTGTGGAAATGCATTGCAAAAGGCTTGGGATGTCATCGAGACTCCTTCGGAAACGGAGTGCGCTCGATCCGCCATTCCCTCAGTACCTCTCCTGTAGGGGAAGGCTATTTTCAAGGCTGGGAGCAGCTCTCTCTTTCCTTGGACGTCCCAGACGGGTCGTTACCCCAAAGTGCCAGATCTGTGACCATCATTCAGGCCCCTCACCCCCCAGCCCTTTTTGGGCTTCTTCTGGGATCTGCCCCCGACCCTTAGCAGGGGAGAGGGAGGGGGGCCTGGGTCCATCTTCTGCTTCGCATGGTTATGGCCGCCCAATTTATATATCGTAACTCTGAGCGGATCATGGATAAAAGAGATAAACATTTAAATACAATCTTAAGTCAGGGGTCTCCAACCTTGGCAACTTTAAGATTTGTGGACTGTAACTCGCAGAATTCTTCAGCCAGCAAAGTTGTAGTCCACAAGTCTTAAAGTTGCCAAAGTTGGAGATCCCTGATCTAAGCAATCCAACTCCTACCCCCACCCTTCCAGCTAGCCTTCCCAGTGCATAGATACCCCCGGTCCCTGGGCAGCCCCCCAGCCCAAGGCCTAGAGAAGAGCCAGCCTGGAAGATCTTCCCAGAGGCAGAAGGAGTTTAAGGAGTTGGCCTCCACCACCCAGGTCCCACTAGCGGCAGTGCCTGAGGGACTGGGGGAGCAGCCGGTGCCCTTGGGAGGGGCTGTATCTGCATCCTTGCAACTGCCTCCCCCTCCTGCTCCAGCAAAGGGAGGAAGAGGATGCAGAGACCCTCCTGGGCGCCTCTGTTGGGCCGCTCTTCCCTTGGCCAGTGAGCCGGACCATTTGCTGGGCAGAGGTCACACCTTGTGTTCCGTACTTGGCAAGGGCGGGGGGCAGCTTTTGGTCTTCTGAAGAACAAAACGAGCTTCAGTAAGCAAAATAACCGCCAGTGAGAAAGAGTCAGGATGAGGCACAAGTTGGAAGCCCCCCTCATTTGAGGCTGGGGAGACGCGGGGGAGCTTGAAAGGGGGGAGGCCCCTTTCCTGCAGAACCACTGGGGCGATGTGATTTTAAGTGCGGTTTGTTCCAGCACTGAGAATTAATAATTAACATGGCCGCCGTGCCGGCCGTCTCCTGGTGCCGGGTTTTGGCAGCTCCATCTTCCTAATGGCTGCCCCCTTTGATCTCCCCATTAAAGGTCAATCCAGGAGAGCCTGTGAGGTTCCTGGCCTGTGAAAACCACTCGTGGACGGAGAGAAGCCAGGTTAATTCCATAGGTGTGCTCCTATAGGAATACAGTTTTCCTCACTGCTTGGCCGTTACTATTTTGTGACTTGAAATACCGTCCTCTGCTCTTTGTGACGTGGCGATTCACCTTCTAAAATAGGGCAGGAAAAGAGGAACAAGCAGTTTCCTTTTCTGAAGGCCAGTCGGGTTTTTGCTCCCTCTGGGTGTCTCTGGAGAGGCTGCTTGGACTGCCTGAAAGAGGATTTCTGCCAGTGCAGCAGGATTCGGGGTGTGGGGGGCATTTGGGGGACCCCAGCTGGAGGGGAAGGGAGCAGAGCAGCTGCCCCTCACAAGAGGCCTGTCGGGACCCCCCTCCCTTAAACAAAAGGACCAACTTTCAACTCTGGAGCTGCCCAGGAGATATGCCCCCCCCAGACCTTCCCCCTCTTGTCCTTGTGGAATCTCTGACTGCCCTCCCTCCCTCCCCTCCTCCAGGAGTCCATTTTGCCACTTGGGCCTCCTTCTGGCCCTCATCAGAACCCCTCCCTCCACTTCTTTTTTCAGGAGAAAGGAGGGGGCAGCACTGTCCATGAAGGGGAACAGCTGGAGCCTGGCTGTTCCTGAAATGGCCGCCCCTCCCTCACTGGCTGTACCCCCACCAACCCAAAGGGGTTGCTGCTTGTGGCTGTAGGTTAATCCTTGGAGCAAATAACCAGTGGGACGGCTGGCCTCCAGAGGTTGGGGATGCTCCATCACGGAAGGCTTCTGAGAAGAGACTGGATGGCCCCTTGTCTGAAATGGTATAGCAATAGTCCTTAGACTTATATATCACTTTACAGTGCTTTTACAGCCCCCCTATAAGCAGTTTATAGAGTCAGCCTCTTGCCCCCAACAATCTGGGCCCCCGTTTAACCCACCTCGGAAGGACGGAAGGCTGAGTGGGATTCGAACTGCCAAATTGCAGGCAGCCGGCAGTCAACAGAAGGAGCCTGCAGTACTGCACTCTAACCACTGTGCCTCCACAACTCTTGCTTGAGTAAGGGGGCTGGACTAGAAGATCTCCAAGCTCCCTTCTGACTCTGGTACTCTGTTACTGTTAATGCTTTGCCAGGCAGGATTGGGAAGTGAGGTGAAGGACGAAATGCTCTCGGCCACCTGCACCCCCTCTTTTCTGGGTTGGGTGGCAACTCAGCAGGAGAGAGGGACCCCCCCCCAACAGTGAAACTGTCCCCAAAGCAGTGTGGAAAATGGGGGTGTCTTTCTGACCAACGCACGGACCTGAATTCCTGCCGGACCTGGAGGCTTGGCTGGGAGAGGGGGCTCTCCAGAAAAATCAGCCCCAGGATCCCCCCCTCCCTGAGGGCCTTGAAGCTTTTCTTTCTCATTATGGTGCATTATAGAGTGGTCTCATTCCACTCTAAAGGTGGAAGCACCTCCCCTTCACAAGCTGACTTGAAGCCCCCCCCCCCCATCCCTATGGGCTGATCCATCTGCCTGCCAATCACCCTGGAAGGCAGGAGGGAAGTTGCTCTCCATCTCCCTCTAGGGGGCCCTGGGTGATGTGTGGTGGAGGGAGAGAGGCTTGGTCTGGTCTGGCCCCACAGGGCTTCTGGGCTTCGTAATTCTGCACAGGAAAGCCTGAAAACTTATAGATAGATATAGAGATATAGATAGAGGGAGAGAGGGAGGGGGAGAGAGAGAGAGAGAAAGAGAGAGAGAGTTATTTGTCAAACATGTACAAGATAACAAGTATAGGTATGAACATAAACAGGAGCAAAGGTAGTAAATACAGATAAATGGGACAGCAAGACAGGGACGGTAGGCACGCTGGTGTGCTTATGCACGCCCCTTTAAGGACCTCTTGGGAATGGGGTGAGGAGGTCCACGGTAGACAGTTTGAGGTTGGAGCTGTAAGGGGTTGAGGCTGTAACCACGGAGTTGGGTAGAGCATTCCAAGCATTGACCACTCCGTTGCTGAAGTCGCATTTTCTGCAATTGAATTTGAAGCGGTTTACCTTGAGTTTGTGTCGGTTGTTTGCCCGTGTATTATTGTGGTTGAAACTGAAGAAATCTTGTCGGGCAAGACGTCGTAGCAGACAATTTTGTGTACTATGCTTAGATCAGACCTCAGGCGGCGCTGTTCCAGATGGTCCAGGCCCAGTATATACATATATGCCTGTAGCCCTCTTCCTACCGCCCTCCAGCTCACCTGTGACCTCAGCTGCCCTTCTGCTCCCCCCCTGTTGCAATAGCCCCTGCACGGCCTCGGAGGCTCCGTTTGGTCTGAAGTCCAGCTGCCAGCCTGCCTTTCCCCACCCCTGTCCTGGAAACTGTTCACTCACAGCTGACCTTTGTCAGAACCAAGGGCTTATTACAGAAACACGTCTATTTTGGCAGATTCCTTTCTTTGCCAAAAGAAACTTCTCCCTTCCCCGGTTTTTAACTGCCTCATGAATGAGGGCAGCAGGCTTGTTCAGCTGCGTTTGTGTGACCGGCTCATGCTTCGGCCAAGCTCTGCCCACGCCAGGGTGGACTTCGCTTGCTGCCTCTCGTGGTTATTTCTGTGCCATCCGTTCAGGCTTTAAGTCCTTCCCCCATACGTTGACCCTGGAGTTGCTTGCAGGAGGGAGGGAGCAGATTAATTGAACAAATACAAATCGAGGGGCTCAAATCAAACGGCATTTTAAAGTTTTCTGACGTTTGGTGAGCCAGAGAGCTTCTGAAGGCCTGGTCTCCCTCTGGGGAATCTCCAGCTGTGGGCAGGCGGAGAAGCATGGCTGGTCTTGGGCATTTGGACATCCTGTGGAAGGCACCTGCCAATGCCAGCGGTTGACTGAGCCGCAGACACTCTTGCGGTTCAGTTCCCCAGATGGACGAACCAGCAAATCTGGCTTGTCTGAGGAAGCAAGGCAAGCTGAACAAATCCCAGAACAGTTTAATTTTCTTTTTTGGCCTAGGAGCTGATTGAGGGAGCATGTTTTTAATGATTCCTTTTTGGTATGTTTTATTTGCAGTTTTCCTTTAACAACCCACATTTTTTGTGAACAGTGTAATGACTGGATCAACATATTTTTCACTCAGTGCTCACAGTAATCATACAATTACATATACAGAATTTTTATCTTCCAACTTCTAACCTTAATGTGCTCATTATCATTATAATATATTATTTTATGTATCAATCTATATTATACTATTTTTCCAATTTATACTTATTTCTTTTTTTCCCGTTTGTTAGGGTTTTTCTATATTCACCTCTTTATATTTAAACAATACTATTCTCTCTTTATGATTTTTTTTTATCACTTTCTCCAAAAGTATATGTAAACATCGATAACATTTCTTTATATAATATACCTATTAACACTAATATTTTAATATTATAAATATATAGAATAGGATAGAATACTTTATTGGCCAAGTACGATTGGACACACAAGGAATTTGTTTTAGTGCAAATGCTCTCAAGAGTTCATAAAAAGAAAAAAAATACATTCGTTAAGAATCATAGGTATAACACTTAATCGTAGTCAAAGAGTACAAATAAGCAATCAAATCATACTGGGAAGCATAATAATAAGCAATCAGTTCAAATCAAATTATACTAGTAAATAGTCAATAAAAAATCATAAAGATACAAGCAACAAAGTTACAGTCACAAGTGGGAGGAGATTGGCGATAAGGAGTGATGAGAAGATTAATAGTAGTGCAGACTTTGTAAATAGTTGGAGAGTGTTGAGGGAATTATTTAGCAGAGTGATGGCGTTCAGGGAAAAAACTCCCCTTGTGTCTAGTTGTTCTGGTGTGCAGTGCTCTATAGCATCGTTTTGAGGGTAGGAGTTGAAATAGTTTTATGTCCAGGATGTGAGGGGTCTGGAGATATTTTCACAGCCCTCTTTTTGACTGGTGCAGTGTACAGGTCCTCCATGGAAGGCAGATTGGTAGCCATTGTTTTTTTCTGCAGTCCTAATTAATCCTCTGAAGTCTGTGTCTGTCCTGGGTTGCAGAGCCAAACCAGACAGTTATAGAGGTGCAGATGACAGACACAATCATTCCTCTGTAGAACTGTATATCACTCAGTGTTCCACCACATTTTCAATATCTCAATTTTCTATAAACAGCAGTAAAGCCAGTTGTCAATAAGATGCAATCAGTCCCAAGACCCCCAACCTTTTGGGCACTAGGGACTGTCCGTGAAGAGGCGTTTTTCTGCAGGCTGCAGAGGACGTGTTTTTTGCGTGCTGCCTGCATCCTGCGATGGATGGGGCTTCACTTGTTTGCATGGCATGCTGTTGGGGACCCCTGGTCCAGCCTAGATGGGGGACCTGGTGGAGAAGCTGGGCCGTGACTCAGTCAAGGATTCAGACCATCTTGCTTTCTGTGGGTCTGAAGAACCACTCAGGCAGATGTGAACAATTGGGCGAAGTTACCTACCAGCCATCCCCATCATTGGTTTTGTTCCTTGAATTTGCCTGCCTGAAGGGGACCTTCACCCTCAGCTGCCCTTAATGTCCCTGTGAAGGCCAGGGAGCAGCATTGGGATGAGTTCTGCACCTGGATCAACGTTATACAGATTAACAGAGTTGGAAGGGACCTTGTAGGTCATCTAGTCCAACCCCCCCCCCCCTCGCCCAAGCAGGAGACCCTACACCATTTCTGACAAATGACAGTCCAGCCTCTTCTTGGAAGCTTCCAGTGATGAAGCTCCCACAACTTCTGAAAGGCAACTTCTCTTCCATGATGGTTCTCACTGTCAGCAAATTTCTCCTTATTTCTAGGTTGAATCTCTCCTTGATCAGTTTCCATCCATTATTCCTTATCCTTCAGGTGCTTTGGGAAACAGCTTGACCCCTTCCTCCTCTCTGTGGCAGCCCCTCAAATATTGGAACACAGCTATCCTGTCCCCGCTGGTCCTTCTCTTCCCTAAACTAGCGAGGCCCAGTTCCTGCAGCCGTTCATTGTCTGTTTGAGCCTCCAGTCCCCTCATCATCTTGGTTGCTCTTCTCTGCACTCTTTCTAGAGTCTCAACATCTTTTTTATAGTGTGGTAATCTTTTATAGGTTCGAATCCAACCAGGCTCAAGGTTGATTCAGCCTTCCATCCTCTCGGGGTAGGTAAATTGAGGACCCAAGATTGTTAGGGGCAATAAGCTGACTTTGTAAAAAAATGCCGCTTGGGGGGGGAGGAGGGGGCAAAAAGCCCTAGTAATAAGCAGGCATATACAATGGAATGAAGGCTATTGTTGAGCACTTAGCATGGTGCTCTAAAAACTGTAAGCCGCCCTGAGTAAGCCAACTTTACTTGAGGCCTCTCCTACCAACTGAGCATCCAAATTTGTTTGGTCTGTTGACATTCTGCCCTATGCCTTATCATTTTGAAATTGTGTCATTTGATAAATAGCTTGATTTTTTTCCGGAAAGCAAGCTAGCATTAAACCCACTTGGGATTTTCTAGCATTTCCACTCAATGAAGGTACCTGATTTTTCTCTTAAGAGTTGTATTTGTTCAATGGGTGATCAAGGGATTGCATTTCCTGCTCAGTCACCATGTGGTGGCAGAAAGTACACCAAAGAGTGGCAATTGAAGTGGGATGTTGTGTCCTTGGACCTTTTTTCAGTCCCCAAGCAAGGCCTGCTTAGCAGCAGCTGAAGGCATGGGCAGGGCCTGTGCTCTCCCTGCAGAATTCTTGGGCTGCTCCGTTGCACCATTCCGATAATGCAGATAATGTCGCTTGTTCTCCACATCCATCCAAGCCTGCTGTCAAAGTGAAGGAGGATTGTCTTACTGAACAAGAAACGTCTGTTCACAAAAGGCCCGAACTCTCCAGCTGAATCTTTCCTATCACAGAGGCATGTCAGGCCACACAAAGCAGGCTGTGTGTCCTGGAAGGCTTCCTTCTGAGAGACTGAGAGAGGGCTGGGTCGGTGGGCTCCCCGGGGCATCTGAGCGGATGGGGTGTGTCCCAGTATTTCATCACGGTTGTAATAATTCCTTCCCATTTCAGGAATCTTTTCCAGGCTCCTGGGAAAGTGACTCTCAGGGTCCTTTCTGCCCAGCAGCTAATTTGGGGGCCGAGTCCATCCTTCGCCTGTAGCTTCAGTTTTTCCTTGTATTTTATTTTTAATGGAGTTGTGTCTCGTGTTAATGTAGCCAGGACATGCTCCAGGTCTTCTGCTTTGAGAAATGGATGCTCAAATTCCTGCCTGGAAGTTTGACGGTTGTGAAAAGCAGATAGCCTTTTGGCCAAGCTCTGACCAGGACAGCAGGAATGGCCAAGCCTCCATGTGCATCGTGGGTTCCTCCTTGGACTATTTTAGGGGAAATGGGCAGACAGACAGGATGGTTTTGCTTGGGTGGATGGTCAACTCAAGTCCCCTCCAGGCTGGATGTGAGTTGGACTGCCTCCAGCATCTTGAGCAAGTTTGGGATTAGATCTGCTCTCCAGGGCTCTTCTGAGAGATTATGACTTCTGAGGAAGGAAGAGGGTCACGAGTGGTTGGGTTAGGAAAATTTCCTCGAAGCTGCTGCCTGCTTTAAAGTTGTGCATTGTGAGTCCTTGATTGAAGAGGATCTTCCTGGATCCAGCTGGCTTCTGCCCTCTTGGTGTCGGGAAAGTGGGGGTGACTCAGCTTCAGAGAATCCTAGAAGACAGGGCATCCTTAGATTCCTATTAGCTGTGATTCAGACCCTCATGGGGTTGGCCATCCTGCCAGAGAGCCTTCGTGGCTCGGATTGGGGAGGCTGCTCTGCCTGGCCGTTCTTGGCTCTCATCGTGGGGGGTGGCAACACTTGAGTTACTCCAGCATGGTGCCCTCCCCCTGTTGCTTGGCATGCACATGGAGCCTTTAGCAAGTCAGCTGCTGCTCTCTTGCCCCTTGCTGGCTTTCAGCTGCTCTTTTCCCCCAAGGCTGGGCCGGGAGCGCTGCAGGAAGCTTGACCCACTGCTGGAGGCTGCTGGAGTTTCAGTGGGGCTGTACACTCAAGAGGCTGAGCTGCTTCCAAACCTCCTGGCTTATATAGCACAGTATCAACAGTTCAAGTTTCCAGGTTCTACCATATCATAAGACCTAAAATGGACACCTAACATCAAAAGCGTCATCAAAAAAGCACAACAAAGGATGTTCTTTCTGTGCCAACTCAGAAAGCTCAAACTGCCCAAGGAGTTGCTGATCCAGTTCTACAGAGGAATGCTCTGCAACCAACAAGACAGACACAGACTCCAGAGAGTAATTAGGACTGCAGAAAAAGTAATTGCTACCAACCTGCCTTCCATTGAGGACCTGTATACTGTATACCATTTCCCCTGCTGTAGCCTTATAACCATTGCAGGTTAAATGGCTACTTTGGGGGGGGGGGCCTCTGGAGCTATATCCATATCCAGACTGCATATCCTGCTTAAAGTCCTTGCCTCTCCTCCTTCCTCTTTGTAGTGCAGGGGTCTCCAACCTTGGCTACTTTAAGAGTTGTGGACTTCAACTCCCAGAGTTGAATTCTGGGAGTTGAAGTCCACAAGTCTTAAAGTGGCCAAGGTTGGAGACCCCTGTTGTAGTGGGAAGAGAAATACTGGCCTAAGATGCACAACCTGATATTCAGATTTGGGACCTGGTGAGCTTGTGCCACTGTCCGTGTGGGATCTGACCAGGAAGAACCAAATTGCAGTTGGAACCATCTTCTTCAACCATCTGCAAGGGGCAGGAATGCCAGAGGGACCGTCCAGGAGAGGTGGTTGTCCAACCTCTTAAAGGCCCCCAGAGACTGAGAAGGCACAGCCGCTATGGACACCCTCTTCCATCCATCACTCAGTTGGATCAGCTTGTCAAAGAAAGAGGCAAGATTTCTGTCATGTGTTCTGTTGTCTTCCTGATGCTTACAAATGCTTATCATAATCAAATCTGACACAAATTCCTTCCACTTGCTCATCTAAAAGATTATCAAAAATGTTGGAAGAGTAGCAGTCCCACGTGGTGGAGCCTTGTACCTCTCCTGGTGCCCTTTCCAATTTGACGAGAAAGCCCTTTGCACCCAATTTTTGAGGCAACTGGATCTCCTTTAATTCTCACCCGGCCCACAGCTGACTGGCCATATGACAAATGTTTATTGAAGTCAAGATTATTTATTTATTTAGATCTGGGATTCCCAATCTGTGGGTTGCAGTGTTTGCAACTGGGCCGCAGAAACAGCGGACGAGCACGTGCATGCATGCACATGGCCATTTGCTCGAGCAGTGGGTGAACACATGCTCCATTTGCGTGAGTGACAGATGCACATGCACAGCATTTGTACAGATGGAACTGCACACACACACAGACTTGCTGGCCGTTCACGTGGGATTATCCCCACCCCCACCCCTGGTGGTCCACAAAGCCAGAAAGGATGGGGGACTCTGATTTAGATGCTTTTATGCCGCATCTGTTAAAAAAAGCATCTGGCTTACAAAAATGTACACAGTTAACCTATTTTTTTTTATTAAATAAATTCATTTATTCAAAGTTTTAAAAATTTAGAAAAAATTTAGAAAAATTTTAGAAAAGATTTAGAAAATTTAGAAAAAATTTAGAAAATTTAGAAAAAATTTAGAAAAGAGAAACAAGTTCTCACATTTTACAGTGATATCATAGCAGTGTACATGTCCTTTAATGACAGTTGAGTTCATTTACCATCGGTATATCTGTAGCTAATTTATTAATTCCTTACTTATTATATTATTATTAAGGTACAGTATTTATTTATCTACATTACTTTACATATATACACATAAGTCATATATCCTGTTCTTTGAAATTTCTTTGGTCATTTTCATAAAACATCTTTACTCCTTTTTTTTAACCATTTATACCATATATTCCATATCGTAAAATCTTCTTCTTCCCTGTTTTTTAATAACATTTCTGCACATTGATGCGTCTTATTAATTACTGCTAGATCTGTGGTCAATTTCCAGTTTTGAGCAAGAGAAATTCTTGCAGCTGTTATAATATGTAATATTAGGTGTTGGTGTTTCTTATCCCATGTTGGTTCTAACATACCTAGCAAAAAGATCTCTGGTTTAAACTTGATCTTTTGTTTTGTTAACTCTTCTAGCCATGCTTGAATTTTGAGCCAGTACTTTCATGCTTGGGGACACATCCACCACATGTGAAAATACATTCCCTGTATTTGGTTGCATTTCCAACATTTGGCTGACAAGTTGGGGAACATTCTAGCTAATCTAGCAGGTGGGAGGTGCCACCAATAGAACATTTTATAAATGTTTTCCTTATAGGAGACCAACATTTGCCATATTCGTTCTCATTGGTCTAGATCAATACTGTGGCCAACATTTTTGGCCCATGTTATCATAGTCTCTTTGACCGTCTCCTCTTCCATTTTAAATTCCAATAAGTAATTATAGTTAACCTATTTTAATAAACCAACAAATAATAAAATCTCACAATAACCACAATGTTAGGAGTACTTCTGTCTTCCATATTGTTTCCATTATATCACATATGCAGTGTTACCAAACACGTTCTCGCTTGGGTCTACATTTGAAGTAAGGTGAAGTCCATGGAACGTCAATAGGACCCTGTTTCCTTCCAGCCCTTAAGGGAGAACTTAGGGCTGTTCAATTTGAAATGCAGCTTTGGATACTAAGGAGAGGAGGTTTTAAAAACAGACGCTGTGATAGAAACATGCAGGAAATGTGTGTAGGTGTATCTTTGTCTTGATGTGTAGGAGTTGCCATCTGTTACATCTTTAGAAAAATATACTTATTCACAATTATGTAGATTAAAAAAAAACCCACAGGGTTCAGGGGACTTTGCTAAAGAAGCAGTTTTGGGAGCAATAGCTGCCTCCCAGAGAGCATTCTAGAAGGGTAGTTAGTGAGTTGCAGTGGGTTAATGCTACAAAAAAGGAAGATTTATTTACCCTGCAAATGAGAAAAACAACTAATCCAAGACTTTGGTTTACCATAAACCTGTCCTTTCATTAGAAAGCTATTTTTAAAACCCTCTAAAATGCCCCTCTACTTGCGATCTGTCATGGCCCCGTAAGAGACTGAGTCAGCAGAGGACAATAGAGGTCGAGGGGGCGGCCTTGTTGGCTTTGGAGAAACATGGGGAGGAGCAGGACGAGGCAGCCCGGGTCCCTCAGGCTTGGGACGGCTTGCAGGGAAGAATGGGGCTGGACAACCAAGAGAGGGGGGAAGAGAGGGCAGGTAGTGGAGATGAGGAGTGACAGAGCTCAGGCGACAAGCAAGGACCGCCCCCTCCTGATCCCAGAGCACAGAGTGGAGAAGAGACGGGAGCAGCACAGGCCGACCCGACAACTTGGGAGGAGAGTGCCCTGCCCCTCTACACAAGGCACACCTGAGGACAGACTTAAGGCAATGCTGTGGGGCGGGGCATTTGTCAGGAACAAATGCTGAATTTGTGGAGTTTTGTGTGCCGTTGCCATGTTGGACTTCTTGCCTTGTTCCTTTGCTTCGTGGACTCATTGCCTTGTTCCCTTGCCCCGCTGGACTTCTTGCCTTGAAGGCATTGTGCTAACAGCATTTTGCTGGACTTCTTGCAGCCAGAGACTGCTGGAGATGTGTGTGTGAGCGCTTTGCTCCGGGACTTGCCATAAACATGGGAGCCTTTGGGGGAAAGTTGGAGCAATCAAGGGGAGTTTGAACTATCAGCTGACTGTGTTGCCTCTCCTGCTCTCATTCCTTCTCAGATGGAGAAGTCCATGCTGGGTGATGCTTACACATTAGACAGGGAATATCTCCAGAAAGTGATGCGGAATGATAAAAATTTATAAATGGGTGCAGCAAAATAGCAGTTGTCAGAGTCAGGTTCACAGATTTGTCTTCCTGGAGGAAAAGTGAGAGCTAAATCTAAGGCTTAGAAAAAAGAAAAGGCAAGAGATGGGACAGAACACAGAGAAAGAGAAAAAAAAACAGATGTTAGTAAGTCTGGAATGATTTAAAATCATAACACTTGTCACCAGAGAAATTTTGCTTTTTTAATCTGGAAGGAATTAAGTCGGGTTTTGGTTATTGTAATGTGGAGTTCAAGACTCTGCAGAACATCTGTAGCTGGTGGGGGACCCCTGGGGCAGCAAAGCTTGAAGGAGCCACAGCTGCATCTCTTAGAACAGGGGTGTCAAACTCGATTTCATTGAGGGCCGCATCAGAGTTGTGTTTGACCCTGGGGGTCCAGGGATCATGGCCAACTCGATGTCACACACTGAGGTGCTGTTTTCACTGGCAGAGGGCTCCAGGAGGCCATCATGGCTAAAACAGAGCCTAGGCAGGCCCGTGCGGCCCTCCCAAGCTCCATTTTCACAGACAGAGGCACCAGTGGGCAGGTCCTTCACTCTGTCCAGGGCAGGCCTGCGGGCCAGATCTAAGCACCCCGCAGGCCAGATCCAGCCTGGAGTTTGACATCCCTGTCTTAGAACAAGGGCCACATTAGTGCATCCTTTTTGGAAAAGATGAGTGGTTCCCTAAGGCTGCTCAGAGGCAACTTTGGGGTCGTGTGTGGTTTCCTTTCAGTTGTTTGTGTGTTGGAGGAGACTTAGGGATTGGCAGAGACGAACCAGTAGTTTGCAACCTGAGAAGACAGTGGGATGCTTTTCTGGTGGCCGAGACATTGATAGGCAAGGTTAGAGGATGTGTCTTCATGAATTATGCAGCGGCCTGTCTTTTCTGTCTTTCGAATACGCCTCCGTCTGTAGGAAGCTCCTCTGGAAGATTGCTTAGCCTTAGGCTGTGCAAAGGATGTCCTGTTATTCATTTATTAAATGCTAATAATTTAATGATATGATGTCCTGGGAGAGTCTTGTAGTGTTTCTTGTTGCTGTGCCCAGAAGCGAAGTAAGTGCCGGTATTTGGCCCAGAGCACCAGGTGGATGAGGGCACCTCAGCTCACCTTCTCTGGCTTCTTCATTTCAGATTGCCTTCCTAGCTGCCCTCCCCCCAGCCCCAGCCTTCAAAGGGCCCTCCTTCCTGACTCACACAAGGTCCCTGGTGATAAGCAGGGCCGGGCCAGGTGCCCAGTGCTGTCCATGACCAACAGAACCGCTTTCCTGCTGATGCCACAGCCTGGTGGGGGAGGGGGGAGGGCAACCCGATTGTCCCTCAGACTTGCCTTGGCGTAGGGCTGCCAAACACTCTTGACTTGACAAGGTTTGGGGGTTAACCCAAGATAATCTCTTGACTACGTGGGAAATACAAACCAAAAACAATGGATGTATTGTGTGAAGTGTGTGTGTGTTCTGGGTATCCTCCTCTTTCTCCTGTCCCCATAACCCAGGGGTAGGGAACCTTGGCTCTTTTATCACTTACGGACTTCAACTCCCAGAATTCCTGAGTGAGCCATAAAAGGTTCCCCATCCCTGGCCTACTGGTTTTTCAGTTGTGGGGGAAATCAATTTTTGACTTGAATGGGACTATTTAATATACAAATGTAGGACATATTCTTTATATGTATTATATGTATATTATTTATATTCATAAAGAATATGTCCTACATTTGTATATTAAACAGTCCCATTCAAGTCAAAAATTGATTTCCCCCACAACTGAAAAACTAGTAGGCCAGGGATGGGGAACCTTTTATGGCTCACTCAGGAATTCTGGGAGTTGAAGTCCGTAAGTGATAAAAGAGCCAAGGTTCCCTACCCCTGCCATAACCCATTCCCTTTTTAGCATTGATGATGTTCTCTAGCAGGATAATGAAATGCCTGCAAGAATACAACCAAGATCAGAGAGCAGCAAGGACTACATACTCCTCCTTCTTTCCAATTTCGTTTTCTTGAAGGATTCCCCTTGTCATATCCTTTGCCTGTTCCTTGAAGGGCGCTGTCACTTTCTGCGCAGTCAGCCCTGTCTGTAAATCTGTGTTTCAAAGCCTTCTGGTCTCCTGATTGTCACTGGGGCCTTTGTTCCTCCTTCTTCTGCTCCTTGCAAAGATCTGGCAAGACGGAAGAGCAAAGGATCCACCAGCAAAATCCCAATGAAACATGACGGCAAAGAAGTGTCCTTATATTTTGAAAAAATTCGTCATGGTTTCAGAATATGTGTTATTGTGAATATGTTGCCTTGTAACATTCATCATAATATTAGAAATGATTTTGTCGTTTTTCCTCCTCGCTGTTTGCTTCAGTATAAATTCATAAATGCGGTACGTCTCTTATCCTCCAACTCAACAGTTTTCAGTATAGAGCTTTTCCAAAACTTGTATAAATGTCCACCTCCCTCAATTCAATCCCCTCAGATTTGGGGTATGAAAAAGAGCAGCTCTAATATCCGAATCCAGATTAGATTCAAAACACCTTCACATTTCTGACCTGTCTTTCTGGGTTTTATTTTAAGATTTATTGGAAGTTATTCAATGCACTTTTTGCTTTAGCTTTATTGAATA
This sequence comes from Bungarus multicinctus, assembly GCA_023653725.1. Taxonomy (NCBI): domain Eukaryota; kingdom Metazoa; phylum Chordata; class Lepidosauria; order Squamata; family Elapidae; genus Bungarus; species Bungarus multicinctus. Next base: position 19,042,301 of record CM042845.1, on the reverse strand, counting down.
GAATAGGAATAGAATAGAATAGGAGTTGGAAGGGACTTTGGAGGTCTTCTAGTCCAGCCCTCTGCTCAAGAAGGAGAACCTATACCATCTCAGACAAGTGACTGTCCAGTCTCTTCTGTGAGGTAATAATTGATGTCAGCCCAACATTTGGAATAATTCTTGTGTTATAGATCATATTGGACAATGTCTTTTCAATGCCAGTTTTGTCCATTAGTTATAATAATTCTGCAGAGATGCCATCAGTTCCCAGCATTCTTTGATGGTTCTGTACGTTAAAATTTTGCTTATTTGTGTTTTTCATTTGACTGTGTTTTGTACTAGCGCTAAAACTTTGTCTTGCATCGATTTCAGTTTGAGTTTTTTTCTGCTGGTAACTTGTATTAGTGATTCATTAACTATTTTTTGGCTTTCGTTCATACCATTCTTGTTAAAATTTTACTCCACTGGTTTGGTTTTCTTTCTATGATCCCTTTTGGATCCTGTAGTTCTTATTGGTTCTGGGGTTTCGGTTTAGTATCTGAATCTAATCTTAGGTTGGCTGTCTCAGGATCGTGGCTAGAATCTAGGTCTGACCTAGAAGAACCTGGAAACCAAGTTCACGAGTTTGTCATTATCCCCAATATACTATTTCTAAGATTTATATCAGTAAAAATATATTTGATTTCTGACAATGCATTTTAACATACGATACCCAGGCATCATCTTCTAAACAGGGCATTATGACATCCTGATGTGATCACATTCATGGATGGTTTTTCTTATTGATTACTGTCAGATCTGTGTATTTGCCATTCTTCAATGGAAGAAGAAGGGGGGGGGGGAAGTTGGTACAAGTAATCCTTTTTGATATAACCTGAATACATTAAATCTTATATTGAATCTGTATAACTTGCACATGATATACAACTGGAGGACTGGAGCCAGATGGCTAGAAACTTGTCACCTCTTGGAGAGATAGCAAGAGGAGAAGGGACCATAAAAATTCTAGCTCTGGAAGATAATCCCTGGGAAACTCTTCTAAGATACGTTCCCAGAAAAGAGGTGGGGGGAATTAACATGTTGATTCTTTGTTTGACAAAATCCACATCTAAATAAGGGGAGGGGTTCTAACTCCCTTTATCTGTTACTGTATGCCTGGAAGCATCTTAGATTCTGCTTTGACTAGTACTGGAATCATTTCCTTTCAATAAAGAATTCCTTTTGAAGTGCCTAGCTTTTAGAAATCTTTTTCGGTTGAAGGGGGAAAAGTCCATTGCTTACAATTACTTTCTTACAGTTTGCTCCCTTATAATTTTTTTTCTTCCTACTAACTTGTTTTCCCACAAGTTCAAGTCTCAGCCTTTCCCCCCCAGATCAACCCAATGTTGATTTATTGATTGCGTCAGAAATTGACTGACCTCCATGTCACCTGAGTGATATTCTGAGAGAGAGCAACTGGCCCAGGGCGTTTCGTGCCAGGGCGGGACTAGAATTCACAGTCTCCTGGTTTCTAGCTTGGTGCCTTAGCCATTAGACTACATTGGCTCTCATTGTTCTGACCAAGGCTTCCTGCGACAATAATAATAACATGCTGTTCCCAAAAACCTTTTTTTTTTATTTGAAAGGATGTGAATTATATGCATTCACAGCCCGTAATGAGTCCCAAACAGTTTGTGAATAGTCCAACAAAGTCTGCCACAGTCTTTCGGGATAAGGCTGATAGGCACCCACCTTTATTTCCCTTGAAATGTTGCCAACGGCTAAATTACCAATTAGCTGTACAAGGCGAAACGGAGCACAAAATCAACACAGAGCTTCAGAGTTTAAACCGACCAGAAGGAACAAAGTTGTTTCCTGCAAAGGCTCATGTCCCTTTGCTCCTCCTTTATGTCTTATTGGAGGGGCCAATCATCTCCAAGCCTTAGTCCCGAGTTGCCTCTTTTGTCTTAACTGTTCTTGCCTTCTGGCAGCTCTGTGCAAGCACGCACTGGGAACAGGCTCCCCCTGTTCCTCTTCCTTGCTGATGTCAGATTCTTGGCCCCATCTCTGTATCGGATGCAGGACCCTTGTCTGAGCCCTCCTGGACTGGCCCATGTTCCTCCCCACTTTCCAACTCTGCTGCCAGTTCCGCAGGCCACTGGCAGAGCACAACACTCATCAAATATGTCACTATTAATTCTGTATTCTTTCATTTATCGTATGAGATCGCTGGGTACTATCCAGTATATTTCCCTTATTCCTAGGACATCTGTTTTCCCATCTGTCTTGCCCATCTCTCCAAACTGTCCTGCGGTCTCAGGACTGACTCGGGGATCATTTTTTACTCCCTCGGACCCTCTAAGACCCTTCAGTTAAGGGTTTTCATCCCTTCATGGTTTCCAGGATCTTCCTGGCCTTCTGCACTGCTGATCCAGAGTCATACAAACCCATGACAGTGTCCAGACTCCATTAGAGATGAATGGCTAATAAATAGATACAGATACAGATTAACAGAGTTGGAAGGGACCTTGTAGGTCATCTAGTCCAACCCCCCCACCCAAGCAGGAGACCCTACACCATTTCTCACAAATGGCAGTCCAGTCTCTTCTTGAAAGCTTCCAGTGATGAAGCTCCCACAACTTCTGAAAGCAAATTCTGTCCCATTGGTTGATTGCTCTCCCTGTCAGGAAATTCCTTCTTATTTCCAGGTTGAATCTCTCCTTGACCCGTTTCCATCATTATTCCTTGTCTGGCCTTTGGGTGCTTTGAAAAATAGATTGGCCCCCTCCTCTGTCTGGCAGCCCCTCAAATATTGGAAGGCTGCTCTCCTGTCTCCCCTGGTCCTTCTCTTCACTAGACTAGCCATGCCCGGTTCCTGCAACCATTCATCGTATCAATTCAAATAAATTTAAATAAACAAATAAAATATCATCCCTCCCATGTTATCTGATGCCACAAGCTTTTTAGGAAAGGAAACAAAATTCAGTTTATGTAATCAGTGTTAAATATTGGGAGTGGACAATTTGGGGCCTGCAGTCCTATCAATTTTATTTTGATTTCATGTTTAAAATGATCTAGAGACCAGCATACTGGAATCACAGCAACAGCCTCTAGCATCCTACTTTGAACTGGGGTGGAGTGGGGGATGGGGCTGCAGAATTGCTCCCTGAGGACAGCAGTTTGTCTCCTAGAAGACGGGTGTTTTGTTAAAGGCCATGCCTGCTTCGTGGCAGCCATTTTATTAATGCATCCGGAATATTCCGGAGATGCTTGTCTGATCCAAAAAGTCTGTGTTGTATGTTTAAGAATGATTCCTATTGAAGAAATCCCCCCCCTCTTTGAAACATCTGTTTGGAGATGAAAGTGAAATAGGGAGAGCCTGTTAGGGGGAGGTTTCTGCAGATCCCCCCCTCCCCCCCCCAGCTGCCCCACAGTTAGATTCCCAAGGAACCAAAGGGGAGGGCAGCAAGCTCTCCAGCAATTTTCCTCCCCAGGGAGGGATGCTCAAGGCAGCCAAATGAGGCTGTCCTGAGGGGTGGCTGGGTGGAGGATCCTCCTGACTCCTCTTGCACCCATTTCTGGGGGCCACTGGGGCATCCTTTGCTCTCAAGGGGGCCCTTCCAATATTAGAGGCTGTATGGAAATCCTTCCTTCTTCGCATTCCCATCTTTCTTTCTCCCTCCCTCCCTCCCATCCTTCCTCCCTTCCTTTCTTCCTCTCTCCCGCCCTCCCTCCCACCCTCCCTCCTTCCTTCCTTCTCATCCCCATCTTTCTTTCTCCCTCCCTTCTTCCCTCTCTTCATCCTTCCTCCCTCCTGCCCTCCCACCCTCCTTCTTTCTCATCCCCATCTTCCTCCCTCCCTCCCTTCTTCCATCCCTCCCTCCCTCCCTCTCCCTTCCTCCCTCCCTCCTTCCCCCTCAGCCTCCCTCCCTCCTGTCCTGGATCTCCTCTGAATTGCTACTCCCAAACCCTACTTGGGGGGATTCTGGCTGTAAGGCTCCTCCTGGGAAGCCACTAGAGGAAGAACCGGTGGGGGGGAGTTTCAGGGGAACCAGGATGGGCAAGAAGGGCTCAGCCAGCAAATGCCGGTCAGACAAGAGGCCCAGGGGAGACCAGGAGAAGCCGGACACCCTTTGGCAGGAGGCCCTGTTCCCCAGCCACTTCAAGGTCTCCTGGCCCAAGACAGAGCACCCTCCCTTTTCTTCCTGGAACTGGTTGGGTACTTTGAAGAGGGCGGGAGCAAAAATGCTGCCGCCTTCAGTCTCTGGGTGCGAAGCGCTTCCCTTGATACGGCAGCTAAGATGGCCCAAGGATGGTGAGCCCCAAGGGGAGCGGCTCTTTGGCTCCAAATGGGGCTCCACCGGGGTCCCCCTCTGGCCAAGCCACCGCAGCCTCGGACTATTCCATGCGTACTTAATGTTCTCACATGCTTTTCTGGCTCTATCAGCTCAGAGAGGAGCCTTGCTGGCAGCTGCTGTGCGCTGAGCTTGGCCAGCCATGCGTGCCCAGGCCTCCAGCTGCCCTGAGAAGCTGCCAGGCAGGAAATGGCTTCTTCGGTGGCCGGGTGCCAAATGCGGATTAGCCTCTGAATATTAATTCTCTCCCTGTGTGGGGGGAGAGGGGAGACTCCCCGGTCTTTCCTTATGGATCCCATGGAGGCAGCCTAGTTTTGAAATCCCTCCCCTCCCTCCCCTCTTCTCCCTTCCTTCTCTCCTTCCCTCCGATTGAATCACACCGCAGCCTATAGCTAGGGAGAGTTTTGGGACATTGCCAACTTGTGCAGTGGTCTAGAGGTGGTGCTCTCACCTCACAATCAGGAGACTGTGAGTTTGATCCTAGGTAGAGGCAGATATTTCTCTCTCTCTCCGCACATTTGAGATTATGTCTGCTGAAAAATAACTCCGCTCTGGCAACAGGAAGGGCATCTGGCCAGTAAATATTCAGCTCCACCCCGATGCAAGGGTATACGGACAGAGTCATTAAAAGACCAACCAACTTCTGTGGTGAGGCAAGCCATGGTTGGCTGGGTGACGCTAATGATGCCGATTGTAGTCCAAGTTCAATGTCACTTTTTAGCCAGCCACTTTTTAGCCAGCTGCATGTTTAACTGGGGCTGGAGATGCCACTGTCTCGGTCATGTAGGCTGCTCTGTGGCATGAAGGCCGTGGCAGCCTCAGGTCAGAGGGCCATCCAGGCAAGAGATGGTCCTTTGCGGGTGAAATGAAGGGCTTCAGGCCTCACCTCAGGTGCCTTTGGATAAAGAGCAGGTTGTAAACGCTGACCTTGAATTTTCTCTTTTCTCTCTCTCTCTTTTCAATCAGGTCATCTCAGCGGTTTCCAGACTCTCCCACCACAGCATTGCTCAGAACAAGGGAATCAGGTAGAGCGACCGCCTCTTACTCCACTTCGAGATTCCTTTTTAACGAAAAGCTGGGTTTTTTTGCAACAAATAAATTAATGTTTTGCTTCAAAAGGAGGCTTATTTGAGGATTGCAAACATCTCCTTCAAAATGTGTTACAGTTGAATTGTCCAATCATGAATGGTGAAGCTGCTGGATTTAGGAGCAGGGAGACTAAGGCTCCTGTCCTTCCTGAGGCTGGGGGTGATTTTGGTCCACCACCACCCATCTCAGCCCTACACAGGAGATCAAAAAACATTTATGGCCCAACCCAGGCTGGACCACCATGGAAAATTGCAGCCCATTCCTTCCAGGAAGAGACCCTTGTCCTGCACGGATCAGGATTTGGGATAACAAAATCATTAACATGTCATTACTTAATATAAGAGCCGTGGTGGCGCAGTGGTTAGAATGCAGTACTGCAGGCTGCTTCTGTTGCCTGGCGGCTGCCAGCAATTTGGCAATTCGATTCTCACCAGGCTCCAGGTTGACTCAACCTTCCGTCTTTCCGAGGTGGGTAAAATGAGGACCCAGATTGTTGAAGGCAGGAGGCTGACTCTGTAAATCACTTAGAGAGGGCCGTAAAATCACCGTGAAGCAGCATATAAGTCTAAGGGCTATTGCTATTATTTATAATTCAGTTAGTGCAAGGAGATGACATTTCATTTAAACAGATGTTACAAAATCTATTTTCCATTGCATGCCTCAATTTCTTGGTGATCTATGACTTCCTTAACCTACAACTCCCATCTATTTACGTGGTTTCTCTCATGCTCTGTTGGGGATATCTGGTCTGCCAATGCCCAGATGTGCCCAGATGTCCATGAGACGGCCTCAGAGCACTCAGAGTTTCCTGCTCACCTTTGCTCCCTTCTAAGGGCTTGTCTGCTTTTTGGGGGACAGCTGATAGCCCTGAAGGTGCAACTTTGCAAGCCTCGGCATAGATTCACTCCTAGCAGTGAATTGTGAGTGTAGGCAGGGCCAACATCTAAAGGAGGCTGTTGAGAAATAGGCTTGTTTTTAGAGAAGTCTCAGGGGCTGCAAAGATGCAAACATCTTAATGGGGAAAAGGGGAGAAAGAAAAAGAAAATGACTCCCATTGGCCAGGCATCTGCAAGGGGGAAGCAGCACAGAAGCTTCTTGGAAAGGGGCTCGGTTGGCTGCCTCTGAGGAGGCGTTTATTGTAAGAGAGCATGAAATGAACTAAAAAATGCAGTGTGTGTATCGGTGTGGGTGTTGTGTGGAGCCCAAAGGCGGAAAGGTTGAAGGCAGGTGTGGTTGTGTCTTCTGGTCCTTGAAGAGAGGGTGGGTTATTCTCTGCTTAAGTAGGGAACAAGAACGGGTGGAAGTCTTACCTGGGGAGATCCCAACTCAAGGAGGGAGGGACTCCTGTGCAAGGGCCCAGCTGGCTCCTGGAGTCATGGGGCTCCCCTGTTGGCAGGGGCAGTCTGAGGATTCCTGCCCAGGTGGACTGGGGGGGAGGGGGGGGCCTTCCTGATTCCTTCCAACTCTATGAATCAAGTCTCCTCTTGCAACCGAAGTGGAAAGTTTATGCTTCTAAAAAGGTTAACTGGATTATTATTAAAATGGAGGCGTTTCGTTACCCAGCCAAGTAACTTCTTCAGTCAAAATTTGGGTAGGCAGAGAGTCATTGGAGTGAACAACTTACCATGCAGACTGCAGGGAGTTTCTCCCCAAAATGAAAAGCAACCTGTAAACCAAGACTCCCATCATCCAGGCCAAATGAAATCAACTTTAATAAACGTTGGTCTCATTGCCATCATTTCATCTTTTGAGATACCTTTGGCCTGGATCATTGAGTCTGCCTTTACATAAAGTTATGTTTATTTATTTTATTTATTTATTATTTAAATTTATATACCGCCCCCTCTCCCAAAGGGACTCGGGGCGGTGAACAGCCAGAATAAAAATACACATATAAAACACATATACAATGCTACAATATTAAAAATTAAAAGAATTAAATATAATTGGCTCTACAAAAATTAAAACAAGGGGATTAAGAAAGATTAAAAACCAGATTAAAATTTAAAAAACCCCTAGGCCAGTCCGGCTTGCCGAAATAAATACGTTTTCAGCGCACGACGGAAGGTCATGAGATCATGTTCCCTACAGATAATACGTTAAGTTTCGTAGATCAGCCCAAAATCCAATTCTAACCTCAGTCCCTTAGCAGGTCAGTTGTTGATCACAGGCCCAGGGTTCAAAATTACTGGTTGTTGCTCAGCCTATGCAAAGGAATGTTCTTAAACTAACATGTCCAATGAGGTAAGGTTCAAAGCATTTGAGGGAGTGGTGGGCTTTGTTCTCTTGCTGGGTAGAGACTAAGCTGATTGCTCTCTTGACTCCTCTCTCTGCCAGTCTGTCTCCTGAACTGCCCTGCCTGGTTTCTGTCCAAGAAGCTGCTCCGTGGCTGCTGCTGGGCAGGAGTCTTCTCAAGGAAGCAAAAGTTGCTAGGATACAATCATCCCTACCAGCATTGAGAGAGGGACCGAACCCCCCTATTTGTCATCCATATCCACGAGAAAGATTTAAACAGGGCTGAACAGTGTCTTCTGCCCTGTTGGCCAAAAACTGGAGGAGGGTGAAGCATCTGCAGAGCTCAGGATACTGGCCTCTCGGGATTTTACAGAGACCAGGGCTCCGAAGCCCCCTTGAAGCCCAGGAGTCCGGCTCTGCTCTGTCCAGGACCCAGGCAAAGCAACAGCTGCCCAGCCTCCATGCTCTCCCTGAGGGAAGGTTCGGGTGTCCAGCAAGAAGCAGGGAAGAGATGCTTGTTGTTGGTAGCTAGGAAAGAGCCTCCTTGGCATGGAAGTGGGTCTTTGCGTGGACAGAACAGAAGCAGAATCCACATCCAGAGGCATCTTGAGCATTTGTGCCCTCATTTCTGGAGGGGAGGGAGGGTTGGTGCCTTTCTCCACCAGAGGACTCTCTTTGTAGGGACCTTACTTGGTTGTGTTCTGAGCAAAGGCTTTCCGAGATACCAACAAACACACATAAAACCCAAAACATTTTAGTTCAATGACTGTGAATTATCGTCATTCACAACCGGGAATGAGTTTTAACCGGTTATAATTAGTCCCAGGGACATCTGCCAAAATTCTTCGATAAGAACGCACCTTATCTGATTTGAAGTGCTGCCAACGACTAAAGTCCCAATTAGTTTTTCCAAAACCAAACAGAGAACAAATTCACCATGGAGCTTTCAGAGTCCAAACCGATCAGAGTGAACGACCTTGCTTCCTGCAAAGGTTTTCTTACCTTTGCACTTCCTTTATGCCTTATGGGAGAAGCCAATCACCTCCCAGCCTTACTCCCGAGTCGCCTCTTTTGTCTTAGCTGCTCTTGCCTTCTAGCAGCTCTGCGCACACGCGCACTGGGAACAGGCTCCCTTGGGTCCTCTGCCTCACTGCTACCAGACTTTGGAGGCTCCGGAGTCAGCACCCCACTCCCATATCTCTGTATTAGACGCAGGACCCTCGTCCGAGTCCTCCCCAGACTCCTGGACTGGTCCCCATTCTTCCCACTGTCCAATTCCGTTACCATCTGCACCGGCTGCCGGCAGACCATAGCAGGTTGAACCAATAACTGCCCATCTCATAGCAGAAAAGGGGGCAGTGCACTGAGGGTGAAAACTGAAAAGGCCAGGGACGTAATCTGCCACTTAAAGCACCACCTGTATTGATGTGACTGACTCACTTGTCCTCTTTCCTCCAGGCCCTTCCCTTCAGAGGAGACCACCGAAAATGAGGATGATGTCTACCGCAGCTTGGAAGAACTGGCGGAGTAAGCTTCCTTGTGAGGGTGACCTGGAGGGTTCGGGGTTCGGGGCCAGGTGTCCTTCTGCAAAGTGCTTGCGTGGCCTCTCTTGGGAGGTGTTCTCCCTCTGGCCCTGGCCCCAGAGGTCCCTTGGCGTGGGTCCTCCTTGGTGAGTGGGGCTGAGTAAGGGGCCCTGGCCTGCCTGCTAGTGGAAGCCTTGGGGGGCCTTGCTTGGTCAGCAGCTGGGTTGCCCCTCTTCTCAAGAGGGCAGGAATGTCCCCAGGCCCCTTTCCTGGCTGCTGCACGGGCAAATGTGGACCTCAGAGGGCTCCTCTGTTTCTAGCAGTCGCGCTGTGTTGTCCATCTGGAAGAGAGTTTAACAGGCAATATTATAAAAGGTACATTATATAACATAAAAGGATTTTATCACAGAGATTTTATTTAACATTTAGGCTTGCGTGGTCTGGTGGCCTAGAGGTAGAACTCTTGCCTCACAAGCTGTGATTTCTCTCTTTGGGCACACATTGAGAATATATCTGCTGAATATAACTCCGCATTGGCGACAGGAAGGGCATCCGGCCAGTAAACACTCAGCTCCCTTAAGTTGCCCAGACTCCACCCCACAAGGGATCATGGGGTCATCAAAAGACAAAGATGATTTTATTTAATATTTAGACTCCTCTACTACTGTACTTCAAGGAGATTTATTTCATGCCTGCATTTAGTAAGGGATCAACCTCTCTGCCCTTTAAAAGATTAGTGTTGTTTACTTTGGGATGACCAACCTCTTTGCCAGCCAGCCACTGGACTTTGCCACACCCATTTTCTGGCCAAAATATATGTTTGAGACTTGCCTTCTGGTTAATCCTTTGTTGTCACGGATACGCATTTAAAGGCAGCTGCTCTCTTTCTTTATTGTCGCTGCTCTGGTGAGAGAATGGCCCATAAATCAGGACAGCACCAAGAAAGGAAAATCGCTTTAGCATCTATTAAATATTAATGGCAAATTAATAACAAATCATAGAAAAGCAGCAGATGAATGTAATACCAGATGGCCATAGATTTAAACCATGATTACAAAGCAGGATTGAGTGAAAGATAGATCAGAAGCGAGTCAAGGCACAATCGGTGGTAAAAGCAGCCAGATTCATTCTTCCGTTACGTCTTTCCCACCATCAGAAACGCCAAACGTGAACCTTACAGGGGAATAAGACGCTGCCTGCCCCTTTGGCCCCGGGTGCGCATTAAAATCTCGGGATTGCAAGAAGTCTCTTCCTGTCAACCAGGGAGGCTGCCCAACCGAGTGGCCATCTCTCTCTTTGGCCAGAGGCAGAAAGAATCCATTCTCTGGAACTGGCTGGAGCGGCTCCTTTCTGAGACACCCCCCCCCCCTCGATCTCACACACATGCCCAACTCCCACCAGGGCCGGAGCCTGGGAGCTAAGGGGTTCCCCCCTCCCCGGCCCTGACACGGAAGCCTCTGCCTTTTATTCTAGCGAGCACGATTTGGGAGAGGACATTTACGACTGTGTCCCGTGTGAAGATGAAGGAGACGACATCTACGAAGACATCATCAAAGTGGAGGTGCAGCTGCCCATGGTGAGGAACCTGGGACTGGCTGAAGGGGCGGGAGGGAAGAGTCGGGCTCTTTTGGCCTCCCTCCCTTTTGGAGACCCCCGCCCCCCTTTTAGAAGTTGGGGGCAAGCTAGGGAAGGGGGGGATCCTTGGGCCTTCTTCAATCTTGACTCCCCATAAAGAGTCAAGTTGGTTCTCCGACTTCCTGCCCAGCGCCCTCCCCCCATCTTCTGAACAACCCTTATTGCTGACGGTGCCTCCAAGGAGGTGGAAATATTGTGGCAGAGAGAAAAAAATGTTGCAAGAAGCTGAATTTGTGGAGAAGGCATCAAATAGGAGCCAGATCACAGGGTTGATGCATTGTCACTTTGCCTTCTGGGTACTGGAGACCACGGGGATAATCAGTGGCTCCGCTAACCAAATTATTTGCAAGAGGAGTAAGATTCATTTTGTTTTATGCACCTGGAGCCTCAGATCTGCCCAGAATGAAAGAGATCCAACACTGCTGTAGCGAAACTTTCTAAAACTGGGGGCAGGAATGAAGTTTCTTGTCTTCATGGCCCTGGAAGAAGTGTGAAAATAGGCAGGAAGGGGCTTGGAGAAAGAGCACTGCAAAGCCAAAGCTGCCCATTGGCCACAAACGGAGCCCTCCCTCCTTCAGGTCACTGGAGGGAATTTGTGCCCTGAAAATTGGGGGAGAAACAGACCCGCCATATCAGATGAACTCAGATGGTGCTCCCTGTCAGCTCCAGGAGTTGAGCAGCTGGAGTTTTTCTCTTGCCCTGGACTTGCCAGGTTGAAGGGCCAGTGGGCCCAAAAGCAGCACGGAAGAGGCTGCCCCCAACAGGTGGGGAACCAGGTCTTTGAGGAGGGCAGGACCAAGGGAATCCTTGTTCTCCAAGCCATTGCTCACTCAATGTCTATGGAGATTCTCCTGGTTGTCCCAAAAGTGCTTTTTTTCAAGAGGCAACTGGACTTTCTGGTTTTTCTTTGAAGACGTTTTGCTTCTCATCCAAGAAGCTTCTTCAGCTCTGACCGGATGATGGGGAAGGGAAGGATTTATCCTCCTTGCAGACAGCTGGTCATTTGCATCCTTTTAGGGGGTCGTTGAGGCCACCTGGAGGTTTATCTGTGTCCTCAGGGTCACCTGAGTGGAGCAAATGGATGCTTGGAGCCTTCTTGGAACTGCTGAAAGGACTGAGTTGTAGACTGGAGATAGATGATGTCATATTTCCCCTCCCCTGTTGAGGGAGGGCTGTTCAATTTGGACAGAGATGGCCTCTTGGACCCCTCTTTCAAACCAGAGGTCCTCTTCCCATCCAGTCAGAGCTGAAGAAGCTTCTGGAACGAGAAGCAAAACTTCTTCCAAGAAAAACCAGAAAGTCCAGTTGCCCCTTGAAAAAAAGGCCCTTTTGGGACATTGCTCACTTAGCTTCAAAGGAGGGTTGCAGGGGCTTCTCTGAGCGGCAGAATCCTGCAAGACATTTCTAGCCGGCAGGGTGGAATAGCACCTTCTAAAGGTTTGCCCAAGAGCTCCTTCGCTTAAGGGGAAGTCTGAGGTGCCCCCCAGTTCCTGGGAGGTGTGCAGGGAACGAGGCTTACTTAGCAAGAGCAGGGAGATTTTCTTGCATTTCACAAAGACCTCTTACCCTTCCTTCAATATTGGGGGGGAAATAAGGGGGAAGTTATGCGGGCATTTATGATGTCAAACATAACCATGCTTCACTTTGCTTGTTATCTATGCATGCTTCAGATCAGGTATATGCAGGTAAGTTTCTCACTGTAAGTGAAGAGGGGTCCCTCTCCCCTTCCCGGGTCTTTGGATGCTAGAAATAGTGCCACTTAGTGGCTCTGGGCCCAACGTGAATGCAGCCCCACATGCCCGGGGAGCTTCTGCCCCAAGAATTAAGGGTGCTGGGAGGTGCCAGGGTATCTCCTGATCAATTTCACCCTTTTGGAAGGGTTGTTTGAAATCCTTCTCTAGTTGCCTCCCAGATATTATTGGTAGTTGCCGTGAGAACCATTCCTGATGTGCTGAATTGGAATTGGCCTTCTGTCCGTTCTCCCCCCTTCACACCATATCATAGCTACATGCTACAGAGAGACAGGGCCAGCAGCAGAAGCATTGGCTTCTACTAAACATTTTGGAGCATTGATGAATCCACCTGTTCTCCAAGGTCCCTCCTCATCTGTGGACAGTCGGCCTGGAACAATTTGACTGGGAAATAATACAGGGGTTGGTGGGGGGATGGTGGAAATCACCCTTCTGGTAATAGGTGCTGAAGGCACAGCTCGGTCTGTGGTGGATAAATAAACACCTGATTCCCCCCCCCCCTTCCTCCTGACAGTGGAGGATGGGTTTGGATCTTGGCTGATCCTTCCCGCCTTCCTTGGCGTTTCATTATGGCCACCCTCAACTCTGGTAGCTTCAGCCCCAGGCAGATGGTCTAGCATTGGTCCTTGCTGAGAGACCACAGCTGATTCTTTTCCAAGGAAAGACAATATAGCTTGGCCTTCTCATAGGCGCCTTCCCCGTCATGAAGGCCACAAGCAGGGAGACGCAACAGGATGTCAAGCAGTCTCTCAGGCCTCAGACTCAGGCCTGGCCTGAGTTGGAATGGAGCCCTTCTCCAGCCTGGCCTCGTGCTGTCCAACCCTCACTCTTTCCCTCTTGGGGTATCCCTCATCTTTCAGTAGAAAGTAATTTGACAGCAGCTCCTCTCTTCCCCCTGCTCTTCTAATGGATCTCTGTGAACTTCCTGGAGATCCATCCATCCAAATCTCCCCTGCCTCGCTATGTCTTGCTGCTTTGGAAGATGCAGTCCAAGGTTCAGGGAGATCCTTCAACTCGATACCCGGCCCAACATCACGACCTGACCCCCCCTCCATGAGTGTTTCAGGGATGCAGATGGGGACCAGTGGAAGCCCATCGGGCGGTCCTTCCTCTTCATCCCAGGGCCACATCTGCAGGCGGGTGGGAACCGTGTCTGCCCACCGTCCCCAGAGCCAGCTCAGAGCTGGGCATCCCTGACCTGAATGCTGGCCCATTCCGCCCTGGGCTTTGGGTGCCAATTTTTTGTGCTGCTTCCTATAGAAAATGGGCATGACAGAAGATGACAAGAGGAACTGCTGCTTGTTAGAAATCCAAGAAACAGAAGCCAAGTACTACAAGACACTGGAGGAGATCGAGAAGGTGAGTGAGGGGCTCCTTGGAAAGGTCAGACAGCATCGGCTCCTCTTTCTCTGCAGAGAAGTCTCAGCATGCTCCCAGGTTTTTCTTGCCTAAGTATAAAGTCTTACACTTAGCTAAGAAAAGCCAAAAGTACACATGAAAGCAGTCTTACTAACAGTAACTGTGAGAGGGATCTTGGAGTCTTAGTGAACAACCAGTTAAATAGGAGCCAGCAGTGTGCAGCGGCAGCCAAAAAAGCCAAAGCCAATGCAATCCTAAGCTGCATTAACAGTGGGATACAATCAAGATCAAGGGAAGTACTAATACCACTCTATAAAGCTTTAGTAAAACCACACCTAGAGTACTGCATCCACTTTTGGTCACCACACTATAAAAAAAAATGCTGACACTCTAGAAAGAGGGCGGAGAAGAGCAACCAGGATGATGAGGGGATTGGAGGCTAAAACATACAATTGAACAGTTGCAGGAAGTGGGCATGGCTAGTTTAGTGAAGAGAAGGACCAGCATTTGAGGGATTGCCCCAGAAAGGAAAGGGTCAGCCTGTTTTCCAAGGCCAGGACAAGGAATAATGGATGGAAACGGATCAAGGAGAGATTCAACCTGGAAATAAGGACGGATTTTCTGACAGTGAGGTCAATCAACCAGTAGAACAGAAGTTGCTTTTGGAAGTTGTGGGAGCTTCATCACTGGAAGCTTTCAAGAGGAGACTTAGACTGCCATCTATCAGAAAAGGTGCTAGGTAGGGTCTCTTGCTTGGGTGGGGGGTTGGACTATATGACCTACAAGGTCCCTTCCAACTCTGTTAAACTGTGACCCCTGGAGTGGAATCGCCTTACAAAGATCAGACTTTTGCACGTAGAAAGGACTTTCGTAAGCAGAAGGCTGCAGCCGCCTTATCATTTTCTGTTTTGCTTTTGCAGAACTACATGAATCCATTAAGGCTGATCTTGACTCCACAAGACATGGGAGCCATATTCATCAACTTGGAGGTAACGTTCTTGTGGTTCTACTTGTATTTATTATCAGGCTCTGAGCCCTGCAGGCCTGCAGCTTCTGGTTTAATCAGCCGTATGCTGGATGCTTCCCCCAGCAACTCGGTTTTTTGAATCCTGGTCAATAATGACAAGCTGTACTTTCTTTTTAACTGTGCAGGGATTCAAATTTAAAATATGTTCCCAACTTCCCAATATGTTTTCTTTGTTTCAGGACCTTATTAAAGTACACTTCAACTTTCTCAGATCCATTGATGTCTCCATGATGGCTGGTGGAAGCACCTTGTCTAAAGTTTTTCTTGAATTCAAAGAAAGGTAAGAAGGAAATTGAGGGGAACTGGGCTGGGAGGGCTGGAACCCCGGGTGTTTCTAGTGTTCCCTTCTAGTGGGGAAGAGGAGGCACATCCATTCTTGCTCTGCTTCTCTGCAGGCTTTTGATCTATGGCGAGTACTGCAGCCGGATGGAGCACGCACAGACTACCCTGAACCATCTCATGGCCAATCGAGAGGACGTACGGCAAAAAGTTGAGGTAATCAAGAGCACTTTTCTTCATTTCTTATATTTCATTCTTTCTGTAAAACTGCCCAGAGTCTCTAAATAACATTAACAATAACAATAAACAAATAAATAAATAAATAAATTTACAAGGTGGCTTGTAAATTTACAAGGTGGCTATGAAAGCATCAAATCCTCTCTGTTTTTTTCTCTATCTCACGGCTGCCTAACCAATGGAAAAAAACCATCAAAATAATAATAGTTCATGAAAAAATAATTTATGAAATTAATTTAAAACGTTATAAGAAAAGACAAAGAAAAAAATGAAAAGAAATCATGTTCTGAGGCATTATATAAATTTGTTAAATAATTTTAAAGGACTGAAGATATTGCTAGAAGTAAAAGGAACGAATATACAGCTGATTTATTTGATGAAGGTTTATATTTTGCTGACATTATGATTGAAATGTATTTATTTATTTGTAAAATGTGTTGATTCCCCCATCTTTCCCAGGGTAACAATCATAAAAGATAAAAACAGTACAAGATGATGTTTTATGGAATTGTTTATAGATAAAGGCATGGGAGGTGGGGAGAAGAGATCGTTGGTTGTATTTTAAAGGAAGGTGATAATTTACTATTATTGCGATGAAAGTGGGAAAACTTTTAATTTACATATTTCTTTTTTTCCCCTTTACATTATTTTGCTTTCTTTTCTATTTGTCTTTCTCTTTTTTCCTTTTTCTTTTCTTTTCTGCACCTTTCACTCTTAACTTTTTAAACTTTGTATTAGTTTCAATTGGGCTTTTTTTTTTGTTGTTTAATGACCCCACAATCCCTTGCTTTGGGGTGGAGTCTGGGCAGCTGAATGGAGCTGAGTGTTTACTGGCCGGATGCCCTTCCTGTTACCAATGCTGAGTTATATTCAACAGATATATTCTCAGTGTGCCCAAAGAGAGAAATATCAGTCTCTACCTAGGATTGAACTCACAGCCTCCTGATTATGAGGCGAGTAGTCCATTCAGCTTCTCTGTTCTTCCTGACAGGTGCCCCTCTTCCATATAGCAGAGTGAGATGGAATGGTGAGATGGCAGCTGTTTAAATATGACACATAAACAAACAGGCAGACATGCACTCTTGCCCCATTGGTACAGCCAGTGATGCTTCTTGAAGCAGAGTCTTGCACCTTCACCTGGCCTTTCCACTAACATTTATTTCATCATCATCCTCTTTTAGTGACTCCATAATCCCTTGCATCGGGGTGAAATCTGGGCAACTGAATGGAGCTGAGTGTTTACTGGCCAGATGCCCTTCCTGTCGCCAGTGCAGAGTTTTATTCAGCAGATATATTCTTAATGTGCCCAGAGAGAGAAATATCTGCCTCTAACTAGGATCAAACTTATTTTGCCTGCTTTAAAATTGCTTTCCCCAGAGAAACTGAGAAGCCCAATTCTCACAAGGCCATGTGCTTCATACTGTACTTACATGTTATTTCAATTCTGGGGCTGGCTAATACCATTTTTGTTCCTGGATTCCTAGGCCAGCAGCCCCCCCCAGTAGCTTCTATCTTCTCTCCTAAACTTGCAGAATAAAGGGGGATCTCAAATCTCTCCCCCCTTGAACGTCTGAATCAGCAAACCCCAAAGGGCATCAGGGGAGTCATGGCAAAGCCTTGCGTCTCTTCCAGGGCTGGAGGGTTTTCTCCAGTTTTCTAGCAGAACTGAAGAAGCCAGCTCAGACTCTGCTGGTTTGTGGTCCTGGAGCTTTGGGGCTCCCCATAAGTCAACACCTCTGCAGCTCGTGCTCTTTCGAAATTTTATTAATATTTGCCATGTTAATCTTCAAGCAAGTAAAGCTTGTGACGCAGCTTGCCTTAATTCCACTCTGCCTTTTATGTGATCCCTTTTTCTTACTAAAAAAAATCATAATTTTTTTAATGTCATAATTGATGTTCAGCTGCTCCTTGAATGCTACAATCCCCTCTGCAAACCAATTTGCACGCGAGGAATTAGAAGTGGATAATTAGAGCATAATTATAATGTAGCATGTCAGTTCTTTTCATCCGTCAATGGAAAGCCACGTGCGCTTTACATACAGTTATGATGATGCTCAGAGATAGAAAACAGAAGAACCATCCCTGCTGCTCGAAAGCCGACCCATCTCTGCAGGCGGACAGGGGCCATCTCTGGGGCAGACCAGGCGGGGGCAACCGTCCTCACTCTCTCGTTGGTCTTCCGGCTTGAAAATCGTCTCTATCTCTGACAAATTTCCACTGCAACCTGCCATTTAATTTATCTCATGTTCAGAACAAACCTTAAATTGTGAAAACAAGCCCACCCTTTTGGCTTTATCGTTGGACAGAAAGAAATCACTTTTGGTGCATTCTGTTGGTAGTAATCGACAGACCAACATATAGGCCAGGCTCTGCATTCCTTCACATCCGCATGGTGTTTGTTATCCACAGCAACCTCCATTGAGCATATTTACACTCACACTCAGGCCCACCCACCCTCAGCCTCCTCTTGGTCTTCCGAATGACATAGGTCAGATCCCTCATCCAGGTTCTCTTTGGGGATTACGGGAACCTGCTGCTGCTTGCATTCTCTGCCGCTCTCCTTTTGGGAGGGTGTCAGGGTAATGATTTAAGAGCTGACCAGCAGCTACGATAATGGAATGCTGGGAATGGGTCAGCAAGGTTTTGGGGCTGATATCACTTTAAGAGCCTGTAATAAGAAGAGGCCCAGTTGTGATGTGTATCTCTCTCCATGCGTGCTTCCGTTCTGTAATTGCTGATTGCTGTTTCTTTGAGGTTTGACTAAAGTATGTATATGTACAGGTGAAACTCGAAAAATTAGAATATCGTGCAAAAATTCATTTATTTCAGTAATGCAACTTAAAAGGTGAACCTAATATATGAGATAGACTCATTACGTGCAAAGCAAGATAGTTCAAGCCGTGATGTGTCATGATTGAGATGATTATGGCTTACAGCTCATGAAAATCCACAATCTCAGAAAATTAGAATATTGTGAAAAGGTTCAATATTCTAGGCTTAAAGTGTCCCACTCTAATCAGCTAATTAAGCCATAACACCTGCAAAGGGTTCCTAAGCCTTTAAATGGTCAGTAAACTGGTTCAGTAGGAATCACAATCATGGGAAAGACTGCTGACCTGACAGTTGTGCAGAAAACCATCATTGATACTCTCCATAAGGAGGGAAAGCCTCAAAAGGTAATTGCAAAAGAAGTTGGATGTTCCCAAAGTGCTGTATCAAAGCACATTAATAGAAAGTTATGTGGAAGGGAAAAGTGTGGAAGAAAAAGATGCACAAGCAGAGCAGGGATGACCACAGCCTGGAGAGGATTGTCAGGAAACGGCCATTCAAAAGTGTTGGGGACTTTCACAAGGAGTGGACTGAGGCTGGAGTCAGTGCATCAAGAGCCACCACACACAGACAGATCCTGGACATGGGCTTCAAATGTCGTATTCCTCTTGTCAAGCCGCTCCTGAACAACAAACAACATCAGAAGCGTCTTACCTGGGCTAAAGAAAAACAGAACTGGTCTGTTGCTCAGTGGTCCAAACCAAACCAAGTACTGAGTACATATGCATGCTTATCCTTTTCAGAGATCCGATATTGTTCTATGTACAATCCTTGTTTTATTGATTGCATGTAATATTCTAATTTTCTGAGATTGTGAATTTGGGGTTTTCATGAGCTGTAAGCTATAATCATCACAATTATGACAAATCATGGCTTGAACTATCTTGCTTTGCATGTAATGAGTCTATCTCATATATTAGATTCACCTTTTAAATTGCATTACTGAAATAAATGAACTTTTGCACGATATTCTAATTTTTCGAGTTTCACCTGTATATATTCTTGGTAGATAAAATCACTATTTAAATACAAACCTCTGTTTACTTCTATTTGCTGCTGGGTTGTCCCACATAGACACACTGTGCGCACTCTGACAGGGGGTTTGAAAGAACTTCATTTGTTTCTTTGAAATTCCCTGGTCAGATTGTTCCAGCCCTTCCTTCCAAGTACCTGTAAGGGGGCACTGTCAGGCAAATACAATTTAATGCAAACCAGTTGATTAAATCTCCTTCTTTTCTGGAGATAATTTTGGGCATCTTGCTTGGTGCCGTGTCAAGAAAGGTATTGAGTCTTATCAAAAACATTTGTGGTAGAATCCTGCAACTACTGTCTATAGAAGATGTTTCATTCCTAGTGTCAGAAGAGGGATTCTGTCTAAATGACAAAAGTGTGTCTCTTAAGTTCCCAAGTGTTCCATTTCCCGACCCGCAGCAGAAATGGCAAAGGGACAGAGGAGCATTTCAGGGGTGTATTTCAGGGGTGGCCAGGAAACTGAGGATCTCGTGGGGAGAGCTGTGGGGATGAGACCAGTTTGCTGGCAGGAGGCGGGACTGATCCCAGCTGCTCCTGGTTCATCCTGTTTCCACCTTTCCTTGACCATCTAGTGCAGGGGGCCGGATCAGCATTGTAGTTCTTCTCTGCAGACCGGGTGGGGGTGGGGGTGGGGGAGACGGGACAGATGCCTCCTGCAGCACCCTACTAGCCAAAACGGGGCAAGGGGGGCCCCTCATGGACTGGTCCTTTGTTATTTCCAGGCTGGCCCGTGGGCCACTGGTGGGATCCGGCCCACAGGCCTTGAGTTTGACACCCCTGATCTAGTGTCAAAGATCTGCTCTGACCAGCGTCGAATAAATCCTGCTCATACTTTGCTCCTTGCACAGGACTCTCCTTCCTGGCTTAGACTGGGAGATGAGGTGAAGCATCTGCTTGAAATTAGCCAACTCCTTTTGCCAAGGTTCACAAGCTTCTCTCATGCTTGTTGCTTCCCACAGTGGATGCGCTTTGATGATTTGCAGGCCACAACCTGCTCGCTGACCACCACGGATATCATGCTGCAAGAAGGAGCGCCATGTTCTTCGGTAGCCCAAATCAGGAATGGACAGCAGCCGGACTTGGTCCCAGATAAATCTGGCCCAGATTTCAAAGCCTGCAGTTGGGGTACCTGGATTTGTCCCAAATTTGGGCTTCTTTCTACAGAAAGCCTTAGTGGTTTAGTTCATTAGGACTTTAAATTAGAACAGACTTCTGATCGCATGGAGATAATTTATCACAGTTATAATTTCATTTAGCAATTCAGGTTGTACCATCTGCTGCTCCTCACATTTGTATTCCGCCTAGAATCAAAGAGCCATTTTAGGGTTTTTTTTAATAGGCAGTATAAAATATATATGCATATAAAAGAATATCTGCAATTACTTAATGAAATATTGAAAATCCAAAACCCCTCCTTTATTCACCCGATTCTATTTTTTTCTACTGCTTTATCCTCCTTGGGTTTTTTCCCCTGCCTTTTCTGTTTCTATCTTTTCTCATATGGTGTTCAGCAAAATGTAGTTTTGAAACTCAGCCAAAGGCAAAGAAAGGGGAAAGGCCAGTCCATTTCTTAGGAGCTGTGGCCTGCCAGGGCCTGGTGGGACCCCGGGGGTCAGGGATTGTGGCATCCAAGCAGGCAGATAGCGCAGGTCTGGGGGGGACACAGGTGAGACCCTTCTGCCCAGGGTGACCCTCACTGCTGCAGTCAGGTCGGTCCTGGGGCAGGATGGCCACATGGGCCGCTTGGCCTTGGACAGTCTGTCCTCAGCCACTAAAGAAGGTTGTTGTTCCAGGGGTGTCAAACTCGATTTCATTGAAGGCCATAACAGGGTTGTGTTTGATCTCAGTGGGCCGGGGTGATGTGAGGGTGGTCGGGGGTGTTATGATATGTACCGAATAACCCTTGGGTAACAAGGATATGCACATGGAAATGTTTATGAGAGTAGTTATGAATAATTATTCAACCACACACAGATACACTAAATTGAGTTAAAGTTTACTTTAAGAAATAGCACAGTCCAATAAATGGTCCAGGTCATATACGTTTAACAGTCCAAATAATATCCAATTACAAAGTCTTCTTACCGGTTGCCTTTGTCATTTACAGTAAACAAAAATATCAAAGTATAAGCACAACATAAATACAACAGATAACCTTAGATAGCAACAGAATGTCAGAGAGACAGAATGTCAGAGAGATAGAATGTCAGAGAGAGCAAGCTATGATCTCTAGCTCCCTCTTATGGTAATTCGCAATATAATTAACCAATCTGAATCAATACAGTGATTTTATCTTAAAGCTACAAACATACATTGTTGGTTTATATATTACCAATCCAACTAATTGGTGGACAGATTCCTAACATTCTCCCCTTTGGGTAGGTCAATATATAATATATTACATCTTTAAATCATAATTCTCACAACACTCTTTATGCTTAATTGCACCTTAAGCTTTTGTGAAATGATCTGCAATATTATGTTCAGTCATGCAGTATTCTAACTGAATTAATTTATTTTGAACATACTGCCTAATGTTCAAATATCTCAAATCAGTATGTTTAGACCTTGTTTTAACAGCTGAATTAGTAGCCATACTAATTGCAGATTGATTGTCTTCATAAACAATAAACAGATCACGTACAGTAATTCCAATATCCTTCAACAATTGTTTATAATATATCAATTCTGTACACATTAATGATAAACATGAAAATTCCATTTCCATAGTGGATAAACTAATATGTTGTTGCCTAATAGACTTCCATCCTATTAAAGCATTACCCAACATTACCACTATACCTAATGTTGACTTACAAGTCATTATATCAGTAGCAAAACTTGCATCAGCATATGCAGTTAACACTAATTCATTACTTGGTTCTAAATATAATGAATAATGGATTGTATGTTTTAAATACCTAATTATTCACTTAGCTACTTGCCACTGCCTTTCATTTGGTTCAGTGTTATACCTAGCCAATTGGTTTACACTGTAAGATATATCTGGTCTGGACCAATTACCCAGATATGATAGACTACCAATTAAGGATTGATATATTTCCTTATCAAACATAGGACTTTGGATATCACTATGTGTAAATTCCTTATTCATTGGTGTCTTAGCAGATTTACAGTGCTCCATGTTACAGTGTTTTAATAATTGGCTAATCTTCTTGGCTTGCGAAATTTTAAAACCTTTATTCGTTTTCACTATATCAAGACCCAAATAATGCTTAATTTCCCCTAAATTTCTAATCCTGAACTTTTTCTGTAATCTATAAACAATATCATTTGCTTCTTGTTCAGTTTTAGTTATAATTTCTATGTGATCCGTCAATAACAGTAATAGAGAAATTAAACCATCTTTTTCTCTTCGGAACAAACAAGGATCATCTATATCAGCTTTAAAACCTATTGAAACTAATTCCTTTACAATTCATTTATTCCATTCATAACCGGATTGCTTTAGACCATAAAGACTTTTCTTTAATTTCCAATAATCAGTTTTTCCATCATCCTTTAAACCTAATGGCTTTTTCATATAGATGGTATGTTGTAAAAGTGCATGTAGATAATGCAGTTTCAACATCTACATGGTTTATTTTACATTTATTCTTAGCTTCCCAAACTAATGCTGCTCTCAATGTATTTGCTCTCAGACTAGGTGCAAACACTTCATCATAGTCCTTATCTGACTGACCAAATCCTTGAGCAACTAATCTTGCTTTATGGGTAATAGTCCCATCCACACCGGTCATTAACTTATACACTCATTTGCAACCTATTGCATGCTCACCTGGTGGTAACTTTACATCCTCATACACCTCTAAATCTTTTAACGATTTTAACTCCCTATTCATAGCTTCCTACCAAGCTACCTGATCCTTTGTAGGATACAGTTTTATTTCATTGAAGTTAGAAGGTTCTGTATTAACCTGACATACAATGCTTGCTTGAAATCTGTCAGGTGGATGTCTCTCCCTAGTTGACCCCCTAGGCAACTCAGTACATGTTGTTGGCATGTCCTCTTCCTTTACCTCCCTTATCAAATCCTCATCTTCTACAGTTATAGAGGGTTCTTCTATTGATGATTCCTCCATTGAGGATTTCTCCACTATCTTATCATCAATATTATTATCATTAGAATTATTGGTAAACAATGAAGTCTCAACAACAACATTATCCTGTTCCTTACTATATTCCTGTTCAAGCTTTCTCCAGCCAACATGCTCCAGAAATTTAGCACTTGCACTACAATATACATTAGTAGTATCTGGCTCCCAAAATCTAAATGATCTATGATTAGCTTCATAACCTACAAAATATAATTGTCTCGCTCTATGTTGTTTCTTTTGCCTTACTTGTGTGGGAATTTGAACCCATGCTGGGGTTCCAAATGTATGTAAATAACTGAGATCTGGCTTTTTTCCATTCCAACGAATAAATGGTAATTCACTAGTCGTTGAATTCACTATGTTATTCAAAACATGGTTAGCACACATTATTGCTTCACCCCGAAGTTTCTCTGATAAACCAGAATCCTAAATCATAGTCCTAGCCATAGCCTGTAATGTTTGTCCTCTACGTTCAATATATGAGTTACGTTGTGGTCTATAAGGAGCAGAACGCTTATGTTCAATGCCAGCTTTCTGTAACATGTCTTCAAATTTTCTATTGGAAAATTCAGTACCATTATCTGTCACCAAGCTAATAAGTTTCTGTTTCTTTTTCCTTTCAGCAAATTTTAGCCAGTTTACAAAATGCTGGTATGTTTCTGTCTTCGTTTTCATTAAATAACAGAAACCGTATCAGGAAAAATGATCAATGATACTTAATATGTAACAGGCTCCACCTAAACTAGGTTTCTTAGGTCCAATAATATCAGCAAAAACAATCTCTAACGGTTCACTTGTTTTGAATACATTTACCCTATTTGCAGGAGTTACCTTGCTTTTTTCTTAATTGCAAACATTTCAATTTAAATACTTTTATAAGGTTTTAATTTTATACCATTAGATAACTCAACAGTTTTCTTTAGCATTTTGAAATTTATACGTCCCATACGTCTATGGAGCAGATGAATACATTCATCATGAGGCTTTTTATTCTCATAAACTGAGTTAGCATTAATTAATGGATTATCATGTATAATAAATAAACCGTTATCCAATCTTGCAGTAACGTTTTTACCCTGTTTTTCAATTAAACATTTATCTCCCTGAAAAGTTACAACAAATCCTGCTTTTACCGTTGCTCTTACAGATAGCAAGTTAAATATTAGTCTAGGTACATATAACATTGGTAAACGTTCATTAATACATGAACAATATGCAGTACCTTCTGCAGATGCTCTCAATTTCCATCCATTAGCTAATGATACGTGCTGTTTACTCTGTCATGTTAACAAACCTCTCTTTACTTTTAGTTATACACTGCGATACTCCACTGTCAACTACCCATATATCATGGTTTACAGTTGTAGTTGTACTTGATATGGTTAAACTAACATCTTTCTAAGCTCTCTGTATATTAATAGCATTCTATTTCTTACCCTTTTTACAGTATCTGGCTATATGACCTTTAGCCCCACAAGAAAATCATTTCCTAACAATGTAGGCAGTTGAAGACAGTTTTTCTTCCTGTGGTTGTCTTTCTCTCAGTTGACTTCTATCTTGCCTTCTTCTTGACTCTTCTAACAGTCTTCCAGTTATGCCAGCCAATGTAAGTTCATCTCTGTTTAAAACTTCCAGTGAAGACACATAATCATCATAAGTTTCATCCAAAGAAGAAAGAATGATGTAAACTTGATGCAATTCCAAGAAAATCAGCTCCTTTTCTTGTAGTTCTTGTAAAGTCCTTTTCATAAACTCCAAATGAGCTAAGATATTGCCACCTTTTATAAGATGAGCTCTAAACAATTTGTTAGTGGTTCCCAAAGTGGGCGGTACTGCCACCTGGGGGGCGGTGGGATGCCTTAGGGGGGCGCTAAGAGGCAAGGAGGCTGGCAGTGGGGTTCTAAGAGGCAAGGGGGGCATTTGAGGCACCGGCCCTGTAGGTTCACTCATTGACTGTAGCACCACTGTGGAGCCGGTGCCTCCAATGCAGAAGCGGTGGCATGTTATGTGCTGCTGCGGCTGCGTTCGATGCACTGCCCCCTGCCACCTCTTAGCACCCCTCTGCTGGCCCCCTTGGGGACGCTAAGAGGCGGCAGGAGGGCGTTCGAGGTACCGGCTCCGGAGCGGTGCTACAGTCAATGGGTGAACCTGCAGGGCCAGCTGGCACCTCGAACGCCCCCCTGCTGCCTCTAAGCATCCCCGAGGGGTCCAGCAGAGGGGCACTAAGAGACGGTAGAGGGGTGGCGCATCGAACGTGGCCACGGCGGCACATAACATGCCACCACTTCTGCATTGGAGGTGCTGGCTCCGGAGCGGTGGTAGTCAATGGGTGAACTGGCACCTCAAATGCCCCCCCGCTGCCTCTTAGCACCCCTCTGCCGGCCCCCTTGGGGATGCTAAGAGGCGGCAGGGGGACGTTCGAGGTGTTGGCCCTGCAGGTTCACCCATTGACTATAGTAACGCTCTGGAGCCAGCGCCTCGAATGCGGCAGCACATTGGGAAAAGCCGCCGCCACCACTTTCCCAAAGTGCCGCCGCTGTCGCATTCTGTCTGTCTGTCTGTCTATCTGTCTGTCCGTCCATCCATCCAAAAGATCTGTTTGTTTGCCTGCCTGCCTGTCTCTCTCTCTCTCTATCCATCCATGTTCGAAGCGCCGGTCCCGCAGGCACATCGGGAAAGTAGAGCAAAGCCAGTCTTGAGAGGGAGAGAGAGAAAGAAAGAGAGAGACCTGATGCATCAGATTGAATGAGCCTAGTTTAAACTGAGGCCCTTTTCCATATTGAAACATCTTTGCCAGCACATTGAAACCTCTTTGGCTTCTATTAAGGGTTTTGTGGACGAAACATGGTCAAGACTATCAGGAAGCTCCCACATTTTATTGAGGTTTTAAACAGGATCCATTGGACCAGATGTCCACCCTAAAAATTACTTTTCCCCAATGTATTATAGTGCCAATTCTGAAGAAGGCAAAACCAAAATGTACTGGTAAATTACAAGGAGAACACACACACACACTCCCTTCTAAACCTGCTGGAGCAGGTGATTAGACTAGAATAGATATTATCTTTCTCCTCCCTCTCTCCCTTCTTTATTTCTTTTTCTTTCTGTCTCTTCCTTCTATCCCCCCTTCTTTGTCGGTCGCTTTTTCTTGCTTTCCCTTTTTCTTTTCTTCCTCTCTCTCTCTTTTCTCTCTCTTTCCCTCTCTCAGGCTCACCCCTTTAGATCAGGGTCGCCAAACTTTTGGACCTCAGGGACCACCAAACTCATAATTTTAAATCCCGGAGACCACTAATATGAATTTTGATTGACGGTGGCTTTTTGGAGTTGGTGTGTGTGTGTGAGAGAGAGAGAGAGAGAGAGATCTGCTCCAACCTTTCTCTTTCCCTCTCTCACATACAAACAGACAGGGATGGGATTTAGACCCCTGATCTAAAGCTGTCAAAACTCCAAAAACAGATCAAGTAGCTCTGGGGAGACCAGTCATAAATTAGAACACTTGCTAAACAACTGGCCATTAAGTGAGGACCACTTGTATTTGGTTTGCCAGTCACCTGGCTATGCCCACCCAGTCACATGACCAGAAAGCCATGCCCACCCAGTCACGTGACCAGCAAACCACACCTTCAAATTAGGCCATGCCCACAGAAATTTGAATCCCCCCCCCTGGGTGGGGGGCACCAAGGATGAGTTTGTAGCACGAAGGGGGCGGTGGACCGAAAAAGTTTGGGAACCATTGGTTTACGTGTAAGGTGTATGTATGCACCCACACTATCTCAAACATAAATCCTCTTAAAAATGTCTCAATATCTAGCAGCAGATTCTTCACCACAAATATGAACTAACTGCTGATCACTCAGTGTCAGTCCAATTATACTAAGAGCTTTTTCATTATCCCGGTTAAAGTCAGCTATTTTCTTTTTATCTTCATCATTCAATGGGTCCCAAGCTGTTACATCCAGTGGACTATTAACTACAGTCCATAATCCGTCTTTACGCAGAAGTAGGCTGCACTTCATAGACCAGGAAAAATAGTTTGTTCCATTCAACCGGGTTATCTGGGATATACTGGTTTACTGTTCTTGTGCCATTTGTAGTTTAACAATAAACCGCAATCAGCTGGCTGAATATGAAACTGTATATTCACACTGATTCTCAATATTTTTCTGGGCCAATGTTATGATATATACAGAATAACCCTTGAGTAACAAGGATATGCACATGGAAATGTTTAAGAGAATAGTTATGAATAATTATTCAGCCACACAAGATACACTAAATTGAGTTAAAGTTTACTTTAAGAAATAGCACAGTCCAATAAACGGTCCAGGTCATATATGTTTAACAGTCCAAAGAATATCCAATTATAAAGTCTTCTTACCGGTTGCCTTTGTCATTTACAGTAAACAAAGATATCAAAGTATAAGCACAACATAAATACAACAGATAACCTTAGATAGCAACAGAATGTCAGAGAGACAGAATGTCAGAGAGACAGAATGTCAGAGAGAGCAAGCTATGATCTCTAGCTCCCTCTTATGGTAATTCGCAATATAATCAACCAATTGGAATCAATACAGTGATTTTGTCTTAAAGCTACAAACTTACATTGTTGGTTTATATATTGCAAACCCAACTAATTGGTGGACAGATTTCTAACAGGGGCCGTGGCAAGGGTGGGCATGGCTAGCTCGAAGTCACTCGTTGAGGCTCCATGTCAACTCATAAAATATTTCTATGGTCTTTTTAGAGTTGCTAACAGAAAGGGAGGGTGGAGCAATGCGGCAACTTGCAAACTAAAAGTGCATTCCATAAATGCTTTCAAAGATAGTTTCTAGGTGACTGAAGTTTCTGCCGCACAAATATCTAAGTGGAGAACCTGATTGATGACTCTGGGCTATGGAGGTGTCCCATTGGAGAATAGGAATTATGATACATCCAGGGGGTGGAGGATAACCAGGGTCAAGGGTGACAATGAATGATGTGTCTCAGAGTTGGCTACACCCAGACAATGCTGGACATGTTAACTCCCAATAAATCCTTTTGAAGTTTTAGAAGTTTGGCTCGAGACTCATTTAAATGGGGGTAACTGCCGGAATCCTGATAGCTAGCCGAGATATCCTGACACTCTGTTTTCTTGCTCCTGCAGCCCTCTGCCAGAGAAAACGGAGTGCGCAGCTGTCATGGCCAAAAATGGAGGCCTGGAGGGCCTTGCATGCCCCCCACGAGCTCCGTTTTCACTGGCAGAGGCCCCACGGGCTGATCCGTCGCTGCTTCCAGGATGGCTACATGGGCCAGATCTAAGCACCCCGCGATCCGGCCCCCAGGCCTTGAGTTGGACACCCCTAGTCCAGGCGGACATTGGAGATGGGGTGGGGTGGGGTCAGAGACAAAGGTGGGCTTCAGGTCTATCTTTTGTTGCTCTCCTTTCAAGGAATGTACCCTGAAGGTCCAGGAGGGGAAGTTCAAGCTCCAAGATCTGCTGGTGGTGCCGATGCAGAGAGTCCTGAAGTATCACCTCCTGCTCAAAGTGAGTCATTTTCCACCTTCCAGAGGGATGGAAAATGCAGATACATTTCTGGAGTGGGCAAGTGGGCTTCAGTCAGTCAGAGCATCCCAGGTCAGGATTACAGAACTGGAAGGGGTCTTGGAGGTCTTCTAGTCCATCACCACCACCACCCCCGCTCAAGCAGGAGACCTGATACCATTCCAGACAAACGGCTGTTCAATCATCATCATCATTTAACGACTCCATAATCCCTTGCGGGGTGGAGTCTGGGCAACTGATTGGAGCTAGCAGAGCGTTTAATGGCTGGATGCCCTTCCTGTCACCAATGCGGAGTTTGTTCAGCAGATACATTCTCATTGTGCCCAGATCTACTGGAATCTGGATCTCTACCTAGGATCGAACTCACAGCCTTCTGATATGGAGGCGAGCAGGGGTGGGATTCTACCAGTTCCGTACACTTCTGTAGAACCGGTTGCTCTGAAAAGCAGCAAACAGAGAGCATACATAGAAACGGTTCTATGTCTGCTGCTGTTTTGGACCACCTGCCCGCCCGGGCTCTTACCTGACTTTTATTTCCTGCTTTTTCAACCGTAGCTGCTTTGCATGACTCAGTTGCAGTTGAAGAAGCAAGAAAAAAGGGCTTTTTCAATCACTGCACACCCGCGCACAGCGCTGCTCAGCCGTCCAGGCAGCTAGCTGACGACGATACGTGTGCGCAGCGCACTGAACCTGTAGTTACATCGGTCGGATCCCACCCCTGGAGGCGAGAGTTTCACCTCTAGGCCACCGCAGCACTCACAAATGGCTCTTCAATCTTTGCTTAAAAACCTCCAGTGATTGAGCAGCCACAACTTCTGGAAGCCATTCCACTGATTGATTATTCTTAATGTCAGGAAGTTCTCGAGTGGATCTCTATTTGATTAGTTGCCACCCGTTGCTTCTTGTCCTGCTTTCAGGTGCTTTGGAGAATGAGAGCTGCAGCAAACTGCTGGCTCGTATCGAACTAGGTATCCACAAGGACACCTAGATTGCTCTCAGAGTTACTATTGTTGAGCTAGATTCTGTACCTGTGCATAAAACTTTAACATTTCTCACCACTGAAATGCATTTTGTTGGCTAGGGCCCAGTGTTCAAATCTGTCAAGATCCTTCTGTATTTTGAGCCTATCTTCTGGAGTGTTGGCTGTTCCTGCCAGCTTGGTGTCATCTGCAGATTTGATGACTTCCCTTTCTATCCTCTGATCTAAATCATTTATGAAGATCAATATCAAGAGTATTGGGTCTAAGGCAGAACCTTGGGTACCCCACTGCTTCCTTCTCTCCATGTAGATAGATGTAGCTCCATTAAGGACTACATGCTGAGTGCCGTTGGTCTGCCAGTTAAGAATCCATCTGGTGTTGATGCTGTCTATCCCACAGTTTTAGACCTTGCCAAGAAGTAGGCTGTGGTCTCCTTTGTCAAACGCCTCACTGAAGTCCAAGTAAATTATGTAGACATCGTCCTGCTGGTCACTTCGTCATTTTGTCAAAGAATGCACTACTGTTTGTCTGGCATGATCTGGTTTTGGCTCCTACAACATAACAGATTGGGACATCTCCTAAATGCCGACTCCAGTTGGGTCGGTAGAACCAACAGCCAGGCCCAGGCTGCCCACGTGCCTTCTGGAGCCCAGATGAGATCCAGAGGCTCTGCATCGGGTGGGGAGAGCTGCGCCTCAGGCAAGGGGGCAGGTGTCCCCAGATGACCTTTCAGACAACTTCAGCCTTGTGCCCCCATGCCCAGGGTTCTTCCCTGTGCAAATGCTTTTGGTTCCACCCAGAAATTAATAATGCAATTATTTTCACAAACCTTGATTAATTCTGGCATGTTTGTTCAAGCTTAGACCAAATCATCTGATTCTGCATGTGTCGTTTCCCCCCACCCCTGCCTACCCGCCATTATTCTTGGGACAAGCAACTCCAACCCTTGCCCCAAAGGTGCTTTTTTCAAGAGGCAACTGGACTTCTTGGTTTTTCTTTGAAGACATTTCACTTCTCATCCAAGAAGCTTCTTCAGCTCTGACTGGATGGTGGCGAATGGAAGGATTTATACTCCTTGCAGGTGGTCATTTGCATCCTTTGAGAGGGGTATTGAGGCAGCTTGGAAGTTTATCTGTGTCCTTAGGGTCACCTGAGTGGTGCAAATGCGTGTGGAGCCTTCTTGGAACTGTTATAGACTGGAGATAGATGATGGCGTATCCCCCTCTGTTGCACCACTCAGGTGACCCTGACAACACAGATAAACCTCCAGGTGGCCTCAATGACTTTCTAAAAAGGATGCAAATGACCAGCTGTCTGCAAGGAGGATAAATCCTTCCATTCGCCACTTTTTCTTGGATGAGAAGCAAAACGCCTTAAAAGGAAAACAAGGAAGTCCAGTTGCCAGTTGAAAAAAGCCCCTTTGGGACAACCAGGACCTGGATGGCTGAGGACCTCCACAGACAACTCCATCCCTTGTTTCTTGGCAGGGCCTCTCCTGCCACCTACTCCAGTGGCCTTGAACCCCTCATATGGCGAGGTGGAGCAGGAAGCAGCCAGGCAGGCAGTGGATACAGTAATACAGGATGATGGTTTGTCTTCTAGGAGCTGCTCAGCCACTCGTCCGACCGGCCAGAGAAGCAGCAGCTGAAGGAAGCATTGGAGGCCATGCAGGTGGGGTCCCGGGGGAGGTCTTTGGGGCGGGGCACAGCCTAGCCTCTGAGCCGCTTTGCTCAGCCTGGCTTGGCCGTGCTCTGCTTCCGGGTGAAGGAGGCTGAGCCCAGAAGCAGACCCATCTTTCTGCTCTCGGAGCGGATCCCTGCCCAGCGCTTTCGGCTTGCGATGCCACTGACCGGCCCCTTCTTCGCCTCCCAGGACTTGGCCATGTTCATCAATGAAGTCAAACGGGACAAAGAAACCCTGAAGAAAATAAGCGAATTCCAGAGCTCCATTGAAAACCTGGTAAGGGCAAAGGAGCCACGTGGGCTCCGAGTGACAAGCGGCAGGGAGCGCCCCCCCCCCCCCCGGTCCCCTGTCCACTCCGGAAGCCCCGATGGCTCTGGCCATCCCGGTGGCTCCTCAGTCAAGAGATTGGGTCTCCTGTAATGGCTGCTGCAGCAATTGCAAACTACTTTAGCCAGCCGAAGGGACGGTGCCAACTGGAGCAGGCTCCAGGGCTGGGCAGTCCCCACTCTGGGCTGTGCAACGAGGGGCCTGGCACTGCCCCAATGGGGGGGGGGGTCACAGCTGTTGAGCAGGGGCTCTGATGCCTGAGACCATGGCAGGCTGAAAGGGATCGCTGGGCTAAGACAGGCGCGCATGGGAGGATGCCTGGGGGGGGTCAACACCCAAGAGGAAAGGGGACACCAACCCCCCCCCCCCCCCGTGCTCTCTGGTCTCACCCAGATGTTCATTTGCCTGCTCACAGGTCACCAGACCTGGATCGCACCCAGGAAGGGGCTTCACTGCCATCTACTCCCCGAAGTGCCCAGTTCCCCTTTTCGCCACTTTGGAGTCTTTGTGGTTAGTGGAGATTTGGCCCCTTTAAACCTTTGTCCCCTTTTCCCACAGCCGGTGAAGCTGGAAGAGTACGGGCGGCCAAAGATCGACGGGGAACTGAAGGTCCGGTCCATCATCAACCACACAAAGCAGGATCGGTGAGTCAGCCAAGCAGGAAAAGCCTGGCTGAGCAGAGACCTCCAAGGGCAACACGGCTGCAGGTGGCTGAGTTCCCAGGACACGCTGGGTTGAGCGGGTTGCCTTCCAGAGGCAGGAACCCCACCCATGGCAGCCCATTCAGCAAACCAGGGAGGGTTAGCATCATGTATGAAGGCAACGGCCTTCCTTCCTTTCCCCTTTCCTTCCTTCCTCCCTCTTTCCCTCTTTCTCATCCTTCTTCCTTCTCTTTCTTCTCCCTCCCTTCCCCCCTTCCTCTCCCTCAGTCCTGGCAGATGCAGATTCCTCTTTTGTGTGTTTGCCCCCTGGGTTCCGGCACCCGGAGTGAGGAGGATCTGGCTCCCCTTGTGCCAGGCCCTCCTGTCCTCTCCTTCCCCAGGACCCCCTTTCCCTGCTAGAGAGCAGCAGCAACAAGGCAAGGGAGCTCAGGGCTGTCCTTATCTGCCAGATGAGTTGAGCCCACCTGTTGGCCTCTTCAGCAGCTGCCCTCCTCCTGGAAGTGGGTTCGAGTCGGGGGCTTGAGGAGACGGACCCTCTGCCTCCCCTTCCTGCATTAACAGGGAAGACCCTGGCCTTGGCTCATCTCCCCCCCCCCCCCAAAAAGGCTAGACTAAGGCAAAAGGCTGGCGCTGCCTGGACTCCCCTGTCCTTCTTGGGGGCCACTTAGAGGATGATGGCTGCCCTTGGCACCAGCCATGTGCCAAGCCTCCCAGGCATTCCTGGCCCTGCCCTGAGCCCCATGGCAGGCGGTGGAAGTGGTTTTTAAAGGGGCCCCAGGAAGAGATGAGGAGGAGGGCCTTTGCGGGATCTTGACTCCCAGGGAGCCAACTGCAACTTCTTGGGCCCAGAACCTGGCCACACTGGCTGGAGATGATAAACCGTCTGCACCAAGGCCTCCAGTTGGGACATCTAGGCCCAAGCTGTCCCTGTTCGGCTGGCATGGTTCTCCCAGGAGGAGACGGGGGAGGATGGGAGCCCCTTCCCCAAGGCCTGGGGGAGAGGGAATGTGCAGACATGGTTGCTGAGGTTTCCTCTTCTGATTCTGGGACAGGTATTTGTTTTTGTTTGATAAAGTGGTGATTGTCTGCAAGAGGAAAGGCTACAGCTACGAGCAGAAAGACATCCTGGAGCTGCTCTGTTACAAGATGACCGATGACCCCACCAACAACAAGGACATCAAGAAGGTGGGCACCTCCCTCCCTTCCCCCTCTTTTTTCTCCCTTCCCTTCATGGCCAGGAGGGAGAGCACAATTGGCGTCTCCCTGTGGGCAACCTTGCCTGATGATGCTCCAAGGGGCTATAGAGGGCCAGCCCCAGAAGGACACTGGGGTGCTCAGGCTGCCCAGGGGCTGGAGGCTGTTGACTTCCCCATTCTCCAGGGGGCAGGGGGTGTCCTTGTGCTGCGTGGGCCCTTTAGAGAAATCACAGTTCCATCACTGGGGGGCTTTGCCAGGATGCTTATGTCCTTTGGCAAGCTGGCCTGGCAACGGCCCGTCTCATGCCACATTCGCCACAAGGAGAAGCCTCTTTTCTGGAAGAAGCTGCCAACCAGGGTTCTCACATGGACAGTAGCTGCTTGGAGGTGCAGATCCAGAAAGAGGGCCCTCTGAACATCTGGCCCACATGGGGGCTGTGGGGATGGGGAGAAAGGGTGCCCCTTGTCTTAGAGTCTGAACAGGTGGAATTTGGAGCTTGTGGTAACCGTGTCTCCCCTTCGCTTCCTTTTTGCTTCTCAGTCGCATGGGAAAATGGTAAGCTGTCTCTACCGATTCCGATTCTTTTGCTGCTGCTGTAATAATCCTGGACAGGGCTGAGTGGGCATCGTTTAGGGGCTGCAGTTAGTGCAGGAAGGCTTACAAGCAGCCCTGTGAGGTGGGCTTGCCTGACAAGGGCGAGTGGAGCAGAGAGGGCGGAAGCATCTTTGAAAGCGAGGCAGCCTCCTCCTGGACTCCTGGCAGCCTCTTTCATGCTGCTGGCAAAGAGAAGGAAGATAAGCCCTGCCAGCCTCTGCTTTTGCCCTCCCAGAGCCGACACTCAATTCCCAGGCCTTGTGGCCAGGAACGGAGGGCAGCTGGCCAAGCTTGATGCCTCTGGTGCTGCGACTCGGCCGCCCAAGGGTGCCTCTTAAGGGCAGATTTCAGGGTGGGGCGATGGCTTCCGCACACACACATACCCCGGCCCTCCCTGGCCTGCACCGGCTTTGGGTTTCTGCTGCCTCTGCGTCCACTTCATCCTCTCCCTCTCTCTTTCCCCACAGTGGTCTTACGGCTTCTACCTCACTCACCTTCAAGGCAAGCAGGGATTCCAGTTCTTTTGCAAGACGGAAGAGATGAAACGGAAGTGGATGGAGCAGTTTGAAATGGCGATGTGAGTAGTCCGGGCCCAGGCCGAAAGGCTGCATGATCAAGAAGCCAGCAGGCATGGCCGGCTCCGGCTGGCAGTCTGACCCAGGCGTTGGCACAGGGGATGCACGGGCAGGACTAAGTTGTGCCATGTGGCCTGGCCCTGAGCATCAAAGGGGACCCTCTTCACAAGACCCGAACTGAGTGGGGCTCCTTTTCTTTGCCCAGATCCAACATCAAGCCCGAGAAGGCCACGGCGAACAACCACCAGTTCCAGATGTTCACCTTTGACAAGACCACCAACTGCAAAGCCTGCAAGATGTTTTTAAGGTGAGCGTTCTTCCTTCTTCAGGCACCGACAGAATCCTCCGATGGTGCTGCTCTTTTTACTGTAAAGCTGCATGATTATGAAAAGGCTGGCAGCCGCAGTGCCACGGGCAGCCTGGCAGCCATGTGGCTTCTTGGCACACCGAAGCAGGGGAGGTCTTGGCCCAAGCAGCCCCTGGGCTGCCATATGGCAAACGGCACCTGCTTTGGAGCCCACCTCTTCCAGGGCCCCACCAGCAGCTCCCCGAATGCAAAGCACCCTGTGTTGCTGGCCAGGGTCCATGATGGCCACAGCTCTGCCATCTTCCAAGAGCCACGCCTGTGTGGGCTGCCAAGGAATTGGTTCTCAGTGCCCCCCAGACGGAGCAGAGAGTCTCTGCCTGGATTCTCCCCTCCACCCCAGAAATCTGGTGGGCCTCCCATGCGCTCAGTTTTGAGGGGGTGTCTCCGCACTCTGATGTCACCAGCCTGTCTCCCCATGCATGGCCAGCATGCTAAGCCCAGGGAAAGGGATGCAGGCGAGGACCAGAGGAAAAGGCAGCTGGGGGGCAGCAGGAGGGGTGA
The DNA here is from genome assembly GCA_023653725.1 of Bungarus multicinctus. Lineage (NCBI taxonomy): Eukaryota > Metazoa > Chordata > Lepidosauria > Squamata > Elapidae > Bungarus > Bungarus multicinctus. Next base: position 19,006,443 of record CM042845.1, on the reverse strand, counting down.
GTAGGAAATGTGGCAGTTGAAAGCTTGAGGATCAGTCATGTCCAGCTTTTTTCACTGCCGTTGTAACTTTGATTAACCGGCATTCGTCAAGGGCTGCCTGCTTATTTAAATGATCCAGGGATACCCTAGAAAGACAGGATGCAAGAGCTGGAAGGGATTTGGGGGAACCACTTGCTCCACCCTCCAGCCCAGTGCATTCCCTCTGCCCCTCTCCCTCTAAGTGCCCAGTGGGGGTATTTCCGCCCAGGACCCTTCATGGCCTGGTGAGAGTGCGATAGCCAAGCCCAGTGTGGGACTGGCAAGGCCCCTCATGCAGAGCCAAAGTGCCCCAGGGCTGAGTCCACGGATCCAGACCCCCCATGTGACTTCTCACCTGGCACCCAATTGGGTTGAAGACCATTCTCCGGCCATTTAGGCAACTTAGGCAGATATGGGGTGCAGAGCAACCCAGAAAACGGCTCTGTTGGGTAGCCGTTTGGGGCAAGGCCAGCAGTGACCCAGCAGGGTGGCTACAAGAGGGGGCCGCAGCGGCTCAGGGCTTTCTTCCCTGGCTGGCCTCAATGGAGGGTCTCTTTCTTGGCTCTGGGCCCCCAGTGTCACGGCTGCCTTCGATGGGGGTGGGCTCTGAGCAGCTCTGCGTCTGAGGAAAGGTGCCTTCCGGTATCGGGGAGCCTCCCCTGGGCCTGCACCAAGGGGCTCCCCAGGGGTGCAACCTGCTGGACGGAGGGTGACCCCCAGGGGTTCAGCTCTAGGCAGACATGCTGGGCCAGCAGCGTCTCTTTCCACAGGGGAACCTTCTACCAAGGCTACCAGTGCCTGAAGTGCAAGGCAGGCGCCCACAAGGAGTGCCTGGAGGTCATCCCACCCTGCAAATTCAGTAAGTGATCCACACATATGGAGGCACTCCCCCCCCCGCCCCATCAGACCTTGCAGAACTGCCCGCTAGCCCAGAAAAGAGGGCAGGGCTGTGTCTGCTACCAAGGAGTCTGTTGTCCTGATGTCCCCAGGTGAAGCAGAGAGCCTGGGCTGACCACTCCACTGCCCCAGGAAAGTCTGGTGGGCCTTCCATGGGACAGGCTTGGAGTGGTGCTCTCCAAACCAGAACACGTTTCCCTGCAATAAAAGGGATGGTTCATGAGCTGCGGTGGCGCAGTGGTCAGAGTGCAGTACTGCAGGCTACTTCTGCTGACTGCTGGCTGCCAGCAATTTGGCAGTTCAAGTCTCCCCAAGCTCAAGATTGACTCAGCCTTCCGTCCTTCCGAAGTGGGTAAAATGAGGACCCAGATTGTTGGGTGCAAATAGGCTGACTCTGTAAACCGCTTAGAGGGGGTTGGAAAGCACTGTGAAGCGGTATATAAGTGCTATTGCTAGGAGGGAAGGAGGGAGGGAGGGGAAGGAAGGAAGGAAGGAAGGAAGGAAGGAAGGAAGGAAGGAAGGAAGGAAGGAAGGAAGGAAGGAAGGAAGGAAGGAAGGAAGGGGCAGTGGTGTCACAGTGGTTGAAATGCAATATTGCAGCCTAATTCTGCTCACTGTCAGGAGTTCGATCCTGACTGGCTCAAGGTTGACTCAGCTTTCCATGGGTAAAATGAGGACCCAGATTGTTGGGGGCAAGAGGCTGATTCTGTAAACCGCTTAGAGAGGGCTGGAAAGCAATATATAAATCTATGGCTATTGCTATTTGCTCCAATGGCTGCCTGTTGAGCCTGGTGCCCTGCATCTTGCGCTGGGCTGCTGCATCCCGAGAACTTGTCTCCGTGGGCTTCTTTCTCAGGGGCAGATAGAAGAGCTGAGGCCGCCCCCCCCACCCGGACACCTTCCTTATTGGGGGTCCTCGTCAGCCTCTCACTTGTCCCAGAAGGGCAGAGCAGCTGTGGAGACACGTCCCTTCTGCAACTGTTCAGAGGATATTGCATGTCATAAATGGTTTTGCCCTCCTGTAACACCACCATCATTTAACAAACATATTTGTAACTCTGAAAAGGCGGTCTAAATATTGAAAGTAGGTCAAAAGGGGAGGGGAGAGGAAGGGGAGAGAATTTGGAATAGCAAGAAATGAGCAGGGGGAATCCAGGTGGTCTTGAGATCTGCACGCACAAACTCACCAGCTGAGCTGCTCCTCTTAGGTGGTTTCTCCATTAACCAACCACTTTTTAATGTTGCCTTCTAGGTTCTCCTGCTGAGCAGGTAAGAAATGTGGATTTTCTTCCTTCTTCTCTGGGGTTAGGGAGCAAAGTGCCAGGCGAAGACATCGGGCTCACCTTTCCCCCAGGCCCCTCCCGCCCTTTTCTTAGATGCAAGACTGAGGTCTTGGTGGGTCCTGAGACGGGGACCCCTTTTCTTGGCTCTCTTTTCTTCCCCGATTTGAATGCCGGGGGGGGGGGGGGGGGGGGTGTTGCAGCTCAGAATCCAAACTGTCGCATCTCTGCAAGGCCTTTGCTGGTGGTGGGGGCCTTTGGGGGGGGTCAGTTCTAAGAGCAAGAATAGATCATAGTGTGGACAAAAAGATTCCAGGAGATTGAAACTTCTTTCTTTTTACTTCTGGACAGGAATCACTGAATCTGGGTAAGCCTCCTCCTCCTCCTCTTCTTACTCTTACTCCTACTCCAAGACTGTAGCCAGGCAGTTTCCTGGTTGGTGCTTAAGAAGAAAATCTGGGTTTAATAGTAGAAAAGTTTCAGACAGAACCAGGGTGATTGCGAAATACGGTAGGCAGAGATGCCTGCGTGGTTGCAGCTGCCCGGGGGCACTTGAGGGCCTGGATGTCCCCTCACAGGCACGTCGACCGGGCTGCTCCCTGCCAAGCAGCAAACAGGGAGAAGCAGAGCAGATGCCTGGGCATCACAGTGCAGGAGGCAGGATGGGGAAAGGAGAGGGTAAGCAAGCCGCTACTTTCTGTTGCAGGCAAAGCTATGCCTGCCAGGGTCATGCAGATGCCTTTCCCTTGACATGCTGGCACAGCTACCCAGCAGGAAAGACTTCAGAAGGACAGCAGCTCTTACTTGCCTGCTAGAAAATCATCATCATCCTCTTTTCATGATCCCTTGTGGGTGGAGTCTGGGCAACTGAATGGCGATGAGTGTTTACTGGCTGGATGCCCTTCCTGTCGCCAGTGGGGAGTTTTGTTCAGCAGATACATTCTCCTTGTGCCCAGAGAGAGAAATATCTGCCTCTACCTGGGATCGAACTCACAGCCTCCTGATTATGAGGAGAGAGCGCCACCTCACCACCCACTTGCCTGTAGAAAATGTGCTCCTTAAATCAAAAAGCAGAGTTAATACTCGGTGCAGTTTGTCCCTTTGAAGATTTGTGCTGGTGGTGTGAGACGTTCCTGTAAGGGAGTAGGGTCTAGTGCAGCAGATGAAGCCAACCGCCCAACCACCCCTTCCAAATACTGCAGTTGGCTGACCTCTTCCACATTATATTATTTCATTATTTTAATAAGCAGCCTAGAAAAACAATAAGGGAGAGCAGATGTATTCTTAAATTAAAAAAATTAAGTTCATTGTGTACCTTCTCTGCAGCCAACAATTTCCAAGTAAGCCCATCTGAAGTTCCCCCCTCCCCCGCACACACAAAGTCTTTAGTTAAGTCTACTCCAAGCGCAGGGGGGGCAGCTGCTCCCAGGTGGAAGCTCTCCTTTAAACAACCTTTTTGTTCAAGGAGCCAAAAAGTGATAGTGGACACTCTTGAGCACTTGTTAAGAAAGAGCTGGATGCCTAGGCGGATTCCTGGGGAGCTGAAGGCCTGCACTCTGCCCCTTCCCCATGGCCCCTGCCCAGAAATTGGCAGCTCAGGGCAAGATGGGCCCTCCTTCTGCACCGGACACTGGGCACCTCCTGCAGGGGGGCATTGAGAGGCCCGGAAGTCGGAAGCCCCTCTGACAGAACTTAACAGAACAACAGAGTTGGAAGGGATCTTACGGCTCTCCCAGGTTGCCACCGCCTTGGCTGAGAGATCCATCAAGGCCCCTGCAAAGGTTTCTGCCTTCCTTTTTAGGACCTAAAATGGTGGCCCTCCAGAATTACCATGGCAACCCAGCTCCACCAGGGAAACCTGTGTTAACTTTCCAAATGGGTGAAGTGATTGAGCTGCTCCGAGGGGAACCGGATTCCCAGTGGTGGGAGGTGAGTGGATTCTCCAGGAATGGGCAGGGAGGACAAAAACCTTCCTCGGTTCCTTATCCACAGAATTCAGCTTTGGGCCTGCCAGGCTTTTTAACTTGAAATTCTGTATTCGGGGGGGATGAGGAGACGCTGGCTGGCTAGGACTGACGCCTCCCTCCCTTCTGCTGGGTTTATTCAACGGCCCCAGGATTTGGGACCCAGCAGCCTTGGCCAGTCTGGGATCCTGCTCTGCCATCCGCCCAGGGTGAACTCAGGAAGCCTGGCATCCTGGCTTGCGAGTCCAGCTAATCCTGTTTGCCGCACCAAATAGGAGGAAGCCTGGGCTGAGCCCCTTCCCCACAGCATCCAGGGTCACCTCTGGGCGGCCAGCAAGACCCGTTGGCTGAAGGAGTTCCATGCCCCAGGCGGTAGTTTAACCAGGTTGCAAACCCAAATCAAGGTTGTGGGAACTCAGCCCTTAGCACACTAGCTGAGCCAGCCCATTTCATTAACACATTCAATATTATAGAGACAGCATCATTGTGTCTTGTTGACTTGTGTTATGGGTGTTGTGTGAATCTTTGAGAGTGAAAACCTCCTCACTTGGGAGAGAAGAAAGAAACCTACACTTACGGAGGACAAAGGAGTCCATCATTTTGCTGCTTCTTTTATGCCCCTGCCTGGCAGGAAAGACCTGTTCTGACCTGGCTCCCAAACATGACAAACCCTCTGTAGTTACCTAGTGGTTCCCTTTATTAGGAGAGCCAGCAGCCCCAGCAAAAAGTCTGTCTCTCACACACACACACAGCAAGTCTGTTCGGCAGGGGGATGAATAGTTGTCTGGCATGCCTATTCATCTCTGCCCCCTGCCTTTTATCCCCAGAGCTGGTGAGGGGGCTTCGCTAGCAGTGGTGGCTCTTCCGTCCCAAGGACCGGCCCATAGATTTCCACTGCTCTCCTCTCCTCTGCCTTCTGTGCATCTGCACTTCCGGCACTGGACCCAGCTGTTCCTCCTCTTCCTCATCAGCCACCTCCAGACCTGGAGGCTGTTTATTCTCTAGTTGACAATAAAGTTCTTCTATTCTATTGACAATAGAATATGACAATAAAGTTGTTCTGTTCTGTTCTGTTCTGTTCTGTTCTATTCTATTCTATTCTATTCCATTCCATTCTAGTTGAGGGCTGATAGACAGCCCAGGGTCCACCTCTCTCCCTCCCTGATAGCTCCATTCCCACTTCCCCCTCGGAGCTGTGATCCCGACTCACACTTCTCCTCTTCTGATTCAGCTGCTGGAGGGGACGGTGGCTGACAGGCCACAACAGGGCCCTTGTGAGGGACTCTACTTTTTCTTCCAGGGGAGGCTCGTTGTGTCCAAGAAATCTGGCTATTTCCCCAGCTCGTTGGTCAAGCCTTGCCCAGTGGACGCGCGGGTAAGAGTCCTGGATGTACAGGAGCCACAGTCAAGGCCCTGCGCCCCTGCCGCCCCCCCCTCCCCACGTGGCTGAGTCCCCAGACGGGCGGCGGCTGCATTCAGTGGCTGACCCCTTGTTTGTTGGAGGGCGGATTCCCTGTTCCTGGCCCTGGGGGTCTTCTGCTCCACGGCTCACAGCTGAGACTCCCCTGCATGGGATGAGAATTCCCCCCACCCGAAATCGCCCCTTTGTTCCCTGCTGCAGCCTCCCAGCAGCCGCCCTCCTTCACGAGAGATGGACTACTCCACGTACCCCTGGTGAGTTGGGCGGGTGGGATTGGCTGGGCCCCTCCCCCTAATCTGGAATCTTCTCATCAGTGAGGAGATGGTGGGGGGGGGGGGAGAATACAAAGCAGCTGGGATGCAGGGGACAGTTTCTTGCCCACTGGATGCAACCAGCTCCCTCTTCAGCATCTTGTTCTTTGAAATAACCAGCACTCGGGATGTGAGGGATAATAAAATGGAAAACCCTCCAAGGGAATCATTTTTCTCCAAGCCCCGTTGACAGGTGTGCCTTGGAAGAGCTCCCCAAGCTTTGGAGAGTTGTGTTTCTGGAGGCCTTTCTTGGTTTTCTAAGACTTTCCCAGTTGCACCTGTGAAAAGGAAGAAAAAGCAGCTGAAAAATAAAACAACCCCATGTCCTGTTGGAGAGAGTTCCCCAGGGTTTCCAGCTTTGTGGACATCTGGGGGCAGATGGTTTCACAGGAGCAGCCAGCCAGCAAGCATGCATGCACAGCTCCATTTGCACAAGCAGTGTGCATGTCCACCTGCCCCTCGTGCAAATGGGTGCACGCTCGCTGGACATTTTGGCTGCCCAGTTGCAGACCCCCTCCCACGGCCCAAGGGTTGGGGACCCTTTGCTGCAAGACTTTTCCCCCCCAAGTCTTGCTCAAAACGGACAAAGAGCTTCGCCCTTCAGAAAGGATGCTGGGAAGGCTTCCTTTGGGTCAGAGCCTCTCGTGGCTTTTGCTGTGCTGTTGCCTCTTCAGCCAAAGCGGGGAGGGAGGAAGAATTATTGCAGCGGGTAGGTGAGAAGTGGCCTCCTCTTCAGTTTTGGGTCAAACCCCTTTTGGGAGGTGAAGCCACAACCTGGAGCCACAGGAGAGGGCCTCATTGACCCCAAGGTCCAGGATTTGAGGGGCTGCCCCAGAGAGGAGGGGCTCAAGCTGTTTTCCAAGGCACCCAAAGGCCAGACAAGGAATAATGGATGGAAACTGAACAAGGAGAAATTCAAGCTGGAAATAAGGAGGAATTTTCTGAGAGGACTACTAATGGAACAGAATGTTTGGGAGCTTCATCCCTGGAAACCTTCAAAAACTGGACTGCCATTGGTCAGAAATGGGGTGGGATTGCCTGCTTGAGCAGGGGATTGGACTAGATGACCTACAAGGTCCTTCCAGCTGTGCTAAGTTGTAAATTTGTAGAGGTGCACGATTGCAGATTGAGGGCAGCCGGAGAAGGACGGGTGGCTGAGGAGACTATTGGAGCGGTAGGAGCTGTGAAGGGGAAGACCGAGGGTTCCCGGGGGATTCTGGCATGAGACCAGCGTCCCAACATCAGAGGGCTGCCTGGGGGATCTGAGGGGGATCTCTCCTAATCCAGAGGGTGGGTCTTAGGTTTGCAGGCAACATGGAGAGGCAGCAGACGGACAACCTCCTGAAGCAGCACGCCAGCGGGACCTACCTGATCCGGGAGAGGCCAGCAGAAGCCGAGCGTTTTGCCATCAGCATCAAGTCAGTGGCTCGCGAAGGGCAGCCTCTCGCACCCCCGAGGGGCACGCAGGGTCTCTTCCAAAGGAGATGGGTTCACACAGACCCCAGCTAGCTTCCAGACCCGTCCCCATCTTCCTATTCCAGAGAGTCAACCATGGCTTAAGGGGTGGCCCTTTTCAACTGGCCTTGCAAACCTCTTTCCTTTCTACTTGATGAAGGACAGTTCTTGTTTTTAGAGTTCTCCAAAGAGAACTTTTCTGCTTCCAGTAATTGGTCCCCAATTAGTCTGCACCGGGGTCCTCCCTGGGAGGCAACATTCACATCTCAAGCCCCCAATGGGGAGTCTGCTTGCCCCCCCCCCCGCCCCCCAGTGGAGCAAGCTCTCAATTCCAGCATTTCAGCACATAGGGGGCACCCACCCCAGATGGGATCTTTGGCTTAAGCCCAGCTCTGCCAGCTTCTTCCATGGGGCAAATATGGAGGGGTGGTCTTTTGGATGGGAAACACTCCTGCAGTGGTCTTCTGGAACCTGTGCCCTCTCCCTTGCAGGTTCAATGATGAGGTCAAGCATATTAAAGTGGTTGAAAAAGATAACTGGATCCACATCACAGAAGCCAAGAAGTTTGAAAGCCTTTTGGTAGGTTGGTATTTTGGGAGGCAACAACAGGCCGGTCTTGGACCTGGACTTCCCGGGGGCTCCAGGGGGCTCATGGGCTCTGACCCGTCTTCTGCAGGAATTGGTGGAGTACTATCAAGCCCATTCGCTGAAGGAGAGCTTCAAACAGCTGGACACAACGTTAAAGTATCCCTACAAATCCCGGGAACGCTCGGCCTCAAGAACCTTGGCTCGATGCCCAGGTAAGGACTGTCTCCATCGTGCTGGGGCTCGCAGAGCAGATGGAGAGCTTGCAAAAGGAGCCCCCCCCTCCCCCTTTGCTCCTGCAAATGGAAGCCCTGGGGCTGCATGACTGGCATCCCCAGGCTGCCCCTTGAAGGCCCAGCCCTCACCAGTGGGTTGCTTTCCACTTGGCCTGCAGGTCTGGCCGGCCGGCAGAGAAACCCAGCAGGGGGAAGACTCCAGCTATGGGGATGGGGCACCCACCCCAGCCTTTCAGACCCAGCAGAGCAGAGCGGCCCAATTTAACCAGGGGTGGTCAGTGGCTGCTTTTCAGTTGGAGGGAGGTAATTGCAACAGACCTCCAGCTTTCCACACATACACTTCAACAGGGAGCGGCTGGGAAAGAGGATCCCCCCCAAATCTCTTTTGTTCTGTGGAAGCCCCTCTGGGTTCCTCCCTGCAGAAGCTCCGGGCAGCATCTCGACCTGTTTATGCCCGAGAAATTCTAAAACTCTACTGAGGCTGAAACGAAACAATTATAATGCCTGAATTTTGAGTTTATGTAAAGGATGCTGAGGTCCCTTTGGAAGGGGACAGGTTTTTGCCAGATCTCTCAACCTTAATGGGGAGAAAGTAAAACAACCCCCACCCCCACCCCCCAGGAGAAAGCAGGACTTCCCTGCCTTCCGCCGTGCTCTCTCATGAACGAACCGAATTTGTGCAAGCTCCCCAGCTGACCACAAAGCCCCCCCCCCCCATGGCTGAGGGGTGAGTGATGAAGGGGCTGGTCTGAGTGTGGACAAGCAGGGGGACCAATGGCCTCTGCTTGGCCAAATGAACCAGGAAACTCCATCCTGATTTTTTTATGGCTCGGGACGAGATTGCTGCGGCGGTCCTTCCTGTGTGATTCTGGCTTCATCCCCAAAACTCATTTTGAGGAGGAGGAGGAGAAAGCCTGTTGGCTGAGGCTGGTCCTGCACTTGGGTTCTCTGGGCAAGGGTGGGGGGCTTCCAAACGCCCTCAGTGGCCCTTTTGGATGCTGCCCACTTGCTCCGAGCTGCGCTCCACAGTCCAGTTGCTGGGCAGCTGCATCTGAGAGCAACTGCCTTTTAGTGCTTTAAGGAAAAAGGCAAAATCCTCCCCAGGAGCCAAGTCTGCTGGGCCTGCTCCTCTGGCCCCACGGAGGACCGGTATCCTTCCCAGGCCAATGCTTTGCTCAGTCCCCTCCAGGCGGGAGAGCACCTGGCTCCCTCTGTGAACATCGGCCTGCAGCAGGGTCTCCATCTGGGGAGGCTGATCAGCCACCTCCGTCTCCCTGCCAGGCCGAAGAGCCGGGTGGGCTGGGTGGGCTTTCCCGCTGCCTTGCTGATTTCTCCCCTGTTTCGTAAACATCCCCCTTTAATACTGTCTCCCCCCTCCCCTTTCTCCTGCTGCCTCCATTTCTCTCTTAACTTCTTTTCTGCAGCTGCCTGTGCTTCCTACAATTTTTCCTTTCTCAGTCCTCAGGGCCACCACTTCACTTCTCAGAATCCCTCCACTCCTTTTTGGTCAGGTAGATATAGCTCTCTCTCTCTCTCCGTCTCTTGATATAATAAATACAGTAGATGTATCATATCTATACCTATATATTTATGCATGCAGAAGCGCCCTCCCCTCCATTTGCTGAAGGACAGTGGCACCTGCTGGCCACCTAAGAAAGGACAGGGTTGACCCTCTGCCCACAGCTGGCAGGTCAGCCCCCAGCTTCTAGTCCAGCCTTGGCAGGGCAGCTTAACAGCAGCTGAGGGGCCCAGAGAGAACTCGGACCACCACATTTTAGCAAGAAAGGAAAAGCAACAACCAGAAACCTGCTGACGTTGCTCTTACCTGTCGTCTCGGGAGCTGGGCAGGCCAGGCCGTGGGAAGCCCCTTCACTCTTCTTCCTTCGTATCTCCCTCCCGCCAGTCTTCACCCCTCGGGCCATCGGGACTGCCGTGGCCAGGTACAACTTTGCTGCCCGGGACATGCGGGAGCTCTCCCTGCAGGAAGGGGACGTGGTGAAGATCTACAGCCGGATCGGCGGGGACCAAGGCTGGTGGAAGGGGGAGGCCAATGGCCGAGTAAGTAGTCTCTGGGAGGGACGTGGCCCCCTCTTGCCACTTCCCTTTCCAAATTGGGGAGGGGGCGTCCAGCAGGGAGCAGCGATGCAGGCAGATGAACACAAGGCCAGTGCCGGCCCCTGCTCTCTCAAGCCCACTCAGTCACACAAGCCCCTCCACCCCCCAGGCCTGGCCTGGTCCCCAGCCCCGTCCGGGCTGCCCCTCCATCCTTATGCTCCCTCCTGCTTCCTTGCAGATTGGCTGGTTCCCTTCGACCTACGTGGAAGAGGAGGGGGTGCAGTGATGCCCAGATTGGCAGGAGCTACTGTCTCCAAGGGCAGCCCCGGCCGTCTCTGGGCCTCTGAGGGAAACTGGACTGTTCTTCCAGCACCGAGGAGAGAGCTCCCCTGGCCCACTCCCCAGCCCGTGGGCGTGAGTGCATGAGGGGCATGTGCAGCAGTGGGGCTGGGGGCATGTGCCCGCATGGGCAAGGCACGGCTGCTTCTCTCCTGCTGATTTCCTGGCACGGAAGAGCCAAACGGCGTTTGCAGAAAACCACGAAGCCCCTGGGGAAGGCAGGCTGGACCGATGGCCTGGCCAGAAGCGGCGGCGGCACCACAAAGCCTTCTGAGGTGTGGAAGATGGGCTTGGTGGTGTCTGATGCTTGGGTGGGAGACTAGAAGAGGTGCTTCTCTAGGATTTGGGAGGATGCTGCTGCCCTTGGCTTAGGGGTTTTTTTTGGGGGGGGGGGGAGTTTCTGCAAGTCCTGGTGTCCACTGTGGCCGTGGACCGACTGAAGCGGCCCTAAATGTGAGTGGGCCCCTTTGTGGTTGAGGAGAGAATCCACAAATGAGCATCCCCAGAATTGCTGGGGTTCTTCCTGAGCCTGCCTTGAATCCGGGACTGGCTGGAGAGAAGGAAGCACAAGAGAGACGTGAGCTGCACCCCGTGGCTGCCTCTCCCTCCGGGTTGTGGGTCTTTCCTCCATCAGTGTTGGGAACCTGTCTTGAGCCGGCTGCCAGAACGGGCCCCAGCGCCTCCAGGACCCTGATTAGTTGCACAACCAGCTTGGCCCGGCATCGCTTGGCCTTCTCAGGGCCCGCTGGCTCCTGCTGCTGCCCTCTGAGTTCCCCAGGAAACCTTTGCCTTATTGCTCATCCTGCTGGCAAAACGGTTCCCATCCATCCAGGGGCCCTCAGAGCTGGAGGAGCTTCTGCTGGGAGGAGAGGCGGCCAAAGAGGATTAGCATCTGGTAGAACAGGCGTCGTCCCCACGGCTGCCACAGACGCGCACAGACTCCCTGCAGGGATCTCTCCAGCATTCGGCTCCCCACCCCCCAAAAAATCTGGGGAGTTGCTGCAAAGGTGGAATCTCTCTGCCTTTGGGGGAGATGAAGGCTATAAGTTGCTTTAGCTTTCCCTTCCAAACATGCCTCAAGGAGCTCTCTTGAGCACTGAGCCAACGGCTTTGGGGCCAGGGGGCTGCTTGTGGGGCAGAGGCCAAGGGCTCCTGGAGGCTGCCGAGGCCACCTGCTGCCCCATAGTGCCCCAAGATTGGCACAGCAGCCCCTCCACTTGCCCGCTCCCAGCAGATCTGCACTTGGATGCCCAAGCGTGCAAGTCTGAGCCCACAGCAGATTCGCCTCCATTTGAGGTTTGCCTGAAATCAGCCTCGAAGTTTAAAATCCTCTCGGCTTTTCCCAGCTGCTTCTGTCCTTTCGCCCATTGCCTAGCAAAGCAAAAATTCCCTGACATGGGTGCCCCTCCAGAAATGGGGCTGCCCCTGGCCAGAGAGCAGAGGGATCTTTCAGTCATATCCCTTTTCATGTAGGGAAATTCCTACATGTGGCCGAGAAAGACACAGACATAGAGAGCGAACTCAGCGAAGGTGATCTGCAGCAGCTGGGTGGGATCCCTTTGGGTCATCAAGCAAATCGCCCCAAGTGAGGGAGGGAGCTCAGCTGCCCTTCCCACTTAGACTGAAGCAACTGGGGCAGTGGGGGGGGGGGCGGGGTACATAGGTAGGAGAAAGGAACGAGGAGTCGGTCTGTCTGGCCTGCGAAAACCCCAGTGACCACTAGGTGGCTGAAGAGGGGCTGTTTGTGTTCTCTTTGCTGCTCTCTGGGCCTTGCCTGGAGTTCTGCAGCCTGGGTGGGATTTGGGGCTCTGAGCTGCGGCCCAGAGATGCTTTGCAGAACCAGAGCAGAGAGATATGCTGCTCGCATCTCCCGGACCGCTCCCCAGTTCCTCCCGAAGCCAAGAGAGGGTTAGAAAGAGGCGTGAAGGCACCCGGGAGGGCCCACCGCAACACACCCAGCGCAAGAAGGGAGCACGTGCAGCATCTTCCTGACTGGCCCAGCCTCTCTCCTGTGCTGCAGATGGGGCAGAGGCCACCAGGAGAAGGCCAGGCTTGAGGCATCCACGTCTTTCCCCTCTTTCTGGATCCCTCCAGAATCCCCCCAGTGGATGCAGTGGGGGAAGGTGTAGGAGACTGTGACCCCATCCGTGGAGAAGGACAAGCCAAAGAAAGCCAACCACCCAGTCTCCACCACGCCTGCCTACTCTGTGAACTAGGCGAGGGAAGTGCTGGGCCAGGACCGGGAGGCCGGGGCTGAAGCCCACTCCTGGCTGAGTGAGCCCCAGGAGACAAGGCCACCTGTGCAGGGTTGTTGTTGTGGAGAAAAGCCAGTGCTGTGGGGCCACCTCTGTTGCAGATGCCGCTTGTCTGAGCACGTGCAGAAGTTCAGCCCTTACAGAAGCCCATCTGTACGTTTGGAAAGCGAGCTTAGGCAGGAGGAGGACTGAAAAGAGGCGTTTCTTCTCAAAATACACCTTGCTATCGCGAGATGGCCCTTCTGAGGAAAAATCAAAATACTTCTTGATTGAAAAAAAAATGAAAGGCTGTTTTTTGTTTGCGGATGTAACATTTCTTTTCCCACCCAGGAGGTGCTTGGTTTGTAATGAATTACTCTCCCCAGCCACTCTCCTATTTGTGAATAAGAAAAAAGATTTTTTTATTGAAAGGGCAAAATATTGTACATATATTTTGATTTTGCAAAAATGTTTTTAAAAAGAAATATAATAACGGAAAAATAATATGGACAACATTATCTGATGGTATTGGTCTCTTTTTTTACTTACTTTTTTGCACTAAATTGAGGCCAGGAAGGAATGGATGAAAAATAGATAATATATTTAGATATACAATATCCTTAATCCCCAACTCTTAGAGAAATCTCTTATTTTCTCTAGCAAACACTTTTGTTTCATTGAGAATTTCCCCTCCTTTTACATGGTTTCCTGGGCCATCTGACATTTGAGCACAGCAGACATCTTACCTATTTTTGATTTTGTGCCATTAAGTCATTTTGACTCCTAGAGACCAGAGAGATAGATTTTGTCCATGGTGATCTGTCCACAATCTTTCAAGTCTCCCCCAGGTGACCTGCTGCCAGTGAAGTCTCTCCATCTATTGGTCCACCTCAAAATACTTGTGTTCTGCTGGTGCAGTTGGAGGCAGCTTTGCAATGAACCAGCTGCAAAGATAAAACATTAAATGTTGATTAAAAATGGTATGTTTTAAACGAATACATGTATGTCTATGGAGATTCTCAGCCATCTAGGTCATGGTTGTCCCAAAGATGCTTTTTCAAGAGGCAACTGGATTTTATGTTTTTTTTTCTTTGAAGAGGTTTCTCTTCTCATCCAAGAAGCTTCTTCAGTTCTGGCAGGAGTCCTAGTCAGAGCTGAAGAAGCTTCTTGGATGAGAAGTGAAACGTCTTCAAAGAAAAAACAGAAAGTCCAGTTGCCTCTTGAAAAAAAAAGCCCCTTTGAATACTTGTATGTTTCTCTGGACAAGTCCAGCTTTCATTTCCATGTAACCAAGTGAGCAGAAGTACACACACACTCACACCTTCCCCCCTGCTATCTTTTGCAAGGCCACATACTTTTTGGAAATATCTTTTTTTTTATTACTTTATCTTCACCAATTTCCCATCTCTATAAGCCCTAAAGTGCAAAGATTCATTGACTTGGGTTGATCTTTTGCTGCAGTTCGGAGCTAAGCTAATAGTGCCTTGATTCATTTTTCCTATTCTAGCGTAACCAACTTGGTCTGGAGTACTTTAGTTTCCGACCTGCATTGCAACTCTTTTTAAGATTGGCTGCAACAATGCAGCATTAGCTGCAGACACGCTGGCCTGACCAACTCCTCTCATGTCTTCAGCATACACTGAAGACAACCTTATTACCAACTCAAATTTCATTTTAATCTACACTTTGCTTCCATTACTCCTTATATTCCTTTTGGCAGCAGCCTTTTCAGCTCATATCCATGCAAATGTCTGATGACTCAGCTCTTTTTCTTCCTCCAAATCAGTACAGACTCTCTTGCACCATACATTCCTCACTCAGCTGTTGAAGAGCCAAAACTGATCTCTGCGCCTGGCCAGCATTTACCCTGCAGCTTCACCATTTCTCTGTCTTCAGCAATCCGATCCCTGGGCTGGCCACGACCATCCCCAGGCAAAGTTCTCAACTACAGACATTTTCTTACTTCACTTTCATCCCAAATCGATTCATTTGCTTCATCTATAATTCTGTTCCCTCCGCTGGAGTTCTCCTATTTATCCTTTTCCACTCGCTTAGAAAATCATTTTTGGAAAATTTTCCATCTAATTTCTCAGTATTTTCTTCCCCTCTTTTAAGTTTCAATTGTTCCTTCTGGCCTCCAGCATTCTGCACAAGTATCTTTTTCTCTGTATGCCTTCTGTAGTCTTTCATCTCCAATTTTTACCGAATAGAACTATTTCTGGGTGGTTTAACAAAATGCAACACTTAAAAAGCAGAATTAAAAGAATAATTATGACAGGATCGGAAGAAAAAAAAATTCAACAAACTTATATAAGGTCAAATCACCCAAATGGGTTCGTCACCCCACTTGCACTTTGGCTTGTGGATACAGCCAGGTTTTAAGGCTTATTTAAATAGGGCCAGCTTGGAGCGTAGCTATCTTGGAGAATGTTGGTCCAGAGGGCAGGTGCTGTGACAGATGACACACTTCGATTGGTTGGACCCAGAATATGCTGGTGATGCTGTCAAATTGGATGCAGCAGATGGAAGCTGTGAGCTGGATGGTCCTTCAGTGAAAGGGCTGGACCATGTCGTGAATTGTGCCCACAAGCTAAAGGGCTACCAGTCCAGCTCACAATGCATGGCGACCTCTGGGCATCCCATAACTCTTCAGGCTGCTGCATTTTGGACTAGCTGCAACGCTCAAATTGTCTTCAAGGGAAGCCCTGTGAAGGGCATATTGTGACAGTCCAAATGCCAAGTTGACCAAAACATGTGTGACCATCTAAAAGGCTTCCTAATCTAGGTGTAGGTGCAACTGGGTGCAGGCATTCCTGATCATTTGCCACCTGCCACCAAATCTGAAGAGATTCCTTATAGTCCTAATCCGGATCAAAGATGGAACCACTCCGGATTCAGAACTGTGCAAACATCCACATCTATTTAGTCTTGTCCCTGTTGAGTTCAAGCCTGCTCAGACCACTCAGTCATGGGGATGAAGCAAAAAACCGCATTGGCTGCCTGGGCAAGAAGGCGATGTATAATTTGGATTTGCTAAGATGGATCTGTTCGGGTCCCTTCTGTCCAGGAAACCACAAGTGCCACCAAAGCTTCAGCTTCTTCATGTAATTCTACGGAGGAAGCGTAGAGCCCAAAGCCAGGGATGGAACCAAGGTGGGGAAGATGGAGCTGCTTCCAGCTTCATCCTCTGGCAGGACACCTGTGTGGAGGGTCATGCATCCAGAACATTCCATTGGATGGTAACATTGTTTCCTTTCTAACTCCATGACTTTCCTGTGGAATGACACCTAGTATACAGTTCTCTCTCTGTCTCTGTCTCATACACATGTGGGGGGGGGGGGGGGGAGAGAGACACTTATCCTGGCTCCCGCTGAATCTCCCAGTGAGAGCAGCTTAAAATAATTGAAGAGCATCCATTATTGCTCTTTATTATTCATTATTACACCAAGACAAATTCCTTGTGTGTCCAATCACACTTGGCCAATAAAGTATTCTATTCTTTGTCCCCACATCCTGCCTGAGAGGCTTGGAATAAGCAACCTTTTGCCAACCAAATGTCCTCAATGTAATAACACTGAAACAATCCAGCCTAAAAATTTTCATAACTTCTTAGCTGAAAAAAGCCCCAGTAAACCAGAATCCCAGAAGAATAACCCTAGCTGACAAGAGCTAAATAGCTTGAAATAGATTTGTACTAGTCTCCCTTTACTTCTTTGTCAGTAAATATAAATTTAATGTCAAAAATAATGTTTAAAAGTTCAAAAGGAGTGGGGGGAATGGATCCAGGAAATTACAGACCAATCAGCCCAACATCAGTATCTGGAAGATCCTGGAAAAGGTAATCAAGCAATTGATCTGCAAATACCTAGAAGTGAACAAAGCTATAACCAGAAGCCAACATGTATTTGTCAAAGACAGATCATGCCAAACAAATTTTATTTCATTCTTTGACACAGTGACTAGTATTATTATATTTCAATAAGGCATTTGACAAAGTAAACCACAACCTACTTCTTGGTAAGATAGAAAAATGTAGGATACACAACATCACCACCTGATGGATTTGTAACTGGATGACTAATCACACTTAAATGTGTAGTCCTCAGTAGAACATGGAGGGAAGCCTGCAATCAGGAACCCCAAAATTCTATCTTAGACCAAGTACTTTTCAACATTTTCATAAATGATTTGGATGAAGGGATAGAAGGGAAACTCATCAAAATTGTGGATGATGCTAAGCTCGTGGGAATAGGTAACACTTCAGAAGATAAGACTCGAGATGCAGAAAAAAATTGATAAGACCTGAACGTTTGAACACGTATCAAAGAAAATGAAATTCAGTGGTGAGAAAAGTAACATCCTACACTTAGGCAGGAAAAAGGAAATGCAAAGGTATAGAACAATGGTCTAAGGATCTGCCTCAACTATCTCTTCGTGACTCTTGAAAGAAGTAGTTATCAAAAGGATTTTTTCTTGAGAGAAAAGAGGGAGGGATTGGAAACAAGTCAGGCAGAATCTGAAGTTCCCACACAAAGCTCTTCTTCCCCATTCAAAACCCCACCCTGCCTTCACCAGTAGCCAATACAGTACCACAAAGGTGTTTTGAGAACTCTTGAGGTGTTGGCTTGATAGCAGTTCATCCCCAGGGTAAGTGGCCTTGGTGTCAGACTAAAACCAGCTGGGAGGAAGTCTATCATGTCTCTCAGATAGTCCCTTTTTCTAAATTCCATGCAATTAACAGCAAAAGTGAAAGCATGCAAAAATGCAACCCTGATAGCCTCCTCCCATCCCTCCATCAGAATGGCAGCGTCCCAGAAGGAGACCTGGTTAAACAATTACTGGGAGAGGGATTTAGGAATCTTAGTGGACAACCACTTAGGTATGAGCCAACCGTGTGCTGCAGCTTTCAAAAAAGCCAACTCCGTCCTAAGTTGCATCAACAGAAGTAGAGCATCAAGAACATGAGAAATAATAATACCGCTTTGTATTGTACCAGCAAGGCCAAACTTGGAATATTGCATAAGTTTGGGTCATGATGAAAAAAGCTAAGATCATAGAAAATATACAGAGTAGAGCAACAGATGATAAAGCATCTGAAAGCTAAATGATGAACGGTTGAAGAATGGCTGAGGAAACTAGGTATGTACTCTAGCAAAAGGACTGAGTGGGAGTGTTTTCCAATACTTGAGCGGCTGTCCCAGAGAATATGGGATGGACTATTCTCCAAAAGCACCTGAGGGCAGGATATGAGGTAATGGATGGAAAGTGTGTATGGTGGGGGTGCAGTGGTTAGAGTGCAGGACTGCAGGCTCCTTCTGCTGACTGCAATTTGGCAGTTCGATTCTCACCAGGCTCCAGGTTGACTCAGCTCTCCATCCTTCCGAGGTGGATAAAATGAGTACCCAGATTGTTGGGGGCAAGAGACTGACTCTTTAAACTGCTTAGAGAGGCTTGTGAAGCGGTATATAGAAGTCTTAAGAGCTATTGCTATTGGAGATTCTCAGCCATCCAGAGATCATGGTTGTCCTAAGTTTCCAGAACTGAAGAAGTTTCTTGGATGAGAAACAAAACGCCTTCGAGGAGAAAGCAAGAAAGTCCAGTTGCCTTTTGAAAAAGCACCTTTGGGTTAACAGAGGGAAACTCATTGAAACTCAGCCTACCTAGAACTAAAGGAGAGATTTTTGGACAATGAAAACAGGGCAGCTTCCCTCTCCAGAGGGGTCGATGCTGCGTCCCTGGAGGGTCTTCGCAGAAAGGTCCGGCGGTCCCTTGACTGTGATGGCTTCAGACCTGCGGCTCCAGCAGGCGATTTGTTTATTTACTTACTTAATTTATTTGTCAAGCAATTATAAGATAACAGGTATAAGTATAAACATAGTTATGAATACATGAAATGGATACATATAAGAAAAATAAAAGAAATAATAGGACAGGGACGGTAGGCACATTGGTGCGCTTATGCACACCCCTACAGACCTCTTAGGAAAGGGGTGAGGTCAATAGTAGACAGTCTAAGGTTAAAGTTTTTGGGGTTTGGGGAAGAAACCACAGAGTCAGGTAGAGTATTCCAGACATTGACCACTCTGTTGCTGAAGTTGTATTTCCTGCAATCAAGTTTGGTGCGGTTAACCTTGAGTTTGTATCTATTGTGTGCTCTTGTGTTGGAGGAAGGAAGCCCCGGGCGGTCCCTTCCAACTCTTACCGATTCGGAGCTGAGGCCTGGCGGGGGTGCTTTGGAGGGAACCAGGCGTCCGCGGCGCTGCGTCCGTCGCAGGCTCGAAACGGGGCCGGGAAATAGCCCAGCAGAGAGAGGCGGCGGCGGCGGCAGCTGCTCCCGCAACAGGCGAGCCGGGACCGCCTCCGCCGCAGCCCGCCTGCCCGCCTCGGCCAATGAGCGAGCGGCCGAGCCCCCGCGCCCCCTTTGGCCTCGGCTCGGCGGCGGCTTCCCTGCCAGCTCCGCCCCGGCTGCTGCCCCCCCCCCCGTCCCCGGCTGGGGTTTTCGGCGCGGGAGCTGCTCGCTGGGCTCCTCCTGCTCGGTGGCTCCGGGCGCTTCTGAGCGGCGGCGGCCGCGGGGCACCCAGGTGGGCACGGAAGCGAAGTTGCCCAAGCGGCGCCGACCCGATCGGAGAGGTAACCGAGCGGCGGGGAGGCGCGTCTAGGACGCTCCTCCAAGCCCGTCGGCTCTCGCGGGCGGCGGTTGGAGGCTCCTTTCCCGGCCGCGGGGCGGACTAGAGACGGGTCCGCTCCGGCGGCTCTTCCGCGCGGCCACCTGCTCGAAGCCTGCGACGTGGCTCTGGCGCCTGCCGGGTTCTCGGCAGCTCGCCCCCGCGGCTCTCTGGCGGAGGGGCTCGGAAAGCGCCGCGAAGGCTCGGCCGGCGGGCAGCGGGGGCTGGGCAGCATTCGAGACCATGCGAGACTCCGGTGGGCCAAAGCGGCGCTTCCCCGGCATTTCTGAGGATGAGCCGCAGCTGCTGGGAGTGCAGGGTCCACGTGGGGGGGGGGGGGGCTGCCTCTTTATCCTCCCCCCGCCCGAGCCAATCCGAGCGGTTTCTGCGGCTCCTCCTGCCTGTATGGGGGGGGGGGCAATATTCTGCTTCCCCCCCCCCCCATAGTGACCGATAGGCCGGAATGGGTCGACTGGGAGTGGAGAGCGCTGCACCTCTTGGAGAGTCTCTCCCAGTTTCAGGGGGTGGCGAGGCGGGGCGGTTGAGCCGCTCTGCTCCCCAGAAGGCAGATCCAGGGCTCCCCTTCCTGCTCCGCTTCTTTCCCCGGGAAGCCCGCATTCCTGGGGTTGCTGTGTGAAGGCCCTGAAGTGGCACAGCAGCATTTTGGCAGCTTCCCAGCAGCTGCACCCATGGTTGTAATTGCCACCCGCAGCCCCTGGGGTGTGGATATGTATGATGCATCACCTTTTGTCTCCTTTAGAATAATTACAATTCGGTGAAAAACCATTCAGGCCTTTTTAGAGCTTTCTGAGAGCGTTGGCATATCTTAGTTAATGTCCTTGGAGCTTCTGGGCGCCCTGCAGGAAGAGAGATGAGAATCGGAGTAAGCAACTAGCAACAAACACAGAACATAGAATCATAAGGCTGGAACTGGAAGGGACCTTGGAGGTCTACTAGTCCAACCCCTTACTCAAGGCAGGAGACCTTATATCATCCCTGTCAAATGGTTGTCTAATCTCATGTTGAAACCTCCAGTGATAGAGTACCAAGAGGCAAGCTCTTCCACCAAGTAATTGTTCTCACTGTCAGAAAATTTCTCCTTACTTCTAATTGGACCTCTCTTTAACAAGCCTTCACTCAATACTTCCTGCCCCCTCATACTTTGGAGAATAAGTCAACCCCTCTTCTCCGTTGAGGAGTTCTGGCCTAAGACAGAACCTGGAGGAACCTGGCTGCTTACTTCCCTCCATGTAGATGCAGTTTTCATTCTCACACTGAGTGCGGTTGGTCAGACAGTTATGAATTCATGTGGTGGTTATGCTATCTCTCCACATCGTTCTATCTCACCAAGACATATGCTGTGGTCTCCTTTATCCAATGCCTTGCGGAAGTTTAAGTAAACTATGCCCACAGTATTTCCCTGATCCACAAGGCAAAAAGGTTTGTTCATCATCACCTACTTTTTAAGAAACCCATGTTGGCTTCTAGTAATTGCCTTGTTCATTTCTAGGTACTCACAAACCTACTGCCTGATTTTGCAGGTAATCAGTGTCAAGCATTGGTTGTAGAATCTTGGTTCCATTGTTTTTCCTATTTGAAAGTTGGAACCACACCAGCTCTTTTCCAGTCCTCTGGCAGTTCCCCCATACTCCAGGAGCTGTGATTCCCCCCGCCCCCCAGTAGTTCCAAGATGACATCTGCCAGTTCTTTCAGAACCCTGGGATGTAATCCATCTGGTCCTGTTTGAACTCACCTAAAATGAATAGATGATTAAGCACCCACAACTTCTGACGGCAAGCTCTTCCATTGGTTAATTGTCCTCATTGTTAGGAAGTTTCTCTTCAATTCCAGTTTGCTTCTCTTGATTAGTTTCCATCCGTTTTTTCTTGTCTTGCCTTCTGGTGCTTTGGAAAATAGATTGACCCCCTCTTCTTTGTGGCAGACCCTCAAATACTGGAATAGTGCCTCCTTCGGGTCCCAACGGCATCTATGTGCCGTCTGGTGACTCCGAGGAACAGGGCCTTCCCTGTGGGGGCACCCACCCTCTGGAATGGGTTGCCTCCTGAGCTACGTAAGATCGCCGACCTGAGAGCATTCAGACGTGCGCTGAAAACTTGGCTCTTTGAGCAGGCCGGCCTGGACTGATTTTAAATAGGAGTTTTAAAGTGTAATTTTAGATATTGGGGTTTTAAATTTCTGGGTTTTAAATTTGGGGTTTTTATTGTAATTTATTAGGGGTTGGGTATAAATTTTAGTGGCAGCCTTAAGATATTTAATCTTCTTTTAACTTTTGTAAAGTATAATGTGATATAGTTGGCTGTACACCACCCTGAGTCCTTCGGGAGAAGGACGGTATATAAATGTGTTATAAATTAAATAAATAAATAAATAATGTCACCTCTATTTCTTCTTTTCTCTAAACTACCCAAACCAATAGCTGCAACCGTTCTTCATATGTTTTGTCTCCAGATCTTTAATCATTTTGTTGCTCTTCTTTGCACATTTTCCAAAGTCTCAACCTCTTTTTTGTAATGTGGTGACCAAAACTGGATGCAATATTCCAGGTGTGATCTTACTAAGTATTTATAAAGTGGTTGCCCCCCATTGCTACAGTGGTGTGTTTCCTGCACACTACACTTTACTGATGAACAGAAAGTTATCTATTTCCTCCTTGGTTGGGAATATGCCTATGGCGATATCATTCCTTTCCCCCTCTGATAGTCACATAAATGCATTCTGAAAGCCTTTCATCCATGGTATTTGTAGTCTTGTAGAGGTGTAGTGGTTTCTTACACACAGTGTAACTCCTCTTCTTTTGTTAGGTCTGTTTCTTTTGAACAATTTATGTCCTAGCAGTATGTTCCAATCATGGGTCCCATCCCACCAAGTTTCAATAATGACAACAATTTTGTACTTCCCCTTATGTACCAGGACTTCAAGTTTTCCGTCTTTGTTCCCCAAACTCTGGGCATTAGTGTAGAGGCATCTGAGCTCTTTATGGTTGCAATTGCTTCCTACATCTCCTGATTTGTATTCGATTCCCCTTCCTTCTCACCATCGCCGTCTTCATTGTCTGATTTGTGGAACAGCTTCCCTCCAGAAATCGTGGGTGCTCCATCACTGGAGGTTTTTAAGAAGAGACTAGATTTCTATTCTATTCTGTTCAGAGAGAAGCAACCTGGAATTAAGGAGAGACTTCCTAACAGTGAGGACAATGAACCAGTGGAACAGCTTCCCTCCAGAAATCGTGGGTGCTCCATCACTGGAGGTTTTTAAGAAGAGACTGGGCAGTCACTTATCTGAACTAGTAGAGGTTCTCCTGCTTGAGCAGGGGGCTGGACTAGAAGACCTCCAAGGCCCCTTCCACCTCTACTAAAAAAATGGTTGTGCTTGGGGTTTGGTCTTAAAGATTAGTCACCCTCTTCTTCCCTGCCCTTCAGATGACCTGAGGCAGTTATCTCCTCCTCCTCCTCCTCCTCTTTTTGCCTTGTATGGTTCCACTTATTTTTCTTCCCCACTGAGCCTTTGGTTGGCTTGCACCATTGAGTCTGGGGCCCAGAGCTGAGCAAGGAACATAATATGGCAACTCGGCCAGGCTGAAACAGGGAGCTCCTAGGCTTTGCTAACTTGGATAATGTGGGGAAGAAGAATTCTCCTGGCAGAGACGGTGTCCAGTTCTCATGGGGGCATCACACCTGCTTGGTTCCCCAGGAGTATTCTTTGTCTTCTGCGTGCCTGGCAACAATGTCCTATCTCTTCAGATGGCCATGGCCCACCTGGGGCGTGTGCTCCAAGCAACAGCAGCGGCTCGACAATTACCCCACTCTGGACGAAGGCTCCGGTTCTTCACCAGCGGTGCTGGCCTGACTACGGAGAAGAACGTCCCATACCAGAAGACGCTGAAGGAAGAGGGCCGCTCCCGTGGAGGGCCTACAAAGCCCCTTCCCGTCTCCGCAGATGTGGTGGTGGTCGGTGGGGGCAGCCTTGGATGCCAGACTATCTACCACCTTGCCAAGATGGGCATGACCAACGTGGTCCTGCTTGAAAGGGACCGTTTGACCTCGGGGACCACCTGGCACACCGCAGGTAAAGAAGGGAGCTGCTGGTGGGAGGGTCCTCTTTGGGGGATTATGTGGGTGGCCATCGTGGAGTGTCCATCATCACTCGTGTGATCCAAGCTGTTGGTCAGGATGGGGCCTGTAAGCAGTCTTCTCTTCTCTTCGTAGCTGGTCAGATCCTCAAGCTTAAATGTTTTCCTTACAGTGATTACACTGATGGTTCATCCCTGCAGCTGCTATCTTTGATCTGATACCTATGTAATAGCAATAGCCCTTAGACTTATACATAGCTTCACAGTGCTTTCACAGCCCCCTCTTAAGCACTTTTTTCTGAGTCAGCCTATTGCCCCCAACAATCTGGGTCCTCATTTTACCCACCTTGGAAGGAGGGAAGGCTGGGTCAGCCTTAAGCCTGGTGGGATTCAAACTGCCAAATTGCAGGCAGCCGGCAGTCAGCAGAAGTAGTCTGCAGTACTACACTCTAGCCCTGCGCCACCATGCTCCACCATAAAAAGGCACACAGTTTACAAAATTGCCAGGCCAGAGATTGTCCCCATTAGAAATAAGCTTATGGATCCCCAGGGGGACTGCCACCAGTGTTCTCAAAGAGAAAATTCAATAAAAATGTTGCTCCTTAAAAAAAAAACATTGTTAAATATTAGGAGATCCATTTCAATGGGACCTTGTTGTGTTACAAAATACTGTCTTTTCAAAAATGGATAAACTCTACACTTCTTAAACAAACCTAGATGTCCAGAGCAGTTTCTACAGTTCCAATTTCTCTGTGTTATTCCCTTTGCTATTCCCATGTCCTGCATAGGCAGAGTTCTTCTGAAACAAAGTCAAAAATTTGGAGATAGAAATCAAAATAATATTAGCTTTTTAACATGAAAATATCCAGGAATTTATTAACCTGTGAAATAATTTTATTCCAAAAAGAAACAGACAAGACCAAATCCTATGGGTTTAATGTATCTCCAGATTTCATATATCATCAACTAAGAAAATCATTCAGAGATGCATTTTTGGGGTTACAATAAAATCCAAGTAAAATTTTTTGATGCAAGTCCAAAGAAACAAATTTAACAATTTTAAAGACTTAGTGCCATTATCAAATATTACAATATTCACTGTCCATTGTCTTTGTAAATGTCAGTAATTTCAACTTTAAAGATACATTTAAGTTTGTGATATAAACTAAGGTTCCAAAATCTGTCCATATTGAATTATGAAACACACCCTTTCCAATAGAACATCTCAACCTATTTGTACAATAGTATTTTCCATGAATATTCCTGAGAGTCAGCATCAAACTCCAATCTGTGTCTCAAGATGCTCCAGATATGCCTAGCTCTTTTCCAACTGGGAAGTGAAAGACCCTTTTTGTTATATGTGGCTCCCAGTAGTCATCATAGCCTTAATGGGAATAAATAATAATTTTCTGATAAGGCCCCTCCAGGCCAGAGCCTTCCTTCCACATAAATACAGCAGATTACAGTTTAACAGACTTGGAAGGGACCTTGTAGGTCATCTAGTTCAGCGGTTGCCAACCAGTAGACTGCGGCCCACTGGTGGGCCATGAGAAAATTTTGGTGGGCCACAGAGAAATCTCACCCACAAAGCAATTAATCCAGGCTGTGCAGAAACACAAGGCTGCTCAGCCCACATGGCCCGCGGGAACCCTCCCCGCCCACTCACTCCTTATCCGGTAAACTTGCCTGCTAAATTGCTATTTTTCCTTTTTCCGGCCATCATCTGTTTTGCTGTGCTGGGAGATTTAGATTAGCCAGGAAGCAGGAAATGGTTGGATTTCTTGCTTTCTAGCTAGTCTTTAGATCTTTGGCTCAGCACAGCCAAACCTCCCTTAGGACTGAAGATTTGCTTGCAAACAAATTCAGTGCAGACTCATAGCAAGCAATTTTGAGAGACTGAGCTAGCCGATGGCAGATAGATAGATCACTGAATGATTATGTGAGCAACTCAATCTGCCTGCCTGCTTTGCCTGATTTTGGGAAAAGTTGCTCTTTTTTAAAATAAAAAAATACAATATTTACATGCATGGTGTGTTGTGAGTTAATTTTGTGAGTTTGCTTGCAAGCAAATTTTATGTGACAGAATGAGCTAGCCAATGGCAGATAGATAGATCTCTGAATGAATCTGTGATTCTGTGAGCAACTCAATCTTCCTGCCTGCTTTGCCTGATTTTGGGTAAAAGTTGCTTTTTTAAAAAAAAAAATTCAATATTTATAATATTTACATACAAGCCATGCCCAGCCAGTCACATGACTACCAATCCACACCCACAAGTTAGGCCATGCCCACACAACCGGTTAGTGGTCCCTGGGATCTAAAATTATGAGTTTGGTGGTCCCTGAGGTCCAAAAGGTTGGCGACCCCTGATCTAATCCAACCCCCTGCTCAAACAGGTCAAACAAATGCCTGGGCTTTCAGTCTGATTGTTCTTGGTGCCACCAGATCTGAAGGGAAGGTCCTCAGGTTGGACGTGGGAATAACTAGGCCAGCAGGGTGGCAGACAAGTCAAACGAATGAACAAATGAACACAACCAATCCTGAGGGTGATCCTGGCAGATCACTTTTGCAAATGGAGAAGACAGAGAATGGGTGTTGGGAATTTCATCCTTTGCCATTCTTTCTATCCCGTGCTGAATCCACTACACATCACATTGCTGTTGAATTGGAATTCATAGCACCTGGCTGAATGTAATTGTGTTTTCAGTGTTCACATTTTTAATTTAATTATTAAATTTAATTATTTTAAATTGTTTTTAACCCTATAATTCCTATAGCTTGTTCTGTTTGATCTGGCTGTGCACCGCCCCGAGTCCCGCTTTTGGGAGAGGGGCAGTGTAAAAATCCAAAAATAAATAAATAAATAAATACATTTTAGAACCTGTTTTAAGTTAATACACGTAACCTTTAGCATGAGTCTTTTCCCTGGGCCCATGAAGTGTAGATCATCCCTCTAGGACACCCACTTTATGGACTCTGTGGAAAGAGAATTTTGCTCTAGGGGAGAGGGACCAATGACCGGTTTGGCTCTTAATGCCACTCGGCGTTTTCCAAATTCCTCCCTTCGTCCCTGGGAGCAACAAATGGAGGCCAAGGAGTCTGAAGGAGATGCTCCTCCCTGGGGACCCCCTCAGAAAGCCCTGTAGGCTTGTGGCCCAGTTGTGTCCTCATGGCCTTCCCTCCCTCCTTGCCTTCCCCTTCCCCAGGGCTCTTGTGGCAGTTGCGCCCGAGTGATGTGGAGGTGGAGCTGTTGACTCACACCCGGAATGTGGTCAGCTGGGAGCTGGAGGAAGAGACAGGCCTCCACACGGGCTGGATCCAAAACGGAGGACTCTTCATTGCTTCCAACAAGCAAAGGCTGGACGAGTACAAGAGGCTCATGTCAGTAAGTAGGAAGCCGCCAGCCTGCTGCTTGAGTGTTGGCATCATCTCTCTGGTCCTTCCTGGAGATCCTTCTCACAGCAGCTCTTCCTTTTATCTTGGCCTTCCTTAAACCTTCGGAGTGGCTTTGGCCATCTGACCAGGGGTGGGATTCAAATTTGTTTAACAACTGGTTCTGTGGGTGTGGCTCTATGGGCGTGGCTAGGTGGGTGTGGCCATGTGACTGGGTTTTTTGCCTCCTGAGCCTCAGGGAAGCCTCCTGGGGGGCCGTTTTTGCTCCCAGGAAGATTCCCTGGGGCCCAGGAAGGCAAAAATATGGAGTGCAGCGGGGCACAGCACACACCCCTGTGCATCCCTTTTTGCCTCCTGGGCCTCAGCGTAGCCTCCTGGACAAAGCACTAAGACAGCGAGGGGGATTCTGGCACAGCTGATCATCAGAACAGCTGATCGTCGGGGGGAGAAAAGAAATACCTTAAGGAGTGACTGGGCAAGGAAGAACGCAGTCAGCAATGTCGCTAAGGACTGGGTGGGTGAGGAGAAGCCAGCCATGGTTCTCCGAACTGTGCAGAATTGTAGCAACCGGTTCTATAGAACCGGTCCAAACCGGTAGAATTCCCACCCGTGCCTCTATCTATGATTTAATTGTATGAGGTGCAATGACAATAAAGTAAACTCAATTAAATCCCTCTGCTTCCTTCTGACTCTTTACCAGCTCTGTGTCCCTCTTAAAATGGAGGCAGGTGGAGGTGCCCTCTGTAGTTCAGGCCACCAATTTACCTCTGAATTCTATGGAATGCATATCTTCCTCATGGGGATTTGGGGGGAGGGACAGGATTCAGATCCCTCAGCTAAATTAGGAGGGTCCCACTTTTGAAAGCACACAGTCCCAGCAAGGGAGCAGGTAGGGCTGGTGCCAAGTTCGGTTCGAAGTTGACAGATGGTTTATATAACAGAAGCCAGAACTGAGCTTACAGAAAGGGAGTCATGCGATTCCAGTAAGTTTTTCCTAGTACATATCAGCTTTACTAGGTAAAAAGTCCAGGAATCAACTTCACAGAAAGGCTAAAACTCAGCTGATAGAAGTTCCTGCAAACCAATCTGTGATGTGCTTCCTTCCTTTCTTAAGGAGCGAGAACAATTAAACAGTGAACGTCTTTCCCTCCAGAGGTTGTGGCTGCTCTATCACTGGAGGCTTTTAAGAAGAGATTGGACAGACATTTGTGCAGAACAGTATAGGGTCTCCTGCTTGAGCAGGGGGTTGGACTAGATGACCTATAAGGTCCCTTCCACCTCTGTCAGGTTGGCTGTTTTTGAATGGCGTTTAAATGGATTTAAAACTTGTTTGAGCCCTTTTTAGAGTAGAATAGAATTCTTTATTGAGCAAATGTGATTGGACACACAAGGAGTTTGTCTGTGGTGCATAAAAAGAAAGAAAAAAATACATTCATCAAGAATCATAAGATACAACACTTAGTCATTGGTTACTAAATAGGCAGTCAAATAATACTAGGAAACAAATAAAACATTATAAATCGTAGAGATACAAGCAACAAGGCTATAGTCATAAGTGGGAGGAGATAAATAATAGGAAGGATAAGAAGAAGAATAGTAATACAGACTCAGTAAATAGTTTGACAGTGGGAATAATTTGTTTAGCAGAGTGATGGCATTCAGGGAAAAAACGCCTTGTGTCTAGTTGTTCTGGTGCGCAGTGCTCTATAGCGTCGTTTTGAGGGAAGGAGTTAAAACAGTTTATGTCCAGGATGTGAGGGGTCTGTAGATATTTTCACAGCCCTCTTTTTGACTCGTGCCTAGGGAAGGGTTCCTGCATGTTTTATATTGAGGTCATCTTGCTTACTCCCTATGGTATGTCTGGACACCATATTCTGGATCTGGCTGAGATGTTTCCAGAGCATCAGTGCTGACTCTTCTGAAAATAGGCCACAGTCATTCTGCATCCAGTCTTTCCAGCAAAAGATCGGCATGGATCAGGGATCCATCCAGTTCGTCCTTCATTGATGGATAGCCAGGCACATTCAGAAGTTCCTATAGGAAGGAGCCAATACGTAGCCTGTGATTCCAGAATGGCCTGGTCCTCTGTGCCTCAGGTGTCCAGCGGCTTCTTTGCCTGCCAGGAAATTCCAGAGTTTGCTTCTGAGGAGTGTAGAGATCCTCCCCCTCCATTTCTTTTCTCTTTCTGGGAAAGGAATTGTCGCCAGCTTGGTTGACCTGCTTGGCACCTCTTGCAGCCTGCAGCTCCCTTGCCAGTCTCAGCCAGGGCTTAGAGCTCCTGCAGACCCTCTCTGAGTCCGCTTGGACCGGGGAGATGGCAGCCCCAGAGAGGAAATGATGCTGCCCCATTTCTGGCAGGGCCTCCCCCTGGCTGGGAAACTTTGCCTGTAGCCAGTAGTAGCCCATCTGGCTGTGCACCATTGGAGCACATTTTATCCTGAAGGGCTTTCAAAATTGCCTGCCCTGTGCAGGGCAAAGGCCTCCGTAGCTTTCCTGCCTGTTTATGTGATTGTTCTTTTTGGAGGCTTCTTCTTCTTCTTGTGTCATATCCAGGGGTGGGATTCTACCAGTTCGCATCTATTCTCTAGAAGTGGTTGTTAACATTCTAAGCAGTTCGGAGAACCGGTTGTTAGAAGGAATTACTGGCCTAATCCTGTAAGGAAGGCAGGAAAGAAACATTCTGGTGTTGCTTACAGAAACTGCCTCTCCGTTAACTCTTATTACATTCTTGGCAGAACTAGACTTCCTGTCTCAGGAATGTCTCTGGAGTTATTTTTCCCTCCTTTGTTGGTACTTTGATTGTGTGGTGTGACCATTCAAAGTTACAGTGACACTGAAAAAAGTGACTTATGACCATTTTTCACACCTACGACTGTTGCAGCATCCCCACAGTCTTGAGAGGTCAGGCGAGGAGATGCATGCCTCAATGTGAGTGATATTGAGTTGGCCACATCCAGCCAATAACATGACCACCAAGCCATGCCCACCACCTAAGCCACGCCCATAGAACCGGTTGTTAAAAAAATTGATTCCCACCCCTGGTCATATCCATCACTGGTTGTTCGCAATTTTTGAAGCTGCTCTGGAAATTAGCAGATTAACAGAGTTGGAAAGGGACCTTGTAGGTCATCTAGTTCAGCGGTTGCCAACTCGTGGGCCACGGCCCACTGATGGGCTGTGAGAAAAGTTTGGTGAGCCACAGAGAAATCTCACTTCCAGAGCACCCTCCCAAAGCAATTAATCCAGGCTGCACAGAAACACAAGGCTGCGCCACCCACATGGCCCGCGGGAACCCTCCCTGCCCACTCGCTCCTTACCCAGTTAAGTTGCCTGCTAAATTGCTATTTTTCCTTTTTCTGACCATCATTTGTTTTGCTGTGCTGGGAGATTTAAATTAGCTAGGAAGCAGGAAATGGTTGGATTTCTTGCTTTCTAGCTAGCTTTAGAGCTTCGGCTCTGTTTTTAAGCACAGCTGAACCTCCCTTAGGACTGAAGATTCTATTATTCAGAGCAGATTCATGGCAAGCAAATTTGAGAGACTGAGCTAGCCGATGGCAGATAGATAGATCACTGAATGAATCTGTGATTCTCTGAGCAACTCAATCTGCCTGCCTACTTTGCCTGATTGTGGGTAAAAGTTGCTCTTTTTTATAAAAAATTCTATGCATAATATTTACATACAAGCCATGCCCAGCCAGTCACATGACCACCAATCCACACCCACAAATTAGGCCATACCCACACAACCGGTTAGTGGTTCCTGGGATTTAAAATTATGAGTTTGGTGGTCCCTGAGGTCCAAAGGTAGAGTCACCATGGGCAATATAAATCAAATAAATAAATAAATAAAAGGTTGGCGACCCCTGATCTAGTCCAACCCCCCATCCAAGCAGGAGACCCCAAATCAGGGGTGGAATTCTACCAGTTCGGACCAGTTCTTTAGAACCGGTTGTTATGATTCTGCGCAGTTTGGAGAACCGGCAAATCATGCCCCTGGTTGGCCCCGCCCCTCTTCATCCGCCCCTCCCCTCCCTGCCCAGTCAGTCCTTATTGCGCACATGCAACATCGCATGCATGCCTGACTTCACTGACTCTGTTCTCCCCTGCTCAGTCACTCCTTAAGGTATTTCTTGTTTTCCGCTCCTGACGATCAGCTGTTCCGATGATCAGCTGTGCCTGGATCCCCCTCGCTGTCTTACTTCTTTGCTCAGGAGGCAAAAAAAGGGTACAAGGAGGGGGTGGGGAGGAGGCGGAGTGGGTGCTGTGCCCCCCCTCGCACTCCATTTTCTGCCTTCCTAGGCCCCAGGGAAGCCTTCTGGGAGCAAAATCGTCCCCACCCAGGAGGCTTCCCTGAGACCCAGGAGGCAAAAAAAAACGGGGGGGGGGTGTTTACTGCAAAAAAAGAAGAATCCACGCCCACCCACCCACCTAGCCCCGCCCACCTAGCCACACCCACCTAGCCAACAGACCGGTTGTTAAACAATTTGAATCCCACCCTTGCCCCAGATCATTTTTGACAGATGGCAGCTTAGTCTGTTCTTGAAAGACTCCAGGGATGAAGCTCCCACAACTTCTGAAGGCAACTTCTGTTCCATCCGTTGATGGTTGTCACTATCAGAAAATTCCTCCTTATTTCCAGGTTGAATCTCTCCTTGATCCGTTTCCATCCATTATTTCTTGTCTGGCCTTCGGGTGCCTTGGAAAAATAGCTGGATTCCCTCCTCCTCTCTGTGGCAGTCCCTCAAACATTGGAACAATAATTGAAATTATTGAAAACCATGTTGGAAATTGTGGTCTTGTTTTGCAGCTGGGCAAAGTTTTCGGCATTGAATCGCATGTCCTGTCTCCGGAGGAAACCAAAAAGCTCTATCCCTTGATGAATGTGGACGACCTCTACGGAACCCTCTATGTCCCAGAAGATGGCACAATGGACCCTGCGGGGACCTGCACATGCCTCACTCGGGCAGCCAGCAACCGAGGGGCTCTGGTAGGATCCCCGAGCCGCTTGGAACATTGAAGTGGCTTGAGAGGAAGAATGGAAATAAAGCCCCTTTGCCTGATGAGATCATCTGAGTTCCTTAGGGAGAGAATCGAGCATGGTGATATGAGGAGGCTCCCTCTTCTGCCCTTTTGCAACCCAACCTCTTGGGGACAGAGGAGGACATCCCTGGGGGGCCCTCAAGCATACCTCAACTACGAGCTCCTGCATGGGCAGCTTTTCTAGGAAATGTGAGAAGCTTCAAATGCTGACAGGGACCTAATTTGGCCAGCAAAGCATTTGGAGAAGCGTGGAGGGCAAGAATGACAGACAGCCAGGAGCTCTTCCTGCCAGGGTTCCAAGTAATACACCCATAGCAAACAGAACTCCAAGGCAGGTAGATTCCTCAAAGAATAGTTCTATTTGCTGCTAAAATGCGAGAGCAGCTGAAGCAGAAGGGGCGACTCAGCAGTAAGGCTGGGAGGTGATTGCCCCTCCCATCAGGGATAAAAGTCAGACCTCAATGACAAATGTTTTGCAGGAAGATTCCGAGTCCTCCTTGCAGCTCTGGGAACTGGTCGGTTTTAGCTGGTACTTCGGGTTGGTTTCTGTTATAATTAATTTGGATACTCCTGTCTTTTGGCAGCCTTCTACAGCCCTGAAAGACGTGCTCTTATCTTGGGGGATCTGTTTATAATTAGTTCTGGCTGGGAATGCAAGTAATTCCCAGCGTTGCATTAAAATGGGTTTGCCTTTTAAAATAAGTTTGTATTTCATTAAATTTGACGAAGCCTGGGTCAGAACACTATTGGACATATCACATTGGCCCAGATCATCACTGAATAGCCCCTCCCTGGTCACTGGTCTTGAAGTGGACGCCAGACCAGACGAGCGGGACTGTTTATGGCTCTTGGTTTTCCTAGATCATTGAAAACTGCCCTGTGACTGGCATTGAAGTCAGGACAGATGACTTCGGGGTCCCACGAGTGGCGGCTGTGCTGACAAAACAGGGAGCCATCCAGACGTCCTGCGTGGTCAATTGCTGTGGTAAGGAAGGCGCCCAGTCGGTTCCTGCAAAAGAGAGGCTGGGACTCCTGCAGTCTGAATGCAGGCTTAGCCAGTGTAGAACTGGGATGCATTGGGTTCTATGTCAGGAGAAGGTAGTGGGAAAAAGGAGTTCCTAAAATCTTTTTGTCAACTCATAAAACATTCCTATGCCTGTTTTAGTAGTTGCCATAAAAAGCGGGGAAAGCTTATTCCACACTTACCTTACAGAGATTGTAACTAAGCTACCGAATCTCCTGCCCAGGAAAATCCTTAATTGGAGAATGTGATCAATATCACCCAGCCCGTGAATGGGCTCAATTGGAGAATCTGTTTTATGAGACCCTGGGGGGGTGGGGGGGAACAGGGTTACAAGTGATTGTAAATTACGTATGCCAGAGTTGGCTTCATACAGGGCAGGGCCAGTATGTTGCCTTGAATGAATTCTTTGAAGTTTTTTTAAGTTTGGCTCGAGAATCATGATTTAATTAGGGCGATTGCTGGAATCCTGACACTTATTTTATGTTTAATCATGTTGATCTAGCTGCCCAACTCACAGAAAAGCAACTTGTGTGGCAAAACAGTTGTAAAACCAAAATATTAAAATAAGTGGAGTTAAAAACCTAACAATATTATTAATAGCAAGAGAATGGAGAAAGGGAGCTTATGCACCTCCGTGTGTCTTCTGACCCTTAGGAAGGGCTTTTCTGGGTGCTCTCCTCAGCATTCTTCTTCTAGATTGTCCTTCAAATGCTCCTCTGAATTTTCTTCAGTTTCACTCAGCAGATCGTAAATCCTTTTAACGGTTAAATTATTATTCCACTTTAGAGTTAATACTGACTTTACTCTGGATAGAAACCAAACGGAAGCTATCTTCGGTAACCACTGGAACTATTTAACCCATACTAACCATTATAGTCCCTTTAGCTACCAGCCAGATCCTTCATTAGTTCTCATCTTTCCCCAAAACCATGTGTGTTTGTTTTTTTGTTGGAAGTGGGCATCTGGTCCACATGCAGCCCCTTTTTCCTATGAAAATCTGAATTAACCCCCATCTCTGAGCTCTTTATCAAAAAAAAAAAAACCCCTCTGAGAACTGTTTAGCTTGGGTTTCTGCATGGAAGACTTGATTTGTGAAGAACCAGGGAGAATCTGTGGTGGAGGCTGAACCTATCACTGTTGTCTTTAAATTTGTACGAAATGAAAAGAGAAAGAAAGAAGTTTCTTTCTTCTTTTTGGTGATGACAGCAAGATGCCAAGAAATTGTGAAGGACAGAGAACATAGCATAACAGGGTTGGAAGGGGCCTTGGAGGTCTTCTAGTCCAACCCCCACTGCTCAAGCAGGAGACCCTATTGTATTCTCTGGGTCAATTTACTTATATAATAATGATAATAATATTATTTACTTATACATAGTAATAATTTTCCAGCTTCTAATTTCTACCTCTGTTATCTAACAGAACCAATCCCATGTTGAAAAATGTCCAGTCTGCACAACTTGTAAAGGCAAGCCGTTCCACAGATTAATGGTTCTTACAGACAGGGAATTTCTCCATAGTTCTAGGTTGGATCTCTCTTTAACCGTTTTGCACCTACTGCTTCTTGTCCTGTCCTTGGGGGCTTTGGAGCAGGGGTCTCCAACTGTGGCAACTATAAGTCCACAAGTCTTAAAGTTGCCACAGTCGGAGACCCCTCTTTGAAGAATAGTCCAATCCCCTTTTTTCTGACAACCCTCAAATACTGGAAGATTACTGTCATGTTACCTCAAGGATTTCTCTTGGTTAGACTAGACCAGCGGTAGGGAACCTTGGCTCTTTTATCACTGATGGACTTCAACTCCCAGAATTCCTGAGTGAGCCATAAAAGTTTCCCCATCCCTGGCCTAGTGGTTTTTCAGTTGTGAGGGAAATCAATTTTTGACTTGAATGGGACTGTTTAATATACAAATGTAGGACATATAAAGAATATTGATCATTCAAGTCAAAAATTAGGACATTTGTATATTGAACCATCCCATTCAAATCAAAAATTGATTTCCCTCACAACTGAAAAACCAGTAGGCCAGAGATGGGGAACTTTTTATGGCTCACTCAGGAATTCTGGGAGTTGAAGTCCATAAGTGATAAAAGAGCCAAGGTTCCCTACCACTGGGCTAGACCTATCCAGTTCCTGTAACTGTTCATACTATGTTTTAACCTCCAGTCTCCTAGTCGTCTCTCTTCTCATCACTCTTTCTACAGTCTCAGCAATATTTTTGTGCTGTGACCAGAATTGGACGCATCCCTGTATCCCACGTGTGGTCTTACCAGTGCTGTATAAAGTGTTACTCCGCCTAAATGTTCTACCCAGGACATTTTTTTTCTTCCCTGAGGCTTTTCAAGGGAGCAGTCCTTTCCTCTTACTTTCTCTTCCAATTGGGAGATGAGTTTGCACCTGAAGCAGGTGTAAAAATCCTTGTCTGCTCCCCTTGTTTATGTGGTGTGGAAGTGGCAGGACAGAAAAAGGGCTCTCTTCAGCATCCATCCCTGAGTTCAAGACTAGTCAGCAAAGGAGACAGGTTTGACCTCCCTCTTCTGTGCTCTCATCAGAATATTTATTTATTTATTTATTTATAAAATTTTTATACCGCCCTTCTCCCTAGGGACTCAGGGCGGTGTACAGCCAATCCAAAACCCCAACAATGATACAAAAGTTAAAAAGAGATTAAATTGAATATTTGGCCGAATATAAAAGCCCACCCCACCCCCTTAAAACCCCCAAATTAAAATTACTAAAAAGCAATGGAGACAAATTAAAACCCTCTCTCAGCCCAGGCCGGCCTGCTCGAAAAGCCAGGTCTTCAGCGCGCGCCTGAAGGACCTCAGGTCCATGCCGGTACGCAGTTCCGGTGGCAGAGTATTCCAGAGGGCAGGGGCCGCCACAGAGAAGGCCCTACCCCTCGGGACCGCCAGGCGACACATGGCAGCCGACGGGACCCGGAGAAGGCCCTCCCTGTGTGCACGCACTGGCCTGCTGGAGATCACCGGTAGGATGCGGTCCTGTAGGTAACCTGGTCCAATGCCATGGATCGCCCTAAAGGTCAGAACCAGAACCTTAAAGCGAACCCGGAGAGCCACCGGCAGCCAATGCAGCTCGCGCAGGAGAGGCATCACGTGGGCGCTACGTGACGCCCCCATGATCACCCGCGCGGCCGCATTCTGCACCAGTTGGAGTCTCCGGGTGCTCCCCGCAGGGAGCCCCATGTAGAGGGCATTACAATAGTCCAGGCGAGAGGTGACAAGGGCCTGAGTGACCGTGCGCAGGGCGTCCCGATCCAGAAAGGGCCGCAACCGGTAGATCCGGCGGATCTGATGAAATGCCCCCCTGGAGACGGCCGCGACATGGTGTTCAAGCGACAGCCGCACATCCAGGAGGACTCCCAGATTGCGAGCCCTCTCTGTGG
Organism: Bungarus multicinctus; assembly: GCA_023653725.1. Lineage (NCBI taxonomy): Eukaryota > Metazoa > Chordata > Lepidosauria > Squamata > Elapidae > Bungarus > Bungarus multicinctus. The sequence goes on along the minus strand of CM042845.1, from coordinate 18,970,038 downwards.
GGGGCAAAATTTCCCCCCCAATAGCCAGCGACGGAGTCAACTGGCTATATCGGGGTGCCGGGAACCACAGCCACTCGGTCTTGGATGGGTTGAGCCGGAGCCTGTTCCCGCCCATCCAATCCCGCACGGCCTCCAGGCACCTGGACATAGCCCCCACAGCATCGTTGGGGTGGTCCGGGGTGGAGATGTATAACTGAGTGTCATCTGCATAGAGATGACACTTCACCCCAAGACCACGGATGATCTCGCCCAGCGGTTTCATATAGATGTTGAACAAGAGAATATTGAGCAAAGTACCATATTTTTGCACTGTAAGACGCTCCAGGCCATAAGACCCACCTAGCTTGGGGAGGAAAACAAGAAAAGAAATCTGCCTCTGCCTCCCAGCAATTGGCCTCCTTGCAGCAAACAGCCTGGGTAAGCTTCAGCACAGCCTGATTTAGCACAAGCAGCTGATTGGCAGTTGGATTGGCATCCCGGAATACCACTGATCAGCTGTTCCAGGATCCCTGCTGCCTGGAACAGGCTGAAAACAGGACGCATGGAATAGGCTCAAAATGGGGTGTGCGGAGGCCGAAAACAGGAAGCGTGGAGGCCAAAAATGGGATAAGTGGAGGCCCAAAACAGGACACCCGGAGGCCCAAAACAAGGTGCGCAGAGGCCAAAAATGGGGCAAGTGTAGGCTGAAAACAGGCTGCATAGAGGCTGAAAATGGGGTGCGCGGAGGCTGAAAATGGGGTGCACAGAGGTGGCAGCAGCAATAGCAGTGACACCGGCGATGGGTGGTGGCTTTCCTGCAGCCTGGAACAGCTGATCGGCGATATTCCGGAAGGCCGATCCAACCACCAATCAGCTGCTTGTGCTAAATCAGGCTGTGCCGAAACTGACCAGGCTGTTTGCTGTTTGCTGCAAGGAGGCAAATGGCTGGGAGGCAGAGGCCGAAGGGTGGGGGTTGGCGGGTGGGCAAGACTTCAGCAACATTCGCTCTATAGGACGCACAGACATTTCCATCCACTTTTTGGGGGGGCGGGGGAGTGTGAGAAATATGGTACTTTTTTCCTAATCCAGCAGCAATCCATGAGCCTACAAGGGTCCCCTGGCCAGGTTTGTTCTGCTGTGGCTTCTCCTCCTCTGCTTCCTCTTCCAAGCCACCTGCCCTCCCCCCCCCCCGGGCCCTTCGGATGATGGCAGTTGTTTTCCTTCTCCCACAGGTGTCTGGGCCCAAGCCCTGGGGGAAATGGCTGGCGTCCAGGTGCCCCTGGTGGCCATGCACCATGCCTATGTGGTGACAGAGAAGATCGAGGGGATCCAGGTCAGTCCGGGGGTCGGGGTGGGGAGTCCTGGGCTCTTGGGGGAGTTTCTGTCCTGGTGGGAAGATACAAACGTTATTAGCAATAGGTGCTGTGAGAAATTCAGGTACTTCCCTTGATTCTAAGCATCTTTGCACAGTGGGAGAACACCTCCTTTGTCACACTCATTGCACATGCAGCTCAGAGGGTCTCCCCTCCTTCTCGGGGTAGGATTGCCACCTCTTCCTGAACTATAAATGTGACTCCATGATGCTTCCTGGGGGGCAAAGGAGGACCTGAATTTTCCTGTCTATTCCTCTGGTTTCCTATCTGCTTCCCACTATTTACTGGGCAGGAAGAAGTTTTCATACTTAACCCTTGCTTGCAGGAATATATATTTTTTCAAATGTAAAGCATACCATATCTTTAGCATTTACGCGGAATTTTGGACGCATAGAAAACCAGAAAGTTTTCCATGAAAACTCCGATTAAATGCAGTATTCCAGATGTGATCTGATTAAGGTTTTATAAAGCACTACGAATTTTTCATGTGATCTTGACTCTATTGAGGGCAGGACAAGAAGCAATGGGTAGAAACTCATCCAGGAGAGAAGCAACCAGGAACTAAGGAGAGATTTCGTGACTGAATTAATCAGTGGAACAACTTGTCTCCAGAAGTCGTGGATGCTCCAGCACTGGAAGTTTTTAAGAAAAGATTGGATAACTGTTTGTCTGAAGTGGTGTAGGGTTTCCTGCCTAAGCAGGAGGTTAGACTAGAAGACCTTCAAGGTCCCTCCCAACTCTGTTATTCTGTGTTCTGAGAACCTTACATCTTTTTCTTCCATGCCCGTTTGTCGTCTGGATTGTTTTCTTCTCGATACATGTCAAGTTGTTACTGCCAAACCCTAAAATGATGTGATATGAGCAACAGAGAAGATCACTTTTGATCTTGTTGTTCTACTTCAGCCAAAGTTCACATTTTCTTTTTTGCAACTGGATTAGGCTACTGACTCAGCTTGTGACCCACCAAGACATCGAGATGCTTTTTATGTGCTACTCATTTTCTACTCAGGCCTCTGAATTCTTTCCACCTAATTGAAAGGTAGAAGGAATAGAAGATGGTAGCAGATTCAGAAGGATTTTGGCCAGCTGGAACAATGGGCAGATAGCAAATAGGATTAAAACTTCCAGGGACAATAAATGACTTAGATGAGTTTCATAAATGACTTTCATAAATTCATAAATGGCTTAGATGAGGGAATACACCTGTATTCCCTTTTAGAATTAGAATATCGTGCAAAAGTTCATTTCAGTAATGCAACTTAAAAGATGAACCTAATACTGTATATGAGATAGACTCATTACATGCAAAGCAAGATAGTTCAAGCTGTGATTTGTCATAATTGTGATGATTATGACTTACAGCTCATGAAAACCCCAAATCCACAATTTTAGAAAATTAGAATATTACATGCAATCAATAAAACAAGGATTGTATATAGAACAATATCGGACCTCTGAAAAATATAAGCGTGCATAGTACATGTGGCATGGCATGGAAGCTATCAGCCTGTGGCACTGTTGAGGTGTTATGGAAGACCAGGATGCTTCAATAGCGGCCTTCAGCTCTTCTGCATTGTTCGGTCTCATGTCTCTCATCTTTCTCTTGGCAATGCCCCATAGATTCTCTATGGGGTTCAGGTCAGGTGAGTTTGCTGACCAATCAAGCACAGTAATCCCACGGTCATTGAACCAGGTTTTGGTGCTTTTGGCAGTGTGGGCAGGTGCCAAGTCCTGCTGGAAAATAAAGTCAGCAGCCCCATAAAGCTCATCTGCGGAAGGAAGCATGAAGTGCTCCAAAATCTCCTGGTACACGGCTGCGTTGACTCTGGACTTAATGAAGCACAGTGGACCAACATCAGCAGATGACATGGCTCCCCAAATCAACACAGACTGTGGAAACTTCACCCTGGACTTCAAGCATCTTGCAGTGTGTGCCTCTCCATTCTTCCTCCAGACTCTGGGTCCTTGGTTTCCAAATGAGATGCAAAAGTTGCTCTCATCAGAAAAGAGGACTTTGGACCACTGAGCAACAGACCAGTTCTGTTTTCCTTTAGCCCAGGTAAGATGCTTCTGATGTTGTTTGTTGTTCAGGAGCGGCTTGACAAGAGGAATATAACATTTGAAGCCCATGTCCAGGATCTGTCTGTGTGTGGTGGCTCTTGATGCACTGACTCCAGCCTCAGTCCACTCCTTGTGAAAGTCCCCAACACTTTTGAATGGCCGTTTCCTGACAATCCTCTCCAGGCTGCGGTCATCCCTGCTGCTTGTGCATCTTTTTCTTCCACACTTTTCCCTTCCACATAACTTTCTATTAATGTGCTTTGATACAGCACTTTGGGAACATCCAACTTCTTTTGCTATTACCTTTTGAGGCTTTCCCTCCTTATGGAGAGTGTCAATGATGGTTTTCTGCACAACTGTCAGGTCAGCAGTCTTTCCCATGATTGTGATTCCTACTGAACCAGTTTACTGACCATTTAAAGGCTTAGGAACCCTTTGCAGGTGTTATGGCTTAATTAACTGATTAGAGTGGGACACTTTAAGCCTAGAATATTGAACCTTTTCACAATATTCTAATTTTCTGAGATTGTGGATTTTCATGAGCTGTAAGCCATAATCATCTCAATCATGACACATCACGGCTTGAACTATCTTGCTTTGCACGTAATGAGTCTATCTCATATATTAGGTTCACCTTTTAAATTGCATTATTGAAATAAATGAACTTTTGCACGATATTCTAATTTTTCGAGTTTCACCTGTAGAAGGAGAAGTCATCAAATTTGCAGGTGACACTAAGCTGGCAGGAATAGCCTACACCCCAGAAGACAAGCTCAGGATCCAAAAAGATCTTGACAGACTTGATCAGTGGGCCTTATCCAACAAGATGAAATTTCATGTGGAGAAGTGCAAGATTTTACATCTTAGGTAGGAAAAACCAAAGGGTCAAAAAATGTAACTCTGAGAAGAACCTTTGAGTTGTAATGGAGAATAACTTAAACATGAGTCAGCAGTGTGTGGCGGCAGCCAAAAAAGCTAATACAATCCTGGGTTGTATAAACAGAGGCATAGAATCAAAATGACATGAAGTATTAGTACCACTTTATAAATACTTAGTAAGATCACACCTGGAATATTGCATCCAGTTTTGGTCACCACATTACAAAAAAGACGTTGAGACTTTGGAAAAAGTGCAAAGAATAATTAAGATAATTAAAAGTCTGGAGACAAAAACATACGAAGAAAAGTTGCAGATATTAGGTATGGGCGGTCTAGAGAAAAGAAGGACTAAGGGAGACATGAGAGCATTTGAGTGTTCCAGTATTTGAGGGGCTGCCACAAAGAAGGGGGGTTGTCAAATTATTTTCCAAAGCACCAGAAGGCAGGACAAGAAAAAATGGATGGAAACTCATCAAGGAGAGAAGCAACCTGGAATTGTGGAGAAACTACCTAACAGTGAGGACAATTAACCAGGGGAACAGCTTTGTCTTCAGAAGTAATGGATGTTTCATCACTGGAGGCTTTTAAGAACAGACTGGATTGCCATCTATGTGACTCCTACTTGACCAGTGGGTTGGACTAGAAGACCTCCAAGATCCCATCCAGATTCCTATTCCATTCCATTCTATTCTATTCCACTCTACTCCACTCCGTTCCATAAAATACAGAATGTATAATGCCTGTTTCACAAGAATATAGTAAAAATATTTGAAAAAAGCAGAAAGAGTTTTGAAGAGGCCCTGAAGTACAGGTCACCTGCAGGAGATCCAGGTTCTGCCACTAGAGGCCCCTCCAAGGCTGGTTAAGGAACTCCACAACGAGACACCTGGGGATGTGAAGGGCAGAGACTGGCTAGTATCCTGGGCCTCCCCGCAGAGCTTCAGCTTGTGGCCTCGGGATATGAAGCCCATCGACCTGGGACTGGGGGAGCCAGACCCCAAGTTTACTCTCCCCTGGGAAAGCTCTGCAAGGCTCCACAGCCCCCCTTCCAGACTGAGAGGATTAGAGGAAGGAGAATTCCCTGCAACGAGGGCTGCGTGCAGTGAAACTCAGTGGTGAGAAAAGCCAGATTTTACACTTGGGCAAGACAAACCAAATGCACAGGTATAGGATAGGGGGTACCTGGTTCAGTAGCAGTAACTGCCAGAGGGATCTAGGAGTCCTAGCGGACAATCATTGAAATATCAGCCAGAGTGTGCTGTAGCCGTCAAAAAAGCCAGTGCAGTCCTAGGCTGCGTTAACAGAAGGTTGGAATACACATCATGTGAAGAGTTAGCACTGCTTTATGCCACACTGGTAAGACCACACTTGGAATATTGCGTGCATTTTTGGTTGCTGCAGTATAGATTCTGGAAAGAGTGCAGAGGAGAGCAATAAGTATGATGAGGGGACTGGAGGCTAAAACATATAAAGAACGGTTGCAGGAATTGGGTACGTCTAGTTTGATGAAAAGAAGGACTAGGGGGGACATGGTAGCAGTGTTCTGATATCTCAGGGGCTGCCCCAAAGAAAAGGGGGTCAAATTATTCTCCAAAGCACCTGAAGGCAGGACAAGAAGCAACAGATGGACAGAAGCAACCTGGAACTAAGAAGAAATTTCCTAACAGGGAGAACAATTAACCAGTAAAACTACTTCCCTCCAGAAGTTGTGGGTGCTCCAACACTGGAGATTTTAAAGAAGAGATTGGACAACCATTTGTCTGAAATGGTACAGGGTTTCCTGCCTAAGAAGGGGGTTAGACTAGAAGACCTCAAAGGTCCCTTCCAACCCTGTTATTCAGTATTCTAGTTTTCTTGTCTATTCTCATGCGTTAGGTCTCCCTTCCTGCCAACTTTAGCTTTAGGTAGATGCGGCCTAAAGCATCTTCCTGGCAGCAGCCCTGGTGGATAACATTTGGCACAATGGGCCCTTCCTCCATACCCCAGGTTGCATGGCCAAGGCAAGACTTTTGTGCTCCTCGCTTGGGCTACTGTTTAAACTTGCCAGACTTACTTTGGGAGTTGTACATTCCTTGGAGATACGAGGAAAAGCCCAGTGCTTAAAAAAGGGAGGCCCAGGAACAAGTTCTCAGTTGAATGCCAACTTTGGTGGCTCTGGAGCACCTTCCTCAGCCTGGCCCTTCAGGAGTCCCTGGAGAGAATCCTGGCAGCCACCCTGAGGCGAGAGGGGCTCTCCCAGCCTCACTGGTCCCAGGGAGAGCAGCTCTTGGGCCTTAGGAACAACCGGTCTTCAGCAGGGCTCCTTCAGAAGGCAACAGCATTGGGTCTGTGGAGAGGGGGGCCAGGACCCTTTGCCCTTCTTTCCCAGCCCTTCCAGAGAGGAGGAGAGAGGGGAAGAAGCCACAGTGAATCTCCTGCCTCAGTGGAGGTCGCAGGAGGGGAGGCAGTGGGACAAGCGTCAAAGGGTTCCTCCATGCAAGCGGAGATTAGCAGGTCTCTGGGTCTGCAGCCAGCAAGGGGCTGCCCTGTCTTTGCCCCCCAGGTGCCCTTCCCCTCTGGCTTCCTGGCTGTAAGGTGGACAGGAGGCGGCCGAGCAAAAATGCTGACCCGGGAGCCTTTTTGAGGCTGAGCAGTGGTTTTTCTCTGGGTATTTTTAGAACATGCCGAACGTTCGAGACCACGATGCCTCTGTGTATTTGCGTCTCCAAGGTGATGCCCTTTCTGTGGGTGGCTATGAGTCAAACCCCGTCTTCTGCGAGGAGGTGAGTGGCGTTTTTAAGGAATCGCAAGGAGGGAGTGTGAACGCTGCAGAAGCCGGCTGGGGGGCTCCGTGTTGGTGGGGCTGAGTGCTAAACCAGGGGCTCAAAAGGAGATTCAGTTGCACGTAGGAAAATCCACAAAGACGTTGACCCCGATTGGGAAAGCTTTGATCCCTGACTAGCAGAGGAGAGGCTCCTGGGGAAGGAGGGGGGGTCTCATCTGGATCCCTCAGTCCCCTTTGCTTCTGACATCGCTTTTTTATGTATTGATTTGCAGTATATAAAATTACAATGTAAGAATTAAAATTATATTCTTTTAGAGGGAGGCAAAAATAAATAGGTGCATGCTACTCGTTTCCGGCTCTAGAGGGCGCTGCTCATCTCCATGACAAAGCCGAAGAAGAGCCAGCGCTGTCCAAAGACGTCTCCGTGATCGTGTGGCCGGCATGGCTAAACGCCTTCGAAGGCACACGGAACGCTGTTTCCTTCCCACCAAAGGGGTCCCTATTTTGCTACTTGCAATTTTTTACGTGCTTTTGAATTGCTAGGTTGGCCGAAGCTGCTGGGACAAGGAAGGGGAGCTCACTCTGTGACACAGCACTAGGGATTCAAACCGCTGAACTTCCGACCTTTTCTGATCAACAAGCGCAGCGTCTTAAGCCCCTGAGCCACCGCTTCCCTCCCAAAATAATTAAGCCCTGTTAAAAAATCAACTGAAAAGGCGAAGGGAAGGCTTTCAGGGGACTAACTAAGCAGCCCCACAGCCGGGTGCCCACCTGTCCGCCCCAAACAAGGCCACAGAGTCAGGCTTTCACCCTTCTCTGAAGGACAATGGGGGTTGGGTGTCCATCTCACCGGGGAGGCAGGAATATTCCACAGGATGGGGTTAACAGCAGAGAAGGCTCTCTTCCTGGACCTCCATAACATCCCTTTCCTGCCTGACCGGGTGGGATGGGCCGATGTAACGGGATGAAGTTGGTTCCGTAGCAGCCTGGCCATGTAGGGTTTTATAGGTCATCACCAATACCTGGAATTGGACCCACAAGGAGACTGGCACCCAGTGCAGCTCTTGCAGCATAGGTGTTACCTGTGCCATTCTTTGGGTGCCAAAAATTTGTTCACCTGGCCACATTTTTTACCAGCTGAAGTTTCTAAATATTTTTCAGGGGAAGCCCCATGTAGAACATGTAGCAGTAGTCCAAATGGGAGATGGCCAGAGCAGGAGGGACCAAAAAGAGAGCACGCTTATCCAAGAAAGGACGTAACTGGCACACAAGGCAGATGCTTTGCTCCTCCACTTCCTCCTCTCTCCCAAAGCTTTGGAAGAACTCAGGTGGGGGAACATGGACTGTGTTGGGCTTGCGGACAGAGTAGCCAGAGCCCCTGTTATTGTGCGTGTCACAGTGACTCCCTGCATGTTCCTGTTACGTGCATAACTATAGCAATAGCCCTTAGACTTATATCTCGCTTCACAGCCCCCTCTAAGCGGTTTACAGAGTCAGCCTCTTGCCCCCAAGAATCTGGGTCCTCATTTTACCCACCTCGGAAGGATGGAAGGCTGAGTCAACCTGGAGCCGGATGAAATTCGAACTGCCAAATTGCAGTCAGCCGGCAGTCAGCAGAAGGAGCCTGCAGTCCTGCACTCTGACCACTGAGCCACCGTGGCTCATCCTACCTTTGCTTGCAGTCCTGGCCCACCTTTCCTTTCCCCCTCCCCATTCCTTAAGGTGCCGAGCAGCCTTGTTCCCTGGCCTGCCATCTGGAGAGAACGAAGAGTGGTGACTTGGCACTGAGTTATAAGATGCAGGATGGCTTCTTGCATGAATATTAATGGTGAAGGGTTGATTTAATCACAGATGAGGAGGCCATTGCTTTATCAGATTGATCAGAGCGGCCAACTTTAATCAAGGAAGCAGAGGCAGAAGCATCCTTTCCCATCCTAAAGCTCTGGGATGACACTTGAGGGCAAAGACTCCCTTTTGAAGGCAAACTGATAAAGGCAAAGCAAGTGAGGAAATCTGCACTGGTTGCATAAGAACTTCTCTCCGTGCAGAGCCTTTTCCCAGTGCAGGAAACACACCTCAATTCCCAGGATCTGGGTCTTCAAAGAGTCTGGGATGGACATTCAGGATAGGAGGAGGAACTGACGTGGGGCCACATACTTCTTCATCCTGTTCTCAAAGAGATGCTGAGACCCTGGAGAGACTTGCTCAAGAAGAGCAAGAAAGATGATTAGGAAGATAAATCATATGATGAATGGTGAGGGAACTAGGCGTGTCCAGCATATTGAAGAGAAGGATTGGAGGGACATGATAACTGCCTTCCAATATTGAGGGGCTGACACAGAGATGAGGAGGTTGACTTGTTCCCCAAAGCCCCTGAGGGCGGGACAAGAAGTAATGGGTGGGAGCTTGTTAAAGAGAAATACAAAGGAAATACAAGGAAAAAATTCTGACATTGAGAGCAATTAATCAATGGAACACTTTGCATCTCCAAGTTGGGGGTGTTCCATCACTGGAGGTTTTTAAGAAGAAGCTGGAGAGCCATTTGTCTGGGATGGTACAAGGACTCCTGCTTTTGGCAGGGGGTTGGACTAGAAGACCTCCAAGGCCCCTTCTAGCCCTTTGTGTTAGGGCTCCAAGTAACATACCCATAGCAAACAGGTAGATTCCTCAAAGAATAAGTTTATTGGATGTGTCATATTGGCACAGGCTGGTGAAAACTGGCTCTTTCTGTTAATTAAAAGTAAAAGTTTGTCACTTTCTCAAAACAACCAGTCACATGGTCCAATCAGGATACTGTCCAGTTGCTAAGTGACTCCTGTCTCCTCCTTCCAAGCATCTGAAGGAATGTCCTTGGTTCCCAAGAGAAAGTATTTTGTTTTGACTTCAACACCCCAACTCTCTCTTTCCCCTTCCCTGTCCTTCTTCCCCAGTGTATTAGCGCTAAAGTCTCAAAATGGACTCAGTCAGGCCAGATTCAGGGTTGATACTGTGATTCTATGACTTATACTACCAGCAAAGTTCTTGGTGGACAGAGGTTGTCTCAATAGGCAGCAAGAAACAGTTTGGAGAGAAAGTGTGCCTCAAAAGCCAGGAGGAAGCAGATGGAGAATCTCATCTGTGATTTGCTACTGTGCTGCCCAGACAGTTATAGTTAATGGGATTTGGGATAGTTAGTTAGGAATTGAGAGCTGTCCCCTTAAGGGAATGCATCATGGTTAAATGTAGTTAAGGTATTCTGGAAAATGTAGTGCATGTCATGTGGTGACATCTGTAACCCTGATTAGTCACTGAATTGACCCTTGGTGGATCGGGGGAGGTTTCTTCACTCTTGCCTGAACACACAACCTCATGGTAGCAGCTCTACCCACTGCCTCTACGATATGGGATGAAAGAGATAACCATCTTTTTACCCATAAAGACAGATATGCAAAGCATTGGACATTAAGAAGAACCTCATCATAATTGTGAGTTGATAAGGATGCTTGATGAACCAATAAAAGAGATTTTGTATGGATGCCTTGTGGAGTTTATCTATCTGCCTTTGTACAGATTTGTACAGGACAGGACAGGCAGAATAGCCACCATGTCTAAGTTGTCTTCTGGGGACCGACATGTCATAATCAGTGCCTAATGTTTGCAGTGCGTATTTTGCTCTTCCAGGTGTTGGATGATTTTGCTTTTGGTCTATTCAATCTGGACTGGGATGTATTTACACAGCATATTGATGGTGCTATCAACCGAGTCCCAGTGCTGGAGAAAACTGGAATTAAATCAACTGTATGTGGACCAGGTAAGGACCCCCAGATTTCATAAAAGTATCCACAATATTAAGAACTTCCTTGAAAGAGGAGGGGAGCCATAGCAAGCATCTCCTTCAACATGATTTTTTTACTCTTCACAGTCACATTTATGGCTCGGGGCTTTGGTAAACACAGGTTGTTTTGGTAATTCTTCACCATCATCACAAAGTTAGGGAGTTAAGCTGCACAGAAGGTTGGGCACTATACCTTTCGGTTCAGTTTCCAATAGCCCACCTTTTATTTTATTTATTTATTTATTTATTTATTAATAGGTTTTATATACCGCCCTTCTCCCAAAGGACTCAGGGCGGTGAACAGCCAACTAAAATACATATAGACAAATATAAATATTGTTAAAAAAGAATTAAATCCTAGGCTGCCCCAATAAAAATCTAAAACCCCAATTAAAATAAATTAAAACTTTGTACCCCATCCCAACTGATTTAAAACCCCATTTAAAATCCCATTTGAGTCAGCTCAGGCCGGCCTGCTCGAAGAGCCAGGTCTTCAGGTCACATCTGAACGCCCTCAGGTCATTGGTCGTTCGTAGTCCCGGGGGCATCCCGTTCCAAAGGGCGGGTGCCCCCCCAGAGAAGGCCCTATTCCTCGGGGTCACCAGGCGGCACATAGAAGGCATCGGGACCCGGAGGAGACCCTCTCTGTGGGAGCGCACCGGTCGGTGGGAGACTACTGGCAGAATGCGGTCTTGTAAGTATCCTGGTCCAATGCCATGGAGCGCTTTAAAGGCCAAAACCAATACTTTAAAGCGAACCCGGAAGGCCACCGGCAACCAATGCAGCTCGCGCAGGAGGGGCGTTACGTGGGAGTATCTCGACGCCCCCATAACTACCCGTGCGGCCGCACCTTTTAGGAAACCATCTACTTGGCTGATGTTGCTGGTGGGCTTTCAGTTCTCATCCATGTATCTCTACGTCTCTTGGAAGAAGAGAAGGAAGCTCTCGGCTGCTAGCTGCTAAGCTGCTTGTGTGTCGACCATTGGGAAACCCAACCATCGGCTGTCCAGCCAGCAACCAGTTCTCCTGTCCCTCTCCTGGTATTTGTTTCGGGACCAGGGAAGAAGTCCACTCGGCCAGGAAGTGGCACTGGAGAGGCAGAGGTCCTGATGCCCTGACTTCAGGAAGGAAGAGCGGGGCATAGGAGAAGCCCAAGAGAGACAAGGAGGAGTTGCCTCCCCTACCCCTGGAGGGCTGCTTTTGCAGTCCTTGCGTTTTCTGTGGGGCGACATTTGAAATGGATATTATGCCACTGAGTTGCAGGAAGCCCCCAACCCCTCCCTCAAGCCCAGCAATCTCAACTCAACCCAGCCAGGAGTGTGGGAGGGGTCTCGGAGGCTCTCACAGGCCCAGCAACTGCTGAGGCTGGCCTTTTGCTTTGCCAGTGGGACGTTCTTAGTGGAGTTTGCTTCTCCATTCATTCATAGTTCCACTTTATATGCTAAATGATGGGATCCAACCCACCGCTCGTCAGAAGACGGGGGGGGGCCTGTGGTGGTTGTGTGAGATTGGCTGAAAGAAATTCCCTCCAGGTCCCCAGTGAGAGCAATCTGGGCATCTCTGGGGGATAATTGAAGCAATTAGCGTATTTTGTCAGCCTGTTTGATTAGTTTTCGTTTCCCTGTTGTAAATTCCACGGAGCTGAGCAGAGCCCCAGCAGGAGGGTTGATGGATGTGGGGTGACTTGGCAAAAAGATGGTGGGGGGAGGAGGGGGAATTGCCTCCCTGGATTCAGACTCAGCAGACTTACATACCACTTCACAGTGTTTCACAGCCTTCCCTAAGCGGCTTATAGACTCCGCATATGGCCCCCAACAATCTGGCTCCTCATTTTATGGACCTTGGAAGGATGGAAAAGCAAAGTCAGCCTTGAGCCAGTGAGAATCGAACTGCTGGCAGTGAGCTGAATTAGCCTGCACTGCACCACCGTGGCTCTTGTCGTGTCCTGTTGCGGCTGTCGCATAAGTCGCATCAGGGCATTCTTCAGATTGGTCCTTTGGGCATCAATCTGACGCTGGTATTGCCTGTACAGGATGTGTCGCTTTTTCACTGCCAACTCTTGACTTTCGCCCTGGTGCTTCTTCAGGGCAGGCAGCGTTTCTGAGCTTCAGCCCAGCATGTCCCAAAGGGGGCTTTTGTCTGGACTTTCCTTCTTTTTCTTTTGAAGACATTTTGCTTCTCATCCCAGAAGCTTCTTCAGTTCTGACTGGATGGTGGGGAATGGAAGGATTGATACTCCGTGCAGACAGCTGGTCATTTGCATCCTTTTCAGAGAGTTGTTGAGGCCACTTGGAGGTTTGTCTGTGTCCTCAGGATCACCTGAGTGGTGCAAACGGTTCCAATAGTCTGCAATTTATTTTTCCTCTGGGAAATCCCTTCCTCCTCCCACACCACTCAAAGGGGGTCCATCCCAAATTGTATAGCTAAAAGTCTGCAGAGATTCTCCGTCATCCAGGGCATGGTTGTCTCAAAGGTGCTTTTTCAGGAGACAATTGGACTTTCTGGTTTTTTTTTCTTTGAAGACATTTCGCTCCTCATCCAAGAAGCTTCTTCAGCTCTGACAGGATAGTGGGGAATGGAAGGATGCCAGCGGCCTGCAAGGAGTATCAATGCTTCCATTCCCCACCATCCAGTCAGAGCCGAAGAAGCTTCTTGGATGAGGAGCGAAACCTCTTCAAAGAAAAATCCAGAAAGCCCAGTTGCCTCCTGAAAAAAAAAAAGCACCTTTGGGACAACCTGGATGACAGAGAATCTCTAGAGACTTTCAGCCCAGCCTGGTTCCTCTCAGAGGTCTCCATTCACTGCTTTCTGCTGCGACCAGCCCTCGGGTTTCTCCTGCAGACCTTTTGCCCAAAGGCTCCTCACTCCTCTGCTGCCAGAACTCAGGAGGGTCTTCCTAAGCTGCTTCAAATGCTATTCCCGTGTTTCTCTTCTCCTCCTCCTTGCCCAGTGTGGACCGGAGCTCTTCTTTGGTCCAAGCTCTACCATTTCCCCAGTTCTCACCTGACACTTCCTGTCCCACTGAAGACATCTGGTTGGTCCATTTCTGTGCCATTGACTTCTTTCTGCATTGAGCCTTCCAGCTGGACTCTCATTTTACTTGAGGAAGTCTGCACCCAAGATGGCGCGGGAAACCACTCGGTCTTGGACAGGAACTGTATCTTTGTGGGCCTTTGCCCCCCTCTGCCTTGCCAACTCTTACATTGGCATGATGAGTTGCCATCGTTTTTTTTGTGGGAGAAGATATCTAGTTCCTGTCACATATGCCAGAGGACAAATGGTCAAGTTGGAAACATTTTGTTTTTCCAAGCAGTAACGAAAGACGCTTCCCTCTGCAGCTGATTCATTGGTTTCTTGATACGCTCCATGCTAGTCTTGGCTACATAGCTTGTGTGGGAGGCAAGATGGAGGCACCTGAGTTCTAGTTGTGCAATACAGGTTACGCACATGTAGGCAATGTGTCAGTGTGCTATATGTGGGGATGCAGCGTGTAGCTTGTTTACTACCACAAAGACAACCACAGATCTACCGCATAAAAGGAGCAGATGGAGCAGAGCTGCTACAAAAACGAACTGGATCAGTGCAATAATTGGGCCTCTTATATTTAACTCCTGGTGGGCATGCGTTGGAAAAAATGGTCATTTCCAGACTCTGGGAGGAAGAGCCAGAGATCAGGATCCTGGGGTCTTGGAGGAGGAATTAGGACTCTCAGGAGGGCAAAGGGCCTGGGAACCTGGGTCCCTCCAAGGTCTGGACTGATGGGCTGCTTTGAGCGTTTTGGGCTGCCCGGACTGGTCCAGTCCCAGTTCACACTTGTCTCAGCTGCTGTCCATCTTACAGGAATGCTATCCAAGACCATGAAAAGACAGAAGAAATCTCTGAACTGCAGCAATAAGTCTAGCAATATGTCTGAGCCAAGGCAGCCTTTGGGCTTAGCCTGCCAGCAAAGAACTGAGGTGGTGCAGTGGTTAGGCTCCTTCTGCTGACTGCCGGCTGCCTGCAATTTGGCAGTTCGATTCTCACCAGGCTCAAGGTTGACTCAGCCTTCCATCCTTCCCAGGTGGGTAAAATGAGGACCCAGATTGTTGGGGGCAAAGAGGCTGACTCTGTAAACCGCTTAGAGAGGGCTGTGAAGCACTGTGAAGTGGTATATAAGTCTAAGAGCTATTGCTATTACTGACTGGATCGTCACTGCCCGAGACGAGGATCCTCAGTCACCTGATGGGGATGAGGCCATCCTCTGGTCATAGATCTCTATGGGTCACCAGGAGGAAGAGGAGGAATCATCACTTGGTCTGGCCCCAAGCCAAATGGTATTCCTGGGGAGGGACTGGATTTCTAGAAGGTTCTGAAGGGAGGTATGAAACCCACCCAAGTGAAGACCTTCCCCAGATCTCTGGAGACCTTCCTGTGCATCAGGCGTCAGGTGGTGGCCGCAGCCATCAGCCGGAAGCTTCCTCCCCTTCCTTTCCTTGTCAAAGTGGAGAAGAGTCAAGACATGGCTGGAAGCTGCTGAAGAACAGGGAGGAAATCAGGCAGAGAGCGATTCATCAGGAGGTGTGGGCTGAAGACGGAAGGGGATGGCCTCCTCCTCCGCCTAGAAGCCCCCGGGCTCTGGGGAGAAGGACAAGGCGGGGCGGTTTTCCCATGGTGGGAAGTGGTCCCCAAGGGGAGGGGGAGGGAAGGTCTGGGAAGGCCCCCCCTCGCCTGGGTTCATGCTCCCCCACTGCCTTTTGCCTTTCCAAGTTGCTGCTTTCTGTAATCTGACAGCTGCCCTTCCAGATGTCAACAAGGAGGAAGAAAGTCTTCTGCGCTGAGCTGCAGCCAGAGAAGTTGAATGTAGTTAGAGTATTTATAGCTTACCTTTTCCTCATGGTTCAATCCCCAAACTAATAAGCCTGTAATTGGCAAAAACTGAATCAGTTTTTTTAAGCCTCTTACTTTCCTCTATTAGTCATAATGAAATAAATATTAAGCTGAAGGGGGAAAATGCAGAACACCACTTTCTTGGAATGTGTGGGTTAAGTCAGAAAAGGACGACTCTTTTGGAGACAGTTTTTAAAAATATGAATTACTCTGTAAAGTATTTTCAGCTCAATTAGGAGAGGTTTTTGCCAAGGACTCTGAAGGAGGCTGTGTTGTTGGGTTTTTTTTGAGCTCTGAAATAATAAGACTTGCCCTGAGGAAGAGGCAGAGACCGGGGTGAGGCCAAAGGCATTTGGGGTGGATGAAGTGGCCACCAGTTATGTGCAATCCCACAGCCCGCAGTGGGAGATGCAGGTGGACTGGTGCTCTCCCTTCCCCTCTCTCTCCTCTCCTCTCCTCTCCTCTCCTCTCCCTCTCCCCTCCCAACTGCCTATTTCCTCTTCTGCACTGTCTTTGTGCACTGGTCTCTGGTGTTCCAAGTACAATCTTTCCATAGAGAAATCTATGTGTGTGTGAGAGACAGGAGGGGGGGAGGGAGGGAGGGGAGAGAGAGAGAGTGTGTGTGTTTTTATTTCCAGGCATTACTTCTTGATGTGGGTCTGACTCTTGGTGCGCATACCGTATCTAAAGTTGCAGCATTAACGTGCAGGATTAAAGCCAGAATTGCTGCGCCGTGTTTAATCCTCTCTCCCGCTTTCTCCCTGCCCCAGAATCCTTCACTGCAGACCATAAGCCTCTCCTAGGGGAAGCGCCCGAGGTCCGTGGCTTTTTCCTGGGATGTGGCTTCAACAGTGCCGGTAAGGAGCAAGCCGCCTTGGCCCCCAAAAGTAACCTTAGCAGCCTTCCTGAGCAGGACGGTTGGGGAAATGTGCACCTGCCTGGCTCCTGGCACGGAAAATGCTCGGCCCAAGTCCATAAGAAGGCGGCGCTGGCCAGTGGTAGCCCTTGGGCCAAGCCATGGGCCCAGGACCCTCTGGTTGGGGAAAGAGAAGACGGAGATGGGGACAATATTTCAAAGGCTCCTCAAAAGCACAACCCCAACTTGATCCCTGGGAGAGCTGTGGAGTTCTAGGGAGATTTGCTCAGGGCGGGGGATGTTTTTGGAGCGGAGGTGGAAGAGTGTTTTCACATCCTAGAAGAGCATAGTAGGTGAGAGCAGCATAAACACAACAGCAGAGAAACACCTCCGTTTACCTGAATGCACTTGGCAGAGTTGATCAAGGGAGCCCCGTTGGTCATCCTGCCCCACTCCACAGCCTTGGGGATGACCCAGAGGCCAGAGCTGCTCCTGATGCAAAAATCTTGCCCAACCTGGCCAGAGGATTGGGGAGAGACCCCCGACACCCCCATTTCCAAAGGCCCTTGGCCAGTTGTGCTGCCTCTCCAGGTTTCTCCTGCCATCATTGCTTCCTACTCCGCACTCGGAGCGGGTGAAGGGCTGAGTTCAAAATGGGTTTTCCCTGGCATTGAGGAGCGAAACGTGGTGTTTATCCACTGGGTCTCCTCCACTTTCCTCAGCCCTTCTTATTTGAGCTTCTGGTTAATTTTATCTCCTGCAGCTTCTAGTTCTTCAGATCTCCATGTAGCCTTGAGTGAAAAGCTGCCACCTGTAAAGGTCACATTTAAATAAATTTGCAAGCTGGAAGGGCCATTCCAAGCCAATAAAGCAAGATTTGTCAGAAAATAGCTTTCTTCCACATGTAGGAAAGCAGAAATGCGGTTGTCTATGGCAACCAGAGTTGTCCAGTATAAGAAGCAGCCCCGATTTCGATGACAAAGAATTGGTACAAGGTGCATTTTAGAAAGGAGCATCTTTATGCGCCCTCTGACTTCTGGCCCTCCCTTTCCACAGGAATGATGCTCGGAGGAGGCTGTGGGAAGGAACTGGCCCACTGGATTGTCCACGGACATCCGGAGAAGGACATGTTCAGCTATGACATTAGGTGAGCAGCAGCCTTTCGCTGTTGTCCTGCCAAGCAAATTCAGGATGGGGCCCTAATCCGGTGGTGGGAGAAATGCTCTTCTTGCATTGGGGGCGGCAGGGCCGTTCCTTACAGGTTGTGTGCAGCCCCCCCCCCCCAGCCCTTGAATGGACCGCATCACTTCCCCTGCTGCCCCAGCAGCTGGTGGGAGAAAGCACCGAGCCCTTGATGTATGGGGTGGAGGGTTGCTGAGCCACGTTCCCAGTTATGGAAGTCACAGGTTGCCTCCCTGAGGTGTTGATTGCCTGTAATCTGTCCTGGACATGGATTTGCTGGTCTTCTGGGAGATCGGTTGGTGGGACAAACCCCAAGTGGCTTACAGATTTACAGATTAAAAGAGCTGGAAGGGATCTTGTGGGTCATCTAGCCCAACCCCCACCCAAGCAGGAGACCCTACACCATTTCTGACAGTTGGCAGTCCAGCCTCTTCTTGGAAGCCTCCAGGGATGAAGCTCCCACAACTTCTGATGGCAACTTCTGTTCCATGGGTTGATGGTTCTCACTGTCAGGAAATTCCTCCTTATTTCCAGATTGAATCTCTCCTGGATCAGTTTCCATCCATTATTCCTTGTGTGGCCTCCGAGTGCCTGGGAACATAGCTTGTCCCCTTCCTCCTCTCTGTGGCAGCCCCTCAAATACTGGAAGGCTGCTCTCCTGTCTCCCCTGGTCCTTCTCTTCCCTAGACTAGCCAGGCCCGGTTCCTGCAACTGTCCATCGTATCTTTTAGCCTCCAGTCCCCTCATCATCCTGGTTGCTCTTCTCTGCCCTCTTTCTAGAGTCTCAACTTCTTTTTTATAGTGTGAGCAGCAAAACTGGATGCAGAATTCCAACTGTGGCCTTACTAAGGCTTTACAGAGTGCGAGCAGCACCTCCCTTGAATCCCTCTGTTGATGCAGCTTAGGAGATGCAGGAAAAGCCAAAGTGGAGCAAGAGGGTGGATGGGAGCTGAGCAAAATCCGGATCTGGTTTTCCAAAGGCCACCAGATTTCATGGAGCTGCTCCAGCCTCTCCAAAAACCATTTCCAGTTGCTGGGGATAAAGGAGAGATTGGGATCCTGGCTTAGTGGGGTCTTCCTTGAACTTTCCCAGTTCCCTTTGCGGTGCTAGCAAAAACCTTCTGACTAAGCAGGGGCAATTATAAGAGACATGAAACCGGTTCCTGTCCAATTCCAGCCCTCTTCACTCCCCTAAGGTCTGCCTTCCCTCCAGCCCCTGATAAGCCCCCCACCCTCCCCAGGGATCCAGCTGCCAGAAGGTCCTGTGCCATGGATCTGTGGATGTCATTCTTGGTCCCAAGGCCTCCTCCAGCCCCCCGGGAGTCCTCGTCCGGCTGCTTCCCCTGGCTGTCCCAGGCCTCCCCCTCCTCCCAGCCATGGTGATGAGGTCCTTTTGTTTTTCAGGAGGTTTCACCGCTTCCTCACGGGCAACAGCCGCTGGATCCGAGAGAGGAGTCACGAATCCTACGCCAAGAACTATTCCATCGTGTTCCCCTATGACGAGCCCCTGGCTGGGCGTAACTTGAGGAAGGACCCTCTCTACGAGGCGAGGCTGGAGTTGCTGGGTGCATTGCAGACCCTTTGCCCCCCCCCCACACACACACACCACATGCCTTGGGCAAAGATGCAGTGGCCAGTTGGCTTGATATCGCTGCTAGCCACAGAGCCCAGAGACACTCTTGTCCAGCAGCCCAGGCCCTTAGGCCCTTCCCCCCCACCGGCCCTGGTGCTTGGTCTCAAGAATTACTTGAAGCCAAGTGGTGTTGGGGGGGATTGGGGGAGACTCCATTTCTGGGGCGCCAGAGCAAAATGTGGGGCAGCAGAAGAATGCAGAACCCTTCCGGACAGGATCAGCCGAGCCACAGTGAGGAGACCCCCTCCCCCCTCCATAAGCATTTCTATCTCTCCCAAAAGAACGGTCCTTCAAGAGTTGCTCCTGGCTTTTTGCAAAAGGGAGGGAATCCCATTGCCAAGGCAACCGGGCCCTAGCACCGCCCCCAGGTGCCCACCGCTTACTGCTTGTGGCACTCACAGATGCCCACTTTACCCCCAAAACAACCCATTCTTACCCCTTCATTTCTCTTGCATGTACCTCAAGGCACAAACTTTGCACAAAGCCTGCCAGACTGAACGTCTCTTTTGCCCATGGCTCAGTTCTGGGCAGAGGAATTGGGCATTTCTGCTTTTACCAGCCTCGGAGGGCCAAGCAGGGGGAGCTGGTTTGGTTGTGTCTCTGGGAGAGACACGGATGCGGCCTCATCCTCCCTGCCAGGTGCCTGGGAAGCTGTACAAGCAGCAGCCCTTGGAAATGGAAGCGCAAAGAGGTGGGGGGGGGGTGGCAAGGAGTTGGCATGGAGAGGCCCACGTGGCCCACTGCCCGGTCCTGCCGCTGTAGCCTGCGTCAGGTGGGCGATGGAGGCCTGGGAGCGGACTGTGTAGGCAGCCCTGGGTGCGAGAGGTAGCCTGGCAGTTTTTCCACAGAGAATCCTCCCCTGCAGAGTGGGGGGGACCAGGATGGCTGAGGCCAAGGATCCCCCCAGAAGGGATGGGGGAGCAGAGCCACCCAAGTCTTAGAGAACCCTCCTCCTGGCTCTGTCTTCAGGCCAGATCTCCAAGCAGTTGCAACCCAAGGGTGGGATGCAGCAGAAGGCTGAGCCCAGGGCCAGCGGGAGGGGCAGTGTATGGGGCAGATGATGGAGGCTTCGGCCGTGAATTTTCCCAGCTTCTTTCTCTTTGGGTGCTTCCCAAGATGCTCACCCGCTTTCCTCTCTGCCCGCAGGAGCTGCTGCTTGAGGGCTGCGTCTTCCAGGAGCGACACGGGTGGGAGAGGCCAGGCTGGTTCAACCCGCTGGGCAAAGCGCCGGTAAGCCTTGGGCGAGTCCCTTCCAAGGCTAGGGGCTCCTGCTTCCCCTTCAGGATCATTCAAGGCCTCTGGGAGCTTCCGTTCACGTCCCCCCTTGAATGGCCCAAGGATGGAGGAGGCGGTTCTGCTCTGGCCAAGCAACAGGGACAGCCTGGTGCCGGTGGAAGGCAGGCGGCCCACCAAGGGAGCTGCCCTCAGGGCCAGGCCAGGCCTCGCCTGCTCAAGCCGCCTGGGCCGTGCAACAGGGGGGCGCTGGTCCTCTTCTGCACTGGGCCTTGTTGGGCCATTTCGGATAAACTTACCCATCGGTTGGTGGCTCTGCTTCCCAGGCATCTGCTGTGCTGCCTTAGAAGCCCAGAAGAAAGGGCCACAGCTTCTCCAGCTGAGATGGCCGTCCCTCATCGCAGCCAGCTATGGAACTTTAGCCACTCTCTGTACACTCGAGCTGAGCCAGGCCTGATAAGAACTTGGATGGGAGGCCACCTGGAAATCCCAGGATTGCAGGCTAGAGGGGAAGCCATGTGGTCAGGCTGGATCCTACCCAGGATGCCCTGGACATGGCCACCTGTCCACTCCAAGTGCACCCCGCTCCTCCCTCCCTCCCACCATGGCTCAGTCAGGCCGAGGCCCCCCACTTAATTTCCCTGCAACCCCACCCACAGCACAACGCCTGGCTTTCGGCTCTGAGCACCCGTCTCCCCTGGGCGTCTCTGCAGGGAGGGGGCTGAGGCCTGTTGTTCCTGTGCCAACCCAGGTGCCGGACTACAACTATTATGGGGCTTACGGCCACCCACCCTGTGAAGAGGATGCCTATCGCCAGCTGCTCTCCGAGGAGTACACCTTCGACTTCCCTCCTCATCATAGCACTGTGAGTAGAAGGAGGCCGGAGGGCTTAGGTGCGCTCAGGGCTCAGCTGATTCACCAGGTGGGCAAGGCAGACTCAAAGAAATGAAGCCCCTCTGCGGCCCTCCCTTCCCCCAGGGCACACTCAGGGTCCCAGTCGGCTGCTGCCAAAGAGAGGGCCCTCTCAGGGCCCTGCAGACCCCACCTTGCCCAGCTGTTCTCACACTGGGCTGGACGTGGCTTCCTGTGGAGGGTGTGATGACCCAAAAGCACAAAAGCAACGAAGTCACAAAAGTAGGTAAAGTCCCTCTAATACCTCCAACTTGGCCCCCAATGCCCAGTTATCATTGGCTGGAGAAAAAACAGTTTTTAAAGGGAAGAAATTCCGCCTGAACCCGAAGTACATTTAAATTATAAATAAAAACCAACACAAATCACCCTGCAGCAATTAACGAGACAGGGCAGGATAAGGAATGGCAGAACTTAAAAGATAACGAGACACACACAGTTGGGAGGAGGCCAGAAGCAGATAAGACTTGACAAACAAAGATAATTCACGCTTTGCTTCCAGCAAGGTGCGGTGCGCAAATGCTCCTTTTAAATCCTGTTTTCCCAGCTGCAGCTAATGAAGGGAATCAGGGCCCTTTTCTCCCCCGTAACCCACGTAACTCATATTGTTCCCTTCTCCGTCCCTCCCTGCATGCCCTAGGATGAAGAGGGGGTGGGCCTGGGTCTTCCTCTGAAGGCCCAGCTGGACTTTGCCCTTCCCCAATTTCTTCCACAGACACCGGAGCCCCACTCGCACTCCCTGTCAGCTGCTTGACTTCCCCCTGGGAATCAAACTCCAACAGGGGCATGTCAGGAGGGTCTTAACAGGAGCAATTCTGCGGCTCTCAGTGGGGAGCTGTGGGTTTGGGGAGGGGTGCAGAGAAGCCACAGGTCAGATCACCCAAGGATGTTAGACTTTTGAAAGGAAGCACAAACGGGCCCCTCACCCACCCTGGCGGCATCTGCATTTTCAGATCAGGGCGGAGTGCTTGAGCTGCCGAAATGCTCTCGCTGTCTTCGACATGTCTTACTTTGGCAAATTCTACCTGGTGGGCCCGGATGCCAGGAAGGCAGCCGACTGGCTCTTCACCGCTGATGTTCGCAAGGCCCCAGGTAGGTCCTCTTCTTCCCTGGGCCCCAAAACCAGTGCCTGAGTCTTCCATGGAAGAGGGCTGGTTGTTATTGTCCTGCAAATCTTCCTTGGGGCCACTCTACCCACTCCGTACTTCGTGCAGGAGGGTGGCCTCCATCCCACCCCATCCCCAGCTACCGTTGTGCAGGGCACCAGTGCGGGCCTCCCTGACAGCACTCTGCATCCTTTGGCCTCCACTTGAGCCCAGCCAGCCAGGGAGTGCCTGGGGCCCCGATACCAGCACCAGCAGGGCCCTTGAGCTGCTCGCTTTCCAAGGGACACAGACCACGGATTGTTTGGGGCCAGTTGGACCGGCCTGCCCCAGCTCTGGATCTCCAGTTTGGCCCCTAAAGAATGCCAGTGCTGCCCCTGGGAAGGGGTGCAGACTCATTCACCAAGTCCCTGATAAGGGGAACGGGTGATTGGCAGCAGTGTTGGTATTCTACCGGTTCGATCCAGTTCAGCCAAACCGGTAGTAAAAAATGCTGCCGGTTTGGCTGAACAGGTATTTCCAACTTATCAGCTGGGTGACCATCAGCTGTGCTACAAGATTTAGATTAGCTAGAAAGCAGGAAATCATTGGATTTCTTGCTTTCTAGCTAATCTAAATCGTGTGGCACAGCTGCTCTCCCACTGCTTCAAAATGCTGTTTTTTCCAGCGCTTCCCTAAGGTCCACTAGGCCAAAAATGGGGTGCAGGGGGAGGTGCTGCAAAAGAAAAAAAAAGGAAAGAAAGAAAAAGAAAGAAAGAAAGAAAGAAAGAGAGAGAGAGAGAGAGAGAGAGAGGGAGGGAGGGAGGGAGGGAGGGAAAAAGGAGAGGAAGGAAGGACCACAAACCTCGCCACAGCTTCAGAGGATGCAGTCTAGGGCTGGAAAGTACCTGGAGGACATCTAGTCCAACCCACAGCTCCAGAAAGTGAGTTTCTGTCTTTTGACCCCAGAATCACATGACCACATAGCCACGCCCACCCAGTCACATGACCACCTAGCCACGTCCACCCAGTCACATGACCACATAGCCATACCCACCAAGCTACACCAAGCAGAACCAGTAGTAAAAATTTTTGAATCCCACCTCTGATCGACAGCCTCTGCAAAACCCTTTAAAGTAGAGGAAGGAGTGGCCGGGGAGCTTCTGTAACCTCAATGGACTCGAACCCAGCCCTTTCTGGTCCCAGGGTGACCCCTTGGCCATGACACACATGGGCCTCGCCCCCTTAGGTTGCAGCTTTTCAACACAGGCATCTTCCCAGGTGTTTCCAACAGGTTGGCACAGTTTTGAAAGAGGGCCAGAGCCTGCTGAGAGAGTTTGGCATGTCAGGGGGGCTTCTAAAATAGAACCGGAGGAGGGGCAGCTTTTCCCAGCCTCCCCACTGCTTGGTTCTTCCTGGGAGGTGGGGAGGATGAGATGGCCTCAGAGCCTGGCGCCAGGGACCCGAAAGGGCAGACTGCTTGCCACCTAACTGAACCCCCGATGGCACGGCTGGCCAAGAGGGCTAGATGTGATGGACCCCCAGATCCCATGGGTTACTGCTGGCAGGAAGAGGGGGGAGGACTTTAATCCTGACTTAAATGCTGTGTATCAGGTGACGCCAATGCCACGGACTTGGTGCTGTAAGGAAGTCATTGCGGAAGGTTGCAGCCTGATGGGATGCAAGTGCGGAAGGGCTGGGGGGATCTGGGTAGTTTCCTTCCCCTCCTCTTCCTCCATCCCTGAAGCCTGATTATCTTTCCCCAGGAACCACCATTTACACCTGCATGCTGAACAAGGATGGGGGAGTGGAAAGTGATTTGACAGTGAGTCCGATCGACCCAGGGCCCCGAGACTCAGCCCTGGCACCTGCCTTTGAAGGTGAAGGACCCTCCCCATTTCCCCTGAACCGAAATTGATTTGCTGGGCCAACGGAGTTTGCAGAACAGATACCCTGGTTGTGATCAGAAACTGGGTTTCTTCTTCTGGTGAAGTTTCTGGGGTGGCATTCTCTTCCTCAGAGTGTTTCCCCAAAAGAGGCGGCTCTGGAGGTGCTAAGGGGCCCCGGCTGCTCTCTGCCCCATGATCAGGGAGCAAGGCTCCCTTTGTGCTTTCTGCCACATGGGCTTTGTTAAGAGTTTGCAGCAGAAATTCATGTCCAGAAAACACACAGATGACTGATTCAGCAGAATCATTAACTTCTTTATAAATACATTAACATGAGTCAAGTTTACAATACCATTTGTAGACTCTTTCAATGTAGCATAAACAAAAACACAAGCAGCAGCAGCAGCTCAGAGGGCTCAGAAGAGATTACTTGATTTTCACAGGAAGCAAGCAAGTTAGTTTCACTTTCAATTCTCAGCAAAGCACACAGAGCCAAACCACACCCAGGCTGTCAGCTCCCATTGGCTGGTTTGTTGCCATGCTTACTTTGTTAACCATGTCTCTGCCACTTAATGAGTACACTCTGACAGGCTTGGTGTCTCGGGGTCAAAATCCTCGCTGGTCTGGTAGCCATAGCATTTACCTTCTCACAGACAGCCGTCCCTCCACGCCCAGATGCTCCCATCTATACACACACCTGGAATAAGAGAAAGGAAGTAGAAAGTAGGAAAGGAAAAAGTAGTGAAGACAAGCCGCAAAAGAAAGAAAAAAAGGGGGAAAAAAGACAAGCCGTCATTTTTCAGCTGGGCAAAATGGCCTGCTATTCTGAGAGATCAACTCATGGTGGACCTTTGAATGGTGCGGTGGCCTAGAGGTGGAGCTCTCGCCTCACAATTAGGAGGCTGTGAGTTCGATCCTAGGTAGAGGCTGATATTTCTCTCTCTCTGAGCACTCTGAGAATATATCTGTTGCAAAAACTCTGCATCGGCGACAGGAAGGGCAGCTGGCCAGTAAAACACTCAACTCCATCCAGTTGCCCAGACTCCACCCCGATGCAAGGGATTATGGGGTCATTAAACAATGAACAGCAACTCGTTGTGGATCTTTGAAGATGCTAAAAATGCTTTCTGATACGCTGAGCTTATGATGGAGGTTGGAGATGTGGAAGGGAATTAGAGATCCTTTGCAGGATGGGTGCCAGAGTCTCGGGCAAGGAGGGAGCCTGGTGCTGCTCGGTGTTGAGTTGCAGGACTCCAGAGAGGGTCTCCAACAGGCTCTCCAGATTCGGTTACAGTTTCTGCTGCCCCACAACATGCTTTTCCGGACTCCTACCTCGCCTTGCCTACCTCACAGGGCTGACAACCCACCATCCTAGGAGAAGTTCTGCCTGAGCCTGGGAGGAGAGAATTGGAGGCTACTGCCTTGGGGCAGGCGGACAAGGGATGCTGCAGGTCAGAAGGAGGTGGAAGGTCCTCTCTTCCTTTTCCCTGGAGCCCCC
The DNA here is from genome assembly GCA_023653725.1 of Bungarus multicinctus. Classification (NCBI taxonomy): domain Eukaryota; kingdom Metazoa; phylum Chordata; class Lepidosauria; order Squamata; family Elapidae; genus Bungarus; species Bungarus multicinctus. The sequence continues at coordinate 18,944,023 of CM042845.1, read as the reverse complement.
CGTTCCCCCCCCCCCCCGGTTTGCCCTGACGGAGACTTCTAGCTGTGTTCCTCTTTTCTTGCAGTTTCCGCCTGTTCTGCTCCTAGCAAATTCTGCAAGGTTTGAACCAGGGAAGCTGACAATCTCCACCTGAGATTGACGTGTGGAAGAAAGAGAGCTGATTAGCGATCCAGAGCTAGATCCTGCCAAGCCATTATTTTGGGTGCAGGCGCTGCCAGCCAGCTAGGCTTTTTGCTTGACAGGCAATTAGAGCAGCGGCTGTGTTTTCGGCTCCGGGAGGCCACCTGAGTTTGATTAGGGCCAATTATCAGAGGAAGCACAAGAGAAGAGAGGCTGCTGTTCCCTCCTCCCAGCAGTGGGGTGTGGGGGCGGGCGAGAAGCAGCATGGGGGCCATCAACTGATGCTGGCCAGGCTGAGGAAGAGGAGGAGAGAGCCGGGACACGAGCTGCCTTCAGGGCACCGGTCTGTGTTCCCCCCCCTTGTGCTGAAAAGCTCCTCAAGGGAGGGCCCACATAACATCCGGCTTCCACTTCTGGTTTTGTACACATTGACCTGTTTTGTGGCAAGTCATCTGGGGCTGGTTATAAAAGACAAGCTTTTCAGCTGGGCAAAAAGGCCTTCTGCTATTTTGAGAGATCAACTCATGGTGGACCTTTGAATGGTGCCCAGAGGCTACTCAGTTATTAATTTTTCAATTCAATTAATACAGCAATTGCACTTGGACTTATATCCCACTTCATAGCCCTCTCTAAGCAATTTATAGGGCCAGCCTCTTTCCCCCAACAATCTGGGTCCTCATTTTACCCACCATGGAAGGCTGAATCAACCTTGAACCGAGTGAGATTTGAACTCCTGGCTGTGGGCAGACTTAGTCTGCAATGCTGCATTCTAACCACTGTGCAGGAAAGAAAGAAGGAAGGAAGGAAGGAAAGAAGGAAAGAAAGAAATTACAATAGCCCTTGGACTTATATACCGCTTCACAGTGCTTTCCAGCCCTCTCTAAGCAATTTACAGAGTCAGCCTCCTGCCCCCAACAATCTGAGCCCTCATTTTATCCACCTTGGAAGGATGGAAGGCTGAGTCAACCTTGAGCTGGTGAGATTTGAACTGCTAAATTGAAGGCAGCTGGCAGGCAGCAGAAGGAGCCTGCAGTCCTGCACTCTGATCATTGCGCCACTGAAGTGGTGATATAGTCACCAAAGACAACTCTGTGTGGCAAACAAGAATCAGTAACATCAATACATAAAAACTTTATAAATAGGTATCACAAAAGCCAAAATGCAAACCCCAGGATAAAAATGGCCCCTCAACAAGGCAGCCGCAGGCCTGACAACATAGCCAGAAACTGATGGATACACCAAAAAGAATGGAGCCAGTCTGATTTTGGAGGAATGTTCCGTGCATCGCGACAAAGGAGGGCTGTGGCTGATGGCATCTGCAGCTCTGCCCGATCCAGCAGGTGGGCGAATGCAACCAGGCAGAGGCAGCCCAGTCCCATGCAGTGAAAAGCTTCGAAGCTCAAAACAGCACTTTGAATTGGACCGGAAGCAAACTGGCAACCAATGCAGCTTGTGGAACAGAGGTGTAACATGCGCTGCTCCAGGAGCATCCATAACTACTTGCACCACGGCATTCTCTCCCAGTTGAAGTTCCTGGGGTCTCTTTCCAAGGGCAGCCCCATGCAGAGTGCATTGCAGTAGTCCAATTTCTGGCAGGTGGAAGATGAGCAGGATGCCACCTTGGTCAAAGGTAGGCAACTTTATTTATAACGCGTTCTCATTGAATGCAACATTTGGCTTATCTGGTCCCAGGAAAGGGGCTTGTTTTGCTTTTGGCGGAGATTCCACTCTGCCTCTGCGGTCTCAGAACACCTGGAGGCAGCAGAGGGTCTTCCTACCTCCTCCCCCCCTCATCTAAAAGTGGGTAGCTAGGAGGCATTGTGGGCACCCAGGATTTAAGGATGTTGTGCAGTTGTCAGCAAGGCATCAGTTCACTTGTCAACTGCAGAGTCTCCCGAGTTGTGGTTTTCAGAGTATGTTCATGAACAGGAATGGAGCATGGTAACAAGGCCAGACAATGAATAGGCATAGTATCTAAGTCAGCCAATGAGGACTGTTTGGAAACTGAAACTGCAAGGAGCCTAGGCGTGGCTCTATATTAAGCTCTGAAGCTATGTTGAGCTCAGAGTCTGTCTATTGAAGATGAAACTGCTTCTCTCCTCTGCTATGTGTCTTGCTTGCCTGCTGAACTAAAGTGAAACTGAGGCCTGTTTCTGAGCTCCTGAGTGGCTGCTCTGCTCTGAACCTCTAAGGGGTCTGCTTCTGTTTGAGTTTGCTCCATGTTGGAGAAATCTACAACTGGTATTGTAAAATTTACTTTGTGTGTTTATGAAGAAGTTAAACGAAGCCTCAGCCACCTGTGTTTATTTTTCTGGCACTGAATTTACGCTGCAAAACTCTGAACAGTGGTGGGGATGAATTCAGCCAATCAGCAACAGAGCTGGAGCTTCCCTTTGGCTAGCTGGCACTGCAACCCACAGCTTCAGCGGGGCTGCTGCCCTTGCCAACATGATTCTCATCATCTTTAGGGGATGGCTACTATCTGGCCATTGGGGGCGCTGCTGCCCAGTACAACTGGTCACACATCAGGACGGTGCTGCAGGAGAAGCACTTTCGGTGCCAGTTGATGGACCTGTCAGAAGAGCTGGGCATGATTAGCATTCAAGGCCCCGCCAGGTGAGTCTCAAGAGTTTGATCCAATGCAGGAGGGGTGACCTTTCTTTTCCCCAAGAGCTCACTCTTTCGGTCATAGCCTTCAATGGGATCGAGGCCCTGGGGGGACAAGGGGGCAGTCTTTCCTCTTCCCCCTCCTCTTCCTCCTCCTCCTCCTCCTCCTCCTCCCTGCCCACCTGGCAAAATGCCTAGGCTGGCCATGCCAGTATGAGCATTGCTTGCTACAGAGGTCACCCAAGATAGCAGCTGCTGCCTTCTGCCAGTTGACCTCCAGTCCTCCCAGATTGGCCCAAGGTGTGGTGAGCAGGGAATCCGGTGCAGGCCTCTGCTCCTTCCCAGTCCAGATTGGCTCCTCCTGGGCTGGTAGACACTTTGCTTCCTGGCTTTGAAAGCTTAAGTTTGGATATTTTTGCTCATCAACCTGGAAGGGATTTGCAGAGGTGCCTCCCAAGACCTTTGGTGCAACACTCCTTGTGCAAGGATGTGCTCCCCAACTTGTCAGGTTTGTGTCTTTGCATGAGGGATATTGGGGGGCCAGTATCTGAGCCCAGAGAACACAAGCAGCAATGCACAGTTTCTCTTCCTTTCTGTGCTGGCCTGTTCATAATATTTTGCTCTCACAGCCATCTTAAACTAGAATGTCAGCCTATCCCCAAGACAATCATAGCTCACACAGTCTATCCATGTTTTCATCTCGTGCTGTTTGCTACACATTTATTAGAAGTGTGGGAGGCTTTGAAATGTAATGTGCGATTGTCAAATCAGCTTTGTCTTCCAATGCTCCCCCCATCCCCACCCACCCCCAAACTAGGGTATATTTTGTCAGGTGTAAATGTGGAGAGGGAGAGCCGAGATTTTTAGAAAGCTGCTCAAAGCTGGAGCATTTAGGCTGAGACTTTCCTCCTAAGGCTCACCTCATGCAGGATCTGACAGCTGCCTCAGGAGGTCATTTTCATGTTCATCTTTTTTTAAAAAATCAGAAAGACGTTAGTCCCTTGGAAGTCAATAGATGGATCAATATTTGTAAGCAATGCACGTCTGAAGGAAGAAAGGAGAGTTTCAAAGGCAAATATTGGAAGACCTTCTGCAATTGGGGCACATGATTTGTCCAGCTTGAAATTAAGGTTTTAGGATACAAAATCAGAAGGTTTTTCAGACGCTTGGGCATTTTCTCCACAGTTGTTTCTGATAATTATGCCAACCTGATACAAAATTTTTTAGCAATTTAACCTCCTGCCAAACCTGAAGCAGTGGCAGAGAACCGAGTTCCCGATGCTTAAATCTGTTGTGGGTCCAGGCAAAGAATCCCACCAAGATCTGAGGGCTCTGGCTGGGGTCCCAGAATGTCTGAATTGTCTGTGACTGGCGGAGCTGAGCTGGCCTGGCCCTTTGCGGGACGAAGGTGGCCGCAGCTGCCTTGGCGACTGGCGACTCTTGGGGTGCTGGCCGAGGGGGCCTCTGGAACAGGGAAGCTGCAATGCTCTGAGGGAGCCGGGCCTTCTTTGGAGGCTGGGGGCTGGCAGTGAGGGGTGGGTGAGTCATTCATTGGGTTCTTCTTCTCTGTGCAGCCGGTCCGTCCTGCAGGAAGTGCTCGATGTGGACCTGAGCAACGAGGCCTTCCCATTCTCCACCCACCAGCTGGCCAAGGCTGCTGGCTGCCCGGTAGGTCCTCCACCTGTCTTCACAGGGCTGGGGGTGGGGGAGAGAAGATGCTTTCCTTGGGGTACCTTCTGTGGTGGGGGGGAACAGGGCAGGGAAGAAGGGAGTGAAAGCCAGAAAGTGCCATTTCTCTTTCCTGTCCTCTGCTGGAGGATCAAGGATGTTGCAAAATCTGGACTCCTTTTGCTGAACTCCAGCCAGTGGGGAGCCAGGGAAGGAGCCATCTTTGCTCCCAAAGCAGGCAGGTCACAAGAGGGCTTCTCCTCTGAGAACAGGCACAGGTCTGGTCTGCCATTCAGTCACATACTCCGAAGGCATAAAAACAGGTCTTAAACAGTGTGTGACTGAATGGCAGACCAGACTAAAATGACTGGTTGGCAGGAGCCAGTGGGAAAGTACAAGGAGAAGAGTATGTGCTTGTGTGTAATTCAATGCATGGTATTGGGTATTTCTACCTAGTGCAGAAAAGGATAGGACGCAAACTAGGAGAACAAGAAGCAGAGCAGGGGCCAGGATGCTCTTCCATTTAGCCCCCCTGCAAGGGAACTCTGCCAGCAGAGGCCCATTGGCCAAAGCAAATGGCTGGGGAAGGGCCAGCGGAGGAGGAAAGCCGAGGTTAAATGGACGGAGGTGGACGCCTGGAGGAGAAGAAGGAGGTGCAGCCCAGGGCAGGAGCCTGAAGGTCTCATTCCGGCCATCCAAAGTGAGAGGGATTGAAAGGTGCAGCTGGGCAAGTCGAGACTATTTGTTGGGTGGGCAGAGCAGGCTAAGGGGGGAGATTCTATGTGGGGGGGTCTTTGGAAGAGTCAGGCGAAGCGGGGGATCTTCAGGCCGCCTTGGACAACCGACATTGCCTGGAAGCCCAGATTTTAAACATCACAGCCACTTTATGTTCAGCCACCCAAAGCCCCTCTCTTTTCTGAAACAGCACATGTGTTGCACGGGGATAATAAAAGCAGACTCCTCCTCAGTTGCGGCCAGCAGGCCCACCAAGCTGTGCTCTGCCGCTGGAATGGAGCTTTGTGCTCCCTGACGGCATTAAGGAGGACAGATTTAGTCTTATCGCACCAAGCATTAGCTTCAGTGAATTAGGCAAAATCAATTGAAGCTGCAAAACTGGGACTGTTCTGACTCAGCTCCCCAAACACAACAAACTCTCTGATGGGAACTCAAAAGATTCCTTTATTAGGAGCGCCAGCAAAAAATTTCTCTTGCGGGCTGACAAGTCAATCCAGCCGGAAGATGAATAGTTGTTTGCTGCATTTATTCATCTCTGCCCCCTGCCTTTTATCCCCAGAGCTAGGGGGAGCTTTGCTAGCAGCAGTGGCTCTTCCATCCCAAGGACTGGCTCATAGATTTTCACTGCTCTCCTCTACCTTCTGTGCATCTGTGCGTCAGGCACTGGACCCAGCTGTTCCTCCTCTTCCTCATCAGCCACTTCCCGACCTGTGGGCGGTTGACTCTCCATCTGAGGGTTGACGGACAGCCCAGGCTCCGTCTCTCTCTCTCTCTCCCTCTCTCTCTCTCTCCCTCTCTCCCTCCCTCCCTCCCTCCCTCCCTCTCTCTCTCTCTCTCAGCTGCTGGAGGGCCCAGCAGCCAACAGCTCATAACAGGGACAAGCAGCCAGTTGGAAGCGCCAGTTACCTCCCTGGCCTCCCCTGAGGTTTCTGGTGCTGTCCCACTCACTCCCCTTGGCAAAAATGTGCCCCCCCCCATGGTTCCAGGGAGGTCAAGATACAGAGGAGGCCACTCTCCATGGTGGTTAACGCTAACGGAGATGTGGCCATTGGTCTAGCAGTTAACATGCCCTGGCCAGGGGTCAGCAGCCTAAACGCTGGTGTGCAGGAGATGGGAAGGCTCTCAGGTGGGGATCCTGGTGGTTCCTGGTTGTCACTCTCAGGCCGAGGGTGATACCACCAATGGAGGAGCCTACGAAGGCTGGGAAAGAGGATTGGGGGGAGTGTCTTGGACTCTTTCGAGCAGGAAAATATGGTCAGGACTTGCTAGGAAGATCCAAGGCGTTTACTCAGGTTTCAGTCCAAGCTCGGCAGTTGTGACCCGAGGCTTCATCCAAAAGGGTCAGGATCGGGAGCAGGGCAGTGAGGGAGGTTTCTTTGGGACATCCCAGGAGGGAAGGCTCAGAGCCAGCTAGCCTGAGCCACAGCAAGCCCCCCCCTCCCGCTGAGGAGCAGGGGTGTCCACATCAAGAGGGCAGGGGGCTCCAAAGAGGAGCAGGAACTCCAGGAGGGAGAAGGGGGATTCAGAAGCTTAGCCAAGGTGGGGGGCGGTGCAGAAAGCCAGGGGTGGGGGGGGGGCTCCACTGCATTTCCAGGCAGCCCAGTATGAGAAGCCGAAAAACAGCAGAAACCCTGGGGGGGGTGGCCAGGAGAGGGGGAGGGGCTGGGGGGGGTGGCCAGGAGAGGGGGAGGGGCTCGGGGGAGGGGCTGGCCTTGGAAGACTCCTGTCCCTTCAGGACGAGCTGCTGAAGCAGAGAGTCTGACAAGCTTCCAGAAAAGGAGGCCCCCAGGAGATCACTAGCCTCCTTAATTATAGCAGAAAAGGTCAGGAGAGGCGAGATCAGGTGGATCCTTAGGTAAAGGTGGAGAGAAGAAAGAAGCAGATTCACCGGGGGTGGGGGGGCGGGGGGAATCGCACTGTGCACACACCAAAGTTCTCCAGGGAGCCAAAGGACTCTGATGGTCGTCAGGATGAATCCGAGCAGACCAGCAGGAAGAGAGAGGAGCTGAAGGGAGTGTGGCCAGGAGGGACAGGATCTGGGCACCATTCTGCCCTCCCTCTTAGGCTCTGCCCAAAATGCTGCAGAGCTCCAGTGGTCAGAGTGCAGTACTGCAGGCTCTTTCTGCTGATCACCAGCTGCTAGAAGTTTGGCAGTTCAAATCTCACCAGGCTCCAGGTTGACTCAGCCTTCTGTCCTTCTGAGGATGGTAAAATGAGGAGCCAGATTGTTGGGGGCCAGAGGCTGACTCTGTAAACTGCTTAGAGAGGGCTGGAAAGCACTGTGAAGCGGTATATAAGTCTAAGGGCTATTGCTATTCAGAAAGGAGAGACCAGGGCTTTGGGGTTTTCTGGTGGGTCCAGACGCCTTTTGATTGCTACCTCAATTCCTTCCTCAGCTTCTTCCTAGGCTTCTAGTCAGGAATTTTGCTCTTCCCTGATTTCTGGATGGGTCTGGATGTCCTTGGCTGGGCTGAAACGCTGCCTCCCAGCTGATGGCAATGCCTGGCGCTCACCTGCGGGCCCAAAAGGCAGAGCTTCCCATTGCTGGGAAGGCATGTCGCACAGTAGTGGTTCTGGGTTAGCACAGGAGGGCCCTTAAAAGGACATTTATGGGGAAGGGGCCCTGGAAGGGAGGGAGGCTGCGGAGAAGCTGTCCTGCAAGGCCTCGTGGGGCTCGGGATCAGAAGGTGGGGCAGATGCACAGCATGGGCCTCTGAGATGCCTGTGCCACCTCTGGACCAGGAGCAAGAGCAGCTGAGGTTGTCGGGGCTTGGAAGCTTTGTCTAGAAATGCTGCCACCGAGGCTGGAGATAGGAGCTCCTGGCACCTCACCAATAAGGGTTGCCATCTTGCCATCTTCAGTTTCTGGGATCTCATTGGCTCAATCCGGCTCAGGCTGCAATTGAAGTGAGGCAGGAGTCTTGTTTCTCTTGCATCAGCAGAAGGTGAAAGAGGCAGGTGAAACGGGGACTCTTGCATGGGGAATGGGTCTCTGGGAAACTTGCAGGATTTCCTGGCCCTGCCCTCTTGTGAAAGCATGGCTCCGGCCTGGCCTGGGTGGTGGCCCCTGGTCCAAACAAGGTTTATTAACCAATCACCGGAGGCAATTAAAGGAAGAGGGTGCTCTTGTTGAGCATGACACATGATGGGGCAATACTGCCCACCTTCTGTTGGCTTCCAAGCGTCCGCACAGGGGCTCGGTCAGGAATGGGACTGCTTGGGGCTGCTCCTTCCAGCATCGGGACATGCTGGAGCTTCTGGGAGGCTAAGGAGTGATGCCGGGTGGGAGAGAAGCCCCCCTGAATTGCTGGAGGGGTGGGCACAGTGGCAGGAAGCCCAGCCATCCGGAGGGTCTGCAGAAGGAGAGAAGCCTGAGCTTTTCTAAGGTTTGCTTTCCTGGGTGGGTGAGGTTCATGCAGCCCCTTCTCTGCCAGTGCTGTAGAACAGGGGTCGCCAACCTTTTGGACCTCAGGGACCACCAAACTCATAATTTTAAATCCCACGGACCACTAATATGGATTTTGATTGACGGTGCCTTGCTGACATTGGTGGGAAAGTCGATCCCATATTCCAAAGCTGCAGGAGTCCCAGGACTGGCCCTTTGGTCACTCCGGAGCAGCTGCTCCTCCACCCGGGTGCACCGGCCTGCCACGGACTGGAGGAGCTGCTCTGGGATGACCAAAGGGCCAGTCCTGGGACTCCTGCAGCTCTGGAATATGGGACCCACTTTCCCACCAATGTCAGCAAGCCACCTGGGGCGCATTTCCCTCCCCCGCCCTTGTTCTTACCTTCCAGTTCCAGCCTGTGTGGCTCTACTCAAGGTAAGGTTTGCACTCAGCTGAAGGGTGGGGGCAGTGGGTAGGTGGGCCATGTGGGTGGCGCAGCCTTGTGTTCCCGTGCAGCCTGGATTAATTGCTTTGGGGGGGGGGACATTTCTCTGCGGATCACCAGTGGTCCCCAGCTCACCAGTTGGCAACCAGTGGTCTGGAAGGCACCTGCTTCTCTTATTTCTGCCAGAGAGGCTGTGTGTGTGTGTGGGGGGGCTTTCAAGGGGATGGAAAGGGGGGGTATGTTTAAAAGGGCTGGAAGGGTCCCATTTGCTCTTACAGCTGAACTGGGCAGTGATGCCAAAGGCAGAAAGAGTCCAGCTATCCTCCCCCCTTCCCTTCCATCTTGGGTGTTAGGACTGTGATGGAGATTGGAATTTGGTTTGGCCGAGCCAGGACCGGCACAGCCAGGGTGAGGGGTTTCCCCGCATTTGGCCTGTGAGCGCTGGAGGTGAGGGGCTTCTGTGAAGCTGCCCAGCGACCCTGGAGGCCTCCGTCCAGAGGCCACGCCTTCAGGGTCTCTCCAAAGCCTCCCCTCCCCTCCCCATGCAGCATCTTTGCTGATGCTGTATCTGGGAATGTGGGGGGCAGGTATGGCCTGAAATGGAGGGGGTCTAATGGAGCAGGGCAGAGGCCATCACAATGGGGAGCAGCCGTGGCTGAGAGGCTCCTCCCCTCCCCCACCTTAGTTGCTTCTCCTTGAAGAGGCGCCCGAGGCAGCTGGGGAGGGGAAGGGAGGAGGACAGGTGCCGAGGGTTTATTTAGGGTTCCTGACAATGGAGGCAGGCCCGGCGGCTGTCATCCTCCTGGCAGCATTGACGAGAGAGCTGCGGGTGCTGAATGCCTTGCGCAAGGAGCTGCTTTCAGCCTAAACCAGGGAGAAAGGGATGGGGCCGACACAGCCCCCAGAGCAAGGCCAGGCCGTGGCTGAGGCGGCTCCCGGAAGGGCCTTCCGAGGCCCCCCATTTCCCCCCGAATGTGCCTGGAGCAGCCCCACAGCCCTGTCAGAGAGCTGAGCGGCCACACCCCAACCTCCAGTGATGGCTGGCCTGAGCCCCCACCGCCAGCCTCCTGGGGTCACCAGCTAGCAAGCCAGAGCCCCTAAACTAAGTTCCAGGCGAGATGCCGAGGGGACTCATTCTGAGCAGAGCTGAGCAGCTCTCTGCAAGTGGGGAGGGGGCTCGCTTTGAAGAAAGGGGGAACGGGGAAGAAATGAGTTCCTTTGCTGTGGCTAAAACAGGTTTCTGGAAGCGGGGGGCAGGCGGGGCAGGGCAGGAGGCAGTTTGCCCGGGGCTTCACCTGCCACCCTCCCCTCTTCCCTGTCTGCAGGTGCGGGCCATGAGGCTGTCCTTCGTGGGCGAGATGGGCTGGGAGCTGCATGTGCCCAGGGAGCACTGCCTGGAGGCCTACCGGGCTGTCATGGAAGCCGGGGCCAAGCACGGCATTGCCAACGCTGGATACAGAGCCATCGACTCCCTCAGCATCGAGAAAGGTTTGGGGAAGCCCCCACCTCCCCCTGAAGGAGCACCCCATTCAGGAGCAAGATGGGGACTGTTGCCTTCCCCATTGCTGTCCAGGGACCCATCTGCTCACCCCAGGTGCTTGGGCCACAGTCATGGTTCTCAGTCCCAAAGGGGCTTTTTTTCAAGGGGCAACTGGACTTTCTGGTTTTTCTTGGAAGAAGTTTTGCTTCTCGTTCCAGAAGCTTCTTCAGCTCTGATTGGAAGAGGAGAGGACCTCTGGTTTGAAAGAGGGGTCCAAGAGGCCATCTCTGTCCAAATTGAACAGCCCTCCCTCAACAGGGAGGGGGGGAATATGACATCATCTATCTCCAGTCTACAACTCAGTCATTTCAGCAGTTCCAAGAAGGCTCCAAGCATCCATTTGCTCCATTCAGGTGACCTTGAGGACACAGATAAACCTCCAGGTGGCCTCAATGATTCTCTCAAAGGATGCAAATGACCAGCTGTCTGCAAGGAGTATAAATCCTTCCCTTCCCCACCTCCAATCAGAGCTGAAGAAGCTTCTTAGAGGAGAAGCGAAAGGTCTTCAAAGAAAAACCAGAAAGTCCAGTTGCCTCTTGGAAAAAGCACCTTTGGGGCAGAGCCAGTTCGCTCCCACCAGTCATGCAGCCACCCAGACCAGCCTCTCTCGGCCTAGTGAGGGAATTGGAGAGGTGAAGACGACCCCCTGTCCAGCTGCTTCCTTGGGTAGCCTTCCTCCCCAGAGAGCTCTCTCTTCCAGCCCTGAGGGTACACAAAAGGTGGCCCCAGCAAGGTCTTCAAGTTAGGTTGTGACTTTGGGCATGAAGAAGGCTTCGGATCTGGCAGAAAAAAGATGCCAGGAAGGCAGGTAAAGCAGAAATGGAGAAAGGCCCCTTTATGGAGAACTGGCAGGACTGCCACCTGTCAGAAAAGGTGTAGGGTCTCCTGCCTGGGTGTGGGGTTGGACTAGATGACCTACAAGGTCCCTTCCAACTCTGTTAATCTAATCAAATCCTAATCTAATCAAAGTTTCAATGTCTTCTTTTCAAAAGATTTTTAGACAATTTTAAAAGCGCTGCTTGCATTTCTCTCTCCAGCCTGTATACTTCCTAATTGTGCTCTCCTCACAGGTCTCAGTTCTGCTTCCTTGGGGTCCACTAAGCTGTCTTAATAAATCCATTCCAACCGGACCCCAAATCCCAGCAGTCTGCAATTAGGCCAGCAATTAGCAATGCAAGAAAATGGATAAAAACTGCCCATGTGGCTGATTTAATTTGTTGTCATGGTTTTGTTCCATTAATAGAGGAGAGACAAGGAGGCGCTTCAGGCAAGCTGTCCTCTCCCATCATGGTCTGAATTGTGGAGATTCCTTCCTTCCTTCCTTCCTTTCCTTTCCTTTCCTTTCCTTTCCTTTCCTTTCCTTTCCTTTCCTTTCCTTTCCTTCCCTCCCTCTCTCCATCCTCCCTCCCTCCCTTCTTGTCAAGGGTTTCATCATCACCATAATATTATTTTCTGTGAAGGTGGTGGGGAGACAAGCCCCCCAGCTCCATTTGCAAGGACCCCCTCCTTCTTTGGCCTAGATTAAATTCTTTCCGCCTTCTGCTCTCTTGGCTAAGTCAAGTGGGATGGGGAGGAGGCCTAGACACTTTGCCCAGGGGCCTGGATGGGGCAGGAGATGAGGCCTGTGTGGCTGGGGACTCCTGAGTAGCCCTCCTCCCAATTTGTTTCCTTTGTGCTGTCCCCAAAAACACCAGATGAATCCTGACTTTTGCCTCGGGGCTCCCCAGGTGGGCAGTGGGGAGGGTGTCAGAGCGTTTGCAGCGTGACTACTATTATGAGATAACCCAGGAGCAAAACATAGCACACACAGACATTTAACAGTGGTTTATATACAAGACATATACAGAAATATATGTGGTAGGCAAATACCTAACAAGTAAGCAATCTTCTTAACTCTACACGGAGAACTCTGCCATGGATACAGGACACAAGGAAAGAGAACATGCCCTCTAACGTCAGCCTTATATAAACACCTCTTAAAGGGGTAAATACTGAACCCATTCTTCATCTTCATGTTATGCTGATTCATCCTTATTGCATCAGCCTTACAGCAGCTGGCAGCTATTAAATCTTATACCTCAACAGGTGTAACATTTTGGTGTATATTTCGGGTCCCTTTAGGAATGTCAGTTGTTCAACTAATGAACCCACAACAAGGAGACACTCTCGGGAGATTTGAATCCCCAAAAGTAACTTTATTGGATATACCATGTTGGTACTGAAGAAACAAGCTCAGGTTTTCCCGCACAATTGCTTGCCTAGTTAAACAATACCTTCCCCTTCTCCCCACCCCATTGGACATTGTTCAATTATGAGATGTCCTCTTATTATGGGAACAGTCCTTCTCTTACTCCAGCACCTGCAGTGATGACCTTGATGGCTTCCATGCTCTCCGCATACATTCTCCGCATTTCATTTGCCCCTTCCCTGCCCCCAGTTCACTGGCAAGTTGAAAAGCATTAGGGTTTAAAAGAAGCCATCTTGACATGTCGGCTTATATTTACAAACGGCTCCTCCGGTTTCGGGTGTTTAATGATTGGCTCTCCCACAAAAAGCCGGCCAAGCTTCTTGAAAGCCACTTGGCATTCCACAGTCCATCTGAGAGGCTGGCTTGGTTTGCTTTCACGCCCCCTCCATCCGTTTTTCACAGTTCAGTGATAGGCAGGGCTACCTGTGCAGACGAGGGGATGACTTGGTGGTAGAAGCCATTTAGTCTTGACATAGAGCCTCTCTTGGGCCCACCAGGTTATCGGCACTGGCATGCAGACCTCCGCTCAGACGACAGTCCCTTGGAAGCCGGACTGGCCTTCACCTGCAAGCTGAAGTCGGAGGTGGATTTCCTGGGACGGGAGGCGGTTGAGGCCCAGAAAGGCGCTGGTCTCTTCCGCCGTCTGGCCTGTTTCACCATTGATGAGTGAGTAGTTGGTGGCAGCTATGGCCATCTGTCCAGGGCCCCCTCTGGATCATCAGTTTTGAAATCTCAAAACTTGTTGCTCAGAGGTACCTGAACATTGATCTTTCGTAACAGATTTTATTTAAAGTTTGCTGAGCTGCAGTATTCACCTTCTGACAATGTTCACTGCTGACTCCGCAGTAGGATTCCCACCCCCTTTCAGAATTCTGGGGTTGGAACAGTGGTGGGATTCAAAATTTTTTACTACCAGTTCTGTGGGCGTGGCTTGGTGGGTGTGGCAGGGGAAGGATATAGTGCAAAATCCCATTCCCTTCCCACCCACTTTCCAGCTCTCTTCTCCTGTGCAGGGCAACCAAAGGCGACCCAACCAATCAGCTGGGACTCAATGGGAGGCAGAGAAGAGATGGGGTTGGCGGGGCCAGTCAGAGGTGGGATTGGCCGGTTCTCCGAACCACTTAACATTTCTGCTACCAGTTCTCCAAATAGTCAAGTCTATCATGTCCACCCTGAAGATGTTCAGATTGAAGTAAGGTTAAAATTGTCCTGAAAATTAGAAGGATTAGATTGGGTAATGTGGTTCTAGGTCATGAGCAAGCGGTGCCTGCAGTGGCTGAAATGGTGACCAGTTTTGTGCTGGTTCTGATCTGTGGCAATGGTTCCCTTGCGAACTTGTTAGATGCCATCTGGAATTGGTGTGTCATGTTCTGGGACTTTTAAACATCCTGGAGAAGTTTGAGCGGACTCAAAAGTAGAACTACAGGAAGTCCTTGTCTTACAATCACAGTTGGGAGTGAAATGATGAGCAATGAGGTTGTAAAGCAAGACATCACATGACTGAATTGCTCAGTGATGGCCATCTGGCATTCCCACCACGGCCACTGGGAAGCCAATTAGCCGCCCCTCCCCGACCTGAGCCTCAGTTAAGGGCTGCCTCGCCATCTCTCCATTTTGGCCACCTGCACCTGCCTTGAATAGCATGATTGGGAGGTCCTTGTCCCACCAAGGAAGCTTCAGCGGCCCCAACCCAATCCCAGCCCTGGTTGCACTCCAAGGAGACCCTTTGCACCCCAGCTGACCTTGGCCATCTTCTTGCTCCTGCTGACCAGGTATATCCAGCCTGGTTGCCGGGTAATGTCAAAGCAGTCTGTTGCCCAAAAGGGCCTACTGAGGCAGCCTGTGCCAAATTCAGGCTGGCTCCCCAGGGACTGCATTTGCAGGGACTGTGGGGAGGTGCAGGATCTGCTTAAGGCAGCGGCTTCCTCTGCATTGCAGGAAAGTCCCCCTCTTCGGCTTGGAGGCCATCTGGCGCAACGGCCAGGTGGTGGGGCACATCCGAAGGGCAGACTTTGGGCATGCTATCAACAAAACGATCGCCTACGGCTACCTCCGAGATCCCGAAGGAGGGCCGGTGAGTAGCAAGACCCCATTTGGTTCTGGTGGGCTCTCTGCAGGGTGAGTGCCGGTGGCTCCTTTCTTAATCCGGACTGGCGAAAAGGAGCTGCTGAGGAAAAGAGGATTGGACCCTTTGCATTTCCTTTGCCCTAGATCAGGGGTTGGCAACCTTAAACACTCAAAGAGCCACAAAGAAGATCCTAACCGGAAGCCCCCCCTTCAATTCTGGAGCTGACCAGAAGTCTGGTTCCCCCACCATAGAGTCTCCTCCTAACACAGTATCCTTTTTCCTCTACCTGTCCTAAATGAAAGCCTCATCAATTGTGGGGCCGACCGGAAAACTCACCCCTTACCATAGAGTGTCCTCCTGGCGCGCCGTGCTTCCCCCTCCTCAAACCGTAAGCTCCTCTCAAAATTGACCAGCAACAGGGAGCCCCAGCAGAGGGATGAAAAAGCCACATGCGGCTCCAGAGCTGTGGGTTGCCGACTCCTGGCCTAGATAAAGCAACAGGTACTGCTACCATTGGCAGAGTCCAAACAACCCCAAAGCATGAATCCAGAGGTTCTCCCAGAGAGCTCAGACTGTCCCCACTCCGACACCAGTCAAATCCAGTTGGGCGGGTGGGGACAGCAATGTCCTGCCTCTGTGACCCCTCACTGGACCTTCTGAGGGAGAGAGCAACAGTTGGTCTGTATGTACAGCCCTGGCCACCAGGCTGCCCCAAGGAAAGTCCGTAGATGGACTGAGAAAGGAGCTTTGGGGCAGCTCTTCACCCTCATTCTGCTTTCGGGGTAATCCCAGTTTTAGAAACAGTTTGCACTGAGGGGGTGTTTTAACTTACGCCCCTGTGGCTCTTTGATGTCCATCGCTCTCCCATGTCCCATCTGGAAGGAGAGCCAGCAGGATGCAGAGGGCAGCTTCAGGGCCTCAGACCCTCAGTGGGCTGGAATCCTCTTCTGCCTTGAAGGTGGAGCGCTTTCTCCTCTCCCCCCCCCCCCGGACTCCTGCAAGGGAGGGGCATAAAGGGCGTAACTGACACTTGCTGGGGCTCCTTTGGGGTCTCTCTGCATGCACGGAAACCCCTCCAAGGACCCTGAGCTGGGTCGCAGGAGCCCGAAGAGCAGCTGGCTGTGCCTGGGGCCCCTTTCCAGGAAAGAGCCACCTCTGAATCTGGGCATGGAGCCCCGCCTTCTGTGGGCAACAGGATGTTCTGACCTCTGCAGCTGAGCCAACCCCTCAAAAGCCCCCCCACCCCACCCGTTGAGGCCGAATCCCTTGAGTCAGTAACGGGCACATTGATGTGCAGGTGAAAGATTGCCATGGGACTCGTGAGGCCTGGGTCCTGAATGCCCTGGCAGCTGCCTCCCCCTCGGTTTGGTTTCCAAGGAGCAGCCTCCAAATTCTCTCTCCCCCCCCCCCCAATTTCCGATACCCCACAAAACTCAGCCTGACAATGATCTGCCAGGAGGGCTCCTGCCCCCAGAGATCTATTCAGGATCCTGATCAGGCAATGCTAAACTCCAATTAACCTGTCACAAGTAGTGGCACCGTGCTGGGGCCGTTTCTTCAAAAGGCAGCGCTCTCTCCCCCTCCCTCCCTCCCTCCCTCCCCAGGCCACCACGGTGCTTTTCTGCCTCCCCCAGAGCCCCCAGTGGGCCCAGGAGAAGCACAAAGTCCACCCGGCGAGGTTGTGTGTGGGTTGCTGCTTGCACTAATTGCATTCGGGGAACAATGAGGAGAAGGGGGTGGGGGGTGTTCAGGGAGGCTGCTGAATATTTATGGGGACTGTTGGGGGGGGAGACTCTGCGAGGAGGAGAGGCAGGCTTTGGGGGTGAGGCGATGGGGGAGGGGTTGTCCGTGGCTTAGGAGACTTTGGGGCCTATTTGGAGAAGAACCTGGGGCCCCCCCTCATAGGAAAGAAGATGAAGCCCCTCCCCAAGCAGAGACCCTTCCTCTGGGCTGTCTCACCCTTTTGCCTCATCCAGGAAACATACAATCTGCAACTGGAATAAATAACATGACATTACTTGTCACAGCTCTTTCTGATTTTTTTTTTTTGACGTCAAGAAAATCCTAAAAAAAAGAGTTTGCAAGAGACAGAATTTTGCCTGTAGGACCATCCCCCCGTCCCCATTTCCTCCCCCCCCCCTCCCCACATTGCCCCTGCAGGATGACTTCCCCAGTGGGATGGTTCTTTTAAGGAAGGTGGGGTAGAGAGACGGGGCGGGATTCTCACGCGTGACGGGGTTTGCTCTGTTTCCCCCTCAGGTCTCCCTGGAGTTTATAAAAAGCGGTGACTACGTTTTGGAGAGGATGGGAGTGCCCTTTCCAGCCAGAGTCCACACCAAATCGCCTTTTGATCCAGAGAACAAGAGAGTCAAGGGGATCTACTGAATTCATTGGACATGGATGGATCCAGCCCACTGGAAGGAGGGGACGGTGAAACGAAACAGAACCTGGAAGGTCCCTGGCTCAACGGACACCATGCCCCCTTCAAGACAAGTCTTGAGGCCGAGTGGTGGGGAAAGTGAATCTCCTCTTTTGGAGACTTAACCAGGAGGGCCGGCTGTGCATCTCCAACATGCTCCCGAATTTTTAAATCACCTTGAAAGCCGCCTCACACATTGATTCTAAGGACAGCCTGGTTTAACTAGTATCCCTTTCAGATTGTCCCCATTTTGGGCCACTTTGGTCCTTCTGACATAATTATAATAAAAAGGACAATGGCAACACATTTTTTAAAAATTCAGAAACTGATTGTTAGCATCTAGCTTTAAATAAAGTAAATATTTCCCATGATAATGTGTTTTCTTTGCTGATTTATATTGTCATAAATCGAGCAAGACTAAGGTTTTTTTTTAGAGTCTGTATTGGCACTTTATCAAAGGTAAGTTTTCTTTTCAGTCCAGCTCGCTTGTCCACCTCATGGCAGCTTCCTTGACAAGAGAATGACATGCTTTGTTGTTACCTCTTTAGGGCTGTTGGTGCTAAACTAAATGACACCGTGAGGATCGTAAGCGGCTGCATAAAATCTACTCCTACTTGCTGGCTCCCTGTCTTGAGCCACATTGCACCAACAGCTCTTATCAAGGCAGGAAGCCTCATTGGAGGAGTACACCAAAATGATGAGAAACCCACTTCTTCCTGTACATCCTGATCTTCCTCATCTATCATTGGGCAGGCTCATCTATCCAGGAAGCCCTCTCTGGCACACACTCAACAGCTGTGCAACAACTTTGACATCAACACACAGTGGAAAGCCCAATAGGCTGCTGAATGCCCAGCTACAAGCAGTTACATAGATGACCCTACACACAAAAGGTGCCAGGTTTTGACCCTCCTCGCCAGCATTGGTCAACTCTGAATAGGATCTGTACCCAACTTGGTATCTGCTAGGACTCCTTGTTTAAGTGGGGTCTTGTCTCTACCCCTCAGTGTGACTCGGATGCTCCTCGACAAAATATCTATCCCATTGTGTCTCAGCCTTCAAGAATCTTTATTCTGCTTGTCTTTCCGGCTGCCATAGTAATGGGGGGAGGGAGGATACATTGGGCTTTGTGGGGGAGGGGGAAGAGTGTTGGAGCTTTGAGAGGGTGAACTGTAAAACTTGGGAAAACTTTCCTGTTGATGCTTACTTGTTTTACTGTGCAACTGCAGCCCTTTATCAAAACCAGACCAAGGTCAGCAGCCAGATGTCTGAATCACCACCTGAAGATGCCCCACATGACATTATGTACATCTCAGATTGGATGGCCAGTTTGAACTATTGTGGGCGGGAACATTGTTATAAGTTTCTATGTGTGGTTTTCGTGCCTAATGTCTCAGATCTTGAATTCTTTTGATGCTACCGCTTGATTTCCAGTAAAAGTCCTTTTCTCTATCACAATGGAGTCTAAGGGTGTCTTTCTTGGATTTTGAATGGAGCCTCATCTGACAGTGTTCGAATGTCTGATTTACACCGGGACAATGTCTGATTTTTTTCAACATAAACCACTCTGTCCTTGAATGGCTAGGTGGACTGGACATTTAACATCTGAACCATTCCATGTATTTAAATAAATAAATAAATGGAGCTGTTGGTATTTCCTGGGGCCTTCCTTCCTAGTGCTCATGCCTGAACGAACCAAGAGAAGGTCAAATAATTTTTCGCACTTCAAAGCTTCTGACTGGTTGCAGGGTATTTTTGCTGACCTGAACCTTTTCCAAAATTCCACCCATATCTTATTCCCTGCGAATGCTTCAGTAACTTTCCCTGAGAAGGAGGGAAAGCAGAAGGTATTTTATGGGCCAGACTCACAAAACACGGCTGACAAAGCTGCTTTGCCATTCGGATTCTTGTTCTTCCACCCTGCCTCTGGTGTGTGAGTGTGAGTGTGGGTGTTGTGTCTTCTTTGGGCCAACCCACAAGCTCAGCTAATTCCAGGGGCAGAAATGATCCCATGAAGGCTGGTGTGGAAGCAGCACATATTGTGGAAACGGAGGGAACTTGGCAGGAGCAGGAAGGGAAACATTTGGGCTTCAGTTTTTTCCCAATCAAACATGTCTTAAAAGAGGATAAACTTTACTTTTTTAAAAAAGAGTTAAATTGGGAAAATTGATTTGTCTAAACCAGGGATGCCAAACTCAAGGCCCGGGGGTCCTTAGATCTAGCCTGTGGGGCCACCCTGGAAACAGTGAAGAATCACCACAGGAACCCCTGACACGAGCGATGTCGAGCAGGCCACACACCCCTGGACGCCCCCCCCCCCCCCCCGGTCCCCCAAGGTCAAACACAACCCTGATGCGGCCTTCAATGAAATTGTGTTTGATCTAAAACATTCTGATAATTAAGGTCACTGACCAGCAAATTAAAATGAGCACACCGTAAAGGATATAATAATTGCATGAAGCCATAATATAGAAAGGATAAACATAATCTGGAAATAACAATAAAATATATTGTTATATATATAAAGACCAAAACATGCATCAGGATAATTGGGTGTAAACAACAAAATCAGCCTTTTTATTCTATACAGCGGAAAGGCCCCTGATAGCTGGAAAGAGGCTAATATAATATTAATACCTGAAGAGAGACACAAAGATTTGACTTTATCCAGAAATAATAATGAAAAAAAAGCTGCACAGATGCTACTAGATGCAGAGAATTAAAAAATGTAAAGGACTTTAGCATATTAGATTCCAAGATTAATAATCAGAAGACAAAGACATTAAAAAATATGAAACTGGAAGTTCAAATAGAATTGATGATGAAAACTGATTTTAAGATTGAGAACAAATAAAATACTTGGGTGTTACAAATATAAACTGTATGTGTTTTAAAATAATTGTGTTAGGGACATGGACCGAAATGAAAAAGGACATGTTAAGATGGGAGAAATTAATTTTTTTTACTGTTGGGGAGAATTTCTGTGATAATATGTCAGGGCTGACTCATTACAAACTCCTGCTCAAACAGCAAGGGGGGAAGGAAAGTATTGAAAAGAGGCCTGGGAGGGCATTGAGGAATGCAAGGGAGCCAACGCAGCTAACACCCCAAGGTCAAATGCTAGGAAAACTCGGAGGTGCTCAGAATATTCCCAAAACAAAATGAATGCAATTGATTGGTGGACAATGAACCATGGGGAAACCCAGGAGAAAAGAGGGGGTTTTACCTATGCTGGTTTTCACGTAAAAACTTTAGAACTGGTTTTGCCTCTGTGGAATTATCAGTCAAGTTATACTCTTGGTAAAATAATGACTAAGGAGTTTCTTTTGCTGCATTTACCAATGGGACAGCTGACATTAAGCCAGCTCTCATAATAGTAACCTACCTGGATCCCACCAGGAGGGGAACAACCCCGAAATGTTGACAGCAGACAAAGTTTCAAAGGAGAAGAAGCTGGGAGGCTCCAGTGCTGCCCCAAGTGGGAACCGGATTAACCCCCTTTTGGGTGACTATCAGATAGAATTTGTGCCTATGCCAGAACTCCCACAAGAGACCTTTTCATCAGCCTCATTGAGGCTGAGTGGGTAGACACTTTGAAAGCCTCCCTGGTCATAGTGTGCAAGATGTTAGAAAAGGTGAGGGAAGTGCAAAAGAGAAAAGCAGATAAGAAGAGAATGCTCCCAAAAGAGTTTAGAATAGGACACAAAGTGTATCTATCCACACAGTTGGGACCTAAGAACATAGGCCCTTTCCCCATTATCTGGATTGTGAATCTGGTGACAGTGGAGTTGGAATTGCCAAAAAAATCTCAGGTGTATCCGCCCAGTGTTTCACAGCAGAATGTTACCAATTAGTTGGGTTGTCAATATATAAACCAACAATGTATGTCTACAGCTTTAAGACAAAGTTATTGTATTGATTTGTACTATGTTCAGATTGGTTGATTGTATTGTGAATTGCCATAAGAGGGAGCTAGAGATCATGTCTTGCTCTCTCTGACATGCTGTCTCTCTGACATTCTGTTGCTATCTAAGGTTATCTGTTGTATTTTATGTTATGCTTATACTTTGATATCTTTGTTTACTGTAAATGACAAAGGCAACCGGTAAGAAGACTTTGTAATTGGATATTCTTTGGACTGTTAAACGTATATGACCTGGACCGTTTATTGGACTGTGCTATTTCTTAAAGTAAACTTTAACTCAATTTAGTGTATCTCTGTGTGGCTGAATAATTATTCATAACTACTCTCATAAACGTTTCCATGTGCATAACCTTGTTACTCAAGGGTTATTCTGTACATATCATAACATTGGTTATGGGCCCAGAGAGATATTGAGAATCAGTGTGAATATACAGTTTCATATTCAGCCAACTGATTGCAGTTTATTGTTAAACTACAAATGGCATAAGAACAGTCAACCAGTATATCCCAGATAACCTGGTTGGATGGAACAAACTATGTTTCCTGGTCTATGAAGTGTAGCTTACTTCTGCGTAAAGATGGATTATGGACTGTAGTTAATAGTCCACCGGATGTAACAGCTTGGGACCCATTGAATGATGAAGATAAAAAGAAAGTAACTGACTTTAACCGGGATAATGAAAAAGCTCTTAGTATAATTGGACTGACACTGAGTGATCAGCAATTAGTCCATATTCGTGCTGAAGAATCTGCTGCTAGGTGTTGGGACATTTTTATTTATTTATTTACAAGATTTATATACTGCCCCCTCTCCCTGCGGGACTCGGGGCAGTGTACAGTCATTAAAAATACAATAATATTAGGTGGTTGAATAATAAAAACAAGGGTTTAAAAATAAGGACTAAAACCAATTAAAACCGAATTTAAAACCCCATAAAACCTTAGGCCAGACCAGCTTGATGAAATAAATAAGTTTTCAACACACGCCGGAAGGTTAGAAGGTCAGGGATGATCCTTATCTCCGGGGGTAATTCGTTCCAGAGGGAGGGTGCTCCCAAAGAGAAGGCCCGTATCCTCGGGGTCGCCAGCCATCCAGCCGGCAGCACCCCAAGGAGACCCACTCTA
Source organism: Bungarus multicinctus (assembly GCA_023653725.1). Taxonomy (NCBI): domain Eukaryota; kingdom Metazoa; phylum Chordata; class Lepidosauria; order Squamata; family Elapidae; genus Bungarus; species Bungarus multicinctus. The sequence continues at coordinate 18,921,737 of CM042845.1, read as the reverse complement.
TGGGAGCGCACTGGTCGACGGGAGATTGATGGTGGCAGTAGGCGGTCCCATAAATACCCAGGTCCCAAGCCATGGAGTGCTTTAAAGATACCTAATACCTTGAAACGCACCCGAAAGACCACCGGGAGCCAATGCAGCTCGCGCAAGAGTGGTGTAACATGAGAGCTCCGAGAAGCCCCCAAAACCACCCATGCGGCCGCATTCTGCACCAGTTGGAGCCTTCGGGTGCTCTTCAAGGGGAGCCCCATGTAGAGAGCATTGGCATAATCTAGGCGGGAGATAACGAGGGTGGATGTGACTGTGCGAAGCGCATCCCGATCCAGAAAGGGCCACAACTGGTAGATCCTACGGACTTGATAAAAAGCCCCCCTGGTGACGGCCGCCATATGTTCCTCTAACGACAGCCGTACGTCCAGGAGGACACCCAGATTGCGCGCCCTGTGTGTGGGGGCAAGAATTCCCCCCCCCACCAGTCAGCGATGGGACTAGCTGGCTGTATCGGGGTGCTGGAAAGCACAGCCATTCGGTCTTAGCTGGGTTGAGTTGAAGCCTATTCCGCCCCATCCAACTCCGCACAGCCTCCAGGCACCGGGTCATCACTTCAACGGCTTCGTTGGGGTGGCCTGGGGTGGAAATGTACAGCTGAGTATCATCAGCGTACTGATGGAACTCTACCCCAAAGCCACAGATGATCTCACCCAGCGGTTTCATATAAATGTTGAACAGCAGGGGCAAGAGCACCGACCCCTGAGGAACCCTGCAGATCAGGGGCCTCGGGGTCGATCTCTGCCCCCCTATCAGCACAAATTGCGAACGGTCGGAGAGGAAGGAGGAGAACCACCACAAAACAGTGCCCTCCACTCCCAACCCCCCTCAGCCGCCGCAATAAGATATTGTGGTCGACAGTATCAAAAGCCGCCGAGAAGTCTAACAGGACCAGGACAGAGGAATAACCTCTGTCACGGGCCCTCCAGAGATCATCCACCAATGCGACCAACGCCGTCTCCGTGCTGTATCCAGGCCTGAAGCCTGATTGGCGTGGATCTAAGTAGACAGCTTCATCCAGGTGCTGGGGAAGCTGTCATGCCATCACACTCTCAACAGCCTTCGCCACAAAGCGAAGGTTAGAGACCGGACAATAATTAGATAATAAAGTTGAGTCCAGGGACAGTTTCTTGAGGAGGGGTCTCACTACCGCCTCTTTCAAGGTGGCAGGCAAAAATCCCTCACTCAAAGAAGCGTTAATAATACCCTGGAACCAACCTCATGTCACCTCCCGAGTGGCTAATACCAGCCAGGAGGGACACGGATCCAGTAAACAGATGGTAGCATTAAGCTCACCTAGCATCCTGTCCACGTCCTCAGGGGTCACAGGGTCAAACTCTCCCCAGATGACCTCCCCCAATTCCGCTCCTGACCCCCCCGCCTAGAGTTGCCCAGTCAGAGTCCAATCCATCCAGGATCTGAGTGATTTTGTCCAGCAGGAAATTCGAAAAATCCTCAGCCCATCCCTGCAGAGGATTCTCCTGCGCTCCCACTTCTAAAAGGGAGCAGGTCACCCTAAAAAGGGCAGCTGGGCAATTTCCTGCGGATGCGATAAGGGCGGAAAAGTAAGAACGCTTTGCCACCTCTATCACCACTAAATAGGTCCTAATATAGGACCGCAATAGTGTTCAATCAGATCCGGAGCGGGTGGCCCTCCAACCACTCTCTAGGCGTCTTTTCCAGCGCTTCATCTCCCTCAGCTCCTCAGAAAACCATGGAGCCGAGCGAGAGTGGCATTGGGTCAGAGGCCGCAAGGGCACGACTTGGTCAAGGGCTCTAGCCACCACCCTATCCCAGGTGGCCACCAGGTCCTCAACCGAGTCATGTGTTCGAACACCGGGAAATGGCTCAAGCTCCATCAGGAACCTATCCGGGTCCATCAGGTGCCTGGGGCAGAACCATCGTATCGGCTCCGCCTCCCTGCGACGAGGGGGTGCAGCCTGGAAGTCCAGTCTAAGGAGCAAATGATCTGACCATGACAGGGGCTCAATAACAACATTCCCTATACCTAGATCATCCTGCCACTGTCCCAAGACAAAAACTAGATCCAAGATGTGACCCCCAGTGTGAGTGGGGTCCCTAATTAGTTGGGTCAGGCCCAAGGCGGTCATGGAAGCCAAGAACTCCTGAGCAATCTCCAAGATCCCACCAGCCGAAGGCAGGTTGAAATCCCCCATGACCATCAGCCTGGGGGTCTCAACCGCCAGGCTGGCTATAACCTTGAGAAGCTCAGGCAGGGCCGATGCCACATAGCAGGGAGCCAGGTATGTGATCAATAGGCCCATCTGAACCTATTGAAGAGGATTTATGTTCGAGATAGTGGGGGTGCATACATACACCTTACACGTAAACTGTTTAGAGCCCGTCTTATAAAAGGTGGTGATATGATAGCTCATTTGGAGTTTATGAAAAGGACTTTACAAGAGCTACATGAAAAGGAGCTGATTTTCTTGGAGTTGCATCAAGTTTACATCATTTTTTCTTCTTTGGATGAAACTTATGATGATTATGTATCTTCACTGGAAGTTTTAAACAGAGATGAACTTACATTGACTGGCATAACTAGAAGACTGTTAGAAGAGTCAAGAAGAAGGCAAGATAGAAATCAAGTTAGAGAAAGACAACCACAGGAGGAAAAACGGTCTTCAATTGCCTATATTGTTAGGAAATGTTTTTCTTGTGGGGCTAAAGGTCATATAGCCAGATACTGTAAAAAAAGTAAGAAAAAGAATGCTATTAATATACAGAGAGTTTATAAAGATATTAGTTTAGCCATATCAAGTACAACTACAACTGTAAACCATGATATATGGGTAGTTGACAGTGGAGCATCGCAGTGTATAACTAAAAGTAAAGAGAGGTTTGTTAACATGACAAAGAGTAAACAACATGTATCATTAGCTAATAGATGGAAATTGAGAGCATCTGGAGAAGGTACTGCATATTGTTCATGTATTAATCATCAATAGAAGAACCCTCTATAACTGTAGAAGACGAAGATTTGATAGGGGAGGTAAAGGAAGAGGACATGCCAACAATATGTACTAAGTTGCTTAGGAGGTCAACTAGGGAGAGACATCCACCTGACAGATTTCAAGCAAGCATTGTATGTCAGGTTAATACAGAACCTTCTAACTTCAATGAAATAAAACTGTATCCTACAAAGGATCAGGTAGCTTGGTAGGAAGCTATGAATAGGGAGTTAAAATCATTAAAGGATTTAGAGGTATATGAGGATGTAAAGTTACCACCAGGTGAGCGTGCAATAGGTTGCAAATGGGTGTATAAGATAAGGACTGGTGTGGATGGGACTATTACCCATAAAGCAAGATTAGTTGCTCAAGGATTTGGTCAGTCAGATAAGGACTATGATGAAGTGTTTGCACCTAGTCTGAGAGCAAATACATTGAGAGCAGCATTAGTTTGGGAAGCTAAGAATAAATGTAAAATAAACCATGTAGATGTTGAAACTGCATTATCTACATGCACTTTTACAACATACCATCTATATGAAAAAGCCATTAGGTTTAAAGGATGATGGAAAAACTGATTATTGGAAATTAAAGAAAAGTCTTTATGGTCTAAAGTAATCCGGTTATGAATGGAATAAATGCATTGTAAAGGAATTAGTTTCAATAGGTTTTAAAGCTGATATAGCTGATCCTTGTTTGTTCCGAAGAGAAAAAGATGGTTTAATTTCTCTATTACTGTTATTGACGGATCACATAGAAATTATAACTAAAACTGAACAAGAAGCAAATGATATTGTTTATAGATTACAGAAAAAGTTCAGGATTAGAAATTTAGGGGAGATTAAGCATTATTTGAGTCTTGATATAGTGAAAATGAATAAAGGTTTTAAAATTTCACAAGCCAAGAAGATTAGCCAATTATTAAAACGCTGTAACACGCAGCATTGTAAATCTGCTAAGACACCAATGAGTAAGGAAATTAAACATAGTGATATCGGAAGTCCTATGTTTGATAAGGAAATGTATCAATCCTTATCGGTAGTCTATCATATCTGAGTAATTGGTCTAGACCAGATATATCTTACAGTGTAAACCAATTGGCTAGGTATAACACTGAACCAAATGAAAGGCAGTGGCAAGCAGCTAAGTGAATAATTAGGTATTTAAAACATACAATCAATTATTCATTATATTTAGAACCAAATAATGAATTAGTGTTAATTGCATATGCTGATGCAAGTTTTGCTACTGATATAATGACTCGTAAGTCAACATCAGGTATAGTGGTAATGTTGGGTAATGCTTTAATAGGATGGAAGTCTATTAGGCAACAACGTATTAGTTTATCCACTATGGAAGTGGAATTCCCATGTTTATCTTTAATGTGTACAGAATTGATATATTATAAACAATTGTTGAAGGATATTGTATTATTGTATCACATATTACTGCACATGATCCATTTATTGTTTATGAAGACAATCAATCTGCAATTAATATGGCTACTAATTCAGCTGCTAAAACAAGGTCTAAACATACCGATTTGAAATATTTGAACGTTAGACAGTGTGTTCAAAATAAATTAAGAATACTGCATGACTGAACATAATATTGCAGATCATTTCACAAAAGCTTAAGGTGCAATTGAGCATAAAGAGTGTTGTGAGAATTATGGTTTAAAGATGTAATGTATGTACATACATATCTTGGAGGGGTCCCGATCCAACAAGGCTTTGGCAAAGCACTTGGTTGCAAGTTGGGCTGCTGCGTGTTTGCCTTGCAAACTTGGGGAGGTGGGGGGGAGAGAACGCGAGCCCAGGTGCGGTGCTGGGAGAAGGAGAGGAGGAAAGTGGGGAAGAAGCAGAGGAAGGAAGAAGAGTAGCAGGAGAAACAGGAAGCAGGATCAGGAAGAGGAGGAGGAGGAGGAGGAGGCAGGAGAAGGCCTGGAAGAAGGAGCAGGAGAAGGAAGGACCTGGAACTCAGGTGTTGCAAGCCAATTGCAAGCCCAGCTGCCGGAGAACCTTTGCACTTTGCACGTGCCGGCCTTACTGTTTGAGAGCAGGAACAAGCTGAGAGAGAGCAGGCAGCCCTCGGCGAGAGAGGCAAACTAACCACACCTAACTGAGCAGCCCGCTAATCACCGGCTGGGTGGGCGTGGCGGGAGGGGTGACAGACAGCACTCCTCCTGCACCCCCCCCCCTCGAAAGCAAAAAGGGGCCGTTTTTATAGCATAGGAGAGAAACATTTGGAGATCAAGGAAATCCTTGACTCCCGGTATTATAAAGGGAAGTTGCAGAATTTAGTGCTATGGAAGGGATTCCCACTGGCAGATGCAGAATTGGTGGCAGTGAGGGATATTCGGATTCATCCACAGGTTCCATGCTAAGTATCCAAACCGTCTTTGATAGGATAGAGCAGAGGTCCCCAAACTTGACAACTTTTAAGACTTGTGGGCTTTAACTCCAACTATGCTGGCTGGAGAATTCTGGGAGTTGAAGTCCACAAGTCTTAAAGTTGCCGAGCCTGGAGACCTCTGGGGTAGAGAGAGAAAAAAAAATCTGTTTGGTTGATTTGTTGATTATGGACTTTTTGCATAAAAATGAAAAAAAAATGAATGTGATTTATGATTTAGATTATTAGATGGGTTAGATCAGCGGTAGGGAACCTTGGCCCTTTTATCACTGATGGACTTCAACTCCCAGAATTCCTGAGTGAGCCATAAACGTTTCCCCATCCCTGGCCTAGTAGTTTTTCGGTTGTGAGGGAAATCAATTTTTGACTTGAATGGGACTGTTTAATATACAAATGTAGGACATATAAAGAATATTGATCATTCAAGTCAAAAATTAGGACATTTGTATATTGAACAATCCCATTCAAATCAAAAATTGATTTCCCTCACAACTGAAAAACCACTAGGCCAGGGATGGGGAAACGTTTATGGCTCACTCAGGAATTCTGGGAGTTGAAGTCCATAAGTGATAAAAGAGCCAAGGTTCCCTACCACTGGGTTAGATGATAGGAAGAAGAAGAATATGATGAAACTTTAGAGGATGAGGTAAAATATATTTGGGCTTTCAACTGCTGTGAAAAATATCAGAAGACACCATCTTTTTCTTCACTTTTCCCCTTTTCTTGCATTTTTCTTTTTCTTTCTCCCGCCCCCCACTTTATATTAGCTTGTATTAGTTTTTAACCATTTAAAACTTTCAATAAACATTAGAAATCAATATATTTGTATTAAAAAGATTGTTGGACATTCATATTAAAATCATGGATATTTGGTGCATTTAAACCTCTTGTCTTAGGCGCTATTACAAGTATTGACTTTTGAAGAAGCCCAGTGTGGCTTAGTACTAACAATACCAGGCTAGAAATCAGAGACCATGAGTTCCAATCCTGCCTTAGGATGCTTTGGGGGCAGACCCTCTCTCTCAGCCCTGGAAAGGCGAAACCACTTCCAAAATAAGTTGACAGGAAAACTTGTTTATTGAGAGAGGAGGGAGAAGGAGAGGAGACACAAGAGAGAACACAGGAAGGTCAGCTAGGGCCACACGGGATAGGGGGTGATCGATGAAATCATCCACAGTTAATGGGAATCTCTGTAAGTCATATAAATTTCAGAAATTCCCAGGCTAATCTTCACATTCACTTTGACAGACAACCCTAGAGGAAACTTATGGACTATTTTTGAGCCAGCTATGTCTCTCTTTAATGGTCAGGTCATCCAGCCTCGTTTCCCCAGTTATGAAATTTGCAGTGCCCACTGCAAAACAGTGCAACAGAGCCAGCTAACAGTGTGCGGCAGCAGCCAAAAAAGCCAATGCAATCCTAAATTGGGTTAACAGAGGGATTCAATCAAGATCAGGTGAGGTACTAAAGTGCTTTTTTCCATTAAACTAGACATACCCAGTTCCCTCAACTGTTCATTGTACAGTTTAGCTCCCATACCCCTAATCCCCTTTGTTGCTCTTCTGCTCAGTATTCTAGTAACATTCTAGATTCTGGATTACTGCTGAATCTACTCCTTGGCAATGTGAAGTTGCAACTGTAGAAGTGTCTCTGGAGATCCTCAGTCTTCCGGGTCATGGTTGTCCCAAAGGTGCTTTTTCAAGAGGCAACTGGACTTGCTGGTATAGGAAGTCCAAGTTGCCTCTTGAAAAAGCACCTTTGGGACAACAGTAGAAGTGCTGGCAAAATGAGGAACCTGGGATGAATGGAAGAAACGTTTCTTCACTTGGGGCGAAAGGGATGGAAAGCAATCAATAGGGAGAAAATCTGAGTGGACCCTCATGTCTCAGTTTCATCAGTTTGGGTTTGTGCTCTCTAACAAAAGCCCCTGTGCCCAGTCAGATCTTCTGGTTGTCCAGCTGCTTTCTGCTGCTGGACTAAGATTAAGGCAGAAGGAAGGAATAAACTGATGGGTTTAGCCAATCAAATTCTGTGGTTATGAGACCAAACCTGAGACCAAACCTCAGCCACAGGAGAAAGGGAAGGATCTCCAGTCCTGCTTCTCCACCAAGCTTTGAGGGCCTCATGAAAGCCTGGCCTTGGGAGCCCAGAAGACATCCTGCCACGAAGAGGCAGGCGGAAGGCGGAAGGAAGAGCTCCAAGCCGAACCAACCACCATCATAGGGGTGATGTTTGGTCAATGAAAGTGCCTTTGGCCTACAAGAGATCTGAGGGGCAGAAGCTTCTCCCCATTGCCCTTTCCTTCTTTTGCTAGTAGCTCCTTGGAGGGGGTGGGATGTTGGGGGGTCATCAACCTGGGTTTGTTACTTGGTTGCTCGGTTAATTGCTTTCAGTGATTTAGGGAGCAGGGTGGATGTGCCTGCTGGTAATAACAGCCTCCCAAATACCAGCTGCTTAGCTCACATGTCTAGGAAGCTGGTTTCTAAGTTTTGCTGAAGGCACATGGGATAACAGCAAGCCTCCCCCCCCCCCCTTGGAAGGGGAGGAGAGAGAGTGGAGGCTGGGGAGGGGTCTTGACTCCCAGCATCCCTCCCGTCTTTCTGCACAACCAAACCGTTTTGTCTCCTTTGCTTTCTCTGAGAGAAAGGCTTGCTGGGGGGTGGGGGGGGGGGCTTGGGGCTGTTTGCTGCTCCTCCCAACAGCTTCACTGAGCCTGGTGCAAAATGGCAGTCAGGTGGGGGAATACCTTCCTGTGGGGAGACAAATGGGTGGGTGGGTTTTTATTGATAGACAGATTGTAGTTACAGCTCACTTCCCCCCCATTGAGAACCAGTTTGGCATAATAATGGAAGGGCTCAGACCAGAAGCCAGCAGACCAGGGCTCGGGTCCCACCTGAGGCCAGCTGGGCAGGGGGGTAGCTAGCTGCTTTCCCTGCCCTGGGAGAAGTAGGCAAGGCAAACCGTTCCCACAATTTTCCCAAGAAAACTCCATTGGTCCAGGCAGTTGCCAGGAGTCAACACTGACTCAGAGTCACCAGCCAGCCAACCAAGATTTTCTCCAAAGCTCCTGCATATACAACGGTCCCGTCCATTTCCCCCCACACCACAACTCCATCCCCATGAAGTCGTCAGGAAGGGGCCTGGACCAAAGTCCTCTGCGGCAGCTCCATGGGGGTGCGGGTGGGGGGACTCCTTGGGAAGCTTTAGTTTCGATCCAAGTAAACTAAAGCTTTGGGCCCCCTCCCCTCTTTATGCCTGAGCTGCTTCCAAAACAGTTTTACTTATTTACCTTCTGTAGACAGCCGTCATTTATGTGGGGTTTGGATTGTCTCCTTTCTGAACTTAAAAGAGGCTTCAGCCTCTCTTCCCCCACCCCACCCACTGATCCTCCACACCTGAGCTTGAACCGGCGTGCCCCAGATCTGCACCTTCACTACAATGCTACTTGTGAAGTTGCTCTGGAGACAGTGCTCGCTTTTGTGTGGTTCCTTCCTTCACAACAGCAGGCATGTTCCACAACTGGATGTGGAGAGGCAGGAGAAAGGCTGGTGAGCCTGCATGAGTGTGTGTGTGTGTATGTGTGCACATTGAGAGGCAATTATCACAATGTGAGCAGATGAGATTTTCTGCTGAAGCACAAGCAAGAACTGGTGCTGGTGCAGAATCAGGCACTGCAGTGACACTGCTGATCCAGCTCCCCCCACATCCTCCCCCAGGGAAGCCAGGTTGTCTGACATGCTGCTACACAAACCTTGGCTAGCCCAAACTTTTCGTTTATTTCCAAGTGGCTACTAAAGCTTCAGGATAGAGACTGGTGACAGGAAGAAGAATCAGCCATGGCAGAGTCAGAGTCATGGCTGGCCCAGGGCCTCTGAAGGGGTTGGGGGTCTATGACAATTCACCACAATCAACTTGCCATGGCCACCTTGCCACAGGACAATTCACTGCAGGACAAGAGTTATCAAAGAAATGCTGGAATAGAATCATGAGCCACGGTGTCGCAGTGGTCAGAGTGCAGTACTGCAGGCTCCTTCTGCTGCCTGCCAGCAATTTGGCAGTTCGAATCTCACCAGGCTGCAGGTCGACTCAGCCTCCCGTCCTTCTGAGGTGAGTAAAATGAGGACCCAAAAATTGTTTGGGGGCAAGAGGCTGACTCTGTAAACCGCTTAGAGAGGCCTGTAAAGCACTGTGTCTAATGCTAATGAAATGGAATTGTTAAATTGTCCCACAACAAGTTGTCTCGTGGGGAGTTGCCCATGGTGAGTTGGCTGTGGGGAGTTTGCCGCAATGAGTTGGTTGTGGCAAGTTGTCCCATTCCTTCTGGAGGGTAGAAAGGAAGGGCAATCCAAAGCTACCACTCTTACCAGGGGCCACATTTGAAATGTATTTCTCCACTTTCAAAAATGCTTGCCAATTATCCAGATGATTAAATGATGGAGAAGACTGAACAGCCAAAGACACCTTCATCACTGCCTTTATTGGAATGTGATTCTGAAGTCAATGTGAGGGGAAAGCAAAGTATCTGAGGAACAGGGAAGGAGGAGATGGGCTGGTTGAGACGTCCACAGATGCATGAAGGAATTCCAGCAAGCAGGAACTGCCGGGTGGGAGGGAGGAGGCAAGAATATGCTCCATCGCAGAGCCACAGGTCCTTCTGGAACGAGGGAGGCATTCCTGGGCTTGGAGATGCCCCGTGGCTCATCTGCAGTGTCTGCGCTGGGAGAGGCTGTAATTCCCACTCTGTTTCAGGTGCTGCAGGCCTTCCCAATGATTTACAAGGCAGGGCAGGCGAAGTCCAGCTGACTGTAGATCAGAGCCCTCCCTCGGCTGCCAGGGCTTCTGTCCGGCTGCTCAGGGAGCACGGTCACTGGAAGGAGGGCTATTATATTGCACCTCCCCTCCTCCCAAGCAAAGCCTTCCAGATCTGAAGTACCAACAAAGCAGAGCTGGGGAGGGACAAAAGGGGCCCAAGGGCAGCCTCACTGAGCCTTTGCTAACTTGACACGGGTGGGGCCCAGAGGGCTATGGCCTTCGCAGTGAGCAGGAGCTGGTGTGGGCAATACTTGGGTGATTTTTGGTAGAGGCTGCTTTTCCCATTCACCCTGGAGAGAAAATGGAGACTATCAGAGTCTGGAGTGCGTACTATCAACCATCTACAAGGCCAGGTGGCAATATGCTGCACCTTACTTGGAAAACACAGGTGGAATAAACCAGGCATTGACTTGGAGGTGCAGAAGCACCCCAACTGCATCCCTGGAACCAATGTCTACTGGGCACTGGCTGAGCTCTGGAGACCCAGCAACCCCTCCTCTACCTGCACAGGTAGAGCTCCTGATTGACAATGTGCAGATACTCATGAGGAGAATCACATGCATGGAAGTGCATCTTGCAACCAGGACAAGTGCTGTGGGGAGAGTTCCATGGGGTGAGAAGGAAGGTCCTGCATCTAGGCAGGAAGCATACCAAACGTACAGGTATAGAATAGGTGGTCCCTATTAGTAACTATGAGAGTCCTAGTAGACCCCCCCCACTTCAGGATGAGCCAGAGTCTGCTGCATCTGCCAAAAAAGCCAATGCAGTCCTTGGCTGAATTAACAGTGGGAGAGCATCAAGTTCACGTGAAGGGGAGAACATCGCTTTATACTGCATCACTGAGACCACGCTCATGGCCAGAGTACAGAGTAACCCAGTTGAAAGGGGCCTCGGAGGTCTTCCAGTCCAACCCCCTGCTCAAGCAGGAGATCGTAGACCTGTGATGGTGAACCTATGGCACGCAGAGCCCTCTCAGTTGGCACGTGCGCCATCGCCAGCTGGTCTTTGAGGGGGTTTTCAGGCACTTTCCAGGGTGTTTTTCGCTGTGTTTCCCAGGGCATTTTCCAGCCCTTTTTCAGGCCAAGAATGGTTCCCAAAATGCCCCCCCAAAAGACATGCGTGCACTGGCCAGCTGATCTTCAGTTTTCTGGCACTCTGGCACACGCATGGGCATGCACGCGCGTTCCGGTTTGGGCACTTGAGCCGAAAAGGTTTGCTATCACTGCCCTAGACCGTTCTGGACAAATGGCTCTCCTGTCTCTTCTTAAAAATCTCCAGGGACGAAGCTCCTACAACTTTTGAAGGCAAGCTGCTTCACCAATTAATTGTTCTCACTGCCAGGAAATCTCTCTTTAATTCTAGGCTGGATCTCTCTTTGATAAGTTTCTACCCATTGCTTCTTTCCTTGCCATCAGGTGCTTTTGGCGAAGAGACTGCCCCCTTCTTCTCTGTGGCAGCCCTCAAGCCTTGGAAGATGCTCTCACAGCTCCCCTAGTTTTTCTCCTGGTTAGACTGCCCCATAGGCTAGTCCAGTCGTGTGGCTTGTCAATGCTGGAAGGAGTGGGGACGTCTCCTGCGGGGTTCCTTGGTTAGGGCATTGCTTTTTGCCTGGTCGTTTGGTGTCAATCCCTGCTTACCTGGGTGTAGGCTGATGAAGACCCCTAGTTCTGATCTCTTTGTTTCTCTATTTTTTAATTGTGTCTTTTGAATGGTTTGTAAATGTGGTTTATATGTCTATAGATGGCTGATTTGTCTGAATGCCAAGCTTCCAGTGACGGAATGGGACGTTCAGGCTCCCACCCTTGACTGTGCCTCCTTCTCCTCCCACTTCTGCCCATTTACAGCCAGCTTGTCTCCTCCACTGACCCTCCCTCATCCATTCACCCTGGCCAATGGGCCCCTGGCCCTCCGCCCTTCAGCCCGGCCTGGCCCATTTGCTGAGACACTGCCTTTGGCCGCACGGGACGGCTAGCCGCCAGCCAATCTGGTGGCAGGCAGAAGCCATGGTGCAAGACTGCAGGGGCTGTGGGGCTATGGGAGAGGTGTGCAGCCCAATGGCAGAGGCACACGGCCTTAGGTGCACGGCCTTAGGTGCAGGGAAGGAAGGAAGAGGAGGGAGGGAGGGAGATCGCATCCCATCCCCAGCCCTGTGGAAGTCTGCAAGAAGCTCCCATCTCAGAGCCCTGGAGATTTTGGTCTTAGCTCAATCTAGGATGTTCACAAGTTCCCAGTGGAAACTATGGCTGACATGGACATAGCCATAGTTCAGCCACCCACAAACACACAGACCCTCCCTCACACACAGACAGGAACTTCTTTCTCTCCCTCTCTTTGCTCTCTTTTGCTCAAACGAATGGAGTGACAAGAATTCTAAAAACTCCAGGTTTAAAGGAGCCTCGTTCCAATCTTCTGAATGTTCTCCTTTCACCCCTGAGCAGCCTCTCACCAGGTCGCAGCTTATGGGCACTGCAGGGGCAGTCAAGAGCCCCTACAAGCCCGGTCAAGAGAGTCCATCCAGGCTCCCCTATGAGAGGCCAGATTCAGCCTCAAGCCAAGGGAACAGCAGAGCCCTCCAGCCAAGCTTGCCCCGAATTTCCCCAGAGGGCCCTTCCTACCGGAAACCGGAGAGCAGAGGATTTATTGCAGTGCATGGAGATCGGAGCAGAACCATAAAGGGCTCTCAGGACTTCTCTGCTGAACGGGTTCCAAGAGACAGAGGAAAACTGCCTTGGGACTGAGGTACCTGGGCACGTGCAGATATCTTCATCGTTGAATCTGCCGGAGGAGAAATGTCGTGCATCAGGAATGAGAAAGTGGGGATGGGGAAAGGGGGTCCCAACAAAAAGAGCAAAGAATGCAGGAGCACTTTGGGTCCAGTGGTGTGGGAGAGATAAGGAACCATTTTTCAAAGGACCTATTTTAGAAAATTCTCTATAACAGGCAAAGAAGATGAGGGGGAGGAAGAGGAGGAAAAAATCCTATTTAATGGACACTAGGAAGACAGAGGAAACTAATCCCAGGCTTACGTTGCATCCTTGTCTGTCTACAGGGAATTTTCAAGTATAAAGTGGATATAAGAGCCACAGTGGCACAGTGGTTAGGCTCCTTCTGCTGACTGACGGCTGGCTGCAATTTGGCAGTTTGATTCTCACCAGGCTCAAGAGTCAGCTTCAGCCTCCCATTCTTCCAAGGTGGGTAAAATGAGGACCCAGATTGTTGGGGGCAACAGGCTGACTCTATAAACCGCTTAGAGAGGGCTAGAAAGCACCGTGAAGCAGTATATAAGTCTCAAAGGCTATTGCTATTGACCACCATCCTCTTACAGTTCCTCCTCTGGCTGTTAGTTCCAGTGTGATTATTGTGCACCCCTGGGCCACAGTCGGAAGCATTGGGACACCCACCCCACAGGCCCGTGCCTGGCAAACCGAGAGGGGAAGAACCAGCTGGGCTGCAGAAGAGGCCATCCTCTCCTGGATTCTCCACAGATAGTCCGCCACGCATCATGTCCTCTGGGCCTCAAAGAGGAAGCCACGCTGGTTGCAGAAGACCTGCAATCCTATGCCTTGCCCAGCTTCTCTGTTGTCACTGGCTACTATTACAGTAGCTGCAGTGGTGCAGTGGTCAGAGTGCTGTCCTGCAAGCTCCTTCTGCGGACTGCCAGCTGATTGCAATTTCAAATCTCACCAGGCTCCAGATTGACTCAGCCTTCCATCCTTCCGAGGTGGGTAAAACGGGGACCCAGATAGTTTGGGGGCAACAAGCTGACTCTGTAAACCACTTAGAGAAGGCTGCAAAGCAGTATATAAGTCTAAGTGCCATTGGTATTTACTAGTTTGCAATCAGCTCTGCTTTTAATGGTATTCATATTTGTATGATTATGGATCACATCCTATCGCCGGTCACCCGGTTCAATAGACACTGCCCCACCAAAGGTATTTGCAATCTGGTCCTGGAGAATGTGTGGCTGCACACACACACACATACCCTCTCCGCAGTCCCACAACTGGGTTTTGAGCATTTGACAACTGATTCTTATATATGGATGTTTGCAGAGTCCCGCAATCAGGTGACTGAATTTTGGCGTTTTAGCTTGGTTTCCAGTGTTTACTTTTGCCTATTGGATAGTGAAGGACTGCAGAATTCAGACTACTGGGGGGAAAATTCAGGAAAAAAAAGCGTGTTGCTGTAAGAACTCCCATCAGAAAGTCACCCAGCTGGGAATCCAACCGCTTTCCATCTCAGAAGCCTTCTCTGAAGAGTCCTGGGATGGAAGTAGGTCTCCTGCTTCTCGGCAGGCCCCCTTCCCTCTCTAGGCACCTGAATACATTTTCCAAAGCCTTGGGGGCCCCCCAGGGAGGGTCTCAACAGCTTTGCCCCAAGAGGGCTCAGGATTTCCCGGTGAGCCATTCTGCAGCCGACTCTGCCTCCAGCGGGAGAGAACCAGCCAGGCAGGGAGGCTCTGCTGGCCAGGTGCCAGGAGGATGAGGAGGGCCCCCAGCCTGTATGCAGCCCACCCCCCTCCTAGCCCTGTTCTGGACCAGCTGCTGCTCCTCAGGGCAGCGCTCCCTCCCTCCTTGGTCTGTAATCAGAGGAATCCCCCAACTTCCTTCTTTCCTTGGCAGCAGCAGAGCCCCCACCTTAAAAACTTTTATCATCCCCTACCCAGCTGCTGCTGCTCCCCCTGCATCATGTTACCTGTCCAGAAGCTGAAAATAGAGGTGCAGGTACCCCGGGTCAATGGCACTTTTGCACAGCTCCAGTTCTGTCTGGGGGTAGTAATGGACGTAATTCACACACATCTCTTCCATGATCCCAAATCCTCCCTGCAGAAAAGGGAAGTGAAGCCCCTCAGCATTTCCCACATATACAGAAAGCCCCCACCCCCACCCCTGCCTCCCCTTTGCCTGCTCCAAAGCTGAGACTATGAGTGCAAATCACCCCTGGACTGTGATCTGTTGAGGCAAATCCCCTCCCTGGTAGCTGAATGATTTGCTTTCCGGTTAGGCTGGCAATGCAGGGGGAGGGGGTGGGGGGAGCATTGGCCAATTGGACAATGGAAGCCCACTGCCAATCTCTTGGCTTTAAGCTGCCGGGCTCCTTCCCCAGAAAAACAAGTTTGGCAATGGCCTTTTGGCCATTCTGAAGGATCTCCGGGGTCTGGGATGAAACGGTCTCCTGCCTTTCTGCAAACTCCAGGGGCCTCAGGTCCCAATCAGGCTGCTGACCCTGCAGCCTCCTGGATCTGCTGTGCTGTGGCGGACAAGAGGGCGCGAGAGGAGCCGAGGGCAGCCAGGCGCCGAGAAACCCTCAAGGGCTCTTCCCCAGGCCCCCATCAGCCTTGGTGAGTTAGGTTTCCTTGGATTGGCCGGGGGGGGGGGGAGGAATCTGGTGGTAGGCAACTAATACGAAGTGTTTCCTATTTATAACGTGTATCTGCTGCTTCAATCTAACGACGTTCTGAGATAAGACCATGACAGGGATATCAAAGAGCCACTGCAATTTGAGATACTATTTCTGAATTCTGCTTTTAAGTCCAGTTCCAGATGCCATATTATGCAAATCATGAAATGTAAGGGCTGGAAAGGATCCTGGAGATCATCTGTTCCAACCTCACCCTGCTGGGAAGGAGAGTCTGTGGTGGAACAACCTTTCTGCTGGAGGCCCCCTGAACAGGTCTGAAAGGTTCAGACTAATTCACTGATGTCCAGAGAAGGACAGTGAGAGGAACTGAAAGGCAGAGAGAAAGGAAGATAAGCAACCCGCGCTTAATAATGCTAAGTGGGGCTGGAAACTGTCACTAAGCGATGCAGTTGTAAGTCCAAAACCATCGTCAAACGAGGACTGCACGAGTCCCTAAGCAGGGATGTTGTGTTAACCACAACTAATGACATACTGCCAGCTTTTCCATTGACTTTGCCAGTTGAAATCCAGCAGGGAAGGTTACAACTATTTGGAATGTCCTTGTGCTGGTTAGACAGTATAGTTAGTTTAGGAATAAGAGCTGCCCTCTTAAGGGAATGCTTCATGGGAAATACAGTTAATACCTTATGGGAGATGTAGTTCATGTCACATGGTCACATCTGTAATCCTGATTGGTCACTGACTTGATTTCTGGTTGGGCTGGGGGAGGTTTTTTGGGGTATTCTCGCCTTATTTGATGTCCCAGAATCAAATGGGACATTTCCTTTGCTATAATGCAATGGGATGAAATTAACCATCTTTTCACACTATCGAGGCGAAGATTGGACGTTAGATGAATCTCAACATAAATGTGAGTTATACTTTGAGGATGCCTAATAAATCCAATAAACTAACTTTGCATGGAAGCCTTTGTAGTGTTTAACTGCTAGTCCCAAGCTGTCCCAGGAGCATGGGACAAGAAAGTCCTAACTGTGAGCTGGGCACGAGTGCCTGGATTGCCACCAAGTGACCCTGGGAGATTCTGTCACAGATCTAAGTGCACGGAGTGATTTCAACTCATTCAGCACTGTAGTAAGCTTGAAGAGTGGCTGAATGAATGCTCATTAAACAAGGACTGCCTGCAACTTCCTATCATTCTGGTGACTTGGAATGACGGTTTTAAGGGCTAGATACAGATTAACAAAATTGGAAGGGACATTGTAGGTCATCTAGTCCAACCCCCTGCCCAAGCAGCAGACCCTACACCATTTCTGACAATCTCTTCTTGAAAGCCTCAGGGATGAAGCTCCCACAACTTCCGAAGGCAATTTCTGTTCCATGGGTTG
The DNA here is from genome assembly GCA_023653725.1 of Bungarus multicinctus. Classification (NCBI taxonomy): domain Eukaryota; kingdom Metazoa; phylum Chordata; class Lepidosauria; order Squamata; family Elapidae; genus Bungarus; species Bungarus multicinctus. Next base: position 18,904,750 of record CM042845.1, on the reverse strand, counting down.
ATTGTCCTCACTGTCAGAAAATCTCTCCTTATTTCCAGGTTGAATCTCTCCTTGGTCAGTTTCCATCCATTGTTCCTTGTCTGGCCTTCGGTTGCTCTGGAGGCTGAAGGTTAGAAGACACCCTAATAGGAAGGTCAATTGGGGAGTCAGGAGGGGGGGAGCTCCAGGGGAGCAGACGGCCATTCTTTTGAGCTCCTGCAGGTGGACTGATTTCTGAATTGAGTCTCGGGGCAGCATTGCAAAAGTAGCCCAGCCCAAAATTCCAGCCCAACTCACCACTGTCGTCTCATTCCTGTCTTCCGTGTTGTACACGCAGGTGGTCCTTAGCACATCACCCTACAACAGAAAGTAGGAGGGCATCTAAGGGAAGCAGAGAGCTGATTCTGTGCTGCCCGCTGTGCGTTGCTGCTGCTAATGGGGCTGCCTTTGGGGCTCTCCTCCAGGGGTGCCTGGAGGAGAGCCCCAGCTGCTGAAGCTCTGTCCTCAAGTTATCCCAAAGGTGCTTTTTGTTCAAGAGGCAAACTGGACTTTCTGCTTTTTTCTTTGAAGACGTTTTGCTTCTCATCCAAGAAGCTTCTTCAGCTCTGAGTGGATGATGGTGGGGAAGGGAAGGATTGATACTTATAAATCCTTCCATTCTCATAAACGCATGGCACAACATAGGGGAACAAACAAACCAGGGCTAGATGCAGCAGTCCATCAGGCACAGGCCGTTCTTTTGAAGACAGCTAAGTCCATATTTGAAAGAGAGGTCAAAGAAGCCATCTTTGTCCAAATTGAACAGCCCTCCCTCAACAGAGGGGGAGGGATACAACATCATCTATCTCCAATCTACAACACAGCCCTTTCAACTGTTCCAAGACAGCTTCACTCAGGTTATCCTGAGGACACAATAAACCTCCAAGTGGCCTCAATGGCTCTCTAAAAAGAATGCAAACCACCAACTGTCTGCAAGGAGTATAAATCTTTCCATTCCCCATCATCCAGTCAGAGCTGAAGAAACTTCTGTGAGGAGAAGTGAAATGTCTTCAAAGAAAAACTAGAAAGTCCAGTTGCCTCTTGAAAAAAAAGCCCATTTGGGAGAACCAGGACCTGAATGACTCAGAATCTCCATCTGTCCTCAAGCAAAGAGCACACTGGCCACTGGACCTCAAAGCATAGAGGAAGGGACGGCCTGCAAGAGTCCAGACCCTGCGCTTATAACACTGACCTCAACCTCCCACAGGGCTGGGGGGGGGGGGGGGGGGGGGGGGGGGGCATCAGCCAGCCATTAAGTGAGCGGGGGAGGAAAACAGGGCGCCTGGCAGTTCCTCCCTGTGGCTGTTCTGGTTGGTGCCCCCCTTTCTCACAACTGTGCTCCCCTCCAGGGGAAGGGGGCTCATTCTGCCCAGGGGGGAAAGGGCTGCCTCAGTTTCATGAGGAGGAGCCCATTTCAGTCCAGAGTTAGGCGATTCCGAGGGTCCCTCCCCAAAGCGGAGCTGGGCTTGCTTACTGGGTAGACGGAGACCTCCTTCTTCAGCATGCGGATCTCCTGAAAAAAAAGGGGGGGCAGGACAGATTGGGGTGGGGGGCGCACCATGGCAAAGAAGGGGCAGCGGGGAGGGCAGGAAATAAGATGCTGCTGCCTTCAAATGTACCTTTGATAACTCTCAATGTATTCATCAGACTGATATCCTGATGCAATCCTAAAAGAAGCTTAGCATTTGACAAGCACCAACCAAAAAAGCTGTTCTCCCAATGCAGGGCATTGAACCCCCTCCCCAGCCCCCGCCAAGTCCCGTCCTCCCGTCAGGAAAACTCTGCTTCCTCACTTTCTTTCCCTGGAGGCCAGATCACGTTGGAGATGGGGAGATGCCAACGGGAGGCCATTCCATAATGCTGCCTGCCTCCCCCTGGAAAAATGCTGCTGGCTGCCAGACTGGTGGATGAGTAATTGCCACTCGGACCCCTGGCAGAAAGGAGACGTCACAGCCCCTGGACACAGCTCCGGCCTCAGCCCAAAGCTCTCCCAGGGCATCTGCCCCCCCCCCCCCCAGGCACAACAGGCTGACCTCCGAGGCGGCTCATCTCCTGCCACGAAGCCAGAGTGACAGAGGGGGGCTTCATTTTGGAGAAAGACCCCAACCTATCATGGGACAGCCCCATCTGCCCGGCTCTGATCATGGGGGTTTGGCATCGCCACAGCCAGCACAAGAGGGGGCTATAATGTATCAGCAGTTGCTTGCGAAGCAGTCCCAAGTCTACCGCTTGACAGTGCTTTCCATCCCTCTCTAAGCGGTTTACAGAGTCAGCCTCTTGCCCCCAACAACCTGGGTCCTCATTTTACCCACCTCGGAAGGATGGGAGGCTGAGTCAACCTGGAGCCTGGTGAGATTTGAACTGCCAAATTGCAAACAGCCGGCAGTCAGCAGAAGTAGCCTGCAGTACTGCACTCTGACCACTGCGCCACCGAGGCTCAGCTGCGAAAATGGCTTTTGATGTTTCCTTTATCATTTTGGTTTATAACAGGTATCAATGGTGGTGGGGGGGAGGGGGTGGCTTCACAAGCCTGGCCTGGTTTCCACGGCTGTCCTAATGCAATCTACGTTTCTTTCTTTCTCCAACCCTCCTTTGCTGCCTGCTCCCCTCATTTCCACCTCCTTGGCTCCTCCTGCGTCTTTTTCCCCCTTCTCAGCTCTGAAGCTGTTTGGAAGGATGAGGGACCCCCCAGGGTAAGAGGAAAGAAAGAGGAAGTATATCAGCCCCTCCAGAAAAGCCACAAGGCAGCTATGCTGCAGTAGCCTCTGGTGCTGCTCCAATCGTCCTTCGGCCTTGGGTCCAAGAAAAAGGGCCCAGGGGGAAAGAGACATGGGCAGATTCCCCGGGAGCCCTCTGGATAAAGCCCTGCCTGCCATGCTCAGAGCCTCAGGATGCGGGGAGGGGCTTTTGCCCAGCAGAATGGCTGCTTTTTCTTGGGAGGGGCTGGCCCTCCCACTGCCACTTTCAGAAGGGGGGCGAGTTTCTCTTCTGCCTGCAACAGAGACACATCTGCCACCGAGAGGGAAGACCACAATGCTTTCTTGGCGCCCCCCCCCCCCTTACCTGGAAGTGGGGGCTGTAGTGCCTGTCCTGGTTGACAATCTCCCAGTCTCTCCCTTCGCGGGACAGTGTGGTCACCACAGTCCTCCCAGCCAGGTGGGTGTGGAGCTGAGAAGCAAAGATATGGATCCCGGCAGGTGGCAAAGCCTGCAGAGAGGAGGAGGAGGACGAACACATTCCTTCCCAGTGAGAACACTCCCCTGGAAGGGGACGGGGGGAGGGGGCGGGGGGAGGGGGCAGGAAGCCAGACTGGGACCCTCTGAGGAAGGGGCATTGCAGGGGAGGACTCTGCCTGGTGGGCCCAGGGTGGGCTGCGGGAAAAGGCACAGTTGCTGCTTTTCATGGGGCCGTTTGGGGAAAGCGTTAGCCTGGCCCCTGTTTGCTTCTCGTCCGCTGAATGCAATCCAGGATCAGACGTGAAGTTTCAGCTCTGGAGAGGGCCCCCATTTTGCAGTGGCTCCTTCGTGCAACGTGGCTTCCTGGGAGGCACTTCAATGCTCTGGTGAATGGAGCCCTGGACTTTTAGGGCAGCCATAAGCTGAGAACAGGGCACTCAGATGGGGCTCCTGCCAGGCTCTGCCCTGGGGGGGGGGGGGCAGAGAGGGGCCCCTCACACCTTCCCAGCTCCCTGCCATTTTTCCCATATGGACAGGTCTGTTGGGGGTGTGGGCTGGAATGTCACTGCAGCCTGTGTGGAGTCTCCTCTGCTCTTGACCAGGATTCCCATGAAAATTGGTCTTTTCAACCCAATTCCTGTATTGGGGGATTTGGATATCATTCAGAATCAGTCTGACTGAGGAGCTGAAGAATGACAGGAAGGAAGGAAGGAAGGAAGGAAGGAAGGAAGGAAGGAAGGAAGGAAGGAAGGAAGGAAGGAAGGAAGGAAGGAAGGAAGATGGGAATGAGAAGGAAGAAGGAGGGAAAGAAGAAAGGAAGGAAGGAGGGAGGGGAGGGAAGGAAAGGAAGGAAGGAAGGGAGGGAGAGAGGGAGGAAGGAAGGGTGTGTGGGGGTAGTCACTGGAAGTGCTGCAGGACACATTCCCCCCACCCAAAACAGCAGCTTCTCCACTCCCCCAGTCCAAGAGCTGCAGTTAGGGAAGCAGCCTAAGAGACTTGGCAGAGGCCTCACCAGCTGGGTGCACTTGTCCGAGCAGTAACCAGTGAGGGAGAAATGGCTTTCGCCAGGGGGAATCGCCATCACGGGCGTGTAGACCAGGCCCAGCTCCATGATCCCTGCGTCATTCGGTCGGAGGGAGGCCGTGTAATGGAGTCGGATCCCAGAGGAGTCGCGGCGGCCTGGCAAGAAGCAAAGACCTTTTCTGCTTGAAGAACGGGCACCGCCCTCCTCTCAAGGAGAATCCAGCGGGGTCCAAGTTAAGTTTTGGGCACAATCCCAAGGGCCCATTCACTGAGGCTCAGCAGGTTGGCATGGGCCGTCTCTTCCACGCTGTTGAAGACCCCCCCTGGGGAAGAGGCACTCTGCTTGTAAGTGATCCCAGCAATGCCAATGACCTTGGCATCTGTTTCGCCAGACTCCCGTATGCCCCCTGCCTCTCGTGGCACCTGGGAGAGGCTGTCTTGAGAAGAGATGGCCAGGCTCCTGCTCTTCTCTGAGGCCTGGAAACCAGAGCAGCCCTTTTGCCCTGGGAACGTGGCAGGACTTACAACGAAGAGGGCATGCGCCCTTGAGGGCCCTGGCAGTGCCGGTTGGCTGTTCTCACATGCCAAACCATCTGCCCCTCCAGTCCTTTGCTGACCCCACTGCCTCAGTGGTCTCCCAGCCCTAATTCCCACTGCGTGGACCTGCGAAGAAAGCCAGCCACCAATTCTCGGAAGGCATCTCTCCATTCAAAGACCTGTTGTGGGCCTTCTCTGAGGATGTGATGGCCAGATGGTCCCCTTGCCAACCGCTGGCCTGTTCTGACTTCCAGGCAAAGAGTCACCGTCCACCATTCTTGCCCAGACAGCAAAAGCTGAATCGGGGTGTTTGTTTGGTCGGAGGGAAACTGCTTCCCTCCTTCTTGTCAGGCGGTGAGAGAGAGAGTCACCTCCTGTGCGTAGAGGCCTCCTTGAAGAGGCCTTCTTCAAACTAAACCAAGGGCAAGCAGGGCACAAGAGGTAGAAAGTCGAGGGAAACCCCCACCCCACCCGCTACTCCCTACCCCCCACCCCCAGGCAGGTCCTGCCCTGAAAGAGTAGCCAGTTCTGCAACGAGACATCCAGCAGCCCTTCCAGGTCAGAGGAGAGAAAACCTGGGTCTGGTACCAGGACGGGTCTTTGGCAGGGACCTCACGTCCTCCTCACCACTGTTATGCATGGATTAGATTAGATTAGATGAACAGAGTTGGAAGGGATCTTGTGGGTCATCTAGTCCAACCCCCTGCCAAGCAGGAGACACTACACCATTTCTGACAAATGGCAGCCCAGTCTCTTCTTGAAAGCCTCCAGTGATAAAAGCTCGCACAACTTCTGAAGGCAACTTCTGTTCCAGGGGTTGATTGTTCTCCCTGTCAGGAAATCCCTCCTTATTTCCAGGTTGAATCTCTCCTTATTCGGTTTCCATCCATTATTCCTTGTCTGGCCTTCGGGTGCTTTGGAAAATAGCTTGACTCCCTCCTCTCTGGGGCAGCCCCTCAAATATTGGAAGAGCGCTATTCTCTCTCCCCTGGTCCTTCTTCTCTTCCCTACGCTAGCCAGGCCCAGTTCCTGCAACTGTTCATCGTTGTATGTTTGAGCCTCCCTCATCATTCTAGTTGCTCTTCTCTGCCCTCTTTCCAGAGTCTCCACACCTTTTTTATAGTGTGGTGAGCAAAACTGGATGCAGGACTCTAGGTGTGGCCTTACTAAGGCTTTGTAGAGTGGTATTAGACAGGGGATCTTATGGATGGAAAGGAAGGACTGCAAGGCCCCCATTCGCCAGAGCTGCCTTGCCGCCCAGCCCCTGGTGTGAAATACAACTCAAGCCCACCCCAGGTGCTGCACTTGTCTAAAATTACCCTCAAAGAGCAACAAAGGAACAGCAACTAGGAGTATGCAACTACGGTTCCTCCCCGCTTCTTTTTTTAAACCTGCCAGCTGTCAAAACAAGGCAAACAGGGGGAAGTGTGCTGAGTTAGCTTGGAGGGTGGGGGAGGCTCCTTCCCAGGCCAGCAAAAGGCAGCAGGGATGGGGGAGCTTTCACAGGGAGAAGGGGGAGCAGGGCCCCCCTGGAGATATGCAAAGCGACTATGGGGTCCTTCCTCAGCTGCTTTCATTCGCTTTGAGGAACGCAAAGACTGCAAGGAAGGAGCTCCTGGCTTCATTCAGGCAAGCGCAGGAGAGATGCTGGCAGGGGAAGAAGCCGCCCAAAGCACGAATGAGGAGAAGGCTGCCTTGTTCCTCCTGGTCAAGGCCAGTCCTGAAGAAAGCCCCCTGCAGGACCCTCCCCTCCTCCCCATTCTCTCTCTGCTCCCCAAGGCCTCAGGATCCAGCCTAGGTCCTCTGGGTCTCACTCACCTTCAAACTGCAGGGGATTATGGTAGTGGACTTCCAGGCGCAAATATTTGGAGGAGCCGGGGCCCCCAAAGGCTAGCCCTGCGTCCTCCGGATAGTAAAAGGCCTGGAAGGAAGGAAGGAAGAGGGAGGCATCGCGGTGATCCTTGGGGGAGCTGGCCCACTTCAACAGCTCAAGCCAATCCTTCCCTGGGGACATCAGACCGAAGCTCCCCCAGTATTTCTAGCCAGACTTTTAGCAAAGGGTGGGGATGGTTTGCAAACAGCACTTTGGGCTTCAACTACTTCCCTGTCTTGGTGGGGGGAATAAGAAACAATGAAGGACTCCTGGCAGGTCTATAAAAGCCCCCCTCCTGTTTTACCACCTTGTTCTGACCCCTCCAAACCCCCAGAAGGTAGTTCCAGGGGCTCAGGGAATCTGAGGAGCCCAGAAAAGCTGTTTCCCACCCTGAAATCCAGCCAGGACAGTTTGAAACAGGACTCTACCAATGCTTGGGGCCGCCCTCCATTGCCCAAAACCCCAAGCCCGCAGACCCCTGCCCCCCCCGGAACAAGCGAGCAAGCAAAGCAATTTTCCAGAGACAAGGGACCAAGCAGTCCTGGAGGCCTCTGGTGGGAGAGGCAGGTCACGTCTTCCTATTTCAAAATGGGCCAGGATGGCTGATTTGGGGCAAAAACAGCCCTGGCATCTCCTGGAGCGCAGAGGAGCCAGGGGGGCTTCCCACCCAGGTCCGTCTCCATACCTGCCCCACCCCCGTCCAGCTCTTGGTTAAGGCCCCTGAGGCTCACCTGCGCACCCATTGCCCAGGCAGCCAAGACATGTCGACAGAAATCCAGGCGCTGCGGCTTCATCTTGGAGTGGCAAGGGCCGCTGTAGTGTGGGAAGGCTGGAAAGTCGGGGCTGCACTGGAAGACCTCCATGTGATGGACCAGGGCTTCGTTCCCAGCTGTGACCACCGGCTCATACTGAGGGAACAAGGGGAAGGGTGGTGAACAGCCCTGAGGCACTACAGGCACCATTGACGGGAGAAGCAAATTCTCCATTTCGTCTCTTTAAAGGCAGACAATTTGGGGAGGTTAAAAGTCCCCTCACCAATTGGGAAGTCCGCATTGGGGTCCTCTGCAAAGGGGATTCTCTTCGATCTCAAATGGAGGAGAGTAAACATTGCTCTCTTTCAAACTGAACCTCCTCCCTTCAGCTAGACATGACGTTGACTAAGTTAGCCCTTCTCTCCTGAGTTCACACAACGTGCTAGCTAGATTCTCAGAACTCCCCATCAGGCCAATTCCTACCTTCCTGTCATGTGTGATGTGCCCAAATGAAAAAGGCCTGGTTTGCTTGGCATGCAGGGGCAAAGCTGAGTCCCAGCCAACGTCCCCCCCGCCCTGTAGAGGCAGAATGCCCCTCTCCCCCTTCCTCTTCCTTCTTACAAGAGGCAGAAGCAGGGGTGGGATTCGGCTGGTTCGGGCTAGTTTGGGCAAACCGGATGTTAAATTTACATCTGGTTCACAGAACCAGTAGTTGAACCGATCAGCTGGCCCTCCCCTCCCCATCCCTCCCAGGAGTCTCCATGCAGCCCATTTTGGATGCAAGTAAGTGCAGGGTCTGCACGGACGCTCTGGGAGGGTAAAAAATGGCCCTCCTAGAAGTTCCGGAAGTCCAGAAATGGGCCTGTTTCCAGTTTCCGGAGGGCCTCTGGAGCCCAAGGGACGCCGTTTTCGCCCTCCCAGAGCCCCAAGGGAAGCCTCCAGATCTGGGGGAAGGTGAAAAATGGCCCTCCTGGAAGTTCCGGGATATGTTGCATGAGATGGCCTGGATTCAGGAAGAATCAGTCCCTTGTAAAGCACATTGGGAAGACTTGAACCCAAATCTGTGAGGGAGAGAGAAAAGGGGAGGTGGGTGGGGACCAGTATTTCTACTCACCATGACAATATGATGCTTTTCAAAGCCGTCCGGAAGTTCGGCCATGTAACACCAGTATGTGGTCTCCTGGTGGGGAATGGTCACGTCTGGGACTCGGATCTCCATGGTCTTCAGGTCCCCAGGGAGTGGGGGAACTCTGATCTTGGGCTTCAGAAGTTGCACCCGCTGCAGTCCCTTCCGGAGCAGAGCAGACACGTTGATGGCTTGGAGAGATGGAGCTGGTTTCTCCAAAATGCCATAAATGAGATGCACAGTTCCATCCTGGAAGGGAAGTCACCAAGCACTTTATCTCTGAGCCCCCAAGGACAAGGCTGGGTGCCCCGATTTAAAGTGGGCCTTGTTGCTGACCGTAAGAAGATCAGAAAGAAAGCCACGGGCGCTGAAAGGGCTTCCTTGGGTTGGAGAATGATCAGGCTCCCAAGGCTGATTGAATGGCTGGTTTAAACAGGGAGCAGCATCCCTGTAAGAGACGCCATCATGGAAATGAGCACGGCACAGAAAAAGAATTACCACCTTAAGGCTGCATCATAAAACAGGGAATGCAAGATAATAATTGCCAATTAAGCCAATCCAACGGTCTGCTTTTGACCACAGAGCTCCATAAGGACGAATCTCTTGAACAAAAGATTTCAATTCCTATTCCAATTGTATGTTTGCCATAGAATATCCTTACGTTTGAGTCCAACGGTTTCTCTTGAGGGAAATTAAAAATACTGAAGCCACATGAGTATATAGAAATTACAACTTAAATTGTAAGCTTTCAACAATGTTTTTGAAGGGACATAAAAATAGCAAAATAGAGAATTAGTGGGACATAATAATAGAATCAGTAGAATTAGTTTAACTTGCTAGTTCACTTCTGTAAGAATTAGAATTGCCTTTGCCATTTGCTCCTACCAGTGATCTAACTTCTGCTATCTTGTTTTTTTGTACAGCTCAGTGCCTGGAATGGGGTACATCATGGCCTGGCAGGGTAACGTTGGGCAAATAGCTGTGCTGCTAAGAACTCAGCCCCCCCCCCCCCCCCCCCCCCCCCGTTCCTTGCTGTTACTGGCGAAGCATAGACATGGAGCGCTGCAAGGAATGTGCCAGGGGGGCAGAATTGGGTAATCTACAGGTATAAGAGGTTCATCGCACTCTCTATGCTGTCCAGCCAGTGTATGGGAATTGGATACAATTGTGAGCTGTCCCCTTAAGGGAATGCATCATGGTAAATGTAGTTAAGGTATCCTGGGAAATGTAGTCCATATCACGTGACCACTTCTGTAATCCTGATTGGTCACTAAATTGACCCTCGATGAGTTGGGGAGTTTTCCTCACTCTTTGTCTGAATTCACTAACTCATGGCAGCTGCTTTCTATAGCTATGAGATGGGTTAGGAGATAACCATCTTTTATCTACAAGGCAGATATACAAAGGATTGGTCATTAAAGAAGAACTTCATCACAAATGTGAGTTATAAGGATACCTGATGAACTAATAAATATACTTTGTTATGGACGTCTTGTTGACGTCCATAACTGCATCTGTACAGTTACAAATCCATCACTGTGCAGGATACAGAAAAGTCTCCCTAGGTGTAGATTTTCCTTGCATGCTTGCTGGCTGTATGCTGTGGGAAGCTGTCCACCCAGCGATTTTATTTTGCAAAATAAAAGCTGTTACGTTTTCCAAACCTCTTCTTGGGTCTCTCTTTGGTGTTCTGGTGCCTCAAGTACATTTTGGGACTTTACATTTTTTTAAATTTAAAGAAAGCTCTAGCAGCATCACTCTTCAGACTTTTCTAAAGTTTTAGGTCAGTTGGCCTTGAGATCCATTTCCGCAGCTTAGCTTGCTTGGTCTCAGCACGGAAGGACCTTTCTAAATTGAGGCTGTTATGGGAACCCGGCCCCTTTGGTGCTTTGAAGGCATAATGTCCCTACTCACAGTCACTCATGTCCTGGTCACTTCCCGTCTTGATTATTGCAACACGCTCTACATGGGGCTGCCCTTGAAGAGCATCCAGAAGCTCCAGTCGGTGCAAAGCGCAGTGGTTGCGCATGGTTTTATGCAGACCGCGATGTGCATGTGTCACCTCTCCTGCGTTGGCTGCATTGGTTGCCGATTTGCTTCCGGGTGCAATTCAAAGTGCTGGTTGTCCCTTTTAAAGCCCTTCATGGCTTGGGACCAGGTAATCTGAGGGACCATGTCTTGCCGGTCACATCTACCCGACCCATCAGAGCAGGGAGGCAGGGAATGCTGCAGGTCCCATCCCCAAGGGAGATACACTTGGTGGGACCCAGGAGAAGGGCCTTCTCTGTGGTGGCTCCCTCTCTCTGGAACATCATTCCCCCAGGGATTGGAATGGCCCCCACTCTAGCAGCTGGTTCTGCCAACGGGCCTGGGGATCCCGGAGCGGATGGAGCCCATCAAATGGCTCGTGGTGTGTTGTCTTGGGGGTGGGGTGGGGGGTGGGAGTTGGGGGATGATTATTTATTTATTTTCCCCCAGATTTTGTTCTACTGTACTTTATTAATTTATTTGATTCTTTTTGTTAGTTTTTATTTTTTGTTTTAAATATGATTTTATATTGTGTAAGCCGCCTCGAGTCACCATGGGCAAATAGACAGCAATATAAATAAAATAAATAAATAAAAATAATAAATAAATAAATAATGTGGGCTTGCTTATATATTTAATTATTTAATATTTCTTTTTTTTTCAATATTTATAGCTTACCCCGTCCTAAAGGATTGATACGGGTGAATAAAATCCCCCTTACTAAAAACATATCCACAGCAAAACCCAGGTCATCAAAGGCCTCATGCATTCAACCTGTGGTGCTTTGCTCTACTGATCTTCCTCATTTAGCAACTGACTCGTTTAGTGACTCTTCACTAAATGGCGATGAAGAAGTAACTGTGCAACCAGTTTTCAGATTTGTGACCTGGAATTTTGTACAGCAAAGGTCATAAGCACAATTGTGGTTTCGCTTAGCAACTTCTTTGCTTGTGTGAATTGTGGTTGCTAAACAATTGTTTTGTGAAATACCTCCAGAGCTGGGGCCATCCATATGGGAGTTATTCCTGAAAGAGGGACCACTACTAAGAAAGTCTATTCCCTCTCCAAGCCCTGACAAAACTCTGGGGAGGAAAACTTGTGACAGGCCCGCATAAAATATTTGAGCAAGTTTGTATGAACAATGCCATAAAATTCAGGATTGCATTATTTCTCTCTGTGTTTTTACTTTCTCTCTTCCCAGTATTATGAGATTTGGGCTGCTTTCAGCTGCCATGAGCCCTGTTGAAGGGTTCAACAGACCAGAAGGTCAACATACATAAGACACGTAAGCCATTCTGGGAAAACCAAGGAACTGTTTTCCTTTTTTAAAAAAATAGGAAAAGGAAGATTAAAAGTAATGTTGAAGTTGACTTGAGGTTTTGATTTCCATTTCCAAAACATAAAATTAGATTGTGTAAAACAAATCATTTTCAGGACAGTCTGCCTCTCTCCCTGCAGACTTGGGACCAGAGTCAGTTCTGGAGAACCGGTAGCGGAAATTTCGGAGAACTGGCCAATCCCACCTCTGACTGGCCCCGCCAACCCCATCTCTTCTCTGCCTCCCATCGAGTCCCAGTTGATTGGCTGGGTCGCCTTTGGTTACCCTGCACAGGAGAACGGAGCTGGAAAGCAGGTTAGTGGGGTGGGGAGGGAAGGGGGATTTTGCAGTATCCTCCCCCTGCCACGCCCCCCTAGCCACGCCCACAGAACTGGTAATTATTTTTTTTTGAATCCCACCACTTTTCTTTTCCAAAATGGTTTCTGACTAAAGGTTCTACCTCAATCAGATAATCCTTTGGATCACAGGTGGCAAAGGGCCTCTTGAAAAGGAGGGAGAGCCCCCCGCCAATTCTCCGTGCCCCCAGGAGATGGTAGTTCTGTTGGGCGTCCATGTGCAGCTGTGTATCTTGGTCACTCCAGGCATCCTACAGGTGAAGCAACAACAAGGTTGGCATTTCAGATGACAGAGATCGAGAGGGCATCCAGTATGGGATTTACACTTTAGCTAAAGAAATCTTGGAGTCCCCTTGTTAAAAATTTCAAAATTAAGAATATAAGTAACAATGAATTTGTTTGCAAAATTGGAATATAGCTATTCTGAAATTTTGGGAGGCCCTAAGCTGTAGGTTCATTAGCATCTTTAGCCCTTATTGAATCCATTATTGAATCCAAGCAAGGTTCCATCCTTTCTACTTAGCTTTTAATCACCTCATTACTAATACCATTCTATAAAGCCTTAGTAAGGCCACACCTAGAGTCCTGCATCCACTTTTGGTCACCACACTATAAAAAAGATGCTGAGATTCTGGAAAGAAGGCAGAGAAGAGCCACCAGGATGATGAGGGGACTGGAGGCTCAAACATACGATGAACGGTTGCAGGAACTGGGCCTGGCTAGTCTAGGGAAGAGAAGGACCAGGGGAGACATGACAATAGCAGTCTTCCAATATTTGAGGGGCTGCCACGGAGAGGAAGGGGTCACCTGTTTTCCAAAGCACCTGATAGATAAGGAACGATGGATGGAAACTAAACAAGGAGAGATTCAACCTGGAAATAAAGAGGAATTTCCTGACAGTGAGAACAATCAACCCATGGAACAGAAGTTGCCTTCCGAAGTTGCGGGAGCTTCGTCCCTGGAAGCTTTCAAGAAGAGACTGGACTGCCATCTATCAGAAATGGTACAGAGTCTGCTTGCATGGGGAGTTGGACTAGATGACCTAAAAGGTCCCTTCCAACTCTGTTAATCTATTAAAGGTCATTACTTTTTTTGGATTTAACAACATGAAACAACGTGTATGCCTCTTCCGGTGTCTGTATATACATAAAGAATACATTTCATACTGAATACCAATTCAAGGCTATGCCCAAAGAAATACCTGAGGTGAGCTTCTAGCACCTGGCTTGGGTTGTGGGGCCATCCAGAATCCCATGGAGCTTTTCCTTGCCAGCACCAAGTTAGAAGCGACAACAAGGAAGTAGAGAGGAGTCTTTTCCTCAACGCCCCAAGGGGGAGACCACCCAGAATTTTACAGCTTGAGTTCTCTTTCTGTTTTTCTGCAAGAATTTTGAAGCATTTCTTTACATGCATCAAGTTGGGGTTGAGGCTAAAAGCAAACAAGGCAGGTCCAGAATTTGTTCAGATACCAGGACTATGAGGTGGGACAATTCATCCAGTAGAGTCAGGGATGAAGGAGGGACGTGAAAAGACCAGCAACCCACCTCAGTCGCATTGCCAGAGCTCAGTCTCTAAGCAATCTGGACCTTTTACCTGCCTCATGAAATAAGATGAAAGTCTCCAGGATGGAAACAAGCCTCTGCCACTGCTGGTGTGAGTCACCTGCCAGCCTTTCCCCCCTCCCCGTTTCTTGCTAATGACAGGTGTCACTCAGAAAGAGATACAAGGATGTTCAGCGCTGGGAGAGAGAGGGAGGCATAGGCAGCAAGCGGTCAGAGATGCCTCTGCAAAAACTCTGCTGTGGGGCTCACCTGGGTAAGACCCACATTGGTGTGGGGTTACTCTTCACATAGAGAGGCTTAGGATCTAGGCATCGCTGTGTAGGCATCAAGATCTTCTTTTAGAAATTTTTCATACGTCCATATTTGATTTTCCTGGAGTAAATGTTCTCTTTTTCTTTTAAGCAACTCTGTTCCAACTTTAGCAGAAACCAGGAGCAGTCCCATTGATTGGGCCACCCAGTCAGCACCTCAGGTGTAAGGCTCCTTGTTGTGAGGCTCATCTACCAAAGACTTTACACTCAATGACTTCACTAGGTTTAACAGACTAACAGAGTTGGAAGGGACCTTGTAGGCCATCTAATCTAACCCCCACCCAAGGAGGAGACCCTACACCGTTTCTGACAGATCTCAGCCCAGCCTCTTCTTGAAAGCCTCCAAGGACGAAGCTCCCACAACTTCTGGAGGCACCTTCTGTTCCATGGGTTGATTGCTCTCACTGTCAGGAAATCTCTCCTTATCTCCAGATTGAATCTCTCCTTGTTCAGTTTCCATCCATTATTCTTTGTCTGGCCTTCAGGAGCTTTGGAAAACAGCTTGACCCCTTCCTCCTCTCTGTGGCAGCCCCTCAAGTATTGGAAGATGGCTCTCATGTCTCCCGCTCCTCTTCACTAGACTAGCCATGCCCAGTTCTTGCAACTGTTCTTTGTATGTTTTAGCCTCTGTCCCTCCCCACCAATCACCTTGGTTGATCTTCTCTGCACTCTTTCCAGAGTCTCAACATCTTTATAGTGTGGTGGCCAAAATTGGATGCAGTACTCTAAGTATGGTCTTAATAAGGCTTTATAGAGTGGTAGTACTACCTCCCTTGATCGATTGTATTCCTCTATTAATGCAATTTTGGATTGTGTTAGTTTTTTGGCTGCCGCTACAGACTGCTGGCTCATATTTAGCTGGTTATCCACTAAGACTCCAAGATCCCTCTCACAGTTACTGTTAGTAAGCCTGGTTTCACCCAGTCTATACGTGTACTTTTGGTTTTTCTTGCCTAAGTGTAGGACTTTACTTGTCTCTACATTGAATTTCAGTTTTTGTCCCACTCTCTCTCGCAGGCTTTAAGTTAAGGGGAGGCCATTGAGTGGGTTCTTGTGGTAGTGTGAACCTGACACTTCTCCAGCCCATCATGCAATTTCTCCGGCCTTTTGAATTTATTCCAGGTGGGGATTTTTGCTGGCTTGATGGTGTCCCACCTTCCTAACCTTTGTCAGTGGCAAAACTGTAGCCTTGTGGACCTGCATGGCTGGTTAGAAAAATCCCCTTTCAGTGGGGCAATTGGGCCCCATCTTTGCCAGGGAGGGAAGCGCCCAGGCGCGCAGGTGCAATTACTCCTGGACATCTCATATTCTGGGGTTCAGGGGTTCCCCTCGGAGGGAGGGACAGGTGAGCCTGCAGGGGCATCTGGGAAACATTCCCTACAAAAGAACTTTTCCCAAGCTGTATGGCCTACAGTTTACAATGCAACCAAAACTGATTTATACAGAATAAGAGGCAAAGGAATCAAGAGGGCCAAAAATCATGCTAAAAGAGAAAACCCCAAAAATCTGGTTTCAGTTATGGTTAAAATAAAAATTAGCTAAACCAAGCATAAAATAATGACGAATATTAACTTCAAGTACATTCAGTGCAGTTTTAATATTAGCTTGTTCAAACACAGACTGTTCCTTGGCTCATGCCTTAAAAACAGCAGACTTAGAATCCTAGGGCTGGAAGGGACCTTGGACCCCCTGCCCATGATAGAAATCTTGATATTGTTCCAGGCAAACAGCTGCCCAATCTTTTCTTCTTGAAAACCTCCAGTGATGGGACACCCACAGCAGCAGAAGGCAAGCTCTTCCATTGATTCATCCTTTCCAGTGTCAGGAAATTTCTCCTTCCTTCTATGTGGCAACCCCTCAAATATTGGAACACTGCTATCCTGTCACCCCTGGTCCTCTCTTCCCTGGACTAGACATCTCCAATTGTTGCAATCGTTCTTCATACGTTTTAGTCCCCCAATCACCTTCATTGCTCTCCTTGGCACTCTTTCCAGAGTCTCGGCATCTTTTATCGTGGCAACCACAACTGGATGCAGGATTTCAAGTCTGACCTTACAAGCGCAGTATAGACCTTCGCTCTGTTGATGCAGCCCAGAACAGCATTGGCTTTTTTGGGAAGCTGCAGTACATTGCTGTCCCATGCTTAAATGGCTGTCCACTAAGACTCCTTGATCTGCCTCAGTTACTACAGCTTTAACAGATTAACAGAGTTGGAAGGGACCTTGTAGGTCATCTATTCCAACCGCTGCCCAAGCAGGAAATCCTGTATAATTTCTGACAAATGGCAGTCCAGTCTATTCTTGGAAGCTTCCAGTGATGAAGCTCCCACAACTTCCGAGGGCAACTTCTGTTCCATGGGTTCTCACTGTCAGGAAATTCCTCCTTATTTCCAGGTTGAATCTCTCCTTGTTCAGTTTTTTTCCATTGTTCCTTGCCTGGCCTTCAGATGCCTTGGACAATAGCTGAGCTAGGTACCGCCTATTCTATTTCATGCATTTGGTTTTTCCTGTCCAAGTGTAGAACCTTATTTTTCACATCACTGAGGGCCTTTTCTCCCATCTGTCAAGGTCCTCCTGAACCTTGAGTCTCTTCCAAAACATTGGCTATTTGATGAGTTCCCCTTCTATGATCCCCTCATGTGGATCTAGACCTTCTCAAAGCCTGTTTCCTGATCTGGTCCCCACCCAGGTTCACCCACTCAGTGACCAATGGAGGAACTAACCTTGGGGACATACAAGCAAGCCACCCCCTTCCTTGGAGACTCTCCTTAGAGCCCAAAAACGATTTCTTGTCACTATCAACAGAGATCCCAATACTAGAAAGAGACACCCCCCCCCATAGGTTTGGCATAGGGGCTGCTTCCCTGCTTACCCACCGCAAAATAGAACTGGAGCCCGTCGCTCCACAGGACAACCAGATCTGCCTCCTGGAAGCCTCCACGGTCTGACATGCCAAAGAGAAAGCCGTATCTCAGCTCCTGGGCCACAATCCGGAAATGGACCTCCTCCCTGTGGTAGCTGACGTTCCAGGAGAGCTGCAGGAGGCCCTGAGGGTCCAGGGGCACCTTGTACGGGAAGTTCTCTCTTGGCTCCGTGCCTTGGAGGGCCACCACCAGGAGGACCAGGAAGACGGCCAGCAGGGAGAAGTACATGGATGCCGCTTCCCAGATCCTGAGCACCAGGCAGGCGTCTCCCTTCGGCCGCCTCCCAGAGCTTGACATGCTGGCCAGAGAGCATCGTGGGGCCCTTGGCTCTTCCCGTTTATAAAGAGACCCTCCTAGCAACCGGATCGGTAATTCCCCTTAATTACATTTGGTGGGTGGGAAATCGGATTGGGCCAAATGGCCCTGTCCTCCCCTCCCCCTCCTCCCTCCAGGCCTGGCCGCTTGTTGCTTTCTGCTTCTCTCTAATTGCCTTTAATTGTCTGTGGACATCATCAGTGGGGATTTAACTGGACTGGATAGCCTTCTCCCCCTCTTTTTAATGTCCTTTTAATGCTTTTTGAAAGGCCGGCCTGGAAGTGGATGCGTGTGCTTTCTCTGTGCTCTCTCTCTGCTGCTCTCTTCCCTCCTCCAAAACAGAGCCAGAGATGAGACTTTGTGGGAACTGCTGAGTGGCCAGAAAGTCTCGCCCAACAGCAAAAGGAGGCTGGGATTTCTCCCCAAAGCCCACCCCATGATTGCAGAGACGTGCCCTTAGGCCCCAGAATTTGCAATTGGCCCCCTTCCACTGCAGGCAGGCACGAGGGGCATCTTTTCTCTCCAAGGCTGGTACAACCAGCAAGGCCCAGAGCCATGATGTGTGTGGGTGCTCACTCCTATTGAACAAGTACATGAAACCACTGGGTGAGGTAATTCACCAGCATGGGTGAGGTATTGTCAATATAGACCAATACAGTGGGCTGTACCACTGGGACTCTCAGCCATGACTGGGGGCAGTGAGACCCTGGATGAGGAAGAACAGGCCATGACTCAGCCATAGCAGAAGGGACTGGCAATGGGCATTTGGGGCCCCTGGATCTGAAGATTTCCCATCCTTAGTGCTCCCCAGAGTCTATGCTGGCTGGAGAATTCTGGGAGTTGAAGTCCACAAGTCTTAAAGTTGCCAAGCTTGGAGACCTCTGTCCTAGACTCACCACTGTTGTTTGAAGAATAGGTGGTGAGGAGGGCCTTTCCACAAATCCATGCACTATTTCTAGATCAGCCAATTCTACTCATGACGACTTCCTTCCTGGGTTACTGCAATGTGTTCTAAATGGAGCTGTCCTTGGAAGCGTCAGTTGGAAGCCAATTCAGGGCCTAGTACTGAATGGCCAAAGTTCATCTCTATAATAGATTGTTGTGGAAGGGGCTGCTTATTGTGTTTAACACCTGAACAACACAGGATAGGATGGAGTGACTGTCCAAGTGGATCCAACTTGGCTGTGCTCCAGTGTTGCATGGGGAAATCTGCAAGAAATACCATTTGCCTGCAAGCAAGAATTCGTGGGACCACAAAATGTTTAGGATTTTGATGATTTCCCTTGGCTTTCCCAGGCGGCTAAATTGTTAATTAATTGTTAATGCCTTATTTTACTGCAACAGAGCGAGTCGGAAGTCAATGCTTCTCCCCCCCCCCCCCTATTTTCCTCACTTCTCTTCTCTCCCGCTCCCTTCTTTTCTATTTACTTTGGTATTTTGTATTTTATAATACTTTATAGCTCAATAAAAATGTTAAACTAAGTTTGCAGAAGGTAGCCCCGTGACCCCACTGCGACCGTCATGAATGAGTCAGTTTCCAAGCATCCCTCTTTTGATCATGTGACTAGGAGGATGCTGAAATGGTGGTTAAGTATGAAAAATGGTCATGTCACTTTTTTCAGCGCCACTTTGAATGGGCACTAAATAAACTCTTGTAAATCAAGAATCACCTGTACAGCATTTTTTCAAGGTAGGGAAGGCATGGCCATCAGTGTTTTTTAAAAATTTGCAAAGAATGCTTGAAAAGCAATACATTAAATGCAGTTTATATTGAAGAGTCTCCGAAACAGAAGTATTTTTTTATTTATCTGAGGCTTTTCAAAATATTTTTCACACAAATAAGTCCATGCCAATGTAGAAAGTTAGCACCCACCCCTCTCCTAGAAGAATTAAATATTTTAGGAAATATTTTAAAAAAAGGCAGAATAGCATATTTCCCTGGATGAGAAATGGAGAAACGTGCTTTTTAAAGCAGCCCTCACCTTTCTTAATAGCCTTCAGCAGATGTCAGCTCTTAAGAGATAAAGAGCTTATTGAAAGAAGCCAAGTATCTAGGTAGCTCTAGTCATAAGAAAATTCCCTGCAGCAAGATCTGAATAGGGAATTTGAGCCGGATTGCAATGCCAGCAGCCATCTCTGTGATGGCAGTTCTGAGTAGGGTTAGCCCTCAGCCACAATAGGAATTGCCCAATAAGCCCCTTCATGGCATCAGCAGTCCAAACTTCAACCAAACCTGGGAATTGAGACAGCCTACAGAGCCAGCTATGACCCCTACAGCAGCCAATATAATACATGTTCTTGCACAGGAACAGGAAGCTCAAGTGCAAAGCCCAAGAGAAGGTATAAAAACCCCGCACTTTCAACTCCATTTTGTCAGCTACCCAGAATCACATGTGGTTCTGCTTCATCATCATTAAACCATCTTTCCAATCAGCCTCCATGTTTCCAGTGTCTGTCTCCCAGCTTGGAACGGAAACAGGTGGATATTTCTTCCAGGAGGGGATGTGTCTCAGCCATGGCTCAAGTTATGGAAGATGTGAATAGAAAAAAATATCTATCTGTCACTTAGGAGTGCCCTTCTATACCAGAAAAAGGGAAAGGGGGGGTCAGAGAGAGTCTGACCTCTGACCTGTGGCTGGTCCCCCTGTGCGTTGCATCTTAGCTCACTCCCCCCACCCCAGTGCTCTGAGTCAGGGTGGCTAACTTGATCAGCATCCCATAAATTGGATCAAGACAATCACAGGAGGAGATGGAGTTCGGTCTGGTGGTAAATGGCAGAAGCCTCCAGGCAGGCAAGGAGCCCATTTGTTTACCTTTTCCTCGCCTCTCCATCTCTTTCTTCAATTTGAGCCGGATTGCAATGCCAGCAGCCATCTCTGTGATGGCAGCTCTGAGGAGGACTGCCTGCTTTAATCCTTCATTTAGTGCATCATTGACACTTTTGAAAATCAACCTTAAAAATCAAAGCAACCAATATTACAATAGCTGAATAACGTAAATGCCTCTTTTGCATTTTCAACTGGGTTTTTATTCCAATTTCACTTTAAATTGCATTCTATCCAATTCCATTTTAAATTGCTTTTGTCAAATTTTAGTATTAATTTGTTTCTGGAACTTTGCAC
The DNA here is from genome assembly GCA_023653725.1 of Bungarus multicinctus. Classification (NCBI taxonomy): domain Eukaryota; kingdom Metazoa; phylum Chordata; class Lepidosauria; order Squamata; family Elapidae; genus Bungarus; species Bungarus multicinctus. The sequence continues at coordinate 18,884,310 of CM042845.1, read as the reverse complement.
TTTGATATGGCCCGAGGGCTAATCAATAAATAAAGAATAAAAAAAAAAAAGAATTTTCAACTGGTTGTTGATTTCCCCCACCGAAATTACTCAAAATTATGGTTTTGTTTCCCAGAAAAGTTACACAATCCTTAGTTATACGGGTTTTGTATTTATTAGTAAAAACTAGCATGTGGGAAGAGACTGTTGTGTGCGGGTGGTAACTGGGTTTTACTTTCAACAGCTGGTTTTTAAAAAACACCAGACGGGTCTTTTTCGCAATCTGGCTAAGAAAGAACAGCAGATGAACAAAAGCTACCAAGTCTATTTCTGCCTCAGCTGTTGATGGGAAAAAAAACCCTACCAGATCCATCCTACAATTTCGGTCTAGTCCTTTCCAAAGATCATCCAGTAATAGCAACAAATGAAGGAGACATTTATAAAAAGCAAGGAAGTTCTGTACTAGATGATCCAGGATTCCTCCCAATTCTAGGTTTTTGTATTATTGATGCACTTATGCAACAATCACAACTCATAGCTTGACAATAAAAGAATATGTTCAATTTTAAAAACACTTCTTTAATCAACAATAATATGTTGTTTATGCATGCTAGCGCTTTCTGTGGCAACAACAAAATTCAGATTTTTTTTAAACTAAGGAAGACAAACAAAGATTCAAAGATTTGTTTGCAGACATGTTGATCCATCAGAATAATAATGAAGAACACCATCATTAACATTATCCAACCAATCATGTACTTTTGAGGTCATTACCAAAACAAGATAATGGTCACTCAGTTTTATAACTCTTCTTTTGGGTTAGGCAATTAATTTTTATGGCCACCCCCTCTCAACAGTGACCCTGGGCGGCCAATCATAATTAAAAACAACATATTTGCTCAAAACAATAGGGCTAGGTAAACAGCAAACCACCTCAGAATGACCAATTGACCAATTCATGGACTCTGACATACGGACCCCCATGGCCCCATGTTCCAACACAGCCATTTATCCAAGGCCTTAAAAAGGGCAAGCAGAATTGGGGTTGACCTGCTTGGTGGGTGAGATGGGACCTCATAATAATGCCAGATCTGGAGTTGCTATTCTGCCTGAGACTCCCGGCATGAGAGCCACCTCAACTCTTACCTTGTTCATCATACTTCTGTTTTCATCCCAAACCAAAGCTTTGCATCATGATGATGATAATGATGATGATGATGATATCATCCATTCAGTTGTGTCCGACTTTTGGCAATTCTATAGGCCAGATCTCTCCGTATCTTCCAATCTTGCACTATTTCTTTAGAGTTGTTCTATGACAGTGGTAGGGAACCTTGGCTCTTTTATCACTTATGGACTTCAACTCCCAGAATTCCTGAATGAGCTATAAAAAGTTCCCCATCCCTGGCCTACTGGTTTTTCAGTTGTGAGGGAAATCAATTTTTGATTTGAATGGGATTGTTCAATATACAAATGTCCTAATTTTTGACTTGAATGATCAATATTCTTTATATGTCCTACATTTGTATATTAAACAGTCCCATTCAAGTCAAAAATTGATTTCCCTCACAACTGAAAAACCACTAGGCCAGGGATGGGGAAGCTTTTATGGCTCACTCAGGAATTCTGGGAGTTGAAGTCCATCAGTGATAAAAGAGCCAAGGTTCCCTACCGCTGTTCTATGATGTGGCTTTGATGGATAAGTTTGCCTATAAAAGTGTACCTGTGGTGCTGAATTACTTCCTCTTTGCTCCTTTCTTTGCCACTTTGCAGCTGACCTGAAACAGGATTCAGCATGCAGCTGATGGGCGCCTGCCGTTCTGCAGCTCTGTATTTCAAGATCTTTTGGGAAAGTATTAGTGGCAAGCCAGGATTGCTTTAACACTTGATTTCTGTTGCATAAACAAAGAGCAAAATCCATCACTATTAAATTATGTTCCATTATTTTTAGACCTTTGCTCTCAACACTCAAGAAGCGACAACTGTCCCTTCCACCTCTTCCTTCAAGTAATCATAGAATCATAGGACTGGAAGAGACCTCACCAACCCTTACTCAATACCATCCCGGTGAAAGGTTGTTTAGTCTATTTTTGAAAACCTCCAGCGATGGAGCAGCCACAATTCCAAGGAAGCAAACTCTTCCATTGATTAATTGTTCTCATTGTCAGGAAATTTCTCCTTACTTCTTACTTGAGAAAGCTTCCTGTCAAGATGGAACCACTTTGCTTCTTTCAAGCCTTAATGCTTTTCAATTTGCCAGTGAACTGGGGCAGGGAAGGGGGAAACGGAATGTGGAGAATGTATGCAGAGATCGTGAGAACATGGAAACCATCAAGGTCACCATTGCAGGTACTTGAGAAAGAGAAGGACTGTTCCCATAACAAGAGATGTCTCATAATTGGACAGCATGATCACCCAGAGATGGGGAGAAGGGAAAGGTATTGTTTAACTGGCCAAGTATTTGCACGGGAAAACCAGAGCTGGTTTTTGTTCCTTCAGTACCAACATGGTGTATCCAATGAAGTTTTACTTTTGGGGATTCAGATCTCCCAAGAGTGTCTCCTTGTTTTGGGTTCACTAATTGGACAGTTGACACTTCCACCCATTGTTTCTTGTCCTGCCCTCTGCTACTTTGGAGAACAAGTCAACCCTCTCCTCTCTGTGCCAGGCCCTCAAATACTGGGAGACAGTTACCATGACTCTCCCAATCCTTCTTCTTGATAGGCTAGATATACTTAGCTCTATTAGTCTCTTTCTGCAATGTTACTACAGGATGGTCCCAACTTGTAAGACCTTTTTGTTCTTGTCTATCCACACAAATCCCTCTTGGCATTATCCCTGAGCTTCTTGCACTGCCTCTTCTGCTTTCCAAACATTTTCATACAAGAAAGGAGGATAGAATAGAGCTGGAAGGGACCTTGGAGGTCTTCTAGCCCAGCCCCCTGCTCAAGCAGGAGACCCTATACCATTTCAGACAAGTGGCTGTCCAGTCTCTTCTTAAAGACCTCCAGTGATGGAGCGCCTAGGATTTCTAAAGGCAAAGGTGTTCCACTGGTTAATTGTCCTCACTATCAAGAAGTTTCTCCTCAATTCCAGGTTGCTTCTCTCTTTGATCAGTTTCCAATCATTGTTTCTCGTCCTGCCTTCTGGTGCTTTGGGAAATAATTTGTCCCCCAACTCTTCCTTGTGGCAGCCTCTCAAATACTGGAATGCTGCTATCATGTCCCCCCTAGTCCTTCTTTTTTTTATACAGGCCAGACCCAAAACCTGCAGCCATTCTTCATATGGTAGAAGAAGAGCAGTTAGATCTGTGCTTACTTGTAGATTCACCTTTAGGTTTTTGCAGATGTCTGAAAAAAACTGAACTGTAGGCAATGTAACAAATAATTCACCAGTAATAGTTTAATGTTAAACAGTGGGCTCCAACTCTTTGGTGGATGCACATACAAATGTCTCTGTCTCAACTTGCCCTTAGATGTAACAATACTTCTATTTTTTTTCTTCCTATTCCTAAGCCTTTTCCTGCAAGTGCAGAGTCAGCTTACTTCTTGCAACACTGTCTTTAACACTAGGGAACACCAGGTCCTTGGGAAGGACTTGAGAGGGAGCATAAAAATGCCAAGCCCCGTATAACCACCCGGCTGACTGTGGGACAAGCCATCATTGATTAAACTTGTACATTGTCGATGATGCCGGGAGGCTTAGCGTGCGGCTCAGGTTACCAGAGGTCTCTCTTTAGAAGCACCGGAGGAAAATTGGGCAAAACAACCAACACTACTCGGAGGTTGCCAGCGCTTGTAAGCAGCTTAATGCCAGCACGAGAATCAATCCTCGCATTCGCTCAGAGTCCCGATCCACGGGCGCCATCGACGCCGCTGCTGGCCAGGGGGCAGCGGGGCACGGAAGCGCCCTTCGGACATCCTCCGGGATGGCGGGAAGACGCGCCCAAGCAGACGCCGCTGGAGTCCGGGGGAGGGGAGGCATCCGGGGCAGCCCAAGGCAGCGACCCCCAACCAGCTGCTCGGGTGGGTCCGGACGGAGGCGCAGAGCCGGCCAGAGCGGGGTCGGGGCCCTGTTGGCGGACTCGCGGCTGACCGTCCCGATCAGAGCCGGCCTTCCACCTTTTCCGGGGTGACCACGCAGACGGAGCGCAGCCTGTCCCTCAGCCAGAGAAGAGGCCCCGCTCCCCGCAGCCCCTCGTCCCGGAGCCTCCGTTGGCGGGCAGCGGCGCAGGGCTGCGAGAAGCGGGGCGGCCTCGGCGCCGACCAAGGGTAAGCGGGGCAGGGCTGTTGCGACTGCTGCTTCGGCGCGGAGCTCTCCCGGGGCCGGCAGGCCGAGCGCAGGAACGGCCTCCCCACCTCCCAGCGCGCCCGGAGAGACACCTGCGGAGGCGGCTCGGGGTCCGGCCGCGCGCGGCTGAGGGGGCGGGTCCGGTGGGGGGGGGGATCAGAGGAGCGAAGGCGTCCCCGCGGGGCCGCCACGCGCGTGCGCGCCTTCTCCTCCTCCCTCCCCCCCCCCCTCTCCTTCTCTCCATCCTTCTCCCGCCCGTCGGCAGCGTCCGAGCCCGCCGCGTCGCTCTGTCTCTTTAGCCGCGGCCGGAGGAGCCGCCGCGCGAGCCGCTCTTGCCGGCCGAGCCCAGCTCTCCCGGGGCGGCAGGGGCAGGGCGGGGGGTTTGGCGCGGCTCCAGGCTCGGCGGCTCTCCCGGGAGGTTTCCTGGCGGCGGAGCGGAGCGAGTGGGGAAAGCGATGCGCCCCCGGCGGAAGCCCCGGCCAGCGGCGGTGCGCGCCTGAAAGCAGACGGGCAGCTGCGCCGGCGAGTCCCGCTCCCTTCCTTGCGTCGAAGGTAAGAGATGGACGGCGGCGCCTCCGCTGACCCTCATCCCTCCCCATCGCCGGAGCGGAGGCGCCGCTGCGGCCGCGCTTGACGGACCTTTTCCCGAAGTAGCCGCGGCGGCGCTGCCTGTCGCCCAGGATGCGGGGCTCCCTGCCGCGCCGCTGCCCGAAACAAGCCGCGGAGGGGCGTCCGGCCGGCCGAGAGACGGAGGGAGGGAGGAAGCCGCTCGTGCGTGGCAAGCCGGAGCAGCCGCCGCCGCAGCCCGCGAGAGCCGCTTCCCGGAGGGCGTTGGGAGGCGGAGGTGGCCGGAGAACCGGTGCCCAGACCGGGCCTGGCCTGGCCTTTCTCTGCCTGTGAGCCATTGAAACCAGCCGTCGCCGAGACGGCGCCTGGTGGGAGGAGCGGGGAAAGTTACTTCCCCATCCCCGCGGTGCTTTCCGGATCTTAATTTCTCAAGAGAAAGGCCGCCGAAAGAAAGATTGTTGGAGGCCTCTCAAATCACTGCCAGGCAGGACAAAAAGCCCGGCTCCCTGCCTAAATCCTCCCCCGGACCAAGGAGGGAGCCGGCTGGAAGCAGGAAAGGCCCAAGATCTGCGGCCACGGGTGGGGGGGGGGGGCTTTAAAGGGGTATCTGACTAGTACCTGGAGGACAGGTGTGTGGAGGACATTTGCTGGGCTGCAAGAGGCCAAGGAGGGTCCAGTTGCAAGAGGGGTCCGGTTGACCTTGGCTTGCCCCAGGAGGCTCTGCTCCTTAGTCAGACTCCTCTTGCTTTCTGCTGGTGAGAAGCAAGGAAGGCAGAAGCACTCTGTGAGTTGGAAGCCCCGAACCTGAAGCCCTGGAGGGGAACTGCAGTGGCCCTGGGGTGTGAAAGGAGGGGGAAGGGAGAGGCAAGCCCTGTTTGTGGCCAGAAGGGCTTGTGCTCCTAATCCTTGGGAGACGAGGGCTTAGAGACCCCTCCCCCATTGGGCAAGAGGGTCACCTGTGGACCTTGTGTGGGGAAGAGCACCATCTGCTTGCATTGCAAGGTTTGCCTTCCCAGCTCCAGGAAAGGCGGACAGATTCTCCACAGGGCGTCCAGACAGGCAGGCAGCCTTTCAGGACAGAACAGGACTAGGAATTGACCAGAGCTCACAGCCGGTCCCTTGTGGATGGAAAGGTGAGCAACTTCATTTGTGGGGTTGGAGAGCAGAAAATGTTTCGATTGGAGTAGTCCTGCTTTGCATGGGGATGGGGGGGAAGAGTCTCCAAATGGATCCTTTTAGAGATAGGGGGTGTCACTAAGCACCACAGTCTGAGAATTCGCTCATTTTCGATTCTGCATCTGCATTTTGATGGCCGCCCACAGATTGTGGGCTGTGTGTTTGGTGCCTGCTCTCTCCAGACGATGCAAAGTGTGGGGAGGAGGAGTGTGGCTGTGAGGTTCGGTTTTGTGTTGCTGTGCTTGTTTCAGCTGCAGCTCCTCCTCTCTTCCTGGGGATTTTGAGGTCCCCAAGAGGATCCTGCGAAGTGGGGATGAGCAGAGGGTGGCTGGACTGTCACAGGCTTGTAGTTTGGTTGTTAGTCTGTGGTTTGGCCCACAAACACATCCTACTATGCACTTTTCAAATCAAAGAAACAGATCGGTGATAGCATAATAAAGAACGTGTATATATTGCAGTGATTGAACTAAGCATCAGGGAAGTTGGAGAAAAGCATTCCTATCACATAAGCATAAAATCCCTTTGGCCCTTAAACTCAGAGAGACCTTTTAGATCATAACCCAGTGGATTTTCCTCCAATTCACCCAGAAAGTAAGTGGCAGCCAAGGTCACAGCTTGGTGAACTCAACTTTGTCATTTTAGAAGGCTGAGTGAAGCATGTTTTGAAGCCATGCTTCTCTGGCACCCACTCCATATATCTCAGAACTCTCTCCTGGCACCGATTACCTCCGGTTTTAGGGTCCATAGCCATGCTGCAAGCCAGAGCCATGCCAGCACAGCTGTGGCAAGATAGTGGTCAGTCTAGGGTATTTCCACTACGTAATTGGAGGCAAACGAGCAAAATTTCAGGCTAAAATGTAAATGGTTGTTGCTAAACTATGGCTGATTTTCTGCTTTTTTCTATCTTCCAAGTATGCTAACAACAATGAAAAGCATGAAACAATACAAAATTAAAGCAATACACATTAATCTCCAAATTAGAATCCTTGTTAAAATAATTAGAGCTTGATGAAAGAGAAGTAGGTTACTGTGTTCCTAAAACCCAAGAGACACAAAGAGGCCCAAGGATCCCTCAGGCCGGAATAGATTTCCTAAATGTGTGGGTATCTGGGGGTGGGGGAGGGTAGAGACCAAAGCAGGCTTCTTCTCACCTGTCCTTCTGGCGGAGGGGGCATCTTTGGGTGGTTGGAGTGGCTCTTTGGGAGAGGGGCGTTCTGCCAAGAGTCAGGTTCTGTCACTTTTAGTGCCGGTTAAAAAGCAGAAATTTGTTTGCAGGGCTTATGTTGGCACCAAGATTTATTTGGTTAGTTGGCAGTCGAAGGAAAGGAGACCAACCATCATTCTTTGCAGCAGCTTCAAATATTTTAGCCTCTTTGATAGTTTGGTTTTGGTCCCCAAAATAAAATCCAACAAACTCCTCCTCATAGCACAGAATACACTATCAAATGCAAGTGTGATGTATTTCAGAATTAAATATTGACAGGCTTGTTCCAATCAAGATCTTCTGATAAAAATTTGATTGTGTTTGAATGTAACGTTCACATTACGGTCCTTGTATTCCCTTCTTCATTGCTGTCCTTGTCATATTTCAGTTGTTTATGTTTCAGTAATGAAAACTGTTTTAATATTGATTTGTGTTGGGGGGAAGGGAAATAAAGCAAATATATTTAATATAATCCAAATGTCACATTCGAAGAATTTTTAAAAATTGCTCTGGGTTTCAAATCAAAATTTTTTCTCAGTATTGGTTTCCCCTGTTTAGTCTGCCTCTTTCTCTGAGCAATATTGGCTAAATCAGATCTCATGTTAGAGAGGAAAATGGAAAAAAAAACCTGGACGAGGCCATTCCCTCAACTTATCTGGTTTTCTTTTTGTAGCCCTCGGGGCTACTCAGTTCGAGCGCTCAGGGGAGTCCACAGTCAGGTAAATATGAAATGAGAAAAACAACCAGAAAACAGAGAGTCAGTTTGAAATCTGGCGAAGGAGAGGCACCCTCTGCTGAGACTGAGATGAGGGGGGCGGGGGACATGTTCCCTGGGCACCTGGGGGATCGAATGCCTACAGAAGAGGTTGGGTTTGGGGGCAAGTTCTGAAAACGAATTCCCATGAGAAACGGCCCCTTCCATTTTGGGTGGCCTCTGCGTGGCTGCTTCGCCACACAAAGGGAGCAGATTCCATCATTCTGCTAATTTGCACATCATGCTGCTTCACTACCACTTTATGCTGGTTGTGCTGCAATAATCTCTCAAGTCTATTGAACCTGAGATGAGCATTAAATCCCCTCCCCCCATTCAGCTCTTTAGTCAACTTTTATTCTTTCCAACTGGGTGAGGTAAGATCCATGAGCTCCGGCACCAATCCTGCCAGGCAGCATGGTGGACAGCAGCCCAGATTGCACAACAGGTATATCCTTTGGCTGCTACCTCCAAAGCGGTCATAGAGGCCGTGTCTTTCAAGTCCATTGCTACTGGCTTGCTGGCCTTGGAGAAGCCCCAGTGCAGTGAGGAGACCTCCAGAATTGCCAACTTCACCCATGAGGCTTCTGGGGAAACACTCCTAGTCCAGACTCTGCCTTGGTCTTGTCTGTGATGGACTATATTGTGTGTTCATTGTGTCAAGTGCCAACCCTTAAGCATGTTGATAAACTTTCTTTAGCGTCATCTGTTTCCAGACTGGCCTTTGGGTTCTTCCAATGTGGACCCATCATTCTTGTAGTTGAGGCCAGCATTATGGAGTGGCCCTCAAGGGAGCTGGGTCTTTGCAATTTTTTGGCCCCCTCAAGTCTGTGTTGGTTCCTGGGGACTGCCTGGACAAGTCACAGCAGTTTCCTTAGCAACTTTTTTGGGAAGTGGCTTCCCTTGCTTTCTTCCTAGGACCAAGCACACAATTGGCTTTGTGCCTAAGGAAGAAGTAGAACTCTCACCCTTCTGGTTTCTAGCCTTGTGCCTTAGCCATCATATCAAATTCCCTCCACCCACCCTTTTCCTGGATCTTTGCATATTGAGTATGAAATATGAAACTTTGTAATTTGTGCTTCAAACAAGTTCTCTGGACTGATTAGTCCTATGATCCATTCATTGGTTTTCTTGGCTATTCATGATATTCTCGGGAATTTTCTTTATCAGCAAAGTTTAAAAGCATTTGCATTCTATCTTGCTTCTTCAAAGTCCAATTTTAGTTTCCATAGAGCTTGTCTATTTGGTTTTATTGTGCAATGCACTTGAGCCTGTTTGGAAGTAGGCGGTGCCTAATGGAATAAATTAAAAAAAATTGTTGAATATTTTTTCCAAAGTTACCCTACCAAGTCCTGGTCTGTGGCATATTTTTTGACTGCTGCTTCTTTTGTTGTTGGCATTGATGTGTATCTGAACTCAATTGTTGCCCAGTGAGTTGTTCTATAGATTTGCTGGCATAGTTTAATTATCAATAAAGGAGAATATTTGTAACTCAGGATTGAAAGGACGGGTCTTGGTGCTTTCTGAGTTTGGTTGTTTTCTTACAGACATTTCACTACCAAACTAGACAACCTCATCAATGCCAGTCACTAATGATGTTCACTAGTTTGGGTAATGAAACAACAGAACTCAGAGAGCAGCAAGGACCCCTCAGAGTTTGGTTAGCACCTTCCTTGATTCTTCTGTTGCTCCTTGAATTTCTGTTCCCTCAATTCCTGTGGGCTTCTGGGTGTTGCTCTAACTTCATCGTCTAAACGGGGAAGTTCCTCTGAGGAATTTTGGATGTTGATATCTCCACTGTGCAGAATTTCATCTTTCATCTTTGCTTGACTTTCTTTGGTTTCCACCTGTAGGTTGGTGTCTTTTAGCACACCAGGTTGAGGGTGGAGCCTCCTCCTGAGTTCAGAGAGCTTTGGAAAATTATCCTGGTTTGTATGAGTCAGTTTCCACCTCAGATGTCTTTGCAAGCCTTGTTCTAAGGTTGCTTCTTCAGGCTTCTAACAGTCTCTTAAATGCTTTGTGAAGCTTCCTTCCTTGTCCACTTCTTGATTTTATTCCACAGTTTTTCTGGTTCCTTAACAGGGAGGTTCAGGACTTCAAAAGCGATTCCTCCCTGGTAACATTTGTTCAAGATCAAATTGTAGGTGTTGGTTAGCTTTACTTACTGCACATCCGCAGTGGATGACCTGGTCCATGGGTAGCCTTTGGGCATGTCTTGGCTAATATAACTGAGCTTTTCCATCTCCTTCTCCCAATAATACGGTTAATCTGATTTGTGTGTGCTCCATCTGCTGAAGACCACGTCTGCAGGCTTCTTATGGCCTCTTTTTTACGCACTCTCAGACTGTGCTGGAAGCTCTAAGATCTTTGCCCTTAAGAGGGTTTTGTTTAAATTTTGCAGATGTTTATAATTGCTCCTGATTAATAGAACTAGTTTGGTCCCTATTGAGACTCAAGGGTTTTGGTATCTTGTTATATGTCCCAGTCCAATTCCCCAGCGGTTCACAGCAAAGGCAAGATAAAAACTTCATGTCCTGTACAGCCACTGAGGGCATCATCATCATCATCATCATCATCATCATCATCATCATCATATATTATAATAATATATGACATAATAATAACAATAATAGCACTTAGATTTTTATACTGTTGCACAGTGCTTTACAGCACTCCCTGGGACAGTTTACAGTGTCAACATTATTTACATATTTCCTCATTTTTCCAACCATGGAAGGAAGGAAGTCTGAGTCAACCCTGAGCCCATCAGGATTGAACTTGTGGCTGTACAGGACATGTCCAGAGTTTTCCAGCAATACTGCATTCTAACCACTGTGCCACCAAGGCAAATCCAGGGAAAAAAAGTTTAAATCTATGCCTTGATAAATCTCAATAAAGACAAAAACTGGTCACATAGTGCCTCCTACTGGCCAGTAGCATTTATAATGTAGAGGGTTTATTTTTGTTTTTAATTTTTTTTATATAATTAAATGTTTACACTGCATGATTCCAAATGACTCTGGGCAATTTGCAATTTACAGAGAACAATAAAATGATTAAATGATAAAAGCAAAAGATGGCGAGAACCAGGAAACAGCAACAAGAAAATTGCACTGCTCAGAAGAGCTGGGTCTTTAGGCCCCTTTGACGCACGAGGGTGGGGTGGGTAGGGTGGGCCTCTTTCTAGAGGACAGGCAGCACTGCCAGAGAGAAGGACCACTTCTGGGGGCCCAACAGACAGAATCCAGAGTGCACCAATCCTGCTAGATTGAATTGGCCAGGAAGATACTACAGGGCACAAGGGTACCTTGGATACCCAGACCCCATGCCATGAAGTATGAAGCAGTGACTGGCATGTTGGAAAAAAGTTGGCAGCCAGTGCAGCTCATGGAGGAGAGATGAACATCTTCATCACTGTTGGCCCCATTGCATTCTGGGCCAGCTGAGCCTTCTAGGACTAGGTAACTCCACGGAGAGCTCATTGCAGTAGTCAAGTCACAAGGTGGCCAGGAAAGACTTTGGGACAATGGTTAGCCATGGAAAGGAATCAAGGGTGTGTCAAAATGTAAAATCATTCTCCTGCTCCATCTCAGTTTTCTGTATTGTGTGGTCCAATTTGAATTAATTTTATTTTTTAAAATTTCTATAAGAGGAACCCTGGGCAGCTCACGGCATAAAAATAAAACAAAAAACGAAAACAAACACTAGTGCTGACAATCAAACTTGCAATGGCCCCAAAGCAAGCCCCCCCCCCCCCCCATGAGCACCTGCTGGGCTCCCACCTGGCTCTGACTCGCCCCCCCAGGTGAGGTTTTCTTCCTTCCTGTTTCTAACTTTGGCCTTCTCAAGGAACTAGTCGGCTGATTTCAGATTGATCCCGATGACAAAACACTCAACCTCCTGTCCTGCTTCCTCGTCTGGAACATAAATTTGGATCATTGTCCTATTAAAGGGCCGTTGGTGAAGCCTAATTGCTGTTACCTGGTCGGGGATTGCATTGTGCTGTTTCTCCTCTGAAAGCAACGCTGCTCCTTTGATGGGCGTCTTTTCTCACCGTGAACAATAAACCACGTGCTCTTCTGACGGAAAGTCCCACGTCAACTGGGCATCGGCACCCATATCTCCAGGAGGCTTTCGTGTAGCCATCAACTCATGTCATAAACGCCATTACAGGATACTTACAAGACCGCATTCTGCCAGTAGTCTCCCACCGACCGGTGCGCTCCCACAGAGAGGGTCTCCTCCGGGTCCCGACGCCTTCTATGTGTCGTCTGGTGACCCCGAGGAATAGGGCCTTCTCTGTGGGGGCACCTGCCCTTTGGAATGGGATGCCCCCTGGATTACGAACGACCAGTGACCTGAGGACCTTCAGACGTGACCTGAAGACCTGGCTCTTCGAGCAGGCCGGCCTGAGCTGACTCAAATGGGATTTCAAATGGGGTTTTTAGATTAGTTGGGATGGGTGTACAAAGTTTTAATTTATTTTAATTGGGGTTTTTAGATTTTTATAGGGACGGCCTAGGGTTTAATTCTTTTTTAACTATTTATATTTGTCTACATGTATTTTAGTTGGCTGTTCACCGCCCTGAGTCCTTCGGGAGAAGGGCGGTATATAAAACCTAAAATAAATAAATAAATAAAAATAAATTACTGTTCTGAGGGACCCCAAAGGGGCTTTTTTTTTTCAGAAGGCAGCTGGACTTTCTGATTTTTTTCTTTGAAGACGTTTCACTTCTCATCCAAGAAGCTTCTTCAGCTCTATGCTTTGCTAACTGTCTATGGAAATATCTAGGGAAGGACACTGCAAGGAGAATAAATCCTTCCCTTCTCCACCATCCAATCAGAGCTGAAGAAGCTCCTTGGATAAGAAGCGAAACGTCTTCAAAGAAAACCCAGAAAGTCCAGCTTCCCCTTGGAAAAAGCTCCTTTGGGACAACCAGTGACCACCTGGAGGACTGAGAAATATCCATAGATATTTATTCTGAGGGATCTTCGGCTAACATCTGACAATCTATAGCCAACTGATTAATATTACCGTATCTTCTCTCCATGTTGCTCTCTTGGAGCGGGTCAGCATGCACACGGACCCCTTTGCTTCTGCCTCCTCCATGGCTACTCTCCCCCAGGTGCCTGCCAGGTCCGCTGGGCAGCTGGAATGACCTTCATCCCTTGGAGGGGCCTGCTAAGAGGCTGTTGTTCTTGGTGCCTATTGTCTATTGGGTTCTTCCTTCACATGCACACACCCACACACACCCATCAGTGACCTCCTGGCACAGTGAGGCTGCCTCACAGGACCATTTACCCTGGAGGCAGCTTAACCTCTGAGCTATTCCAGCCTGGGGTGGGCGTGGGGGCCCTTACCCACAGGAGTCTTCTTCCATGCTTTTGAAAAGCACCCCATCGGTTCTGAGTCCCCTGGGAAGCCTGGCTGATGCGAAGGGAGGAGAGGACCCTGTCCTTCCTTCATCTGGTGCCCCTGCTCCTTGGGCCTGCCATTGAGGCTGCTTTAGCACTCTTTCAGAAGAACAGTAGGTGAGGGTTCAGAAAAAGCACAAGCGAACCCGCCTCCCCCCGGGCTCTGCGCTGGTTGGTGAATGGTCACTCAGGGCAGCTGGAAAGCCGGCTAAAGCCTCTGTCCACTCACAGCTGCCCCAAGCCCACCCACCACCACATCGTTAGAGGTGAGATGGGTGGAGGGGGCTCTCCAGGTGCTGCCAGGATTATGTCATTGTAGAATCAAAGGTACCAATTAAGAGTAAAGATGATGATGAATCTGTAGAGGAAACACCAAGTGATGATTCAGATATAGAGGAATCCTCTGTTTCTTTAAAAGAGGAAGAAGTAGAGGAAAGCTCGATAGGGGAAGTAAAAGAGGAGTTTAATCAGGTGACTAGTCCAGTATTGCCCAGAAGGACTACAAGAGTGTCACGACCTCCTGATAGATACTAGGCTAATGTTGCTCAGCAAATAGGACTTGAACCTAATAACTATGAAGACATTAAATCTTACTCTGAGAAAGAGCAAAAAGTTTGGAATGAAGCTATGAAAAAGGAGCTAAAGTCATTGAATGAATTAAAAGCATTCGATGAAGTCAAACTTCCTAAAGATGAAAAGGCAATTGGGTGCAGATGGGTTTATAAACTGAAAAAAGATATAGAAGGAAATGTGATCCATAAGGCATGCCTAGTCGCTCAGGGTTTTACTCAAAGTTAGACTACAATGAGGTTTTTGCTCCAAGCCTAAAGGCTAGCACTTTAAGAGCAGCACTTATATGGGCAGCAAAAAATAGATACGTAGTGAATCATATAGATGTTGAAATGGCGTACCTGCACGCTCCATTACAACATACTATATATATGAAGAAACCTCTGGGAGTGAATGATAATAAGAAGGAAATTGTTTGGTTATTAAAGAAGAGTTTATATGGTCTTAAACAGTCAGGCCATGAGTGGAATAAATGCATAGTAAAAGAATTAAAATAGGTTTTGAGAATGGTTTGGCAGACCCATGTTTGTTAAAAAGAAAGAAGAATGGGATGTTGGAATTGTTATTATTATTTACTGATGATATTGTCATAATCACTAAGACTATGCAGGACTCTGAGGATATAATAGAAAGTTTGCAAGCAAAGTTTAAGATAAGAAAACTAGGAGAAATTAAACATTATCTTGGACTTGATATATGTAAGACACAAAAAGGGTTCAAAATATTTCAAGTGGATAAAATAATCGCTTTATTAAAAAGATATAACATGGACCAATGCAAAACACCTATGCGGTAGGAGTTTAACAATGATAACAATGATAGTCCTTTATTTGATAAGAATACCTATCAATCCTTGATAGGTAGTTTATCATATTTGGGAAATTGGTCAAGACCGGATATTGCTTATAGTGTAAATCAGCTGGCAAGATACATTATAGAACCCAACGTTAAACATTGGAAGGCTGCAAAGTGAATACTTAGATATTTGAAGAAAACTTTGCATTATGCTTTGTATTTAGAACCCAATAAGGAGTTAAGTCTTACTGCATATCCTGATGCAAGTTTTGCAAACGATGTTAAAACAAGGAAATCAACATCTGGTTTGATAATAATGCTGGGGAATGTAATGATTGAATGGCAATCAATTAGACAGCAACATATCAGTCTTTCGACGATGGAAGCTGAATTTTCTTGTTTATCTTTGTTATGTACAAAGCTGATTTATTTTAAACAACTATGTTTGGATTTTGAGTTGGATGTAAGTAAACCATAACCAGGCTGCTATAAAATTAGCAACAAGTATCGCTGTTAGAACAAGATCAAAGCATACTGATTTAAGGCATCTTAATGTACGGCAATGTGTGGAAAACAAACTGATTGTGCTAGAGTATTGTGAAAGTGAACAGAATATTGCTGATAACTTCACGAAGGCACAAGGTTTTCAAAAACACAACGATTGTTGTAAGAAATATGATTTAACTCTGTAAAATCTGTAACACTGTAAATATGCACTGTAACTTTGTGTATGTGTATATATGTGTATATAATGGTTGTTTATATATAGTAAACCAAAGGGGAGTATGTTAGGTTTCTTTAAGAAACTTCACTATATTGGTTTACCATATATGGCTGCAAGTCAGAATGACTCAGCACTATCCTGTAGCCAAGATGCTGATTGGCTACAGGAAGCAGGAGTGTTATATAGAAAGAAGCCAGAGAGCATATGGCTAGTGCTGTAAAGTGTCTGTTAGTGTCTGTGTTTGTGCTACAGGAATGCTGCTACTGGTTTTGCTACTCTGCTACTTGGCAAGTATCTTCAACTCTATATTTTTCCATTGATGCATGGATGTATTGAAGATGATGTTATATCTACTGAACAAGAATGGTTAGTAATCTAATCTACTGATGGATGAACTGTATGATATTGGACTGTGCTTATACCACTGTATATAAAGACTTTGCACTTCAACTGCTGTGCTTGTGTGGTTCTATACTCACCTCTACAATCTGAACACAACTTCCGTTTGCTGTATTACTCCTTGATACCAAGGATACTCTGCAAAATACTTAACAGTAAGGCATTTTGCAGCCCAGATGTGGCAGTCCAGGCAAGGCAGAGAGGAAATGGAGTGGGGCAATCAGAATGTCTGGACTGTCTTCACATTGAAGAGTGGAACAGGGGAAGGGCACCAAAAAGGAGCCCCCCTCTGCCCTCCCCTTCCTGGCCAGTAGAGGTTAGAGTCTGTTGGGTTTTTGGAACCCTTTGACGATTTGCCTTCCAAATCATGATCGCGTGGAAGGTAAGAGGTAGTTGCAGAAGCTGCTGCTGCGTTACAGAGGAATTTTTCCACCTCCAATTTTGTTTGCAATGGTTTTGCCTGAGAAATTGGGTTGTGGATTAACATATTGATGAATGCATATGTTTGCACACCTTAATTTGGAAATAGATCTCTCTGCACAAGGGACCAAGAGAAATGTGTCCATTAACATTGGTATCTAACAGCAACAGGGCATCCCAGTCCAAAAATGATCCCAATAATGATTCAGTCTGAGTTCTAATTCCATTATTTAAGTCCTCAAAGTTGCTTTTTGTTTTTATGTTAGCTTTTCTTTTAAATTTGTTTCAATTCAAATACTGATATTTGGCTGGCTCTTTTTGTAAGATTCAGTCGGCCACCTGCACTTATTCCTGGCTCCCTCCCTCCTGGCGAAGCCCAACCAGACGGCCAAGAGGACAGCTGAGGAGGTGGGTTGCAGCAGAAACTTGACTTTCCTTTCTGCCAGCGGCAAAAGCAGGGCCCCCAGGCTGTTGAGAAGGGCCTGGGTGACGTTGGCCTGTCGCAGAGGGGCAGCCACACTGGGAACCCGAAGGCTGAGGTCATTGGCATCACGCTCATCTCTCCCCCATCCCCCAACTCCCAGAACTGCTCTACTTTGCCAGGTTGCAAAACTGGGGGAAGAGGCTTTGCTGATCCAGCATCTGGAAGGTGCCACTTTTGAAAGTCATTTTAGGAAATCAGCCCATATTAGAGGAGCATTTCAGAGACCTTAAGCAGAAGGGAGGAGTGTGGCATCTCAGGCCTGGAAGCTGTCCATCCATCCTCTTTCAACATCGTCCCCAAGGTCTCTGTTCCACTCCTCACAGACTTACGGACTTCTGGTTTTGCTTCCCACCCCTCTCTTGCATAGGGACACACAAACCAGCTTCCAGCCTGCCCAAAGACCCCGTCCTCCCCGCTGTTTCTTTCCTGCTGCAGTTTCCTCCTCCTTCTCGCTCCCTCTAACCTTCCTCTCAATCTCAATTTTTGTCTGTACACACACCAATATTACACACAGTATGTTACACGTTGGTAATCTGGGTTTAGCAGATTATGTAAACAGAGGCTGTGTATTTAGGAAGGATGGAAAACATATTCTTCCAGCAACCAAACAGCATGTTGTGTGAATCCTTCCACCAGGTGGCCTGTATGAAACATCCCTGCCAGTATTAAAAATAGTGGTAGATTCTAGCCTTAAGCCTTGAGGGTACACCAATTAACAGTTACATTTTATATCCTTATGTCTAAGTATGGCTGAATTACTATTATCCTTCTCATCTTTTTTATTTACCTTCTCCTATTGGTATCTGTGATTATATTACTTTGTTGTTTATATGTACACTGAGAGCTTATGCACCAGAGACCAATTTCTTGTGTGCCCAATCATTCTTGGCCAATAAACCTGTTCCGCTCCTGCTCCTGTTCTCTCTCCTCTCTCTCCTCTCCTCTCCTCTCCTCTCCTCTCCTCCCCTCCAATTCCCTCTCTTCTGTTCCATATTCTCTTCTCTTCTATTTTATTCTGTTCCCCATTCTCTTCCCTCCCCTTCTCTCCCCTCTGACTGGGCAGCTGTAGGCTCTGGCTGTTCCCTAGGCAGCCTCGCTGGGCTCAGCCATTCCCACATATCGTTAGAGCTTCTGAAGTGACAGCTCCTCTGAGATTTTGCAATATAACTGGTGACTTAAGATACCCAGGGAACATAACCATTTCCCAATTAGCTATTTTTGGCCCCCTCCCTTTTATCGGTTGTCCTGCTGAGACCTTTTTGAACAAACTTCCCTTTGAGGACAAGATCAAAGCCTGTTCCCTTCCTTTCCTTTGATTTTCTACTGATGGAGCCAAAAAAGTTGTGCTTTGCTGCCTTTAGGTTATTTTTGTCCCTGCAGGTATTTTCCTGCAGGTAGCATCCCTTTTGCATTCCCATTATGTCCCTTCGATCAGGGAAGAGCACTCTCTACATCTCAGCTGTTTTCTAAGTGCCCCCCACCCCAGTTTTTCTTACTGGTGGGTGGGTTGCCTTTGGAGAAGAAACCCCACCCTGCACTGCCTCTATCCTGCCTGTCGGATCCTGAGTAGCCCTCACTGAAATGGTCTCTCCTGAAATCCACTGTTCCTGAATGTTCATTTGTTTAACCACCCGGACTGGAGGGTGACATGGCCACCTTCTTCCCAAAGATTCTGAGAGAGCTGATCCTCGGTTTCTTCCACAAGTCTTCTGCAAAGCAAGGTAGAAATCTAAGCAAATGTTGGGACTTGTAGTCCTGGTTCGTTGAGTTTTCCAGCAGGGGTCTGAGATCAGCCCGTCTCTTCTCTAGGCTCAGGATACTCCTCTGTTTTGATCTGTCTTCAGAGGACCCACTCTCTGATTCCCTGGCCATCTTCCTTGGCCAGAGACCTTTTGGGGAAAGCTTCCCTCCAGACCTGCCAGAACTGCCACCTCACATTCACCTTGGCTTCACTGCCAAGAGCTACAGAGGGGAGGGAAGCCAAACGGGAGGGAGGAGGACCCCATAGTTGACTATACCAGCCTGGAGACTCACTGCTCCAAAGTAATGGAGCCACATACCAAGGATGACGGTTCCAACAACATCTAGTTCGGATAGGATTGGACAATCGAGGACGAACTGGGGGGAGAGGATTCTGGGAAGAGGGATTTATGCGCGGGAATTTGGCATGTGGATTTTAGATCCAGCTTTGCCTTACTGTATGCACTTGATCTTTGGTAAAGTCTCTCTCATAAAATGGACTGCCATGTAGATTGTTCTCGCTTAGGGTTCAAGTCAAAGCAGTTGTGCCATCTTCTCTGGATCTCCCAAAGCTGCTTTTTCAGGAGGTAACTGGACTTTCTTGTTTTGGGGGCAAAAGGCTGACTCTATAAACCACTTAGAGAGGGCCATAAAACACTGTAAAGCAGTATATAAGTCTAAGTGCTATTGCTATCTGTCTGTCTATCGATCTATCGATCTATCAACTATCTATCTAATCTCTATATTTAAGAGCTTTGGTGGCTCAGTGGTTAGACTGCAGCATTGCAGGCTAATTCTGCCCACTGCCAGCAGTTCGATTCTCACCAGCTTAAGGTTGATTCATCTTTCTGTCCATCTGAGGTCGGTAAAAGGAGGACCCATATTGTTGGGGGCAAGAGGCCAACTCTGTAAACCACTTAGAGAGGGCTGTAAAACACTGTAAAGCAGTATATAAGTCTAAGTGCTATTGCTATTGCTACCCCTCAGGTGGCGCCTGGCAGGAATTTCCTTAAACCTGCCCCCCCACCCCACCACTGAGAACCCCCTTCCTCTTGTGTTTCCCCCCTTTCCCTTCTTTGGGTATTGTAGTTAGCCGGCAGCAGGTGCAGACGGCTGAGGAGAGCGAGGACTCAGATGGCCAGGACCATTAGGGAGTGGACTGCTGCCTTCAGAGATTGTGGAGGCTGGCAGCAGCGATGAGGAGGTTCCCAAGGAGCCTGTGCCAAGTGTGTGCATGCACAGGATTGCTCGCAGGAAAGAGCAGTTGCAACAGCATGGGCGACTCAGGAGTAAGGCTGCAAGGTAATGGCCCCTCCTTCAAGAAGATAAAAACAGCTGTGAAGTGAACGTTCTTTGCAGGAAGCAAAGACATTTTGAAACTCAGCCTCGTGGACATTACAGTATCTTAAGTTAGTATTTGAAGACTCTTGTGTTGTGAAATATTTCTTATCTGTGATTCTTGGCAATCTCATATAGTTTTGGCAAGTTTTGTGCTTATCCAAGTTAATTAGTTTGCAGTAGCCTTTTAACTGGGGATTCGTAAGACTCATTAAAAGGTTTCTGTTTTTCTTTGGTTATTATTTGTTTTATTGAACAAGGGTTTGGGTCAGAACACTGGGTCCTTCCTCCTCTCCTGCTCATTTATTTAACAATTGCCTCAACTACCAAGTGGCAGGAGTTTTTCTTCCTGTGCTGAGAGCAGAGCCTTTCTGTTCGGAATGTAACTTTCAAAATCTCATCCATTTATTCACCATGGTGAGAAAGTTGTGGTCGATTCTGTTTGGAGCAATTGAAGGCTTTGGATGGGTGCGACTTCCACAGGATGCTTGGAGGGGCCTCCAAAGAGCCCTGAAACCATTCCCCCCCCTTTTTTTGTACATTTTTATTTTGAAACATACATCAATTTCATTTCGTGGATGGTGTGGTGTCTGAATGTCAATCACTTTGATACAAAAGCAATGATAATACAATGAGCATTACTAAATCAATCCGATTTATGTAATCTAATGTTATATATAACTATATCAACACATAATCCTTCATTTTTCAATTATAAATATTTGCTACATCCTTCGAATAGCAATAGCATTATTTTTGAGCATACCTAATAACATCCTTTTTCGAATTCTGATCTTGACCTCTAATATCCACTTTAAATGTATTAAGTAAAGGTATGTATAACAATTTCCCCCCTTTCTAAACTTTTTGTCTATTCTAATTTTTTAATAAGGCCCCTCTTAAGAATTACTACGTTAATCTAATGTTCTTATACGTAACCACATCATTCCTGACCTGATCCTGGTCGCAGAGGGCATGTATGGGAAAGAGAAACCAGGCAGCTAGAGGAGACACTTTTCAATCGGAGATTCTGTGACTCAGCATTGCAAAGTCTGAAATTCCGGTCATGCTTGGCTTCCTTGGCATAGACAGCAAAGCAGCAAAACAAACTGGAAATCTGATCCGGGATTTAGGAAAATAAAACAAATAAGACAAAATAAAAGACCAGGAGAGGTGATAGTCCTGCTCTATGCTACACGAGTGTGGCCATACCTGGAATACTAAATACAGTTCTCATTTACCACGATACTAAAAAAATATGCTGAGATTCTGGAAAGAGTGCAGAGAAAAGAATAGCAAAGGTGGTTAGGGGACTGGAGGCTAAAGCCTACAATGAGAGACTAAGCAAATGAGACCGAAGAGATCTTGAGTTCTGGGTGACTTTACATGAAACCCAGTCAAGAGGGAAGGGATCCCCTCCTCAGCGGTCTTTCCTCAAGTCTCTGCATCGTCACCTTCTTTGGTTTTCTGAATAGGACTTGGCCTCTGATCCCTGGTCACCTTTGTTCAACTTCTCTGCATCTTTTCCATTATTTGTTTATCTATTAGGTTTTTATCTAGTCTTTGTTACTTTATAGGTAACTCAGGGTGGCAAACATTGATAAAAATCAACCATTCAGGTATTCAGACTGGAGACACATGAACAATATATAAAAGCTTTATTATGAAACTTTTGCAAAAGGGAATTCTGCCTGTGGGCAGAAAATATTTTCCCCAGGAAGGCTGGGGTTTATATACAGGTTCAAATATATAGCCTCTGCCCCTTTCCTGGGTTCACAATCTATCCAACCTACGCAACACCCCTGTTATTGTAGCATAGCATCTGTTTCGTTGTCCTGTTTACCTGTTTCCATTTCCAGTAATCTCCATTGTTAACATGACATTGGTCAGTATAACCTGCCAAATATGTAATCTTTATACAAAACAATAGAAAATTCTTACATAATTTTCCAGTAAATTATCTTAGGTTACACAGAGGTTAAAGATGGCGTTACCATTGTTTTATATTTTCACAGGGATAATTTTGCATATCGCACATACCTACTGCTCCTTCCTCATATTCTCCCCACAACCACCACCCTATGAGTTGGGTTTGGCCAGGATTGGGACTGTGCTGCCCCAGTCAGTCTATGCGAATTAGATAGTTACTAAGGAATTATGAGCTGTCCCCTTAAGGGAATGCATCATGGTAAATGTAGTTAAAGGTATCCTGGGAAATGTAGTTCATGTCACGTGGCTACATCTATAATCCCGATTGGTCACTAATTTGACGCTTGATGGGTTGGGGGAGTTTCCCTCACTCTTGCCTGAACTCACTAACTCATAGCAGCTTCTTTCTATAGGTACAAGATGGGTTAGGAGATAACCATCTTTTACCTACAAGGCAGATATACAAAGGATTGGTCATTAAAGAAGAACTTTGTCACAAATGTGAGTTATGAGGATACCTGATGAACCAATAAATGTACTTTGTTATGGATGTTCTGTGGAGTTTATCTGCATCTGCACAGTTACAAATCCATTACTGTGCATGAGACAGAAAAGGGATTCTACAAGTTTGGGCCAGTTCAGGTGAACCCCTGCACAGTACTTACCTATATCCTCTCAGCTGTGGCTGCTTCAGTGCTGCTGGATGCTGCTATGTTACTGTTGCGGTCACGTGATCTTCATTTTCAGAGTTCTGTGACAGTTTCCCAGGCAGTCTTGCAATCCATCTCCCACTCTCCCACCAATTTTCAGTTATCTCCCATTTATCTGCCTGGGAAGGGAAGGGAGGAAGGGAAAAAGACAATTTCAGACAATTCTTGTCAGATTCCCACAAGGAAACTCAGTGGGGAAGCTGGCAGGAAGTTGGAAGTCACTCCTTTGCCCACTTTTTTGCTTGGCACAGTCCTTCTGTTTCTCTGTTTAGGTAAGCAAGTATCTCTGAAGCGATGACCTAATGGGGCACAGGTTGCCTTTTTGTATACTGTGTATTGATTTTTGTTTCCTTTAAAAGAATCTATTGTCTTTGTTAAATTTCAGTCTGTTACTTTCAGACTCATTTTTCTATTTTTTTCCCAAACTATCAAAATCATTTCAAATTTTTATTTCTATCGTCTAAGGTTATTAGCTTGGTAAGCATTCCCTCTGCCTCTTCAATCAAATAATTCATGAAAAGGTTGACGAGTTGAGACCTGGGACTGATCCAGTTCAACAATAAGTGAAAAATTCCACAGTCAGTAAGGCTCCAGTGCCAAGTGTTGAGGCAGGGAGGCTGGCCTGATGGCCGTGGTCCCATTTGGTTGCTAGGGTCCAGTTCCACAGAGTGTCACATCCAGTTATCTGTGGAGTCCCCTGGACAACATAGCTACTCCAGTGCTCCTGCCTGGAGTTGCAGTTGATGCCCCCTGAAGCCCTGGTGATAATGTTTCCATGAGAGTCCCTTCATGGCTCTCTTGTGCCATACCCACCTCCCAGGTCAGCCTCGCAATCACAATTAAATCATGAACCTGGTGGGCCTTATTGCAGACTGATCTTGCACTAAGCAGCAGCAGCTGTATTTCGGATATGGTTGGACAAATCAAACCAGCTCATTTTTTGTTGTTAGAAAAGAGGTGTTTGTTATTACAGGAGGTCAAATAAAAACTAGTGTAATTCTTCCTTATTTGATTAGTAGCAAAATTTAAAAAAACTAACCATCCCCCTTACCTATTACCAACCTACAAAATGTGCTATTGGCAGGAAGTTCTCTTTGCGGTCCTGCAGCAGCTGAGACTTCTGGGCATTGGTGCCCTTGTAGCAGAGGGGGAATCCCATGCCATGATGGCTTGAGCTCCTGCAAAGGTCAGTGCCTTGTCTTAGAAATGGCCACTTTTAAGTCCCTTTGAAGTCCCATCGGCAAGTATGGTGGGCCCAATTGGCAAAAAAGAAGGCTCAGGACCAGTGGTGGGATTCAAATTGTTTACTACTGGTTTTGTGGGTGTGGCTAGGTGGGTGTGGCTAGGTGGGCATGGTCATGGGATTGGGTGGGGCATGGCACTTTTTTTTTTTGCAGCACCACCCCCACCCCCACCCTGTTTTTTGGGGTCTTCCTGAAGAAATACCTTAAGGAGTGACTGGCCGGGCAAGCATCAGGCGAAATGGGTGAGCGAGCATCGGGCATCAGGCAGGCGGGGCAAGTGAGCAACCAGTGACTGGGTGACCAGGTTGGGGGCATGGCCAGCCAGAAGTTACTACCGGTTTGGCGACCCACGCCAAATCCTTGCTTCCGGTTCGCTCGAACTGGTGCAAACTGGCTGAATACCACCACTGTTCAGAACCCTATTGATTGGAAACATGCGGAAGAGTCTTTCATTTTGTAGTGGATTAGACAAAGGCTAGGAAGAAGAAGGAAAAGGAGAAGGAGAGGAAGAGGGAGGAGGAGGAGGAGGAGGAGGAGGAGGAGGAGAAGAAGAAGGAGAAGAAGGAGAAGAAGAAGAAGAAGAAGAAGAAGAAGAAGAAGAAGAAGAAGAAGAAGAAGAAGAAATACTAGGTCTGACTCTAGAAAACTTTCTGGGGCTCTGCCTTGGTCCTCTGAGTCCATGGAGGAAATGGTGAAGCATGCACAAGTCAGAGAAGAGCCCCTGGGCTGTTTGACAAATCAACTCTGCAAAGTGAAAATGTTACATTTATTTTTTGAACACAAAACATGATTCTGCCCAGGCTGTAGGGACGGAGGGAGGGGGTCAAAACCAGCCCCGATGTGGGAGAAGGTGCTGCCGGATGCTGGCTCTCACAATACGGTGATGGCACCAGTTATGAAATGACGTTATAGGAGTCCCTCTTAAGGGTCTGGTTAGATTAAATGGTTCACCAAATCAGTTGGCAGCTGGTGCCTGACTGATAAAAATATAGTGATCTTCAGTCACTTCCAGAGAGGGTGGGAATTGGCTGAGAAGACAGAGTTGGAGGCATTAATAAAACATCGGTAAGCGGCTCCTGTTGAGTGCAAATGGGCTCCTTGGCAACAGCGTGATACCTGGGTTATCTCTCGGAGCAGATGGAAGGTCACTGAAGGGATGCTCTGAACACATCAAGACGGCCGGCAAATCAGCAATTTTTGGCATGCTATGTTGCCTTTCAGAACAAAACTTCCCCAACTCCTCAGCTACCGATGAAAAGTTTGGGACAAACATTCGAGCTGTTTGCATGCACAGGCTCCTAGCAAATGAAATTCTGTACAAAGAAAAATTATTCTGTGGGTTTTAAAAAATGATTAAAAGTCTGAAGCCAGAGCAGGATGGAAATGAGCCGTGCAGAGGGTTTCTTTGGGAGAAGATTGTTTGGCCACGCAGGAACATTAGAAGAATCTTCCCACCAGGATGGAGCCAGCCGCTCAGATAGGGTGGGGGCTCTCCTCCAGAGATGCTGGACAGCCTTCTGGGTGAAGGTGCGTTAAATTGGCCCCTCCAAGCAGGGGGTGAACTATATGGCCTCAAGGGTTCTTGTAATTTGAAGTTCGTGGCAGATGCTGCAAACGAACAGTCTTCAGTATTGTATGTGAAAATCCCACTACAACTAGCCTTTTTAATGATGGGATCATTTTTCATCTGATCTATCTGAAAAATTAAAGAATCTTTAATTTCTGAGAAGATATTGCACAACCTAGACCACAGTAGAAAACTTTAATTTGTTACATATATTGTTTAATGTTTTCTTTGGGGGGATTAGAATATACAGTAGAATAATAGAATTGAAATGGAACTTGGAGGTCTTCTAGTCCAATCCCCCTGCTTGAGTAGGAGACCTTATACCATTATGGACAAGTGACTATCCAGTCTCTTCTTGAAAACCTCCAGTGTTGGTGCACACACAACTTCTGGAGGGAAGCCATTCCACTGATTGGTTGTTCTCCTTGTCAGGAAATTCCTCCTTAGCTCTAGACTAGATCTCTACTTCATTAGAAGTTTCCATGCTTCAGGTACTTCGGTGAATAGGTTGATCCCCTCTTCTCAGAGACAGCCCCTCAAATATCACTCCTAGTCCTTCTCTTCATTAGACTAGATATACCCAGTTCCCAAAATGTTAATTGCACATTTTGGCCTCTAGTCCCTTTTGTTGTTCTTCTTTGCACTCTTTCTAGAGCCTCAACTTTTTTGTACCATGGTGATCAGAAGAAGACACAGTATTCCATTTTTGGTCTTGCCAGTTCTAAAGCAGGACTAACACTTCGTGTGATCTTGAGACCATCCCTTGGCTGATGCAAGCTAGGACTGCATTGACAGCACACTGCTGGCTCAAACTTAAACGGTAGTCTGGTAGGATGCCCAGATCCCTCTCAGTCTCAACTGTTGAGCCAGTACTACCCATTATACACTTGTGCATTTTTTTCTTGACTATGTGTAGGATCTTTTCTCACTACTGAATTGCATTTTGTTGGATAGGGCCCAATGTTCAAATCTGTCAAAGTCCTTCTGAATCTTGAATCTACCATCTAAAGTGTTAAAAAGTGATTAGATAATATTTAAAACATGAAAGGCAACTGACTAGAACCCAAAATACATCCATAAATAGGATTGGGAAGAGATAAGAATAAGAATTTAGCTCAGCTAAACTTGATGCATGTTGGGATAATTGCAGGGTGGGCCATTGTGAGAAGGCCCAGTCCTCATGGTAGTTCTGGAACCTGCAGAGCCCTCATTGGTAGTTCTGGTGCATAATCATTGCTGTGTAATCGTAAATAAGTATAAGGTAGCCTGGAGTCAGGGTGGGAACTGTTTTGGATCTTCTGTCTTTGTCTGAGACATGTACCCTTGGCCCCCACCAAAAACCCCAGTTTTTGAAATCCAGAGAGATTAACTTATCAGGGATAATTGACCTTGGAAGGGGGTGTAATATAATAAATTTGACACACCATGTACATTTTCTCCACTGTGTAATTTAAACAGCAATAGCAGCACTTATGTACTACTTCATAGTGCTTTACACTCTCTCAACATAAATGCAAATTTTGTATGTAGAAAAAGTAAGTATCCTCCTACATTAGGTACCTCAAATACCTAAAATTAGAATCAGGGGCACCAGGAAACAATAAAAACACCGTCAGGGAGAATCCGGAAGGAAGCTGTTTCATGAAAATGGCAGGCATTTGGTCTGATTTGCTCTTTGTGGTTGAAGTGGGTGATATTACCATGCCTGGATCAGAAATGCTGAGGCCTCTGAGAAGAGGTTATGGAGGACTGTGAGCCCAGAGCGGGATTTAAGGAGGTTGCCAAATTTTCAGGCATCAGCCATTCAAATAGAGCTGGAAGGGACCTTGGAGGTCTTCTAGTCCAACCCCCTACTCAAGCAGGAGATCCTCGAGTGATGAAGCACCCACAACATCTGAAGGCAAACTGTTCCAGTGGTTAATTATTTTGACTCTTTCTCCTTAGTTCTCAGTTGCTTCTCTCCTTGATTAGTTTCCATCCATCGTTTCTTGACCTGTCTTCTGGTGCTTTGGGGAATAAATTAATGCCTTCTTCCTTATGGCAGCCCCCTCCAATACTTGCTATCATGTCCCCTTTAGTCCTTCTTTTCTCTAGATTGGCCAAATCCAAATCCTGCAACTGTTCTTCATGGGCCCATTCCATTGTCCAGAAAATCTTCTAAAGAGGACAAGGGTTGAAACAAGGGCCAATTTGTCCAGGACAGGCCTTGGCTAGCCAGTTCGGCCTGAGGAGTCAAGGCAGATGCTGACCAAGCCTCTAAAAGCCCCAAAATGCCATCTTGTGATGTCTGGCGGCCACTACTGTCATCCAAGTGCCAAAGTCTGCCATTACGAAAGGAGCTGCTCAAATGAGAGCCTCAGGGAGGAAGTCTCAGTTGCCCACAGAGAGCATCTGGCAGACCAGGTGGAGGTGGCATTAGGGGTCCTGTTTGGCTAAGACCAAAGACCCCCTTTAACCTGCCCTGGCTCTTTCCCCATGTGCTGGGATGAAGGGGTTAGAGCTGGGAGAAAGAGGGGGTTGCATTTTAGGGGGTTGGCTGCGGTGTCAGTTTTTTTAGTTTTTGCGTATTTTTGCTGGTTTTTTTAATTTTGGTTTTTATTGTGCAAAAGTGGTTTCATTCTTCATTGGAGGCTGAGAATCAGCATTTCACTGGAAGAAGCTGATGCCCTCTGTCCAGGCTGCCCTGCTGCATCAAAATCCCACCCCACCCCAAACAAACACACCTGGCAGTTCGCCCTCTGGGCATCAGTTTCAAAGATCTCATTGCCCAGGCTGTAGGGTCACTTGAGCTGGCCATTTGTTCCAAACACAGCTGAGCGTGGACCTTAACACACGTTGAAGGTCTTTTAAATGTGCCAGTAAATCCTCCCAGGAATGGCCAGAAAAGAACTGGAGGGTTCAAGAAGGGCCCAGATCTCAATCTCCTCAAGATGCTTGTGGGGTGGTGGTGATGGGAAAGGGACTATGTGTGCAGGAAGCTCCCAGTCAGGGGTGGGATCCTACCTGGCCGATCCGGTTCTATAGAACTGGTTGTTATGATTTTGCCCAGTTCGGAGAACCGGCAAATCGTGCCACTAGCTGATCCCACCCTGCCCACTCACTCCTTACCTGGCATGAGCGCCATCAAACCTGCATTTGGTAAGTTGCTATTTTTTCTTTCCCCTCCCCCCCCCCCCGACCATCAGCTGTTCTGCTGTGCTGGGAGATTTAGATTAGTTAGAAAGCAGGAAAGTGTTGGATTTCTTGCTTTCTAGCTAATCTGAAAGCAGAGCTGAACCTTCCTTAGGACTGACGCTTCTATTTTTCAGTGCAGACTCAGCAGATTGCAGAATCATAGATCTCTAAGTGAATCTGTGATTCTGTGAGTAACTCAATCTGCCTTTTGAGTAAAAGTTGCTCTTTTTTTATAAAAACTTCAATATTTATATACATGGTGTGTTGTGAGTTAATTTTGTGAGTTTGCTTGCTAGCAAATTTTATTAGTTTGCTTGCTAGCAAATTTTATGTGACAAGACTCAGGTAGCAGGTGCAGAATCATAGATCTCTAAATGAATCTGTGGTTCTGTGACTAACTCAATCTGCCTGCCTGCTTTGCCTGATTTTGGGTCAAAGTTGCTCTTTTTTTAATAAAAAAATCAATATCATATAAATATTTATAATATTTACATATGTACAAGCCACGGCCAGCCAGTCACATGACCACCAAGCCATACCCAGCCAGCAAGCCACGCCCACGTCACATGACCACCAAGCCATGCCCACAAATTAGGCCACACCCACAGAACCAGTTACGAAATTTGAATTCCACCCCCGCCCCCAGTCATCACCCAGTTGAAACCCCTGTGCATGTGATCCCAAAAATGCTTTTTCAGGAGGAAACTGGACTTTCTGGGTTTTCTTTGAAAATGTTTTGCTTCTCATCCCAGAAGCTTCTTCAGCTCTGCCTGGATAGTGGGAATGGAGGGATTTATACTCCTTGCAGACAGCTGGTCATTTGCATCCTTTTAGAGGGTCATGGAGGCCACCTGGAGGTTTATCTGTGTCCTCAGGATGAAATGGGTGTGGAGCCTTCTTGGAACTGCTGAAAGGACTGTGCTGTAGGCTGGAGATAGATGATGGCGTATTCCCCCCACCCCTGTTGACAAAAAGCATTCTTTCCACATGCAATTGGAAACAGGGATTCCCTTTCGAAAAGGGCCAGCCTGCCTCATGCAGAACTAGGAGCACTGCTCCCCTGCCTGCTCCTCTTGCTCTCAGATCCGCCAAGGCAAAAGTTGGACTTGGAGGAAACTGCTTCCTGCAAACTTTTGCCTCCGTGCTTCCACAGGCAGCACATCATCCTCCACCTCCTGCTTTGCTGGGAGGAGGCACCGGACAGTAAAACGCCAGTGATGTCTGGGATTGGGAGAAGAATGTCTCCTTTGGTGTGCTGTGCACACACACACACAATTTAAGGATGAGATGGTGGGAGAAAACATGGGTGCACATTTAGCTTCCAGAGCCAAAAGAAAATCCAGCGAGCAAATGTCCAATGGGGTTGCACAATCGCTGCGGAAGCCTGCAGAGCCCCCAATTAAGAGCCTGTATGTGTGTTTTTTCTCTCCAAAAGTCTAGACAGGAAGTTCTGTTTTTGAATTTCTCCATGTGAAACGTCTCCTGTTCTGAATTCCCCCCTTGGGCTTTCGAGAGTTTCAAGCTTCCAGTCTACAGAGTTAATGCAGGAAATGTTACTGTGAATTCCCTTCCCCATTTGCAGTGTGTCCTCTTGCTGTGTTTGACTGAAAAAAGACATTATTTCCCTCCCCTTATTACCTTGGCTGGCGAGTCTTGTGAGGAGGAGAGGTTGGCCTGGGACAGTGGTAGGGAACCTTGGCTCTTTTATCACTTATGGACTTCAACTCCCAGAATTCCTGAATGAGCTATAAAAAGTTCCCCATCCCTGGCCTACTGGTTTTTCAGTTGTGAGGGAAATCAATTTTTGATTTGAATGGGATTGTTCAATATACAAATGTCCTAATTTTTGACTTGAATGATCAATATTCTTTATATGTCCTACATTTGTATATTAAACAGTCCCATTCAAGTCAAAAATTGATTTCCCTCACAACTGAAAAACCACTAGGCCAGGGATGGGGAAACTTTTATGGCTCACTCAGGAATTCTGGGAGTTGAAGTCCATCAGTGATAAAAGAGCCAAGGTTCCCTACCCCTGGCCTGGGGGATGGCTGAGGAGGATAAGCTGTTCTTCTCCAGTCTTCGTCTTTTGAAGGAATCCTTCCAGGTCAAGAGAAGAGCTGCCTCTTAGCAGAGCTCAAGCCTTGAACCTCATTTGGGGGTCCTTTGGGGCTTCAGGCTAAACAAGCCCCTGCAGCCCCTGGAGGGCGAGGCCTGCGTACAGTCCTTGGATAAGATACAGAATAACAGCGTTGGAAGGGACTTTGTAGGTCATTTAGTCCAACCCCCCAGCCCAAGCAGGAGACCCTACACCAATGAGGGCTAACCTTTTCGGCACAAAGTGCCCAAAGCACGTGCACATGCAACATCAAAATGCGTGTGTCCCCGTCAGAGACCCAAAGACCAACTGGCCGTCGGGAGGTGCAAACACATGTGCGGCAGAGCTGAGCTGGGGTGACGGCTTGTGTGCCCAGAAAGAGGGCTCTGTGTGCCATCTCTGGAGTGCGTGCCATAGATTCGTCCTCATGGCTCTTACACACTTCTGAGAGATGGCAGCCCAGTCTCTTCTTGAAAGCCTCCAGTGATGAAGCTCCCACAACTTCCGAAGGCAACTTCTGTTCCACTGTATGTTCCACTGTTCTGGAGAGCTTTGGAAGATTGGAAGCACCCTCTGAATTGGGACCATCAGCTCTTCCATAAGAGCCCAATGCTCTTACAGAAGTTGGCAAGACCTCAGATATTTCGTGAGGTAGTGAAGCTGAGATGTAACTGAATAAATTTTGCTTTGATTGGACAGAACTCACTTCTTCAGATGCATCATGCAGTTGGAGATCTGTATTCCTTCTATTTCAACTTATTTTGCTGTCCAGGGTATTATTGTATCCCTCAAAGGTTCTGGGTGTGGCATATGAGACCCACGTTAGGTCATCTGCTACTCTTGTGTCATTGACCAAGCAGGAATGTTCCCAGTAGGGAGCCAATTTGCCCTAGCGATTACAGCTCCTGGCTAGAAACCAGGAGAAAGTGAGTTCTAGTCCTGCTTTAAGTGGCTGGTGATTTTGGGCCAGTCTCTCGCTCGGCCCGTGAGCTGGCAATCAATTCCTGTTGCAGCCAATGGATCACTTGGTTAATTTGAAAAAGGTGGACTGTTAGAAAGAAAATAGATATTCTCAGATGAATTTGTGCATGTGTGAAATGTGTTTCTGTGATGAAAATAATCTCTGACTTGGGGGTGGGGGAATTGGTTGGAGATGTATTGTGGTGGATTAGAGAGAAACTATGCTCTGTAAACCACTTAGAGAGAGCTGTAAAGCACTGTGAAGTGGTATATAAGTCTAAGTGCTATTGCTATCTATCTATCTATCTATCTATCTATCTATCTATCTATCTATCTATCTATCTATCTATCTATCTAAGCTGTATATCTGTCTAAGAGCTGTGGTGGCTCAGTGGTTAGAATGAGGTATTGCAGGCTAATTCTGCCCACTGTCAGCAGTTCACTTCTGACCAGCTCAAGGCTGGCCCAGCCTTCCATCCTTCCGAGGTGGGTAAAATGAGGACCCAGATTGTTGGGGGCAAGAAGCTGACTCTGTAAACTGCTTAGAGAGGCCTCTAGAGCACTGTGAAGAGGTATATAAGTCTATGGGCTATTGTTATTGGCGGGAGCAGAAAAAATCCTGGCTACTTTCCCCAACTTTTTAGCAGCACTTCAAAAAGCTAAGCATCGCATCCAGATGTTTGTCTTACGGACATTGCTTTAAACCCTTGGCAGACTCTCCCTGTGATTCTGGGTCGATCTTGATCTAGACTCTTGATTGTGGGCCTGGAGATCAGGGCTGTCATTGTCTCTGCTTGTTGGTACATGAAACACATGGCATTCATCAGTAGCAAAAGAGGGAAGAGCATTGTGCAGCTCCAGTCCACACATACTGGCTGGTCACTAAGGGGATTTGGGGCCAAGTCATTGTGAAACTAGATCCCTGGGCTGCATCTTGGATGGATGTAAGTCTGGCAGGGTTGATGCTCCCCCCCCTTCCATCTTCTCGGCTTGGACAACAGGATGAAAAATAGTTGCCTCAGTCAGATCATCTGCGAGGGACACACAGACCACCACTCTTGCCAACAGGGCCTCAGACGTTGCTTCAATTGGCAGCATTTTGAAGGAGTCCTTTGGTTGACCTTCTCGCTGTGAAGTATTAATTAGAGGCCTGTTTTGGGCTCATTAATACTCCCCCCCCCCCTTTTGTTCTTCAGGGTTTGCTCTATCAGTTGGTCTGCTGAAAGTCAAACTGTTTGCTTTCTGGAGTCATCATCATCATTTAATGACCCCATAATCCCTTGCGGGGTGGAGTCTGGCCAACTGAATGGAGCTAGCAGAATGTTTAATGGCCGGATGCCTTTCCTGTCACCAATACAGAGCTTTGTTTAGCAGATACATTCTCCTTGTGCCCCGAGAGAGAAATATCTGCCTCTACCTAAGATTGAACTCACAGCCTCCTGATTGTGAGGCGGGAGTTCCACTTTCATTTGTTTTCTGGTGTGGTCAGGCAGTAATGAGTTCAAAAGAAGCCAAGAGTAACCTTCATTTTAAAGAGAAGGATCTTTACACAGTCGAATTGAGCAGAATCCAGTGCTAAGATATTTATGCTGCAAAGATCTACAAGGTTCCTGTGATGCCCAAAAGCCTTTATTCATGTGAAGGTTTAACAAACAGCTTTATTAAGTAGGTCACCAAACCTGGCTCTTCCTGCAGCTTTGAGCCTCAGAGTTGATCTGGGAACTCATTGGGGTAATTGGGGAGGTTTTCTCTTCCCCCTAGTCAGCTTGGCCAAGAGACCCATGGAAGAATGGAAAGCCCTATCTAGTTTCTCAGTGATGGCAAATAATTCTTGGAAAGTTTAAAGTCATGATTTTAGCTATTAATTGGCTCTGGCTTGTCATCAAGTTGGCATAATTTGGTCTAACAGAAGGCTGTTCAGAAATAGATCATTTATTTATAAGATTTTTTAAAGGCTGCCCATCTCAAGAGCAGCTTTATTTAAAAATCAAAGCTAGAATATATTAAATCAAATGGGGAAACACCTCCCCTTTTTTTGGCAAACACATAATTTCAGTCTCAGTTGTGTTTTAATACATGTCTTGTGTAGATTTCCTAGGTGCCCTTCAATCCCATCACAACATATAGTTATTGTCAGCGTTCCAAGTAATGCACCCATTGAAAGCATAACTCCAAGGCAGGTAGATTCCTCAAAGGATATGTTTATTGGATACATCATATCGGCACAGCTGGTGGAAACCAACTCTTAACAGTTCCCTTGGTTTTCACCTAATTAAAAGAATCAAAATCCCCCCTCCGAAGAAGGCCGGCTCTTCTCCACTTTCAATGGCCACCTGTTTCAATGACCTTGGTTCCCACAAGAAAGTGTTTTGTTTTGACTGGAGCCTGGCTATCTACTTCCTCCCTCCCTTCCCCTTCTCTGGCTTTGTGGCAACTATGAGGCAGCACATGATGGCTTCAGCCACATTTGCTTCAGTGTTGACAGCTATATTGTGGTAACTGCACTGCAAGGTTCAACCCACATCCTGGCAAACTCTTAATATCTTTTTGTGCTTGTTCACACAGTGAAAAAATCTAGTGGTGTGATAAGATTTTGAAAAAGAGCAATAACAAAAGAGCAATTTTTAAAATAACTGTTGAAAGGGTGTTCATTTAACTTCAGCCCTAAAGGAATCTTCTTTGGCAGCCAATTTTAAGGCAACCTGGTTTGTTGCCAGCTTTATCTTTGTTGGAACTGAAGTGTTTCATGCAGGAGGGCCACTTCCCAGGCTTAGATTTGAAAGGGAAATGGATCACAGTTTGGTCTGTCGTGGGGATGCGGGACTGCCAACTATTTCTGGTTCCTAGCCCTCTTGTGGAATTGGCTCAGATTCTTGCAAGCAATCCCAGAAGTGAATTTTCACACAAAGTGCCTGCAGGTTTGCGAGACCTTTCACAACATTATTGTAAGTGAGCTCTTGCCATAGGTGGCCGACTGGATGCAAGCTGTCTTGGGCCAGGGATGTCAAATTCGATTTCATTGAGAGCCGCATCAGGGTTGTGTTTGACTTTGGGGGGCTGGGGTGGGAAGGGCCAGGGTCAACGTCACTCGTGTCGGGGCGCCTGTGGTGGCCTGAGCGCTTTGCCAGCAAAAACAGGCTCCCAAGCTCCATTTTTGGCTGTGATGGCCTCCTGCAACCCTCTTGCCAGCTCCCAAGCTCCCATTTTTGCTGGCAGAAGCACCATAGGCGGGTCCTTCAATGCTTCCAGGGCGGCCCCATGGGCCAGATCTAAGCACCCTGCAGGCTGCATCCATCCCCCAGGACTTGAGTATGACCCCCCACCCCCCCACCCCCGGTCTTAGGCAGTTGCTGAAATGCGATTTCAGTGATTGGGAGGAGCAGTCTGGATCTGAGGAGTGAGCCTCCTTCTTGCATCCCGTGCCCCCCCTCGACCCCCCCCTGCCCTGAAGGTTTCCTTGTCTTCTTTCTTCTTTCTGCTTTCCTTTCCAGGTGTTGATGGGGAAGAGGTCGGATGACAGCGGGGACTGTGGTTATCACCGGCGGAATATTAGCAACTGTTATATTACTGTGCATTATAGCTGTTCTCTGCTACTGCAGGCTCCAGGTACTGGGTTCTTTGAGGGTATTTATTATTATTATTATTATTATCATCATCATCATCATCATCATCATCAGATTATTATTGTTGTTGTTATTGTTGTTGTTACATTTCTGTGCCTGGGATGGGGAGGGGCTGTTTTTATTTGGCCAGGATTTTGCATGATCAGAAGCCAAACCAGGCTTGTGTAGGAGTTCACAGAGAAGTGTGTGTGTGTTTGTGAGAGCGAGAGAGTGAGGGTGGGGGTGGCTGAGGAATAGAATATAACTTTATTGTCATTGTACAAGTACAGCGAAACTGTGGATGCATATGAGTGTGATTTCATACATATTTATTATATCCTAAGGTTTGATTCACTGTCTGCACGTGTGCTCTCCCAGAGGAGTGAAGGCTTCCCTTGCCAGCTGCCAAAAATGTCTTGCGCAATTGCCAAAAGCCAAGATTTTGATGGTGAGAGTTGCTTTAAGAGTGCTGCTGGCCATCTAAGGAATGGGAAAAATTGGCATTGGCTGCTGCCCCTCACAGCCAAATGACCACATCAGAAAAAAAAATCAAAGTCTTTCTGTGCAGAGCAACCCAAGTCATCTCCCTGCCCCCTCTTCCATTTGCACAATCAGGTGTGGGAGCTGCTGAAGAGCTTGTGCAAGGGAGGCTCTTCTCTTCCAGGGGCTCCCTTTAGAACAGGGGTCTCCAATCTTGGTGATTTTAAGCCTGGTGGACTTCAATTCCCAGAATTCCACAGCCAGCTTTGCAGGGACACCCCAGAACCCTCTCCTGCTGCTCAGAAAACTCAAAAAGGAACTCCCTCAGGACGGTGGATGTGAAGGGGGAAGGACAATTGCCAAATACTTAACCCTGGAGGGCAGACTTGGAAGCAGAAGACCAAACAGTCAACCTTGGTAGTTGTTCAAACAGCATTTGTACATAACAGTTTGCAGCTGGGCAGAAGAGTTTTCCAAAATAATCTGGAGCTAAGAAGGCCCACACATTTCTAACAAAAAGAGATTCAATGTAGAGAAAAGTAAAGTCCTACACTTAGGCAAGAAAAACCAAAAGTACATGTACAGACTGGGTGAAACCAGGCTTACTAACAGTAACTGTGAGAGGGATCTTGGAGTCTTAGTGGATAACCAGCTAAATATGAGCCAGCAGTGTGCAACAGCAGCCAAAAATGCCAGTGTAATCCTAAATTGCATTAACAGAGAGATATAATCAAGATTGAGGTACTAATACCACTCTACAAAGCCTTATTAAGGCCACACCAAGAATATTGCATGCAGTTTTGGTCACCACACTATAAAAAAGATGTTGAGAAAGAGGGCAGAGAAGAGCAACCAGGATGATGAGGGAACTGGAGGCTAAAACATACGATGAACGGTTGCAGGAACTGGGCATGGCTAGTCTAGTGAAGAGAAGGATCAGGGGAGACATGATAGCAGCCTTCCAATATTTGAGGGGCTGCCACAGAGACAGGAGGGAGTCAATCTGTTTTCCAAAGCTCCAGAAGGCCAGACAAGGAACAATGGATGGAAACTGAACAAGGAGAGATTCAACCTGGAAATAAGGAGAATTTTTCTGACAGGGAGAGCAATCAACCAATGGGACAGAAGTTGCCTTTGGAAGTTGTGGGAGCTTCATCACAGGAGGTTTTCAAGAAGAGGCTGGGCTGCCATCTGTCAGAAATGGTGTAAGGGTCTCCTGCTTGGGCAGTGGGTTGGACTAGATGACCTACAATGTCCCTTCCAACTCTGTTAATCTGAATCTGAGGGCAGCAAGAACAATGTGTTGGTGGAGAATATTTGACTCCCAGGCGAAGAGAGGAGAATTCACCAGGACAGAAGGGGCAAGTCGCTCTGGGAAGGCAGGTGTTCTTGTCAAGCATCTGGGGGGAGGAAATGGAAGGGGGGCTCTAGGTCTGTGGCAGACTTGCTGTGTCCTGTTCCAACAGAGGATCCTTATCCTCTGGAATGAATCAGCTGTTTTAAGTCTGGGAGAGGCCTCTGCGTGGCCTGCAGCGCTCCCTCAGCTCCTTAGCATTCGATGCCCCTTGGGCCTTCTCTTCCACAGTGCCTTTTTGGCCCTGAGGCAAGACACCAAGGTGGTATTCAACAGGTTCTGACCAGTTCTGGAGAACCGATAGCAGAAATTTTGAGTAGTTCAGAGAACTGGCAAATCCTGTTTCTGACTGGAGATTTTACAGTATCCTTCCCCTGCCATGCCCACCAAGCCACTCCCACAGAACCGGTAGTAAAAATGTTTGAATCCCACCATTGCAAGACATACAGCCTGAAATTCACCGTATGCAAGGAACATCCTCTGGCAATGATAACTGAGAATCCAGCAATCAGAACAATAAGCTCAGCATGTGGAAATCGTATTGATGCCCAAAGCAGCAAGATCTGTCCCATGGCCAGGGGAGGCCTCCAGCAATAAGAGGACCATTCACTCCACCACAGAGAGATGCTGCAGGAGATTTGATCTTCCAGAATTAAACTGGAGTGGCTGGGGCCAAGGACCTTGCCCTGAATGCATTTAAATCTGAGATTGGAGCCAGATCAACCCATATAAATTGATAGATAATCTATTCACACACTTGGGCCATGGAGTCAGAGGTGGTATTCAGCAGTTCAGACAGGTTCTGGCATACCGGTAGCAAAAAATTTTGATTGGTTCGGAGAACTGGCAAATACCACATCTGGCTGGCCCTGCCTAGACATTGTTACCTCTCCTATATTTCCTAGCACAGCGGATTGCTGTGCCTCAGTTGAGCTTAAGAACACTTCGGCAGCTATCCAGCCTTGACAGAGCTCCGTATTTGTGCCCTGCGCATGCACACAAAGCACACCTATGGGACCGCTAGGGAATCATTTGAAAACCCACCGCTGCATTTGTTCTTTCATGGCAAGTTTATTGCTTTCAGAAGTTGTAGGTGCTCCATCCCTGGAGATTTTCAAAAAGAGATTTTACAGCCATTTGTCCAGAATAGTATAGGGTTTCCAGACTGAGCAGGGGGTTGGACTAGAAGACCTCCAGGCCCCTTCCAACCCTTTTATTCTGTGTCAGAGTCTCACAACCTTTCATGAAGTAGTCAGATTACACAACAGATTAACCGAGTTGGAAGGGACCTTTTAGGTCATCTAGTCTAGTGTTTTTCAACCTTGGTACTTTGAAGATGTGTGGACTTCAACTCCCAGAATTCCTCAGCCAGCTCGCTGAGGAATTCTGGGAGTTGAAGTCCACAGATCTTCAAACCACCAAGGTTGAAAAACACTGATCTAGTCTAACCCCCCCTGCCCAAGCAGGAGATCCTACACTGTTTCTGACAGAGGGCAGTCCAATCTCTTCTTGAAAGTTTCAAGTGATGAAGCTCCCACAACTTCTCTTCCATGGGTTGATGGCTCTCACTGTCAGAAAATTTATCCTTATTTCCAAATTGAATCTCTCCTTGATCAGCTTCCATCTATTATTCCTTGTCTGGCCTTCGGGTGCCTTGGAAAATAACTTGACCCCCCCCCCCCCTTTGTGGCAGTCCCTCAAATATTGGAAGATAGCTATCCTGCCTCCCCTGGTCCTTCAGTAGACTAGTCATGCCCAGTTCCTGTAATTGTTCATTGTATGTTTTAGTCTCTGAGCATGGGCAAATTCCAAAGGGGGAAAATTAGGAATGAAGCTGCAGGAGACAAAAGACTTGAAAAATGTTAAGAAAAAACCAGAAAGCAAATGTTATATCACTAAAGGAAACCCACTGATGTGCTGCGCATAATGCATAAGGGTTTTTTTTGGTGGGAAGGGGAGCAAAGGATCAACTGCAGGGAAGTCCAAATATCCAAGGACTGAAGAACTGGGTACCCAACAGGAAAGGCAAAACACAAAAAGAATCCTAAATGTTCCAAGTTGGAACATTCCCAAGGAGGATTCTTGGGGTTTATTTTCTTATATTCCTCATTTGCTCATTCACTATACTGCATCCAGTTTTGCTCACCACACTATAAAAAAAATGTGGAGACTCTGGAAAGAGGGCAGAGAAGAGCAACCAGGATGATGAGAGGACTGGAGGCTAAAACATACGATGAACAGTTGCAGGAACTGGGCCTGGCTAGTCTAGGAAAGAGAAGGACCAGGGGAGGCAGAATAGCGGTCTTCCAATATTTGAGCTGCCACAGAGAGGAGGGGGTCAAGCTATTCTTCAAGGCACTTGAAGGCCAGACAAGGAATAATGGATGGAAACTGATCCAGGAGAGATTCAACCTAGAAATAAGGAGGCATTTCCTGACAGGGAGAACCATCAACCCATGGAACATGAGTTGCCTTCAGAAGTTGTGGGAGCTTTATCCCTGGACTGGGCTGCCATCTGTCAGAAATGAGTGGGTGGATGGGTGGGTTTGATTAGATGATCTCCAAGGTCCCTTCCAACTCTGTTAATCTGTATATAATTTTTTATCCTCAAAAGCTAGAAAATTGGCCGAGGTTGCATTAAATGGAAGTAAAATACCTAGAACATTTTGGGTCCACTAAATTAAAGCCCCAGCTGTATCCACAGTGCAGGAGCTGATGCATTCATGTGACATTTGCATTTATTCATACACAGGTAAACTACAGGTTGAGATTCTCAGGGTTAGGAAAGCCACCAGCTGGTTTGGGGAGGGTGGGGAACCCCAGCAACATCACTTGCATGCAAAGAGGGTCCCAACCTTCTCAGGCTGTACAGGGAGTCTTTACCACCACAATTGAGCCCAAAATTTGTGTTGCTAAATGAGACAGTTATTAAGTGAGTTTTGCTCTATTTTATGACTTTCCTTGGCATAACTGTTCAGTGAATCACTGCAGTTTTTAAGTTAGTCAAGTGAGCCTGGTTGTTCACTTTGTTCATCAGAAGGTCACAAAAGGCGATCACATGACTCCAGGACACGGCAATGGTCATAAATACAAGTCAGTTGCCAAGCGCCTGAATGTTGATCACGTGACCATAAAGGATGCTGCAACGGTCCTAAGAGTGAGTCATCAGTTAACTTTTTTAGTGCCACTGTATCTTTGAATGGTCATTAAATGAACTGTTGTAAGTTGAGGACTGCCTGTATGTCATGAGGAAGTCGCCTCCTGGTCCTCTTCACAAGGACTCCCTGATCGGGGCCGCAGTGGTGGGATGACCTCAGGGGGCCTGTTTCCCACTGTGGGCCATGCACTCACTGACCCAGGCCAGCCGGGGCTCCTGGGGAAGACGAGGTTGGAGCAGAATCCAGCTGGGTGGATGGTGCTGGCCCAAGACTCTGGGGGAGCCCAAGGCAACTATGCCGGAGAGCCTTGGGGGCTTTTTGTGGGAGACCCTGAGCCTCATTTGAGAAGTTGATCGGTTGGGTTGAAGCGAGGGCTACAAAATGATGTTCAGTTGAAAAAAACCCTTGTGTTTAATTAGTAAATGCCATTACATGGAAAACTGGCTGAGTAACAGTAAATACTGAAAAATGTGGTTAATTGATAGCATAATCCCACAAAAAATTCCTAAAAACTCATGAATTAGCCCATTTTATGGTTTTTGCAAAACACAGCGAAACACAAAATATTTGAACATCCAATAACAGCTTCTAATGACATTTAAACTCACTTGGCTTTAGCGCACTGCATAAATAAAGCCTTCAGTAGTCTAATTAAGAATTCTAAGATTACAGCTTTGATTGATTTCAACTTGATCCTAGAATCTGATGGGATCCAGTGTAAGAATCAGATGTGGTATTCAGCAGGTTCTGACTAGTTCTAGAGAACCAGTAGCGGAAATTTTGAGTAGTTCGGAGAACCGGCAAATCCCACCTCTGACTGGAGATTTTACAGCATCCTTCCCCTGCCACGCCCACCAAGCCATGCCCATAGAATCGGTAGTAAAATAATTTGAATCCCACCACTGGTAAGAATTCACTGCTGCATCAACGTTCTGGCCAGAGGGAGCCTGTCACTTCTGAGAGACCTGTTTCATTGCCATTGGCTGAGAGTTTTGGCAAGAAAAGCTGTTCCCACAGCTATGACCCCCAGCTGCCTTGGTGCCTCCTATTGATCCCCAGGGTAATAAAAGGCTTCAGGACACCTGAAAAGACTATGCAGGGGGATCTTCCCTCCACTGCTGGTTGCAAAGGAGAAGGCCCAGGAAAAGGAGAAGGAGAAGGGAAGATGCTGCAAATGAATAACTTGAACACTGAGTCCTCTCCAAGAAGTTCAAAAACAGATCATGCCAAGCAAATCTTATTTCATTCTTTGACAATGTGTGTAGTGGACATAGCATATGTAGTGTGTGTAGTGGACTTCAGTAAGGCATTTGACCAAGAAGACCACAACCTACTTCTTGGTAAGCTAGAAAAATGTGGGATAGACAACATCACTACCAGATGGATTTGTAACTGATTGACAAACCGCATTTCGCTGTGTACAGCTTTAATAGGACTAGGAGGGAAGTAAGCAATGGGGTACCTCAAAGCTCTATTTTAGGCTCAGCAATATCTTCATAAAACATTTAGATGAGAGAATAGAAGGGGAATTCATACAGTTTGAAGACAACACCAAGTTGGCAGGAATAGCCAACACCCAGGAGATGGGCTCAAGATACAGAAGGATCTCGACAGACTTGAACACTGGGCCTTTGTAACAAAATGAAAATTTGAAAGCCGTGTGCTGCAGCTGTCAAAAAAGCCTATAGAATCAAGATCACTTAAAGTGTTAGTATTGCTTTATAAGGCCTTGGTAAGACCCCACTTGAAATACTGTAAAAAGATGTAGAGACTCTGGAAAGAATACAAAGAAGAGCAATGAATATGATTAGGGGGCTGGAGGCTAAAACATGAAGAATGGTTGCCAGAATTGGGTACGTCTAGTCTAGTGAAAAGGACATCTTGGATAGCAGTCTTCCAATATTTGAGGGGCTGCTACAAAGAAAAGAGGGACAACCATTCTCCAAAGCACAGGAAAGCAATACATGAAGCAATGGGTGGAAACCAATCAAGGGCAGGTGTGGCAGTGGCAAAAGGGATAACCATGTGCCCCATTGCTGAAAGGAAACCTGGCTGGACTTCCCAAGAACTGGGAAGGGGGTTTGGAAGCAATCTCTGTCTGGAGGTTGTTCAGCTGTATGCTGCGGTTGGGGGCTCATGCTTGGAAAAGAGCATGACAAGAACTGGAGCAGAAAGAAAAAGGGATGGGGTTCAATTGCAGGGCAAATTCCTGGGGCAAGTGGGAAAGGCAGATATCCCTCAGCCCATCCACCGTGGGCTTTGCAGTTAAGGACAGAGGAGGCTGTCCTTGATGTGCTCCTCTCCAATGCCCTGAGATGGCCAACAGGTTCCAGCTGGAAAACCAAAGGGGAGAAGGAGAGGGATAGACAGGTAGAGATAGATAAGAAGCTCTATCTCTACTGGCCACACAGTGTTGGGCCTGAGGTTGCTCTGATCTCATCTGAAATGCCTGCAAGAGTCGACAAGACGTGTTAGAGTTTGCAGCAGAAACGTCCAGAAAACGCACAGATTCAGCAGGATCAATAACTTCTTTATAAACATAATAAGTTGAAGTAAAGATTACAATACCATTTGTAGTTTCTTTCAAAGTAAGATGAACAAAAACACAAGCAGCAGCAAACAGAGAGCAGATATCAGTTTCCAGTTTCAATTCTCAGCAAAGCACACAAAGCCAAATCACACCCAGGCTGTCAACTCCCATTGGCTGGTCTGTTGCCATGCTTACTCACTTGCTGGCTGTTAACCATGTCTCTGCCAGTTAATGAATATACTCTGACAAGACAGACCTGATTAGAAGGCGTGAGGAAAAGGCCCTTGGAAGCAGAGCTTGGGCACATATATTCTTGAATGGTTGGAGAGGGGGGTCTTTGTGTCACAGGACCCTCCACCAAACAGCAGGAAGGAGTAGTTGTCCCCTTTTGCAATTGCCCCCCCTTGCCTAAAGCCCCTGTTTCTCTGGCTCCGGCTGCACTGTGCAAGGGAGACGCCGTCCTGTGCTCAGCCCTGGGAGGAATGAGAAAGGCCTTCTTTTTCACTGACTTAGGTGGTGACTGGAGAAACTTCCTTTCTGTGGCTTTTGGCACTCTGAATTTTAAGTGTCCTGCTGGTGTCCTAACAGAGATCTAAACTTCTCTTTCCTTCTGATTAGATTTAATGGCTCCTCATTCTCTGCTCAGAGTTTTTGTGCAGCTACTTCATTTATGAAGACATGGTCCCTTTCCCACCCCCCTTCTTACCAGAACCTTGCAATTCCACGTTTAGTCTGCTCTTTTCAAAAAAAGGCTCTTAATATTTAATTTGTTGGGAGCAGATAATTTGCTTTCTGTTTTATAATGGGCTGTGATTCTTTAAAATGTCTCTGTCGTGGTGTCAGTGTTGTGTGAGAGTGATTGTGGATCCCTACAAGTCAAGCCAGAGTCTGCTTATCCAAGTTGAGTGCACCAAGTTCACACACGGCAGAAACCGTGGTTTGCAAATGCCAGCGGCCGAGTTGCCCGTTATGGCAAGGCCAGTCCAAACTGGCTGCCTTCCCCGTGTGTGAACAGCTGCCAGGAAGGGTTTCTGGGAGGGCCACAGAGAAGCACCTCTTGGCCTGGGGAAGGAGTGGTGGCCCATGGAAATGGTTTCTCTCTTCCAGTACTATTGTTGCAAGAAGGATGAGTCAGAAGAGGACGGCGACGAGCCCGACTTCCCTGCAGATTCGCACATCCCACCCCTGCACTGTAACCGTAATGTGGCTCTGACCAATGGCCCTTCCTTGTACCGCTCCCCCTACAAGAAGCCCTCCCAGTCCCGGACTGGCTGCCCCAGCTGCTCCCAGTATGAGCCTCCAACGTTCTTCCTGCAGGAGCCCGAAGAGGAGGTCCGCAATGGGGGCGACCTGGTCAACTACAAGGCCATCAGCCAAGAAGACCTGGAGCTGCCCATCGGCCTGAGCGGTGGCCTCCAGGCCCTCAACCCCAACCGGCTCTCTGCCATGCGCGAAGCCTTCTCCCGCAGCCGCAGCATCAGCACGGATGTCTGACCAGCCAGGCTGAAGAAGCCGTCTCCCCCTCGGCTCGCCAAAGGCTGAAGACCACTTCTGTTTCCCAGCCTCTTCCTCTCTCGTCTTGCATAAACAAGGAGCACGGCTGCCTAGGTAGAGATCGTTTTCTAAACCCCGGTAAAAGCCGCTCTTCCTTCCTTCCTTCCTTCCTTCCTTCCTTCCTTCCTTCCTTCCTTTTCCTTCCTGTAGATGAGGTTTTTGATACAGGACATCCTTTTGTATAAATACGCAACCTGGTTTGCCACTCTTCAGCCTGCCGCAAGGTGTGGCCTCTGCTTTCCCTGATGGATAGGAGTGGGGAAGGAGGCTGGAACTAAGCCAGGGCCAGGTGTTTTTGCTTAATGCGAATCCAAATTAGCCCCTCTTCTCTGTAGTGTCCCCACTGTACATTCAGTCCACTCTACAAAAGCCTCCCAACCGGTCCCCACCCCCCTTCCTTCCTTCTCTGGTTGCTGCCAAAGAGGTATTTTTAATGACA
Source organism: Bungarus multicinctus (assembly GCA_023653725.1). Taxonomy (NCBI): domain Eukaryota; kingdom Metazoa; phylum Chordata; class Lepidosauria; order Squamata; family Elapidae; genus Bungarus; species Bungarus multicinctus. Next base: position 18,839,659 of record CM042845.1, on the reverse strand, counting down.
GAAGAAACATACCAGGCACCTGGTCAGCACTGGTCAGTCCACTATGTCCAACTGAGATGAGCTCAGCTTTAGTTAAATCCTGGCCTCTTTTTTGTTGCTCGGTGAGAGAGGAGGGCTGCCAAGGACCATGAAGGGGTTCGGTTGGCATTGGGGCAGGGGGGGGCAGGACTTCCCCATTTTTGAACAGTTGGTGTTGCCTGCTGTAGGATTCCCTCTATCTCACCTGCAATGAAAAGCACCAGAGGGTTTTGGCAGCCAAGCCAGAGGCGACTCTGCTGTGTGCTGGGCCTCTTGGGTTTCGTCCCCTGTCCCAGCTTCCCCTCCGAGTGTCCAGGAGGCAGACGCAGAGGGATGCAGGGCACAAGGCACTTCTGCAGGCACAGTGGCATTCCTTTTCTTTGGGACAAAAAAGGCTGCAGCTCGGAGCTCCCAGCAGTAAAAATTAGTGCAGCGACATTCACAGTGGCAGGCTGTTAGAGAAGGCAGCTTCCCTCAATCTCCTTTCAGGAAAGTGGGGTCTGTCTGTCTGTCTGAGGTGTCAGCAAGGAGATAAGACTTAAAAGACAGCAGGACAGGCGGCCTTCAGAGGCCACCTGAGATAAGAGATGGCTAGTCCACTGCACTGCTCCCCCAGGCCTTTGGGTCTGGAGGCAGCAGTGGGATGGAGACTGACCCACAGGGCCCAGAGGAAAATGGTTCCCCTCTCTGCGAGATCTGACAATGCGTCCAAGTAGCCTGTAAAATTGGCACTCACGAGTCACGTGCTGGGCACGACGGGAATGCGACCTGTAGGAAGAACAGTTTGAGCTGGGTCCTTTGAGTTCAGCCTATTCAAACTCCTCTGGAGCAGGCACAGGGCATGAGAACCCAAGAGGCAAAGGGCCATCTTACAAGCAGCAGAAATGGGTGCCAGTTCAGAGACGAGTCAGCAGCGTCACTGACCCAGGTGGATTTTTTCCATCTAAGTTGAAATTCATGTTCATGTCTTGCTTTGGCTGCATCCAATAAAATGCATTCATGTTGGTCTTCGGTGATCTGTACTAGTTGCTGCTTCTACAAAACTATTTTGTATAATTCTTAAAAAATTGTATTGGTTTCAGTGGCACTCTTAAAATGCTACGATTTGTTGCTTATAAGTATGGCTATTTATTTTTCCCCTTTATATATCTTTGAAATAAATTCAAACAATTTCATGAATTTTCATTTACCTTTACTTGTGATAAACATGTACAGGACTTCTGGATTCCGAAATTAATAATAATAATAAAAAAACTTACCTTGACTTGTCACCAAATGAAGTGTTTCTTTCATGGTATTTAAGGAAATTCTTTCACATCTTTAAGAAAAGGGGGGAGGGGAACACACCAGCAGGGAGGGGGCAAAAAGGGAGACCCTTTTAAAACTGGGGATTTAAGAAATGAAGGCACCAATTTCTCCTCTTAAAATTTCCGCCTTTCCCCACAAACCTGGCCCTCCCATCCTCTGAAATTTAGCACTGAGATGCCACACCTGCCGAGCATGGAGCTCCTTCCTGTGGCATCTCCTCTGGACGGCTTCCTTCTCTTCTTTTGAATTGAATTGAATAGTCTATTTGGCCAAGTTTGATTAGACACACAAGCTTTCAGTTTGCATGCAAAAGTGCAGAGTAATAAACATAACGATACCAATAAGAAGGGGTAGAAGGGAAGGTAATAAGGATAAATAATAATAATATTATAATAATAATGAGGAGGAGAAGGAGGGAGGAGGAGCAGGAGGAGGAGGAGGAGAAGAAAGAAAAAGAAAGAAAGAAAGAAAGAAAGAAAGAAAGAAAGAAAGAAAGAAAGAAAGAAAGAAAGAAAGAAAGAAAGAAAGAAAGAAAGAAAGAAAGAGAAGCCAGAACTGCTTGCTTATTTAATCTAGTTTTAAATTGTATTTAAATTGTATTTATTCTGTGTGTTTTTAGTAGGCTGTACACCGCCCCGAGTCCCTTTTTGGGAGAGGGTGCGGTATAGAAATCTGATTAATAAATAAATAATAAATAAAAGACAGATACAGACAGTAAGTGCCACCTATGTAAAGAAGCTGAAGAAACCTGGTAAGCTGCTGCAAGAAGATTGCACAAGCAGACTACAAGCAGCGGCATGACAAAGTAGCCACAATGGTGCATTGGAAGATCTGCAAGAAACATCAGTTGCCTGTAAGCAACAACTGGGGGGACCATAAAATAGAAGAAGTCATAGAAAATGAAAAAGTTAAATTGCTCTGGGATTTCAGAATCCAGGCAGACAGGCACCTGCCACATAACAGTTGTTGATAAGAAAGACAAAGAAGTCTGGAGAGTGGACATGGCAGTGCCTGGAGACAGCAGAAGAGAAGAGAAAGAACTGGAGAAGATAACAAAATACAAAGTCAAAGAAATAGAACGACTATGGCAAAGGCAAGCAAGTGTGGTGCCAATAGTAATAGGCGCCTTGGGTGCAGTCCCAAAACAACTGGAGCAGTACTTGAACGCCACAGACACTGACAAATTTGCCATCGGTCAATTGCAGAAGGCAGCTTGACTTGGAACAGCTTCCATCCTGTGGCGATCTCTGTAACACCATCAAACATCCAGATTTGCCTATCCCAAGGGGTAAGGACTCAATAGGTAGACAAAAATGCCAAACCCAGTCTGAACATCTGGTTGACTGTGCGATGAAGAGTAATAATACAGCCCTACTACATGGGTAAATAGACATAGACATTAGACAGCACTGAGAATTAGGTGTTCAGCAGAGTGATGTCATGAGGAAAAAACTGTCCTCGTGTCTAGTTGTTTTGGCATGAAACACCCTATAGCGCCATCCCAAGGCTGTTTATGTTCAGAATGTGAGGGGTCTGTTGATATTTTCTCAGCCTCCTTCCTCACACCAGGATTCTAAGGGGGGCAGCAGGAGTGATATTCAGCTGGTTCTGACCGGTTCTGGAGAACCGGTAGCGGAAAGTTTGAGTCATTCAGAGAACCGGCCAATCCCGCCTCTGACTGGCCCCGCCAACCCCATCTATTCTCTGCCTCCCATTTGAGTCCCAGCTGATCGGCTGGGTCTCCTTTGGTTGCCCTACACAGAGCTGGAAAGCAGGTTAGTGGGGTGGGGAGGGAATGAAGATTTTGCAGTATCCTTCCCCTGCCACGCCCACCAAGCCATGCCCACAGAACTGGTAGTAAAAAAATTTGAATCCCACCACTGGGAGGCAACCTGCAATTTTTTTCCTGCCGTCCTAACTGCCCATTGGAATCTTTCCCTGTCCTGTTCGGTTACCACCAGACAGTTTTAGAAGCACACATGAGACTCAACCATTCCTCTGTAGAACCAGATCAGCAGCTCCTGGGGCAGTCTGAACTTCCTGAGTTGACACAGGAAGAACATTCTTTGTGGTGTCTTTTTAATGATGGTTCTAATGTTAGGTGTCCATTTCAAGTCCTGGGAGATTATAGAACCAAAAGCTTGAAGGACTCTTCTGCTGATACTCTGCTGTCTAATATAATCAGAGATGGTAGAATAGTTCCCATTTGCCAAAACAAATGAAAAAAAAGTGTACAGAGCTGTCACCATAAATATCAGAAACCTTATTTAAAGTACACCTTCAAGTGCCATTCAATAGTAAAAGGGTGGAGAGTCATGTATAGGTAGATCATATTTATTGTTTTGTAAACAAATACATTAAAAAAGAGTCCAAGGCCCTTTTGAGTTATAAAGTGCAGCTATGGTTTCCTTATCCTATACAATGTGCTGGCATTATGTATTTAAGAGTTTGATTATGAGATAAAATATTTCTGCCAGATGTGCACTTACACGTTATATTTAGTGGACTTTACTATCTGCCCTTCGTTAACTTATATCTACTACTGAGTGTGAATAAAGACAAAGTGCCTACACCTGAAATGGGCAGGATTGGTCTGCCTTTAGGGACTTTATTTTCATTATCTAAAGCTGATGCAAACATCATTCCCACCAATTCCCACCAAAATGGATGTGAGTCCTCCTGAAATATTCTTCATTGCAATACACGGGGCAATTATTAACTGCAGGACTGGAGAGAAGGGTTCAGCATCTCTTTTATTTGGGGTGTATCTCACTTAAAGGCGCACCCCTGCCTTGAGGGAACCATGAGACAGAGAGCTGACTAGGCCCCAGTCCTGCAACGGGCGACGTACCATTACAAGGAAAGCTAAGCCAGTCTGGCAAGCTCTCAATGGATGCAGAGGAGGCAGACGGGAAGGAGCAGCTAGACAGACACACACAAAATCACTTGCGGGTGGAGAGTCACGTATAGGTAGATCAAAAGTTTGCTAAGTGAATTAAAAGGAAAAATCCAGAATTCTGCAGGCGATGTTGGTGGTCAAGTGGAGTCCCCATCGCGGCTGGAGGAAAAGAGGCGAGAAGGGGATGCCAGATGGCACTAAGCTCCGGTTGCTTCTCTTTGGACACGGAGGCCGTGGCTCCCCTCTAGGAATGGGGCACACGGCAGGACCGGCAGCAGGCCTTGCTGTAGTACCAGTGGCCGCAGAGGTTCACCTTAATCGCCAGGGCACAGTTGGTCCCCGCCTGGTCCTGGCAGCTGTCGTCTGTGGGAGGGCCACAAGGTCAGGGGGGGCCATCTGAGGCAAGAGGGAGAGCCGTGTTGGGCCCCAGGGCCAGACTCTACCTTCTCTGCCCAAGTGCAGCAGCAGCAGCAGTGATGTCTCAGCAAGGGAGGTGGGGGTCCCCCCCCCACTTCCAGCTCTGGGTCACCCGCACAGAACCAGCCCCACCATTCTCTTCTGAACGTGGCCTTTGGGGGCAGGCCAAAGAACGGGGGGGGGGGGGGGGCTTTCCTGAACCTTTGATCTGCACCCACGCTAGGTCTGACCAAATGGCGCAAATAAAACGTTTCCATTAAAACAACAGTCCTTGAGGGGAAGGGGCGCTTTCTCCCTGAAAAAGAAAACCTCACAGGCCACCCTCTTATCGAAGTTGCCCGAAGAATTCCAAGTTCCATGGAGGAGCCGGACATTTCCGCTTCCTCCACCGGCTGAGGTGGGCATTGGTCTCTTATGGCTCCCAGCTGCGTCTGCTTCCTTTGAGCTGCTGCCCCCTCGGGGTAAAAGTAGGGTGTCCTCCCTCCCCTCAGGTGATGTGGCACAGCCCGCCTGAAACCTCCCTCCACCGCAAACGGCCAGGAAATCCTTCTTGGAGGGGGGCAAGGGAAGAACTTCTGGGTCCTCTTCTAGAAAGTTCACCTGGAAGGCTGTGGTGTGACCAGAGGACCAGGGCAGAGATAGAAACTGGGCTTCCCAGGGCTGGAGCTCCAACCCTGCCGGGCATGGCTCACTCGGGGCCCTTAAGCTATCCCACCCGCCCCATCTGCCAGGTATCCCAGCTAACCTGGTGGCTCTGTTGGGCAAGGATGGAGGTCACAGGTCTGCTTCGCAACTGGTTTCAGGAGTGGGTCACACCCACGAACAAGATCCTTCCCTTGATAACACTTCACATCGCGCATCCGCATGCCAATTCCGCAAGTTTTTGTGCACTAGGAAGTAGGATCAAAAGTTCTTTTTGGCAAATTAAGACAACCAGTACCATTCAAAAGGAGCCCCAGCCCTTCAGAAAAGCCAACAGACCAAGGTGAGGAGGAGGAGGAAGAGGAGGAAGAAGAGGAAAAAGGAGGGGGAGGAGGAAGAGGAAGAGGGGAAGGAAGAGGAAGAAGAGAAAGAGGAGGAGGGGGAAGAAACTATAGTTTTGCAGCTGTTTTAAATACACTGCAGGTGAGCCAACATCCCCTCTCCCGAGTTCTTGGCTGCAGTCGATGAGCTGCTGCTGTTTTCAAATTGGCGCAGTATCCTAATGCAGAAAGCATTAGGAGGCAATTCCATCCCCTACCTGCCCCCCCTCCCAAGCCCATCCAAACCAGCTGGGGGAGGGGAGTACTACCTCCACATTTCATTTCTCAGGAGTTTCATTTATTTTATAGGTTGGGAATCTAAATATTTTGCTTGCTGCTCTCAGTGTTCTTGACTCCGCACCCCAGCTTCCTCCTCTATGCTGTAGAGTGGGGTTGGGGTGGGGTGGATGACAGTTGTGCGTGCCAAGAGGGACTATTCGCCCCTTTGCCCCACTTATTTATAGCAAGACCTGCTCCGCTTTTGCAGGAGTATCTGCGGCAGAGGAGGCTCTGCAGCAGAGGGACGTGCCAGGGGGCATCTCCGCTGTCAAGAAGCCCCACCAGCTCTGGGCAGCCTGCGGGAGCTCCAGTTGGTGACCAAGCGAGCCACCGTGGCTGCTGGGCCAATGCAGGACTGTCGCGGTGTGGAGCATGAGGCATAATTGAAACCAGCTGTGCTTTCTTGGAAGCCCTGGAGACGACGGATCTGTTGAGCAGGGAGACGACATGATGTTCCGGGCAGGACATTCATGGCCAGCGGTACATTCATGAAGGGCCTTAATTGGGGTGTCCTGTTGTGAACTTTCCCAGTTCTTAAATTCCCATGGCCGCTAAAAATTTCCCTGCTTAGCTCTGCCCTGCACGGGACACCCGGAAAGGATGGTTCCCTGGGGTGGAGCTGGGGGGAAGGACTAGAATCCAGTTGGCCGGTTCAGCCATGGCAGGTCGCCACAGCCCCCATTTCCTGGAAGCTCCTATTTGGGCTTTGTGTCCTCCTTCCGCCAAAGAGCCACTACCTCCAGGTTGCTGGGGACATTCTTCCCTCACATGAAGCTTGTGACACGAGCTGCGTGCCCCGGGTAGATTTACAGTCCTCCTGTCGCCAGGCCCAGAAGTCCCCTGGCCCTCACCTCAGACCAAGGAGTGGTGTACCACTTGAAGCAGGGGCGCTCAAAGCACGTGGCTTCCTCGTCCTCCTTCTTGGTGGCGTCGCAGGTGGCAGGGGGCCGCGTTTTGATCTTCCCGCTGACAATCTCCAGGCAGAGCACCGTCCGCTTCTTCAACCCTCGGCCGCAGGTGGCATTGCACTGCCGGAAGAAGGGAGGGAGGATCCAGAGCCGGCCTGGGCAGCCACAAGCCCGCAGAACCCTCCCGGGGACCCCTTACCCGTTCCCAGTCCTGGGCCAACCAGCCAGGGGGGCAGTTCTTCTCCCCACAGGGGTGGATGGCAAGGGGCTTGGCTTCGGGGTTGCACTGGGACTCTGGCACCACGCGCCCATCACTGCTCTTGCAGTAGACCTGCCGGATCATTCGGCCTGGCCCGCAGCCACCACTGCACTGCAAGGGAGAGAGAAGGACAGGCGTCTGTGGAGGCCCGTGTCTGTCATGGCCTCCGTCTAGGCCTTCTCTTGTGCCCTGCATTTGGCCCCTGCCTCACTGGGGCTTTGGAACGGCTTCTTTTCTGGGACCTGCTTCTTGTCCTGAGGGCTGCCCTTACCTCGTGCCTGGGCTCTGCCTGGTGGGTTGAAACCTGGACCTTGCCCTGTCAGCAGGCTCCCATTCGGTGAGCTTCTTTGCTGTGTTTTGGAGTCTGAGAGTGGCTACCTGCAGGCTGGAGCCTCTACTGGTTGTTGGAGGGCCTTTGGCTAAAATATGCATTTAGGGGAATAAAGAACTCTCTATAGAGGCCTGCTTTGTCTTCACCACTTGGGTCATAACAGTGTCTTGTGAGGGCAGCCACCATCAGCTGTGCCCTGGCAAACAGGCAAAAGGAACAACTCAAGGTCCTTTTGGTTACTGAACAAGGTGATTTTACAGTTTTGTAAATTTCCCAAGCCATTTCTCACTCTCTCTCTCTCTTGTGTACTGAATTGCAGTTCCCACTCAGGTCCTTGTTTCAGGAGGGAAACACGGACCACTCCTATTGATTGATGCCATTTGACAACCGGCTATAAAAGGAGATGTCAAACAGCATCAGCTGTTGCCGCTCCAGATGGCAACCCTTTATTCCTGTTAATAAAGTTAAGCTGAAGTTGCTCTGGTTGTCTGTCTCAGTGATTCCGCTGCTCTACAGCACTCTCTCTGTCTCTGTTTGTCTCTCTGTCTCTGTCTCTCTCTGTCTGTCTGCTGTCTCTCTCGGTGTCTGTCTCTCTCTGTCTGTGTGTGTCTCTCTCTCTGTCTCTGTCTCTCTCTCTCTGTGTCTCTCTCTCTGTCTGTGTCTCTCTCTCTGTCTGTGTCTCTCTCTGTGTCTGTCTCTCTGTCTGTCTCTCTGTGTCTCTGTCTCTCTCTGTGTGTGTCTGTCTCTCTGTCTCTCTCTCTGTCTCTCTCTCTCTCTGTCTCTGTCTCTCTCTCTCATGACCCACGCCGACCTATCTCTCAGCAGCTCCTGCAAATACCCCAGCCTGCCTCTCTCCTGGTAAGTTCCTCCTCTGCCCAAGAGACTTACTGGGCCCCAATCAGAGACTGTCCACTGCCGGTCGCAGGGCGGCCCAGTGCAGTTCTTATCAGCCGCTGGCTTGGTGGTGACATCGCACAGCCTCTCTTCCTCGGAACAACGGATGTCTCGGCTCACCATACTCCTCTCGTCACACCTAGCTGTGCACTGCAGGGGGAAGGGTAGGGAGAGTCAGCCTTGGCAGGCCCTGGATTCATGGGGGATGATAGGCCTGAGAGGCTTGACCCTCTGCCCCTAAGGAGAAGCACAAAAAAGCAGCAAGTCCCCCAGAAATTGAACCCCAGGATCGATTTATGCAATTTGGGTAGGTGGCCTCTGCTCCTGAGGGGCGGGGGAGTGCCTTTAACAAAGGACAGGAGAGAAGGGCTGAACGCAACAACCAGAGGGTTAGCTCTGGTTAGCTGGTTAGCTTTAGCCCTCATCATCTTCTTTTAATGACCCCATAATCCCTTGCAGGATGGAATCTGGGCAACTAATTGGAGCCGAGTGTTTACTGGCCGGATGCCCTTCCTGTCGCCAATGCGGAGTTTTATTTGGCAGTTATATTCTTATCGCGCCGAGAGAGAAATAACTGCCTCTACCTAGGATCAAACTCACAACCTCCTGATTGTGTGGCAAGAGCTCCACCATGCCACTCACAGGACTAGCATTAGCCCTGCCTGGAGTAAATCTGGGACTCTTCGGGAAACCCTCAACCCAGGAGGACCCACTTAGTCCTGTGAGCCACAGCCAGCACATCAGAGTATACCATGGTTGGCCCCCTGTATTCAAAACCACATGCGGGAACAGCTGTTGGAAAAGACTCTCAGGAATTGGCCACTGCTCCTGCCAACTCCCCCATCAAGCTTGCCCCCATGGCTAGGTCAGGGGCCTGCAACCTTAAACACTCAAAGACCCATTTGGACCTATTTCCCACAGAAAAGAAAACAGCGACTAGATTGATAGGGTGAGAATTTATATAACTCCTGGGTAATGGTAAAAAAAAAAAAAGGATAGCACAAAAGATTGTAACCAACTGACACACTATATGTAAATAATTGAAAGAGGGTTTTATGTTTTTATGTTTTGTTTGTATGTTCGTGGTAAAAAAAATTAAAAAACAAACAAACAGCGGGAGTCAATAATTTAACGATCGGTGTGACTGGGTGGGCGTGTGGCCAACTCGATGTCACTCCACCCAGTCACCTCCTGCTCTGGAATAGGGATATCCATTCCCCATCATCCCCCTTACTTCCTCAAGCCAGGTGAAGAGTGACGGGGAGGGGAGGGGAGGGGCCAGCCAATGGTGGGATCAGCCAACAGGGAGCCACAGCAGAGGGTTGAAAGAGCCACATGTGGCTCCAGAGCCGCAGGTTGCAGGCCCCTGGGCTAGGTGATCCACAGAGTTTGCTGGGATCAAAGCACAGAGGCCCCTCAGCCAGAATTTACCTCAGACCACTCAGACATTTCCCACTGTGGCCCGCAGGCCGGGTTCTTGCAGACTTTCCTCTCTTCTGGCCGAGCGATGTCGGCCGACTCGCACAAGTTGCTGTAGACGGAGCTGTCCAGGCCTGGTGAGAGCATCTTCCAGCAACGGACAATCCGGAACTGGTGGCCTTCTCCGCAGGTCCTGGAGCACTCACTCCAGCTGCTGGTCTCCCACCTGTCCAAGGCAAGGTGGTGTTACAGGATGAGGAACAGTGAGATGAGGATGACCAGGATTGTGATCAGATTTGGTTTTGCTATCCTTCATCTCCACAAAGGGATGGGCCATTTAAGTGAGGTTGGTTCAAAATGTCAAAAAGCCGTTTTTTAAAAAACCCTCATGCTCCAACTTCAGAGCACGTTGGCATCATTCAGATGTGCCTGCTTCTGTTGCAAGGTGCACCGATTTGATATCAGTTGCCAAAGCTGCCTTTTGACCAGACTCCAATCACAGGCCCCCTCAGTGCCCAGTCCAACACAATACCACTGAAAAAGAAAAACAGGAAATCCAAGAGGAAACCAGCATGGTTGCACAAAGATCTCTCTGATAAACTGAAAGCCAAAAAGGTTAAGTACAAAAAGTGGGGAAAGGGACACATAATTAAGGCAGAATATCAGCAGATAGCCCAAATCTGCAATTCTGGTCAGGAAAGCAAAGAATGATCAAAGACAGTTTTGGTCACCATGTTACAAATAAAGATGTTGAGACTTTGGAAAAAGTGCAAAGAAGAGCAATTAATATGATTAAAGGAGGCCTGGAGACTAAAACATAGGAAGAACGGTTGGGATGGCATTTTATTTCTCTACTTATCTTTGCTTTGCAGTCATGGACTACAATAATCAACCAAGCTCCCTCCCTCCGTTTCATGGTGGTGCTGTGGCTGTCCAATACTGGAATCTCCCCTGATACTCCAGAGGGAGAATCTCTTGTCTTCATGCAGGAAAGTCTATCCTAGCCATCAACCAGGCTGTGTTGTCCCCAAGACCTGCCTCTATGGTCAAGAGGTCCCTATAAAAAGCTTCTGCCGTCATCCACCATTCCTGCCATGGCCCATCTCTGGCTTCTCACGAGGGTGACAGGCAGAAAGCCTGGCATTGCCGCCGCCATCTTTCTGTTCACCAGAGGGGCCAGGCAATATTCTAAGCACAGAAAGAGCGTTCCTGGGAATAAAAGCTGCCCAACTGCCCCTGGGCTTTGGTTCCCCAAGCAGCGAAGAAGACAAACCTGGGTTGGCATTCTCTTCCCGCACAGAACTCGTGGATGGGCTCAGGCCGCGTGGCTGCATCACAGAAAAGATCCTCCACCTCCGTGCCATCGTAGCGGATGCACATGGCATAAGTGGACATCACTCCTGCACTCAGAAAGACCAAAGCAATCAGCCCTTCACTGCCACGGCTATCTGTTTGCACAGATGTCATCCAGAAGCCCCCACACACATACACACAATCACCACTGGACCCTCTGAACCGTAGCATCAGTGAAGGTCAAGGCACCTCCTGTCCCCTTTTATCGCCTTGCATGAATAGCCCCGGCCCCTCTAACCCCTGCAAAGCAGTGATGGAATCTGAGCTCATTCACCAAGATGAGATAGTGGGAAACAGAACGTACTTTTTGTTCACACTGCGGGGGAAGAAAACCTTGCCTTGTTTTTCAAGACAGTCGGTTTGTCTAGTAGTTCAGGCATCAAGGTAGAAACTGGGAGTCCCACTTTGGGCACGGAGCCCACTGGGAGGATTTTGTGCCAGCCCTGCTCCTCAGAATAGAACAGAATAGTTCATTGGCCAAGTGTGATTGGACGCACAAGGAATTTGTCTTGGTGTAAATATTCTCAGTATACATAAAGAAAAGATATATCCGTTAAGGATCAAGAATCATAATGATAGTCATAGGGTACAATTAACAATCAAATCATACTAGGAAACAGTCAATATAAACCGTAAGGATACAAGCAACAAAGTTACAGTCCTATAATCACAAGTGGGAGGGGATGGGTGATAAGGAGTGATGAGAAGATTAACAGTAATAGTAGTGTACACTTTGTAAATAGTGTTGAAGGAGTTATTTGTTTAGCAGAGTGATGGGGTTGGGGGAAAAACTGTCCTTGTGTCTAGTTGTTCTGGTGTGCAGTGCTCTATAGCATCGTTTTGAGGATAGGAATTGAAACAGTTTATGTCCGGGATGTGAGGGGTCTGTAAGTATTTTCACAGCCCTCTTTTTGACTCGTGCAGTATACAGGTCCTTGATTGAAGGCAGGTGGGTAGTAATTGTTTTTCTGCATTCCTAATTATCCTCTGAAGTCTGTGTCTGTCCTGTTGGGTTGCAGAACCAAACCAGACAGTTATAGAGGTGCAGATGATAGACTCAATAATTCCTCTGTAGAACTGGATCAGCAGCTCCTTGGGCACTTTTGAGCTTTCTGAGTTGGCGCAGAAAGAACATTCTTTGTTGTGCTTTTTTGATAACGTTTTTGATGTTAGGTGTCCATTTTAGGTCATGTGATACAGTAGAACCTAGAAATTTGAAGGTCTCTACTGTTGATACTGTATTGTCTAGTATTGTAAGAGGTGGTAGTATGGGAGGGTTTCTTCTAAAGTCTACCACCATTTCTATGGTTTTGAGTGAGTTCAGTTCCAGATTGTTCCGGTTACACCACGAGGCAAATTGTACTCCTGTCTGTATGCAGATTCATCGTTGTCTCAAATAAGACCAATTACTGTTGTGTCATCAGCAAACTTCAGTATTTTAACAGATGGATCATTTGAGATGCAGTCATTGGTATATAGGGAGAAGTGGAGATAGCACACAGCCTTGCGGGGCCCCTGTGCTGATTGTACAGGTATCAGATGTGATTCCGCCTAGCTTCACCTGCTGCTTCCTGTCTGTTAGGAAGCTTATGATCCACTTACAAGTGTGTTCAGGTACTGCTAGTTGGTTTAATTTACTTAGAAGAGTGTCTGGAATGATGGTATTGAATGCTGAACTGAAGTCTACAAAGAGGACCCTTGCGTAGGTATTTGGAGATTCAAGGTGTTGTAGGATGTAATGCAGAGCCATGTTAACAGCATCATCTGTCGATCTATTTGCTCGGTATGCAAACTGCATGGGATCTAACAGAGGATCTGTGATGGTTTTCAGGTGGGACAGCACAAGCCTTTCAAAGATTTTATTAACTACAGATGTTAGAGCAACTGGTCATTCAGTTCCTTAATGGAGGGCTTCTTTGGCACTGGGATGATGGTAGAACATTTGAAGCAGGAAGGAACATAGCACATCTCTAGTGATTTATTGAAGCCCCAAGTAGAAGTAGGCACTAGCAAACCACTCTGAAAACCATGCCAGAAGGGAACAGCCCAGCCTGTTGCCAGGGTCCAAAACTGACTTGAAGACCCCTTCACTCCCAAATCATTTGTCCAGGCAAGACATCTTCCTGGGGTGGGGAGCATGGAAGACATAGGAAAGATCTCAGGAAACTTAGGGGCATGGCATGCACAATGAGGGAACATTTTTCCTTTAATGTCAGTTATGGGAATTTTTTTGGGCAAGACCACTTTTTTTATATACTTTTGGCAATTTCATCCAAGAAAATAAGAGAAAGGAAAATCGCTTCTGTATTTTATACCCAAAACTCCAACAATAAATTCTGCTATTACTATATTCAATTCACTCGCCCACCTCTAGCAGTTCTTTAAAAAGTTAACCTAACATGATTAGAAGAGTAAATCAACTGATCAACTCTGAATCCCTTTTCCTTACAGAGAAAGGACCTTTTCAAGAAATGACCCAGGAACTCATTCATTATAAACAAACATGTTACAAAATGACCAGAATAATGAGCACATATTCTGTCCAACACTTATGGAAATGCTTGGTGTTTGTCTCCAATGGGAAGCGAGCTTCCTATAATCATCTCTGTTGTCCTCACCACTCTCCTTAGGGACTTTCTATCTGAGGCACTGCTTCCACCAAACCAAACAAGGATGCAGTTTGTTAAAATGCTCTCAATCGTGCCTCTGTAAAAAGTGGCCAGGATAGAAGGAGAAAGAGGTGCTCTTCTCATCAGAGGGAGGAAATGCAAAAGCCTTTAAATCACAGTTTCAGGAAAGAAAAGTCAGAAAGAGGCACCCTTGTTTCCTGCGTCTGAAGCATCTGGCAGTTCCCAGACAACAGGCTAGGTCTTAGTCTGACTCAGGTGGGCTCTTCTTGAGCTTCTTAACAGGAATTCTTCATTGAAAACATTTATGAGGCTCAGATTGTACCCTGAGAAAATTTATTCACCATTTCTGGTCTGCAGCATTATTCACAGACCTCCGTTCTGTCTGAAAACAAAGTAAATCTAACATCTCTTAAGAGAGTTGGTAAAACCTCAAGCTGTTGCAACTTGAGAAAATATTGCCTCTAAGCATGACCAAGTACTACTTCTCCTTATACAGTGAATTATTTCAGATCAGGTGGCTGTGCTTCCAGCATGCAGACTGTTCTGGGCCACTGATCTGCATAAGGCTTTTAGTAGAAAAACACAATTATATATAAGCACTTGAGGTCTTTATGCCTGACTCTGGATATGCTTCCTATGCCTCCTATTTGCTGTCTGAGTTTGTCTTCCTTATTTCCTTACATTCCTTCTTACTTCATTATTTGACTTGCTTTCTAGGTGTTTTTGCTTGGAATTAGGTCCTGGAGATCCTAAGGATTGGTCACCCTTCCCCCCTCAATTTTAGTTTAAAGCCCTCCTGATAAGTTGAGCTAGTCGTTTTCCAAAAACATTCTTCCCAGTCTTTGTGAGATGCAGCCATCCCTTGCCAAAAGCCCATCATGGAGATAGTACAGACCATAGTCCAGGAATCCAAAGTATTTTTGGCAACACCAACCCTTTAGCCAATGGTTCACTTCTAGAATCCTCTGTTCTCTTACTGGATGTTGACCTTTTGTTCGCAGTACAGATGAAAAAACTACTTGTGCACCTAAGTCCCTGACTTTCTTGCCTAGCTGCTCATAATCATTCAATATTGTTTTCAAGTCTTCTTTTGTGTAATTCGTGATGGCGAACCTATGGCATGCGTGCCATAGGTGGCATGCAGAGCCATTTGTGCGGGCATGTGAGCCCCAGCCAAACTTACCTGCACTGCACGCGCCTCCCAGCTGATTTTTGGCCAGTTTGAGGCCTTTTTCGCCTTCCCTGAGGGTCGAGAGAAGGCTTTGGAGGCCGAAAAATGGGCCCGTTTCGGGTCTGTTTTTTGGCCTCCAAAGGCTGCAGAGGCTTTCCTCGAGCCTCCAAGAGGGTGGAAACGGCCTCAAACAAGCAAAAAATCAGCTGGGAGGCGCGTGCATGTGCAGTGCAGATAAGGGAGCAGGGGACATTGCATTGTGGGTGCCAGCACGCGCATGCTTTTGGCACAACACAACAAAAAGGTTTGCCATCACTGCTACATGCAGTAGTAGAAAAGGATAGTAATCTGTGGGTTTTATTATGTTGGTTAGGTTCTCAGCCACATCTTTGCTTTTTGCTTTTTGTGTAGGTGTGGAGATAGGAGCACGTCCCTCCTTGGGCAATAGGACCACAAGAACTTTTGCCTACCTTTGTCCTGTGTGGAAGTGGCTGCTTCCATGCTTGAATTCTGCCATGGCACATTGGCTCTCCTTGAAAGCTTGCACACTTTCAGGTTGGACTGTGGGCCCCTTCATGGGAAAAAGGCTAGCCAGAGGCCTGCTTCCCTTCCCAAGCAGATTGGCCGAGGGTTCCCCCCCCCCCCCCCCGCAAGCCCTTTGGGGAGCTGCTCACCTATGGTGCATGTGGAACTGCAGGGCTCGTGGGAAGAGAGCTTCCAGCGGTACATGTCGGCTGGGCTCATATTCTGGCCCTTCCGGAAGAGCTTCAGCCGGTTCCTAAAGAACAAAAAGGCCCAATGAAGCAAGGAGAGCTTTTCTGGCACAGCCAATTTTAGAGAGAGAAAGGTTTGGGGCCCAAAGTTTGAATTTAGGAAGGTATTGACTTTAAAAATAGTGTTTTGGATTGTTTGGTTGTAATAAAACATACCTGTCCTGTTCCCCCAGCAGAATCCCCAGCCCGGTTATTGGCAGAGCTTCCGCTGTCTAGAAATAGAGAGAATGGGATAAAAATATCCACAAGCAGAAACAGTTCCATTTATACACACACACACATACACATACACCCATTAGCTGATTTGTCTATTATATGCCCAAAACAGCTGATTTCATGCTGTGATGCCACTTCACATAATGACTCCTTTATGGTCTACCTCAAAGACACCCCTTAATAACGCTCCCTCCCTCCCAGTTGGATGGGTCCAGACCAGTTCTATTATCATTAGGAATAACAGAGTAACAGATTTGGAAGGGCCCTGGAGATCTTCTAGTCCAACCCCCTTCACAAGTAAGAGACCTTATATCATTTCAGACAAATGGCTGCCCAGTCTCTTCTTGAAAATCTCCAGTGATGGAGCACCCACAACTTCTGAAGTTCTGAATAGAGCAGGAGGAGGAGTCCCTGTGGAGGAGGGGTGTCCCAAGGTGGAGACCCCCCTCCCAGAAGGTATATTGCTGAGAGCTGGAAAAGGGGCTGTTCTAAGCCATTCAACCATTTCTGAGAAAGAACTGAAGCTGAGAAAAGGGCTCATCTTAGGAAGTGAATTCAATTCTATCCAGTCCCTGAATAAAAATTGGTCATTACACCAAGTGGCTTCATGTCATGAAATGACCTGCCAGTCATGGAGGTTTCTGCTTAGAACCTCCAGGAGTAGTAGTAGTAGTGGTGGTGGTAGTAAGAGGGGGAGGGGGAGGGGGAATGAAAGAAGAAGATGGAAAGGAGATAGAGGAAGAGGAGGAGGCATGCACCAGAAGACAAGACCAATGCAAGAGCCCTAGTGCCTTCAGGGTACACCTCCTTCTGCTTTCCTTCATTTAAGGCTCCTCTTCACTTCACTAGTTTATATGGTAGATGTGGGGAGGGTAAGCTTGTAGCTGCCTATACACCAGTTCCTCTCTCCTTCTCCTTTGGGGAAGGTAGTCAGTTTCTGGTCAGGATGCTGTAGCATTCTATCAGTGAGAGGTCCTTGGTGCTCTGTCTAGCACTGATGATGTTACCTAGTCGGGTAATGAAACGTCTGCAAGAAAACAAGCTCAGAGAGAACCGAGGATCCCTCATGTCAACTCTGAGCTACAAATCTTCTATCAGTCACTGTTGCTTAACAGTGTTGATATAGGCACAACACCCTCACTTTATACGTGTAACTCCAGCCAGTGGTGAACCTGTTGGTACTTTCTAGCGGAATGGACCACATGCTCCTCATGCAACCCTGGTCCTCCCTCTTCTCTGAAAGTTCTGCTCTGAAGGGATGCGAACCTCTGGTTGAAAGGCCAATGCTGACCGCTATCCGAGAGATGGCACGCAGGTTTTCAAAAGGACAGGAAGCAAATTGGAGAAGCCTGAAGAAACCCAGGCCTTTCCTTTGAATTAGCAAAGCCATAATAAATATACGTAGATGTATATTTGCAGGAGTAAGATAAGGATATTAAGAAAATATGTACAACATGCAGAATGTTACACAATCTGCAGAAGAGTGTGCATGTCCATCCGTGTGGTCTCTTGTAGGTCTCTGTGTATTATAGTTCTGCTTCGTACTCTTTGTTTTAAGCAAAAATAATACGGTATATAGACAGCACAAATTGTGGCGTAGGAATACATTTTGTGGTGGTGTAGACTTTTTTGATGTGTGTGTGTGTATACCTGTGTTCCAGATTGTCCACCCACCCCAGCTGATGGGTGGGTCATGGGCTGAAGTCCAAGGGTTCCTCTCCCAGGGCAAGAGGCCCTGCACCTTTCCCACAACTGATGTTCACAGATACCCACAGAACTGCTTCACTGCTTGAAAATTGGCCCAGGATGAGTGCGGAGAAGTCCTGTCTCTGAATTGCCAAATCAGGGCTGATCACATTTCTTGACAGCAGAAGCTCTGGAACAATTCCTTTCCTTTCCACAATGGGACTGAAGGATTCTTCCTTACCCCACTCCTCCCCCAGCCATTGCAAAAGTTGTAACCATGTTGGATTTCCTCCTCAGTCTTGCTTTTTAGGCTTAAATAGCTTGGCTGCATATCTCCCTGGGAGTAAGTCACATGGAACCCTGAGATTAATATCAGAGTAAACATGGATGCAATTATTCTGCATGAAGTTTTTCATATCAAGAGTCAAAAACATTCCAGAAGATCCCCAAAAATCTTCAAACTAAAAACTGCCTGAGCATAATCCTGACAAGCTCCATTTGATGAACTAAAAATGCAATCAGGATTATACAGTCAGCTTCTCCAGTCTGCAAACTATCAATGGCAAGAAAATCAAATTTTAGCTATTGAAACACCAGTGAAACAAACACATCCTTGCACAAGGTAGAGAAATTCTTAGAAGGACTCTCCCACCCCACAATTTTCATTATTTATCCCCGGAGTTAAACCACTGGGTGAGGCCATCTGCCAGCACAAGCTTAAGTACAGTCTGTATGCTGGAGATTACCAGTTACATGTCTCTGCTAACCCTGGCCAACCAAGTGATGCTGCTGAGATCCTTTCTTGGTGCCTAGAGGAGGACCCAACCCTAGCAAGACCAAGTGGCTTTGGGTTTTAAGGCCCCATGGATCCGGAGTTCTTGATTCATTCTTAGCTCTTGGTCCAGGCACAGCTTGTGCAGAATTTGGGGTCTTCCTGGACTCATGGTTCCTCTTGAAGGAACAGATGGCAGTGGTGGGCAGGAGGATTTTTGCACAGATTTGTTGTGCATCAATTGCAACCTTTAGCAGTAGCACTCAGAGTTATATAACTGCTCCACAGCACTCTCTGAGTAGTTTAGAAATGTCAGCCTATTGCCCACAACAGTCTGGCTTCTCATTTTAGAGACCTCGGAAGGATGGAAGGATGAGTCAACCTGAGCCTGTCAAGCTCAAACTCCTGGCGCTGGGCAGATTTTGCCTGCAATGCTGGTGAGGCTCCGACAGCCTTTCCTGAATTGGGAGGACTTACTCAGGGTGACTCATGTCTTGGTCATCCCCAAATGGACCCCTGCAATGTGCTGTCCTCGAAGACCACTTGGAACCTCAGCTGGTCCAAAAAGATGTGGACAGTTGTGGATGCAACTCCCCTAAGCTACGCTGCTTCCAGTGGGCTTCTGGATGCAATTAAGATGCTGGTTCCCACCTGAAGCCCTTCAGGGCCCAGGGCAAGGTTATTGTCAGGAGTCTCTCCTCTTCTTTCCATTCCCTTTCTTCAGATACCTGACTATTGGCACCTGCTTTCTGGAGCACCAGCGACTGAGGGGAGAAAGTCTTTCAGGACTGGTGAGAAAAGGGTGAAAGGCAATGCCATAGGCTCATTCAAGAAAAGCAACAAGGAAAAAGAACAAGGAGGCATGTCAGTGCAAGGCTGAACAGAAAAGATGTGGTGGGAGAGGGAAGGCAGTTAAGAACGATGGCCTGCACAAAACGCTTGAAGTCTGTAGGGATTCTCCATCATCCAGGTCATTGTTGTCCCAAAGGTGCTTTTTCAGGAGGCAACTGGACTTCCTTATTTTTTTTCTTTTGAAGATATTCTGCTTCTCATCCAAGAAGCTTCTTCAGTTCTGACAGGATAGCGGGGAATGGAAGAATTTATATTCTTTTTATAAGCTGTCAGCAAGGAATATAAATCCTTCCATTCGCCACTGTCTTGTCAGAGCTGAAGAAGCTTCTTGGATGAGAAGCAGAATGTCTTAAAAAAAAAAACCCAGAAAGTCCAATTGCCTCCTGAAAAAGCATCTTGGGGAAAACTCTTGAAAAGAAGTCAGTCCAGTGTTGCTGCTTTTTACACCTTTTCCTGGAACCTGTGAGTGCCTTGAATTGTTGAGCTGAGTTACAAGGACCATCTAGCTTAATCCTCTGCAAAGGTCAACAAACCAAGTCATCCTCATCAAGTGTCTATCCAAACTTTTCTTAACCTCTCTGGGGATGGAGAACCCAGAATTGCAATCAATAGATTGAATACCTGCAAGGTTGGGTTGTTTGACTCCTTTGGTTCCAGGGACCCTCCATCACCTACCATATAAGGGTCCTCTTGGACTCACAGCTCCTGCTCAAAGAGCAGGTGTAGGCTTACCTTTTGCCTCAGTTGCACCCATTCCTGGCCGGAAGGGCCTTCAAGTACTCACTCATACATTGGTCACCTCTCCACTGGATTGTTGCAGTATGGGGCTGTAGTATTTCATGGGGCTGCCCATGAAAATCACTTGGAAGCTATATCAGTCCAAAATGCAGGGACACAGGGCAGTGATGGGTGGGCTGTGGGATGCACACATATCCCACTGCTTCATGAGCTGCACTGGTTGCCAATTAGCTGCAGGGCATCAGGCCTGATAATTTGAGGGATCATCAATCCAGCCTCTGATCAGGTCAGCTAGAGTGAACATACTTCAGTTCCCATCTATTGTGGAACCTAAAAAGAGGACCATTTTTGGTGATGGCTCCTGCTCTGTGGAATAATATCACTTTAAGCAATCAGAATAGAGCTGGAAGGGACCTTGGAAGTCTTCTAGCCCCTAAATTCAAGGGTCCCTATACAATTTTAGACTGTCCAGTCTCTTCTTAAAAACCTCCAATGATGAAGCAACCACAACTTCTGGAGGCAAACTGTTCCACTGGTTAATTAACTCACTGTTAGGAAGTTTCTCCTTAATTCCAGGTTGCTTCTCTCTTTGGTTAGTTTCCATCCATTGTTTCTTGTCTTGCCCTCTAGTGCTTTGGAGAATAACTTGACTGCCTCCTCTTTGTGGCAGCCCCTCAAATACTGGACTATTCATGTTATCCCTAGTCTTTCTTTTCTTTAGACTAGCCAGACCCAAATCCTCCAACCATTCTTCATAGATTTTAGTCTCCAGGCCTTTAATCATCTTACTTTCTCTTCTTTGCACTTTTTCCAAAGTCTCAACATCTTTTTTGTAATGTGATGACCAAAACTGGATGCAGTATTCCAGATGTGATCTCACTAAGGATTTATAATGTGGTACTAATACTTCATGTGTTTGATACTATGCCTGTTTATACAACCAACAATTGTATCAGCCTTTTTGGCTGCCGCTGCTTACTACTAACTCATATTTAAGCTGATCATTCACTAGGACTGCTAAGTCCCTCTCACTGTTTCACTATTTTTGAGCCAGGGTTCACTTAATCTGTACATTTTTACATTAAAATACCTTTTAGATATTTTAGATCTTGTCTTCTGGAGTGTTACCTATTCCTGCTAGCTAAGTGTTGTCTGCAAATGTAATGAGTTCCCCTCATCTAAGTTGTTTATGAAGATATTGAAGAGTATTTGGCCTAAGACAGAGCCTTGTGGTACCCCACTGCTTACTTCCCTCCATGTTGACGTAGATCCATTAAGTATTCCTCATTGAGTTCGGTTTGTCAGCCAGTTACAAATCCTTCTGGTGGTGATGCTGTCTATCCCACCTTTTTCTACCTTACCAAGAAGTAAGATATGGTCTACTTTGTCAAATGCCTTGTTGAAATCTAGGTATACTACAGTATGTCCACAGCATTTCTACTAATCTACTAATTTAGTCACTTTGTCAAATAATGAAATGAGATTGGTTTGGCATGATCTGTTTTTAACAAACCACTGCTGGGTATTAGCTATAACTTGATTTGTTTCTAGAGGTTCATAGATCTTTTCTTTGGTTATTTTTTCCAGTATCTTCCCAGGGATTGATGTTAGGTTGATTGGTTTGTAGTTTCCTGGATCTGTTTTTTTCTCTCCTTTTTTGAAGATGGGAATCACACCAGCTCTTTTCCAACCTTCAGGTACTTTTCCCATGCTCCAGGATTTTTGAAAGATATGATACAATGGTTCTGAAATAATATCTGCCAGCTGCTTCAGAACTCTGAGATGTAATTTGTCAGGTCCCAGTGATTTATATTCGCCAAGATCAGACAGGTGTTCTCTTACCACTTTTTTGCTTATTTTAATTTTTATTTCCAGTCTGTCATAGGGCTATAATTTCTTTTTATGCGAAGACTGATGCAAAGAAAGAGCTAAGCAGCTCTTTTTTCTCTCTGCTGCCTGTTATTTCTCTTTAGTGGACCAACAGTTTCCTTTATTTTTTTCTTGTTATTTATATGTTGAAAATAACTTTTTCTTTGTTTTTTTGTTATCTGAGCCTGTGCTTTCCTGACTTCACCTTTAGAGATTCGGCCTATCTGCTGATATTCAGCCTTAGTTATGTGTCCCTCTTTCCATTTTTTGTAATTGTCCCTTTTGTCTCGTCTCATTTTATGCCTTAGTTATGTGTTCCTCCTTCTATAATTTGTAGTGCTTTTTTGTCCTTTAGTCTCAGTTCACCTCAGCTCTTGGGAGCTGCCTGTTCAACCATGTCTATTTCTTTAGAATTTGCCTTTCTTTTTTTGCATTTTCAAGAAATTCCATTTTAGCTTTTAAGATTTTCTTAACCCTCTGCAAGCAAAAGCAGAGCCCAGGAGGGCCAAATGCAGCCCTCCCGAGCTCCATTTTTGCTCACAGGGCACACGGGCCACCACAGATGTCCCCGACATGAGTGTCATTGAGCTGGCCACTCTGGCTATACCGACCCAGCCCCCCCCCCAGGTCAAAAAGAACCCTGATGTGGCCCTCAATGAAATCGAGTTTGACACCCCTGTGTTGGATTGTCTCTCTCTGCACAGTCTGCCCCTTGGGTCTGGTCCCATCACAAACATGGCATCACTCAGTTGCCTTCTGACTGGTTTCATAGTCTGCAGCAAGACACCTTTTCTATTAGTTCATCCTTTGATCCAGGTAGTTTCAACATTTGTGTTGTCATCAGGTTGATGCATCTTTCTACAAGGAAGTTTTTTCTTGATATATAGTATGTTCCTCTGAAATAAGGTGGCCCCATCAAAACCAAATTCCTACGCTGTATTTGGACTTGGCAAGGTAAACTAGATATCATAAAGTAGCTGACAAATAAATAATAGACAACCGCTTTTAAGAGCTACAGTGAGCGGTGGCTAGAATTCAGGACTGCAGGCTAATTCTGCCAACTGCCAGCAATTTGATCCTGACCAGCTCAAGATTGACTCAGCCTTCCATCCTTCCAAGGTGGGTAAAATGAGGAACCAGATTGTTGGGGGCCATAAGGGGCTATAAATGTGAAGCACTATATAAGTCTAAATGCTACTGCTATTTAATTGTCCCTTAGGGTGTTTTCAATTCAGTGCCCCCCCCCCCTTTGGGTTACAAAGGGCCCCTACGTTTTTCTTATAGCTGATAAATGAGATGCTGCATGAACAACTGTATAAGAGCATGTTGGTCTATCTGAACGACACATTGATCTATATGGAATCTATGGCAGAGCATGTGAAAGTAGTTAAGATTGGTACTCAAAAAACTTAGGGCTCCTAAACTTTCAAAGTATGCGTTCCATCAGAGCAAAATTGACTATTTGGGTTACTGCATTTCCTATGAGGGGATAGAGATGGACTCTGAGAAAGTTAAGGCAGTGCTGGAGTGGGCCCTGCCCTGTACCAAAAAGCAACTGCAAACTTTTTGAGATTTGCAAACTTTTACTGCCAATTGATCCTGTCATTCATCCAGATCGCCCTCCCCATCACCAATCTGCTAAAGGGGAGGGGAAACCCAAATCAAGTCAGCCCCTGAAGTGGTCAATAGAGTGCCAGGCAGAGTTTGAAAAACTCAAATGGTTGTGTGCTGCCATGTTGGTGCTAAAAAATTCAGCCCCTTATCATTCAGGCAGATGGCAGTAATATGGTGGTGGGGAAGTCCTTCTACAAAAGAACAGCCAGCGTGCCCTGCAGTGGTGTGCATACATCTCCAAGAAGCTAACTGATACTGCATGGAGGTAGGCAGTTTGGGAGAAGGTGGCTTATGTGATTCACTGGATGCTCTTAAAGTGGAGGCACTTCCTGGAAGGGAGCAAGATCCCTGTTGAGGTGTGGACTGACCACAAGAATCTAGAAGCCCTAAATATGCCCTGGCGGCTATCACCCAAGCAAGTTTGGTAGACTCAGTACTTTCAACTGTTTAATTTCACCCTCTGCTAATCCTGGGAATTTTTTAGCTGATGCACTTTTCTTTTTTTTTAAAGAAAACTTTATTGAATTTTATTACAAAAAGAAAAGAAAAAAAAATTTAAAAATATATAATTCAATAACAACTGTTTGTGGTGCATTATCATATAACAGTCATTTGTGTGATAGTGATAATTTATACATAACTATATTCTTATTCTATCTATGTTCTATATTTAATAATCCTCTATCCTTAGTCTGTCTCCGATCTATCCAATTGTACCATTGTTCCCATACCTTATAAAATATTGAAGATTCCTTATCTTTTAAACTCAATGTTAATTTATCCATTTCAGCACAATTCATAACTTTTTGTGTAACCAGTTCTTCTACAGGTGTGAATGACTGTTTCCAACACTGAGCAAAAGCAATCCTGGCCGCAGTCAATATATGTAATAATAAGTATTTTGTAGTCTTTACATATTTTTTTTTGAAGATCCCCAATAGGAAGAGCTCTGGTTGTAAATCTAATTGTTCATTGGTAATTTCCTGTAGCCATTTTTGGATTTTTAGCCAATATTTTCGAGCCTCTGGTCAAGACCACCACATATGATAATATGTTCCCTCTTTTTTCCCACATTTCCAACGTGGGATTCAGTTTAGGGTACATTTTCGCTAATCTCGAAGGGGGTAAATGCCACCTGTAAAACATTTTATATGCATTTTCTTTGTATGTTACTGATTTTGTTAATTTATGATTTCTATTCCATATAGTCTCCCAATCTGCTAACTTTATATTATGTCCAATGTTTTGAGCCCAGACAATCATACATCTTTTCACTACTTCTTCTTCCAGTTCTACTTCTAAAAGATACTTATAAATTTTAGTAATATTTTTTTAATCTGGTCCTAATAAGATTTTATCTAGTTGTTGTGGTTTCAAATATATTCCATAGTCTTTTATATCCTTATTGTATCGGCTTTGTATTTGAAGATAAGCCCAGCAATCTATTAGCAGCCCTTGTTCTTGGAGCTCTTGTTTTGTTTTTAAATTTCCATTTATATCCACTAGATCTTTATATTTTAACATTTTATTCAGATCTAGATTATTTGGGTGAATCATCGCTTCCATTATAGATAGCCAAATTGGGATTTTTATATACTGTTTCTTTTTAATCTTGATCTAATTGTATATCAGCGAATCTCTGATCAAATGTCTATAAAAATATTTTTTGTTTTGTAGATCCTATTTCCCAAAGAAATGCATGCCATCCCCTTTGAAGGTCATAACCTTCTATAACTAATATTCTTTTATTCTTTAAATTAATCCAGTTTTTTAGCCAAACTAATGCTGCTGCCCTATAGTATAATTCCCAATTTGGTGATCCAAAACCACCTCTGCTCTTCATATCTTGTAACAATTTCATTTTTATTCTGGTTTCTTACCCTGCCAGATAAATTTTAATGTCATTCTATTGAGATTATCAAAAAAGGTCTTATCTAATTTAACTGGGATGGTTTGGAATAAATAAAGAAATTTTGGTAATATAGACATCTTTATGGCTGCTATTCTTCCTAATAATGACAATTGCATTTTCGTCCAAAGTTCTAAATCTTTTTGTGTTTGTTGTAATAGCTTATTATAATAGTTTTCCTTTATCGTCTTGCAGTGTGCTGTCAGCATATCCCCAAATATTTAATTTTCCTTGTTGTTTGAAGTCTCAGCACCCTTTCTAATTCTATTATTTGTAGATCTGTTAGATTTTTTACTAAGAGTTTCGTTTTCTATTAATTTTTAATCCCGCTACTGCTCTGTATCTTTCTAGTTCCTTAATTAATATTGATCCTTTTTCTATCGGATCTTCCATAATAAAGGCCATATCGTCTGCAAAAGCTTGCAATTTGTATTCTTCATTTTTGATTTTTAATCCTTTTATTTCAGAATTTTGCCTCACCCTTTCTAATAATATTTCTAATGATAATATGAAGAGGAGAGGGGACAATGGACAACCTTGTCGTACTCCTTTTTCTATATTTATAGTTTGAGTATTCTCTCCATTTATTATTATATTTGCTTTTTGTACTGAGTAAATTGCCGTTATAATATTCTCAAATTTAGTGCCAAAATTCATATCGTAAATTTGTTGAATCATAAATTGCCCATTGAGATTATCAAAAGCTTTTTGAGCATCCAAAAATACAAGAGCTACCTGTTCCCCCAGATGAGCTTCATAACATTCCAAAACATCCATTATTATTCTTAAGTTGTTTCTAATTTGTCTATTTGGGAGAAATCCATTTTGATCTGGGTGTATGTACTCATTCAAGATTATTTTTAATCTGGTAGCAATAATAGTAGTAAATATTTTATAATCAACATTCAATAAAGAGATTGGTCTATAATTTTGTATCGTCCTGGGATCTGAGTCCCCCTTCAGGATTAGCGAAATTAACGATTCCTTCCATGTATCTGGCATTTTAACAGATGTTATTATCTCATTAAATAAATCCACCATTATTGGTCCTACCTGTTCTTCTATTACTTTATAAAATTCTGCTGAGAAGCCATCAGGGCCTGGAGTTTTGTTACTTTTCTGGATTCTAATTGCTTGTTTTAATTCTGTCATAGATATATCCTTCGTCAACAGTTCTTTCATCTCATCCTTAATTTCATGAGTACTTTTTTCCCTTAAATATTTCCTTATCTGATCTTCATCTACTCTCTCCTTTTTATAGAGCTTCTCAAAATATTTGTGTACAATCTCTTTTTTCTTCTCTATTGTATGCTGATAATTTCCGCTTTCATCTTGTAATTGGTAAATAGTTCTTTTCTCTTTCTCTTTTTTGAGCTTATAAGAGAGCCATCTGCCAGGCTTGTTTGCGTGTTCAAATTCTATTTGCTTAGTTATTTTCAAATTTCTAATCAATTCTTCCTGTTCCATTAAATTGAGTTTATGTTTATAATAAATCAATTGTTCTTGGATTTTAGTCTTTTGTGGTACCTCCTGTAATTCAGTTTCTAATTTCTTAATTGTTTGGTACAGGTTGTTATGCTAAACGTGTTTTTCTTTATTTTTTTGAATGGTATAATATATTATAATTCCCCTTATAACTGCCTTCATCGCATCCCATAAATTTTGAATAGTTGTATCTGAATTATTATTTTCTTTAAGATAGAAATTTAATTCTTTCTTAAGTTTCTTTATAAATTCCTCATCTTTTAATTGAGAGTTTAAAGTTAGTTGAGAGTTTAAAGTCCACCTTCTCCTTGGTTTTTCTTACCTGCCAATTAATTTTAAGAGGATTGTGGTCTGCCCAAGTGTTCGATATAATTTCTACTTCTGTCACATCTTGTATTAGATCTCCACTCATCCATGCCATATCAATGCGCGACCATGAATGGTGGGGGTTTGAATAAAAAGTAAATTGTTTCTTATCTGGGTTTAGTTTCCTCCATACATCTATTGAATTTAATTCCTTAATCATTTCTACGCAAATTTTAAGTAATTTTAGGTAATTCTCTCTTCCTTTTTTCCCTTCTCTTTTTATTTCCCCCATTATAATCTTTTTGATAATCTGTTACAGCATTGAAGTCCCCAATAATACAAATATTTTTCCTTTCCAATTCAATAATTTTAGCATATAAAGCTTTATAAAATTCTTTTTGGTTAACATTAGGAGTGTAAATTACTACCAGTAAAAATTTTTTCAAGTTTATCTGTATTTCTATTGCCAGAACTCTTCCCTTGGAGTCTGCGAATAATAATGTTGCTTTTATCTCTTCTTTAATATACACTGCTATTCCATTCTTTTTTTCATTATCTGCGGAAGCCGTAAACACTGTCCCTAATTTAGAGCAAACTAAATAATTTTCCTGTGCTTTCAAAATGTGTGTTTCCTGTAAACAAACAATATCTACATTTTGTTTTATCAACTTTGCCAGAGTCCTTTGTCTTTTTATTTTTGAATTTAAACCATTTATATTAATAGATAGGAGTTTCACCTCTTTTTCCATAGTTCTAATTTGTCTATATCTTTATCTCTTAATTACTTTATCTCTAGTACTCTATGTTTATTAATCTAATATCCTCTTATTGTTATTGAATGATTTTTCTTACTTCCTATTTTTCTTCTTTATTTTAATTAATTTTGTTCTTCTTGAAGGTTTGGGTTTAATTATTTCTTGCTCTTTGCCTTGTAGTTACTCCAAATTCTACTTGTGATTGATATTGTACCTTATTTCCTTCTTTTCCTTCTTCTTGTTTTTGGTTATTTTTCAGGTTTTCTGCAATCTTCTGTCCCTTCTTTTGATATTCTTGGTCTTCTTGAGATTCTGATTCTGATTCATCTTTGCTGGTCTGCTCTTCGGAGCTTACCAGTCTTTCATAGAAATCTTGGACTTTTTCAAAAGAGTCTACTTTAATTTTTCTTTCCCCCCAAGTGATTAACATCCCTTTCGGGACAAGCCATTTAAATATAATACCTTTTCGGTTCAATTGGGCTGCCAGAGATTTATAGTCTCATCTTGCTTCTCTAATCCTTCTTGGAATTTGTTTAAGAACTAGGATTTCTTTATCCTTATATTTGATTGTTTCATCTCTCGATATTTTATATATAATGTCTCCCAAACCTTTCTTCTTGTAAAACGTACACGGTGGTGAGGCGGAGACGAATGGAGGCATAGAAGTCTGCTTGTAATTCTTCTTGCTTCTTCTTGCTGTTGGTGCGACCCTTCGGGGTGCATGAATCCAGAAGAGAAACGTGCCGGTGTGGGGAAACTCGAGCTGTGGTGAGGGGAAAACAACTCCCATTACAGTGAAGAGAAATCCCTCAGAGCCCTACAAGCAAGAGACTGCTGTTTCTTTAATGGCAGTCCTGAAGCCCGGTCTGCCACAGACGAAAGGAAGCAAGTGAGAGACAGTTTGTGGTGATTAACGGTGAAAGGAGCGGGTGAGAGAAAGTCCTTTTTGAATACTGTGGATCCACAGGAAAATTGTTGAAAGAATTTGATCGGAGCCCTAAAAGGAAGCGGCTAAGGAGCGGAGGCAAGGCAGACGAAAGTGAAAGGGCTGGATAGAGGGAAACAAGGACAGCAATAAAAGTAGCATAGAAGACAGGGAGGTCGATGAGATTTGCTACATTGTCATTAGCTGCTGAAAGGTCTGGGGGATTTGGATTATTTTCTTTTGGAAAGACTGCATTAAATTTGAGGAGAAGATCAGTGTAAGTGAAATAAACGGTGATAACGTGGAGCAAAAGAAGATACTTTTTGGAAGTTTTTGGAAAAGTCTTTGACTGTTGATTCAAGTGTGTATTGATCCAACTGACTAGTTTACTTTAACTGAAGAAACATAGAACTATAGAAAAACTGAACTTAAGATTTCCTTAAGAAAAGATGATAAGAGAATTGTACACAATTCAGTGAGCTAAGACTCTGAGAGGACATTGCTATTACTCAGCAATTTTCTATTTCCGGGCATCTGGATCTGCAAACGTGTAATCCCAGTGACTGAAGGTGGAACAGCTATTTTATGACTCTTTTCCTTTTTTCTCTCTTTCTATGTTATTTATCTCTCTTTGGTGCTTTGATTAGCTACTGTTCCTCTCTCAATTTTTTTTTTTATTTCCATATAGTATTATGCAAGTAGATATATATGAGGTAGAGGGAAACATGCTATTGTGATACAATTAGTTTAATTTAACTGACTTATTAGTAATATTGATAATTACATTCTTATCAGTTTATATACAATATATAGAAAAGATATTAAGAGATAGATAGACAAATTCATTAATTACTGTATTGATTAATTTAGTATATTGGTTATTTTTATGATATATTATTTAATAGTGAATGTTAATCTGGGACAATATAATTAATATAATACAAAAACAAAAACAAATATTAGGAGAAATGACCTCCATAACTTCTACAACACTCAAAGCTGGAAAGA
This sequence comes from Bungarus multicinctus, assembly GCA_023653725.1. Taxonomy (NCBI): domain Eukaryota; kingdom Metazoa; phylum Chordata; class Lepidosauria; order Squamata; family Elapidae; genus Bungarus; species Bungarus multicinctus. The sequence goes on along the minus strand of CM042845.1, from coordinate 18,809,843 downwards.
AGACTACATTAACAACTCTGACAGCAACACCCTCACCAATGTCATAGAAGACAATTGAGGAGTCTTTAACATTGGAAAAACAGTCTTCTATTACAAACGCTAATATTCATTCGACACTGCTCACTCTACAAGATTCTATGTCAAAGTTACAAGAAATAATGCTTAAAAATCATACAGAGACGAGAGCAGATACAAATGAATTGAAAAAACAAATGGAGAATCTAAAAGTAGAAATGAAAATGGATATTTCTAAATTAGATGAAAAAATTGGAACATTACAGCGAGCGTTGGAGAAAAACGAAGGAATAATAAAAGAAGTAGAGAAGAGGACAGAAAAAACTGAAAAGAAATTGGAAAGAGTCGATGAACACTTAAAGAATATTAGTAAGGAAACGGAAGACTCCCTGATGTTTTTAGAGGTGGATAAGGCCGCAACGTACCTAAGATTCCAAAATATAGTGGAATCAAAAGAAGAAGACTTAGAACAGGTGATGGCGGAAATCTTGGCAGAGGTATTGGAGAGAGACAAAGATGAGATTTTGAAAGAATTAGAGGAAGTCTACAGAGTAAGTACTAATTACCCTAGCTGATGCACTTTCAAGGATGTCCCAATACAACAGCTCCAAATAGGAAATAGTGAGACCAGTCATTCCATCTCACCAGCTTGCAACTCTGCTTACCACCCGAAGGCAGGCAAAGCAGAACCTCAGGTGAGAGAAGGAATAGCGAGCACCCTAAAAATGGCATTAGAGGGAGACAAGAACAAATGCACATTGCAAGGAAGTTTAGCTTGGGTGTGGGCAAAGAAAGCAAGCTAAAAGTTACTAATTCTGGAGAAAAGCCATGACTCAAAAACAGCTGGACATTTTGGCTTTGTAAAAATGCTACACCTGATTAAGTGCCAATTCTGATGGCCATCCCTTCAAAAAGACATTCAAAGTTACGTGGCTATCTGCCCAAGTTGTGCTTCAGCCAAACAGCAGCAAGAAAACACCAGGACTCCTCCAACTTGTGGCAGAGTCCAACACCCCTTGGAAGGAAATTTATATGGACTTTATAGTAGAGCTCCCAGAAAGTTCCAGAAACATCATAATTTGGGTGATTACTGATTTGTTCTCCAAACAAGTACATTTTGAGCCCAGCCTATTGGACAGACCTCTTGCCATTTGCTGAGGTGGCCTATAATAGTACATAGCAGCACCGGATTCACTCCTTTCAAAATGGCCACAGGAGAAGACTTTGCGCCCATGCCTGAGCTGCCTTGACCACCCCCCACATCTCATCCCTAAAGGATTGGGTTGCCCACATGGAAATCATTGGAGGAAGCAAGAGAGATTTATAAAAAAAAACAGGCAGACAAAAAACGGACAAAGCCCAAAGACCTCAAAATAAGTCTACCAAAATAGGTCTACCAAATACATACAATCCAGGCAACCTAAAAAACTGGGACTCAACTATGTTGGCCCTTTCCCCATCAAGAGAATTATCAACCCGGTTGATCTCAAACTGTTGAAGGCCCTTAGGCTCATTCACCCGATTTTCCATTGTAGCCTACTGAAACCAGAAACTCAATCCCTGCTACACCCAATTCAGCCACCACCCTCACCCAAACCCATCATAATTGAGGGGGACACCATTTTGAAATTAAGAATATTTTAGACTCCTGTATTCACTGAGGAAATCTTCAGTATTTGGTAGCGTGGAAGGACTTCCCTCCTTCAGAAAATGAAAAGGTGGACCTTAAACATATTAAAGCAGCCAAGCTTCTCAAACACTTCCACAATCAGTATCTCAATAAACCGAAATAGTACCCTACTCTAAATTGTATTTCTACCTTGTTTCTCTTTTATGTTGTGTCTTTTCATTTGTTTTGCAGGACTAACGTCCCCGTCAAGGGGAGACAGGCTGTCAGAACTATCAGCTTTGGCTTGGCAACTTGCTGGCGCCAGGGAAAGGAAGCAGGGGAAGAAATGGGCCCTTTGCTGTATACCTTTAAGGGCAGGAAACTGGGAGGGTGGAATTGCCAGCTGAGGAAGAACAGAGCCGTTTGGAATCCAGTTCATGCTGGTGCACTGGCATCTTCAAGGCTGCTTGCCCCGAGTGTGCAAATTCACCAGCCCAAAACACCTTGGAGCTTCCCTAGGCCAGCGGTAGGGAACCTTGGCTCTTTTATCACTGATGGACTTCAACTCCCAGAATTCCTGAGTGAGCCATAAAAGTTTCCCCATCCCTGGCCTAGTGGTTTTTCAGTTGTGAGGGAAATCAATTTTTGACTTGAATGGGACTGTTTAATATACAAATGTAGGACATATAAAGAATATTGATCATTCAAGTCAAAAATTAGGACATTTGTATATTGAACAATCCCATTCAAATCAAAAATTGATTTCCCTCACAACTGAAAAACCAGCAGGCCAGGGATGGGGAACTTTTTATAGCTCACTCAGGAATTCTGGGAGTTGAAGTCCATAAGTGATAAAAGAGCCAAGGTTCCCTACCACTGCCCTAGGCGATGCTGGATTAGCTACACATTGATAGACCATGGGGGGTGGGGTGGGGGAACCAGGGGTTTTAGTTTTGTAATGGTGCACGGGAATTTTAGTTTCCGCTTTCAGGAAAGCAAACAGCATTCCTTAGTAAAAGAGCTTCAAATGGCATCAAGAGTTTTACTTCCCTAAGAGATCAGACTGGAGCAGGTCTGTGAACCATGATCTACATCAGAATAAGACCCGAAAAAGACTTGAAACACGTATTTTTGTGGGAGTTACATTGGCTGCCATCAGGGATCTGGATCCTATTCAAGGTATTCTTTTTTTTTTACTTCTGATCCCTTATATGGCTTGTAAGATCATCCGTCTACACCAGGGGTAGGGAACCTTGGCTCTTTTATCACTTATGGACTTCAACTCCCAGAATCCCTGAGTGAGCCATAAAAGGTTCCCCATCCCTGGCCTACTGGTTTTTCAGTTGTGGGGGAAATCAATTTTTGACTGGAGTGGGACTGTTTAATATACAAATGTAGGACATATTCTTTATATATTCTTTATATGTCCTACATTTGTATATCAAACAATCCCATTCCAGTCAAAAATTGATTTCCCCCACAACTGAAAAACCAGCAGGCCAGGGATGGGGAACCTTTTATGGGCTCACTCAGGAATTCTGGGAGTTGAAGTCCATAAGTGATAAAAGAGCCAAGGTTCCCTACCCCTGGTCTACACAATCGAGCAGAGGGTATATGCTCAATTTATTGCTTTGGGTGACCACTCAAAAAAATCAAATCAGAGAATCCCCCAAAGGGACATTGCTAGTAGCAGCCTCCCACAACTAAATCACAAGGCTATGTGACATTTCTCAGTAATTACACTAGGAGTTAAAAAAGAGGCTTCTTTCTAGATTGCAAGATATGCAAATGGTGATAGATGGGCGTCTTCAATGAAAGCCAGCTGGAGTGACCAAGCTAAGCAAGTTCTAGGAAAGAAGACACTAATCTTATAATGTATGAGTTCAGACATACATCTGGCTTAAGAAGGTCACAGAAGACACCACACCGTCTGTGGTTTTGGTTACAGGGCTGTGATGTAAAAAGCAGACCCTTTAATTTGCTGCTGAGATTATAGGGTAGCCCCACAAGGGTCAGACGAGGTCATGCTCCTGCACCACAGACTGCCAGGGGCTGAGCTCTGTGACACACTGAGCCACAAAATGCTCACTTCCTTCTCAGCTAAGAAGAAGAAGAAGGTACGAGGACTCAAGAAGGCAGAAGTGAGCTTGGAATGAATGACAGAAGCCCTTTCAAAATCACGAATTGCATTCTGAGTTGGGTTGAAAAATTGCTGGTAATCATCTCCCCAATTTCAAACCAGTATCAGCATATTTTATGCCAAGTTTGGATTATTCCGCCTGTTCCTTATGTTCTGTGCCTTCAGGGTCTTACTCGATTGCAATGCAGACTGCCCCAGGCACACAACTTACCTCTCACCCCAGAAATTCCCTCCAGGGATCTCTGCACCTCACCAAAGTGTGCAATTTGTGAGCAAGCAGCCGGACGCTGAGCAAGGCTAGACTACAGCTGTGTATATTCAGCAGAGAGAAAGTTGTTCTGGAAACAAGGGTGTCTTACTAAGAAACAATTCCAGCATCTGGCTTGTGTAAATCAACGCCAGCATGTTGATTTACTATGACCTTGTCTCCTTTGATTTGGCATGTAAATCTTTGGCTTGACTGCTTGACTTGGAAATTCGCCTGGCCTAGCTAAGTTTCCTCTGCAATTAATTCTTGCCAGTCTTGCTGTTTTCCCCTTAAATGTCTTAGGAACTGTGTCCATCTTCTGATGGAGTGCTTAAAAAAGCCAGGACGTGGGGTGGGGGGGGGAAAGCCAGGATGCAAAACCCAGATTCCAGTTCAGGCCCAGGTTATCTGGGACTGAAAGAACTTCAATTCCAAATGACTCCAGAACCCCCACCCAACAAAAGAATCTACCTGATCTATTTTCTCTAGGTTCTGTTCCAGAAAACAACCAGAAAGATCATTAATAGCAGTGTATCTTTCTTGCTTTTTATTTAAAGAAAGATTTGATATTAAAGAACCTCATTGTAGTACATTTTTCATTGAAAATATAGTGCTTATTGACTTGGTTGTTTTCTTGCATTTTTTCATTTACTTTCAAAATGACCATAATTACCAAAAGGAAGTCAATCCTAAATTAAAGATGTTCCTCTTCAAACAAAGAAAGAGAAAAACAAAACATAAGAATCCTGTGCAATATTCCATTTTCCAAATGTGTTAACCAATGGTTTGGATCTGTCTTAAACCAAATTAACTGCCTATAAAATAAGGCATTCCATAATGTAAATTTAATTTCCCAGTAATAACTACACATATAGTTATCATTTCATACACAAGCTGCACACCCCCAAAGCTACACACGTCTCCTTCCTCCTTCTTGTGGGAACAGAACAGGAAAGAAGAGGGAAGGCTTAGTGCTCCAATAAGAGAAGGAAAAAGAAAAGGAGAAATGAAATGAAAGAAGAGAAATTATGTACAGTTCAAAGATCTGTGTACTGGGCTCAAGCAAGCATCAGTCCAACAGCTCTTCCTGCCAGATCAGCATGTTTACATCTTTTGAGGTCTGGTGGCCCTTTCTTCCTCTTGCAGGAAAAAAAGTACATGCCCTGTATGTCTAAAGATAGAAGAGAAACAAGTCTCTCTTAGGTCTGCCCGGCCAGGTAAGCTAGATCGGGAAGATGGCCAGATGAGACAATTCTACTTTTTGTAAAGCTGCATTAATAGAATCAAGCAAGTCTATCAGTTGGAGGGGGGGGTTCCTTCCTAAGCTTATTTCTCTGAACATTAGACCACTGGGGGCTCCTGCCTTGTTTATCTGATCATTCCCTCCTTCTCTCTTCCTTCAAGGCCATTCTCACATACCATGACTTCTGCCTCTCTGGAGGGAAGGATGCTCTGAGGACAGAAAAGGTCTTGGAGTGAGTTTCTATGGAGGCAACAATAAATGTGCAACAACCTTCTCTTTTTACACCTGGTTATTTTGGAACTCAACATTTTTTTAAAATAACAGTATCCGTATAATTTACTGTACAGGCCTTCATCTTGAAATGCATCAGAAGCAACCTCAGAGCAAAATTTCACTCCCCAAGTTCTTACCTGGCCTTCTGGGTTCTGTTCCCCTGGGCACCAGCATTAGAAATAGTAGCATTGGAGAGCTGGATCTCCGAAGATGTATTGCTGGCCTCCTCATGGGTCAGCTCCATAAAAGTGCCATTAGCAGCATAAGCCAGCAGCTCATCACTGTCATCATAGTCAACATACAGGCGGTCTATTTCAGGCCCAAAGGTGTTGATGGGGTTCATGGGAGAAAAAATACTGTTCAGGGTCTTGTTCCAGATGGATTCTTTCGAATCTGATCTCTTATCTCCAAAGCTGTGGATGATGGCATTTTCTGAAAGGAACTCTTCAGAAGAGAGAAGGGAGTCCAGTTCACTTCCATTCTTTCCTTCCACCTTAGAATTGGTTTTAGTTGCATTTGATTCTGGAATGAAAAGGGGAGGGAAAAAAAATCAAAGGCAACTGAAGTGAACAATTGGTCAAATTCAAAAAGTGAAATGGATAATGTCAGTTGGGCTCACACTCCCATTGTTCTACTGTAGTGATCCAGAAAACCCTTGAGGTAAGGATTGTAAATCCAATTTTTATAATTCCACAATGTAGATGGAGACTTCCGAGGTTGAGACATAATGTTGGGTTCACACAGTATATCCGGTTTTGGTCACCACACTATAGAAAAGGATGCTGAGACTCTAGAAAGAGTGCAGAGAAGAGCAACCAGGATGATGAGGGGACTGGAGGCTCAAGCATATGATGAACGGTTGCAGGAACCAGGCATGGCTAGTCTAGGGAAGAGAAGGACCAGGGGAGACAGGATAGCAGTCTTCCAATACTTGAGGGGCTGCAATAGAGAGGAGGAAGGGGTCAAGCTATTTTCCAAAGCACCCAAAGGCCAAACAAGGAATAATGTTAATACCGGAAGTAATGTTAATGCCGGACGAAACGGGCCTATTTTTCAGGCTGCAGAGGCTTTCCTCAAGCCTGGGAGGCCAAAAATCAGCTGGAGGTACAGTGCAGGTAAGGGGGCGGGGAATTGCAGGTGCAGGTAAGGGGGCGGGGAGCTGCCCTTCCTCAAGAAACTGTCCCTGGACCCAACATTATCAAACTATTGTCCGGTCTCCAACCTTCGCTTTGTGGCGAAGGCTGTTAAGAGTGTGGTGGCACGACAGCTCCCTCAGCACCTGGATGAAGCTTTCTATTTAGATCCATGCCAATTGGGTTTTAGGCCCGGGCACAGCACAAAGATGGCGCTGGTCGCATTGGTGGACGATCTCTGGAGGGCCCAGGACAGGGGTTGTTCTCTGTCTTGGTCCTGTTAGATCTCTCAGCAGCTTTTGATACTGTCGACCAAAGTATCTTATTGCAACGGCTGGGGGGGTTGAGAGTGGGAGGCACCGTGTTACGGTGGTTCTCCTCCTTCCTCTCCGACCGTTCGCAATTTGTGTTGGCAGGGGGGCAGAGGTCGGCCCCGAGGCCCTTGTTTTGTGGGGTACCTCAGGAGTCTGTGCTCTCGCCCCTGCTGTTCAACATTTATGTGAAGATGCTGGGTGAGATCATCCGTGGCTTTGGGGTAGAGTTCCATCAGTATGCTGATGATACTCAGTTATACATTTCTACCCCAGGCCACCCCAACGAAGCCATTGAAGTGATGACCCAGTGCCTGGAAGCTGTGCAGAGCTGGATGGGGCGAAACAGGCTTCGACTCAACCCGGCCAAAACCGAGTGGCTGTGGTTTCCGGCACCCAGATACAGCCAGCTAGTTCCATCGCTGGCCGTGGGGGGAGAAATTCTGACCCCCACGGAGAGGGCACGCAATCTTGGTGTCCTCCTGGATGTACGGCTGTTGTTAGAAGATCATATAGCAGCCATCGCCAGGGGGGCTTTTTGTCAGGTCCGTCGGATCTACCAGTTGCGGCCCTTTCTGGATCAGGATGCACTTCGCACAGTCACTTCTGCCCTCGTCATCTCCTGCCTAGACTATTGCAATGCTCTCTACATGGGGCTCCCCTTGAAGAGCATCCGGAGGCTTCAACTGGTGCAGAGTGCAGCCACGCGGGTGATTTTGGGGGCTTCTTGGAGCTCCCATGTTACACCGCTCCTGCGCGAGCTGCATTGGCTTCTGGTGGCCTTTTGGGTGCGATTCAAGGTATTACCTTTAAAGCACCCCATGGCTTGGGACCTGGGTACTTACAGGACCGCCTGCTGCCATCATCGGCCTCCCGTCGGCCAGTGCGCTCCCACAGGGTGGGCCTCCTTGGGGTGCCATCAGCTGGGCGATGCCAGCTGGTGGCCCCAAGGGTGCGGGCCTTCTCTGTGGGAGCACCCTCCCTCTGGAATGAATTACCCCCGGAGATGCGAACTATCCCTGACCTACAAACCTTCCGGTGCGCACTGAAGACCTACCTTTTCCAACAAGCCGGTCTGGCCTAGATTTACTGGTAGGGTTTTTAAATTGGTTTTAATGGTTTTTGCTCTTGAAATTTTTACCTCGTTCAGTTTTATCTTCACTGTATCTCAGCCACTAATTTAATCTACTTTTAATTCTATTTTAAATTTGTATTGTGTAAGTGTGTGTTTTTACTTGGCTGTACACTGCCCCGAGTCCCGATGGGAGAGGGGGCGGTATATAAATCAAATAAATAAATAAATGCACAGGGGGTGTGGGGATGCACACATTGCCTTCTGGATGCTGGCACATGAGCGCACGCACAACTTTTGGCACAGGAGCCCAAAAAGCTTAGCCACCACTGCTGTAGGGTCTCCTGCTTGGGCGTGTTCTGACCCAACCGGGTTCCCAGAGAGCAAACACAGACAAAGGCAGCAGCCCCCACATTTCAAGGTTTAATCACGAATTCTGTTCCTTTACAGATAAAAGGCTGCTTTCCACTAATTAGCCCTGACAAGAAAGAGTCTTGCCAAGGTGTTCATCAATGCTGCCAAAAACCCAGAAATAAGAACTAATTTACAATATTTTCCAAACACGAACTAAGTTGAGCTTCAGAGCTTCTTTGCTTTCTGCAAAGAACACTTTTCCAAACTGGGCTTTTATCCTCTTGAGGGAGGGGCCATTACCTTGCAGCCTTACTCCTGAGTCACCCGTGCTGTTGTAGCTGCTCTCTCCTACGATCAATCCCGCATGCACGTGCACCTAGCACAGGTTCCTCAGGAACCTCCTCATCACTGCTGCCAGCCCCCACAATCTCTGAAGGCAGCAGTCTACTCCCTGATGGTCCCAGCCCCTCCTCAGAGTCCTTGCTGTCCTCAGCCAACTGCACCTGCTGCCAGCTAACCACAACAGGGCGGGAGTTTGGACTAGATGACTTACAAGGTGTCTTCCAACTCTGTAAATCTCTATCTATATCCCATGGTTGTGCTGTAAAAATAAAACTTGATAATCTAGAGTTACTTGGCCCAGAGAATCTGGAGTTCTGAACATGGCCCAATTTGACCCAGTTACTTCAATGTGACTCACCCAGATTTGGAAGAAAATTTAACAGACAGTTCTGTTTCTTGCATAGTACAGAAACAATACAAGCAGCAGATTTTTTTTTCATTTAAACTCTTCAGACTGTTCTAAGGGTGTTCTAAGGGGATAATAAAGCATGCCAAAATTCATGGAAATGCATGCAGATTCCCACATTTGAAAAAGGTGCCAATAATTTGCTTAAGCAAAGAATGTGATTGTTGTTTGCTATACAATACCAGCCATTAGGATGAAAAATATGCTTGCTAAATATTGTACAAATGGATTGATGAAATGGGCAAAGGAATATGTTTTTTTTTTACAAGGAATACTGTGTCCCTTCCTGAATGGGATGACAAAGATTCTTCTGGGATAGGGTGACATATGAGGAATTTGAAGGGCTGCACAAGCCATGGAGGCCCTCAGTAATGGCCACTCGAGTGTAAGAAGAGAAAGGTAATGTTATGTGTCCCAAGGATTCCAGAGAGATGCCCAGAATATGGGAGAGAAGTGCGGGGGGGCGGGGGGGGGGAGTGGAAGGCAGGCGTTGAAGGGTGCACTTTGTTCAAAAGGACGAGGTCACACAGTAGAGAAGGAAGCATGGCGTTACATGTGAAGGAAATGCACTGAGATCAGGAATCTGAGGGTCCAGCCAGAGCACCTAGGTAGGAATAGAAGGAAAGGGAACATATTCTTGGGGTAGAGTTAGAGATTGCCAAACTAGGCAGATGACCTGGAGGAAGTCCTCCTGGATTCATTTCCAAATTTTTGTGGAAGGAAGACACAGTAATAACAGGCGAATTCAACTACTTGGACATCTGTTGGGAAACCAACTCAGCCAAAATGGCAAAGTTCCAAAATGTTCTTCTGTGGCCTTGCCGGCTTTTATTCTGTAGGAGGCTGGTGAAAAACAAGGAGACAGATTGTCCTAAGATCTGACTGTAACCCTTGGGAAAGAAGTAGGATTCTTGCAAGAAAGTGGTTCTCTTTTCTTAGGGTCTTAGAGAAAGGGGAACTGCTCATACCTCCCCCTCAGATTTAGGAGATCCAATTTCAACAAGTTTTTAAAAGTACTAAGCAGAATCCCAAGGGCTGCCAGAACTGTAGAGGCTTGGATGGGATGCAGGAGGCTTTGCCTTACCCAGGCAAGACTGAGTGGCTCCAGAAACCTTCCATCTTTGGTTCAGGATGATGTGGCACACAATCTGGGGATCCACCTGGCCATTTGAGTGTAAGAAGAGAAAGGTAATGTTATGTAGCCAGAGCTGAAGAAGCTTCTTGGATGAGAAGTGAAACACTTTCAAAGGAAAAACCAGAAAGTCCAGTTGCCTCCTGAAAAAAGCACCTTTGGGACTAGAGATACTTAGGTCCCGCAGCCATTCATCATGTGGTTAGACCCCTTAACTTCTTGAAGATTATCATGCAAAATTATGAGGAAGCAGATTTCAATTGGAGATAGGAGGAATTTCTAAGTGATAAGAGGCATTCAATGGAAGTGAGTGCCTTGTCAGGAGAAGTTGGAGTCCCTGTTGTTTCAATTCATTTTGGCAGATATTATTGAAGATGCTGTAGAAAGGGATCCTGTACTGGGGAGTGGAGGGAGCTCCTAATTTCGAAGGTCCGTTCCATTGCATTCTGTGGCTCCATCTTTATATACTGTAGTCTTACTTCATTTTTAATTGGATAACTTTCTTAATAGATGATGGGAATGATTTACATAGATCTGGACTTCACCAAAGCATTTAGTAGCATATGCTGTGAGAGAGATCTAAGGCTCTAGTGGACAGCCATTAAATGTAAGCTAGCAGTGTGCTGCAGCTGCCAAAAAACCCAATTTGGTTCTAGTTTTACATCAACAAAAAGATCGTTTCAAGATCATGAGAAGTTATAGTAGTGCTTCATGCTGCTTTGCTAAGGCCACACTTCAAATTCTGCATCCAGTTTTGGTCACTATGATACAAAAAAAATGTTGAGAGTCTAGAAAGAGTGCAGAGAATAGCAACAAAGATGATTAGGGAGCCTAATCTAACCTAGACTAAGCCTTATGATGAATGGTTGTAGGAACTGGGTATGTCCAGGCTAATGAAGAGAGGTGGAGGGAATACGTGTCAGATATATAAAGGGTAGGAAAGTGAATGATTGGGTTAATACTGGGGAAGACAGAACAAAGTTGAAAACAATATGGATAGCTTAGAGCAGTGTTTCATGCTAGTTGGGAAATTCTGAAACTCCCCACACAAAATGGCCATAGCTGAGAAACGCTTCGAGAAATGAATTGAAAGCAACAGAACAGTGGTTAAATGCTTTCCACTTGAAAACAGAAATTAAACCCTTGGCTTGCTACTCATGAAAATCTTGCAACAGTAGTTGATGGCCAAATGAATTGCCAGCTGCGCAATATACTGGCAAGGAAGGCCAATATACTTTTGGCCACATCAATCCAGAGAGTTTCTGAAAGTCCCTGTTCCTTTGTCCAAGGGAAAGTTAGACAGGTGTTTGTGTGGGATGCTGTAATTTGGATTTTCTTCTCAAGGGCCATCTAGCTTGAGGGCTCCCGGAAATTTATGCTGACAGAAATGAAAAAATGCAGCTTGAAGAGCTCACAAGAGCTTCAGTGGCCACCAGGCAGGACTGGGACAAGAAGAAAATTGCCCTTAGTTGTGGGTTACTCACCTGTGGAGGGCTTGCTGGGGAGGGCAGGGCCATACTCAAGAGGGGTCCTGGGGTAAACTTCATTGGTCTGTTGCATCTTGTTCAGCTTCAGTCCATCCCCTCGCTCTTGCCGGCCAAAGAGCAGCTTCTCCAGGTGGCCCTTTTCTTGGGAGAGAGTGGCCAGCAGGCTGGCGTTGAGCTGAGCGAGCTCCCAAAGGAATCCTTCTTCGAACTCCGTTTTTTCTTCACTACCTGATTCCAAGAAGCCATAGTAAATTGGCGGCAGGTTTTTCAAATAAGGTCTTGCCTGCAGGATGTATTCGTATGTGATTGATGGTTTTTTACCATTTTGGTTCCAAACCTGGAGGAAAGAGGGGAAATGGCGCACCCTTGTTATGTAAAGCGAAGGAGGGGACATTGCTCTTTAGAAGGCGGAAACTCAAAGGCCCCAAAAGCCCCACAGACCCAAAAGCCAATCATCGCTCTCATCACTGAGGGATGCAGGGTGACAGGCTTGTCCTGGAGAATGTCCACACTGCAAGGGCTGCCCACCCTTGAAGGGACCCAGGCAGCCCCTTTGGGTAAACCTGTCTTGTCCTCGGCCTTTTCACAAAGTGCACTGGGCTTTATTTTATTGTGTGAAAAGACTATAGAACCAAGGAAGGGTGGGGTAATTCTCTGCACACTTTCCAGAATCCTAAGGTACATCCTGGGGGGTACATTAGGGACCACTGTGCTGCAAGGTCTGTTAAAGGCTTTTGGACTGATTGTTTAGTTCTGTTCAGGCTTATATGTCACTGCTGTCCTAGCCAATTATAGTCTTTAACACCCCACCCTTCCTTGGTCCTCCAGTGCTCTTCTGAAGAGCCAGGTTTATCCCAGTCTCCAAGGCAGGCTGTTCCACAGGAGTGTGGTGACCCAGGGCATGGCACAGAGAGAACAGTTCAAACTGCCTCTTTATTGCTCCAACTGTGTCCCCAATTCACTACACATTCACTACAAGTCCTGGAACAAAGCTCTCATGAGCACCTTCAGAAGCCTCTGGCTGCAAGTAATCCTGTAAGACAGGTTAGCCCAAATATTAACCAGAACAAGAAGTTCAGCGAAGCAGGCAAACTGGTAAGAGCCCAGCAATCTCCAGGCTTTAGTAAGTGCACACGAGTTCCACAGATTCAACCCTTGTTCCCGACAAATGTCCCTCCCACCGGCACCACCTTATACCTCACTCCCCAGGTGTGCCTTGTAAAGGGGGATGGGGCACTCTCCTCCCTCCTAGCTGGCTCCACCTGCATTGATCACGCCATCTCTCTTCCCTCCTTGCTCTCGGATCAGGAGGGGATGGTCCTTGCTCTTCTCCTGGGCTCTCCCTGTCTGCAGGCCTTACTAAGTTAGAAAAGCCTTGCTTGGAAGATTCCTGCCCAGGCCAGGGTATTTGGGCTAGAAGACCTCCAGAGTATCTTCCAACTTTTGTGATTCTACAATGTATTTTCTACATTTATACACTGGTAACAAGACGGGTGACATTCATGCACCGACAGGTATTCATATGTTCCAAGAAACAAAACTCACCATGATGTTTAAGCCCTGGTTGGTAGGCCCTTGTGCAACAATATATTCTATGCCGGTCTCAAAAATGTCCATGGGCCTCCTGTACTTGAAGACGGTCCCTGCAATATTGAAGTTTTGAGGGATGTCTATTCTGTAATCCCCATTGAAGAAGTAAGAGCCACTTTCATCTGCAATGGCTGCAAAATCCAAATGAGAGACCACGATTTGTACGGTAGGAGTTACTGAAAGACGCACCAACAGCCACTTCCTTTTCTGGAGTGGTCACAGACTCTTCCATGTTATTCTGTGAAACAGCCACTGGTCAGGCCTGAATGAAATGACACCCCAACTACCCTGGGAATCTGCATCATGGCCAGGGCATCGTGATCAGCGCTAGCAAGAAGTTGGGAGGCAGATTATTATTTTTTGAGGAGAGACCAGACGCGTTGCTAGGAGGAAAAGCCACAGAAATAAGAAAAATGTCAAGGAAGCAAGCCAGATGGATTTGGAGATTTTATGGTCATGAAGCCAGGGTAGGCTGTAGATTTAGATTACAAAATGAAAATACTTTGCTCCCTAAGCAGAACGCAAGAAATAAATGGTTTATTGGTTATTGTCCCAGGTATAATACCAACCCAAAACGTCAGCAGATTTCTTCCGTTCGACTATCTGGATATCTGTTGCTCCAGCAGGGATATGAGTCACCAAAGAGTATCCTGCAGAACGGAGCATGGATGAGTAAGAAGCAACTCACCAGGGATGGCTAGAATCGCCAGAAGGAGGAGAGGGGATCCTCCCACCGCTTGGCCTGAACTTGCTCAGGGCCACGGCTGTCCCCGAGGTCCCCTCCTGCCTTACCAAGCGGAGCATTTCCCTTCCGGTAGCTCCCAGTTACGTGCGTGCAGCTGCTGCCGTTCCCTTGGCAGACCCCGCATTTATCCAGAACGTGGGGGGAGAACAGAACCCCATCGCATCCGATGGGCTAGAAGCAGCAGAAGAAAGAGTGCCTTGAGAGGCGGCCGGAGGAACTACAAGAATTCTGCGGGCAAGAGGGTAAAACCAAAATGCTTAACAACCTCACATTTTCCAGACACACACACTCCTCGGAAAGAAGAGGATTTGCAGGAGGTGCCGTCCCGGGCCAGGACCATTAGCTGCCTCTGCCCATCAGTGGTGGTGCAATGGAGATCACAGGGCTTGCTGGAGATGTGGACATAGTCATCTGAAGGGAGAAGACACGGAGAGGCTAAATAGTCAGGGCAACTACCAATACAATTTTAAAAAAAGAACTCAACCTCCTCTGAGTCTGATAGATGGAAAATGTACGTAGGGGGAGTTTGCATCAATCAATCCTGTCAGCTTTGTCAGGTACTCCAGACAAACAGCAGCCAAGTGAGCTAATTCTGGGCTATTTTAAAGCTACATAAACAGAACCTTGAGTGCCTGGAAGTACAATTATCCTGCTTTGCTCTCCTTTACAGTCTGAGCAACTAAGGGAGGGTCTCTTCTGACCCTTTGGCCTCTCCAGCTGCAGGCTGTGCAGTCTTTTTCTAGGCAGCCTTTCTTCATCCCGTCTCCCAAGGTCTTTCCCACATACCCTTACAGATCTCAAGGATCATGGCAAGGTCCTCATGACTGTGACCCATGTGCTGTAGCCATTCCCCCACCGGTTGATCAAGGCCCCCCAGAAGGATCTTCTAGTTGGGTCCAAGTGACGGTTAATGTCTTTTCAGGAAGGAGTGGTTGTGCCTGCCTTGAAGGGGAGAGGGTTCACCTCAGAGGTGGTATTCAGCAAATTCTGACTAGTTCTGGAGAACCGGTAGCAGGAATTTTGAGCAATTTGGAGAACCGGCAAATCCCACCTCTGACTGGAGATTTTACAGTATCCTTCCCCTGCCATGCCCACCAAGCCACACCTACAGAATCGGTAGTAAAATAATTTGAATCCCACCACTGGTTCATCTCCTCCTCAAGAACCATCTTTGGACCTGACCATATTGGACAACTTCCATCAAGTCCCCACTATTCCCTTTCCAGGATTAAGGTGAGGAAGAGAGTAGTCAGTTTTCAACTCCAGGAAGCCCTCAATGAAGTGGATTATCTGGAGCCCCTGAACTTGGGATTCAGGCCAGGCTACCATTTAAGACTGCCTTCATTGCCTCTGGGAATGATCTCGGAAGGACTTGGGTGATCCCAGGGTCCTGGCCCTCCAGGTGTCAACTCTAAATCGAGCCTGGCTGAAGCCATCTGGTGCTCCTTCATAGTTGCCATGCACTATGGGGGGAGGATGAGAGGGAATGTCAGATCCGTGTATCTGTCATTCTTCAATGGAAGAAGAAGTGGGGGAGTTGGTACAAGTAATCCTTTTTGATGTAACCTGAATATCTTAAGTCTTATATTGAATCTGTATAACTTGCACATGATATACAACTGGGAGACTGGAGCCAGATGTCTGGAAACTTATCACCTCTTGGAGGGATAGCAAGAAGAGAAGGGACCATAAAAATTTCAGCTCTAAAGAAAGTTCCTGGGAAACTTTTCTAACATACGTTCCCAGAAAAGGGGAACATGTTGTCTCTTTATTTGACTAAATCAACATCAGAATAAGAGGAGGG
Organism: Bungarus multicinctus; assembly: GCA_023653725.1. Taxonomy (NCBI): domain Eukaryota; kingdom Metazoa; phylum Chordata; class Lepidosauria; order Squamata; family Elapidae; genus Bungarus; species Bungarus multicinctus. Next base: position 18,793,940 of record CM042845.1, on the reverse strand, counting down.
GTTGTACCTCCCTTTATCTATTACTGTATGCCTGGAAGCATCTTAGATTCTGCTTTGGCTAGTACCTGGATCACTTCCTTTCAATAAAGAATTCCTTTTGAAGTACCTAGCTTTCAGAAGTTCATTCTTATCGGTTGAAGGGGAAAAGGCCAGTGCTTACAGGGAAATAGACAAAATAAAGAGCTCTCCCATGGGAACCAACAGGGGGCAGGAGGAGGAGGCAGAAGTGACCAAAGGAGTGACCCGTGACACCTGGGGTGGGATTTTTTTTTCTCTTTTAATGGAGGGAGATGTGAGATCGGGTGCCAGTTTCGTCTTACTATCTTGCTGTTGTTGTGAATTAGTCAGTGGTATTTTACAAAATGGGCAACTATATAAATCTTTAAAATTAATAAAACAAGAGAACAAAACACACAGCATCTTGCACACAGATTTTCTTTTTTCCCAGAGCAGGAAAAGAGCCCCGTTCATTTTAAACCTTCAACCTTGTTTTGTGCTGCAAAGACCGAAGAATGCCACTTGCTTACCTGGATACAAAGGTTTCCAGTGGAAGGTGCGCCTGTTGTAGACCCGGGAGTTGAAGGAGGAGCACTGCTCCTCCCGGAAGCTCCTTCCACTTGGAGGACATTGCTGGAAGGAAGAGAAGCCCGGGTGAGGCCCAGGCAGACCCTGCCCTGATGGCTCCTCAAGCTGCCCCCCTGCCTTCAAAACCAAAACTTGGGCATCACAATTAAAGGGGGGGGGGTGGTGGTGCAAGGTGTTTCTCAACTTGTGTGTTCTGCAGCTTCAAAGAATCCATACCTTCCAGTAGAAAGCCAAACGAAGTCCCAAAATAGAGAAGTGTTAGTACAAGTAATCTTTGACATATGACAAATGACCATTCATTTAATGACCAAAGTTACAACAGAGCAGAAAATAGGGACTATCAAGTCCACCACCTTCGACTTAGTGCCTTGCTGGCATTCTGCCATCAATTGGGGAAGTGTGGGGCGGGGAGACGACAAACGGAAAGCTGTACACCTTTAATGAAGGAGAAATTGACATGTGAGAAAGAACAGAGTTGTTTGGAATATGGTTCATGCTAGCGCTGGCACCTTCAAGGCCGTCTTCCCTGAGAGTGGAATTTCACCAGCACAAACACCTCAGTTTCCCAAAACATCTCAGTGGTGCTGGATTAGCTACACACGGGCAGACCATGAGGGGGGCGCTGCGGAAATGGGTTCAGTTCTGTATTAGCATGCGGAAAGTTCAGATTCTGCTTGACTTTACTGCAATCAGCATCTCTTAGTAGAAGTGCCTTTTCACTTCAACCCAATGGAGTCAAGAGTTTCAGTTCCCTGAGGGATCAGACTGAGGCAGCATTCTGGGATCCCATGATCGCCATCTGTAGCCTTCCCAGGGGTCTTCTAACAAGCAACGTCAATGAGGGAAGCTAAATTCGCTCAATAACCACATGACTCACTTAACAACTGTGACAACTTGCTTAACAGTAGCAGCAAAAAAGGTCATTAGACATGACCCACTTAAGGACTGCATCGCTTAATGACAGACATTCTGGCCCCAATGGTGGTTCTAAGTTGAGGATCGACTTTACTCTCACTGATGGAACTTTTGCTGGCCACTTTTCTTCCTTGTCCAGGCAGATCCCCCTTGAGGCCCCCCCACCACTTAACTCTCTTACCTGCACTTCACACAGCTGGTATCTTTTAGACATCCCATTGCAGGTTTTATTAAGAAATCCTGTCGCCAACTTCCTTCTAAATATAAAAGGACAGATGGCATGATTTTTCAATTTTCGTTAAATCATTTTAAATAAAAAAAGTACAGTGGTAACAATTCTCACGCTGCCTGTACCAAATGCATGGGGGCTCATCTCCCATTTTTATCACTTCTAGCAGTTATGCACAACTATTTCAGGACTAAAAATACATTCCTGTTAGAGTGTTTTCCATCTAATTGCCGGTTAGAGAAGATGCCTCGTTTTATCCTGCAAGCACAGCCCCAGAGAGTTGAGGTTTTCACTGAGAAAGTCGGGATTTAAGGGACTCAGGGGTCCTGCAGGTCTGCTCTCATTCTTAAATAGCCAAGATGCACCACTGTTATTGTTACGCTCTGGGCCAGGGGTAGGGAACCTTGGCTCTTTTATCACTTATGGACTTCAACTCCCAGAATCCCTGAGTGAGCCATAAAAGGTTCCCCATCCCTGGCCTGCTGGTTTTTCAGTTGTGGGGGAAATCAATTTTTGACTGGAGTGGGACTGTTTAATATACAAATGTAGGACATATTCTTTATATATTCTTTATATGTCCTACATTTGTATATTAAACAGTCCCATTCCAGTCAAAAATTGATTTCCCCCACAACTGAAAAACCAGCAGGCCAGGGATGGGGAACCTTTTATGGCTCACTCAGGAATTCTGGGAGTTGAAGTCCATAAGTGATAAAAGAGCCAAGGTTCCCTACCCCTGCTCTGGGCGAAGAATGGAGGTGAGGTCAGAGCGATTTCTAACAGCTCTTTATTCAAGACTGCCTGTGAGGCAACTTAGACTCCCTGACTGGCAGAGCTCCTTTTATAGGAAACTGAGTCAGCCAATCAACCAATCAGGACAGAGTATTTTCACGCTCCAACAGAGGACCAGAATGAGAACTTCATCTGACAACTATTCACTATATCAGTGGTAGGGAACCTTGGCTTTTTTATCACTTATGGACTTCAACTCCCAGAATTCCTGAATGAGCTATAAAAACTTCCTCATCCCTGGCCTACTGGTTTTTCAGTTGTGAGGGAAATGAATTTTTGATTTGAATGGGATTGTTCAATATACAAATGTCCTAATTTTTGACTTGAATGATCAATATTCTTTATATGTCCTACATTTGTATATTAAACAGTCCCATTCAAGTCAAAAATTGATTTCCCTCACAACTGAAAAACCACTAGGCCAGGGATGGGGAAACTTTTATGGCTCACTCAGGAATTCTGGGAGTTGAAGTCCATCAGTGACAAAAGAGCCAAGGTTCCCTACCGCTGCACTATATCAATGATGGCTAACCTTTTCGTCGTCACATGCCAAATAATGCAATGCGCACGCGACCTCCTGCTCACTGCACATGCGTGTGCGACTCCCCCTGCATGCACCCTGCTGTCCTGCGCGCACGTGTCTGCTATACCTTCCCCCCTGCATGCACGGCAGATACCCGACAATCAGATGGCTGGTGGGAGGTGCACGCGCATGCGCAGTGGATCTCTTCCGGCCGACAGCTTGCATGCCGGCAAAAATGGCTCTGCATGCCACTTCCGGCACACATGCCATAGGTTCGCCATCACGGCACCATATATAATACATAACAGTTATCTAAATTGCTGTATTCAGGAAAAAACACCACAAATTTACTAATAACTACAATAAAGGCCAAATTAACATTTTGTTTTCAGAATTTTCTTCCTCTTCCACTGACTAGGACGGGAGGGTTGAGTGATGATGATGTTTTGGCCTGGTGCCATGTATGTGTGTGGGGGGTTGTGAGGATATATTTTTAACTATGTTTTATGTTATAAGGGGCTAGAATCCCTGTATGAGATAAGTGGCCATGTAAGTCCTGAAAATAAAATTTTAAAAACCCTAAAATAATGAAAATAAAATACTTCAACCAGGATCTGAAATGTGGGTGGCCAGTTTCTGAGAGGCCCAATCAGGCTTTGATGAAACGCCAGGTTTGCAACCCTCATTCATGAGAAGATCCATAATCAGATCATGGGTGCAAGCAGTCTTGTTGCATTCCTATCTGGCGTTGTGGGAGCAGAAGCCAAGGGCTTGAAGGCATGACAATTTTCAAGCAGTAGACCTGGTGCACATTTCCTGGTCAAGTGATTTCTCTTAACCAGAGATCTCCAAACTTGACAACTTTAAGACTTGTGGACCAGCTGGAGAATTCTGGGATTTGAAGTCCACAAGTCTTAAAGTTGCCAAGTTTGGGGACTCCTAAACCTAAACTAAGCAGCTCACTATCATTAACCATTCAGCTTTTAAAAATCTCATTTGTTTTCTTGCTCTCATTAGCATGGCCTGAGTTTATGATTTGACCCCCTCGTTTTCCTATTTCTCTTTACTTGCCCTTTCTGGCTATGGGGCAGGATGTGGGTGACTAGAGTCTATTTGTGTAGCCAGCAGTTTTAGAGGGCATGGCCACCCCAGATGGTAGGTAGGGTGGATCCAAGGCAACTGGTTCTAATATTTGAGGGGCTGCCACAGAGAGGAAAGGGATCAATCTGTTTTCCAAAGCACCTGAAGGCCAGACAAGGATGGAAACTGATCAAGGAAAGATTCGACCTGTCAACAAGGAGAAATTTCTTATCAGTGAGAACAATCAACCAATGGAACAGAAGTTGCCTTTGGAAGTTGTGGGAGCTTCATCACTGGAAGCTTCCAAGAGATTGGACTGCCATTTGTCAGAAATGGCATAGGACAGTGATGGTGAAACTTTTGAAACTGAGTGCTGAAATGGGAGCACATGTGTGCCAGAAACTGGAAGAGCAGTTCCCTGGCATGCACGGGTGGGAGTGATGGAAACTGCAAGAGCAGCTCCCCAGTGCACATCTGCATGCCGGGAAGCTGAGCTTCCAGTTTCCAGCATACATATGCACACTGGCCACCTGGTCTTCTGGTTTCTGGTGTGCATGTACACATGAAGACCAGCAAGTCAAGCTGCTCTTCTGGTTTCCGATGCTCCCGTATGCACGAAGACCAGCTGGCCGCCATGCATACATATGTTGGAGCAATGGGTGACGGCTGGCATGCCTGCTGAGATGGCTCTGTGTACCACTTTGCGTGGCATAGGTTTGCCAATACTGACATAGGATCTCCTGTTTGGGCAGGGGGGGTTGCACTATATGACCTACAAGGTCCCTTCCAACTCTGTTAATCTGTTAAAAAAGACCCCACGCAGCATCATTCCAGCTGCTTCTGAATGCAAAGATGTTCTGAACCCCAAAATGCACGTTCTGGAAGAGACTGCAACATAGCTAGAGTGAGTCACGATGGAGGGACAGAGCCACCAAGGTTACCTCTGTTGCAGGCAATGCCTTTCTTGGAAGCGGATTCCTCCGCCACACGTCCGAGTGCAGGCTGCCCACTTGGTCCACTCGCCCCACCAGTAGGCCATGACATCAGCTCCTTCTTCAAGGCTGTTGGAAGATGGTGCGTTATCCTGTTTACCATCAGGAAGCAAAGAAAAAAAAGGCAGGGTTGATGATGCGGATACTTGAAATATAGAACAAAAATATAATGAAAAAGGAGGAATCTTCAGGGATTCAGGCCAGACTCGGTGAATCCTATGCGTGGTTGAATCCTACATCATGGCTAACTTGTACTACCTGTAATTCCATAAGAAAAGCCAGAGACTTCAGAAAAGAGCTGAATGGTATCAAGAATGACACAAAAGCCAGAGGGCTTCTGTACATGCACAGGCCCAGACACTATTTTTTGCATGTTGTGTTTCCCAGGCCATCACGCAATCTTGAGGACAACCTATTACAGGAAGACAGACAAGTCACTTGGGTTGGATATTTTGTGTTGCCTCAAGCCATGATAGGTGAGAACTGTGAGGGTGTAACCTCTCTACTCTGGTTGCATTCTGGTTCAGATTGACCTGGACAAGTTTAGGCTGAAACCATGAGGAGGCTCCATCTTTCCTTAAATCTGGTTCCCCTGTTTCTTCTAGAGCAACCATCTCCTAGAGAGCTGAAGTGCCCCTCTGTATGATGGTGGCTTCCATAGAGTCCATAGAACAAAATGAAATTCAGTGTAGAGAAAACTAAAGTCTTAAACTTAGGCAAGAAAACCAAAAGGGCACATAGACTGGGTGAAACCAAGTTTAATAGCAGTAACTGTGAGAGGGATCCTGGAGTCTGGTCAATCAGTTAAATATGAGCCAGCAATGTGTGGCAGCCGCCAAAAAAGCCAACACAATCCTAAAATGCATTAACAGAGGGATACAATCAAGATCAAGGGAAGTACTAATACCACTCTGTAAAGCCACACCTAGAATCCTGCATCCAGTTTTTTATTTATTTATTTATTTATTTATTTAATTGAACTTATATACCACCCTATTTCCCTGACAGGACTCAGGGCGGTGCACAGCCGAATTAAAATACAAAACAATACAGAATTAAAAACAATTAAAAAACCAAATATAAAGGCTGAAAAGCTAAAAAATATAAAGGGGTTAAAAGCTAAAACCAAGTAAGACCGAATTAAAAAACCCCTAAAAATCCTAGGCCAGACCGGCTTGATGAAATAAATAGGTTTTCAACGTGCTCCGGAAGGTCAAGAGATCAGGGATGTTTCTCATCTCTGGGGGTAATTCGTTCCAGAGGGAGGGTGCCCCCAACGAGAAGGCCCGCACCCTAGGGGTCGCCAACCGTCCAGTCGGCGGCACCCTGAGGAATCTGACTCTATGGGAACATATTGGCCGACGGGAGGTCGATAATGGCAGGAGGCGGTCCCGCAAATATCCTGGTCCCAAGCCATGGAGCGCTTTAAAGATGGTAACTAGAACCTTGAAGCGCACCCGGAGGACCACCAGGAGCCAATGCAGTTCATGCAAGAGTGGCGTAACATGGGAGCCCCGAGAGCCCCCAACACCACCTGTGCGGCCGCATTCTGCACCAGCTGGAGCCTCCAGGTGCTCTTCAAGGGGAACCCCATGTAGAGAGCGTTGGCATAGGCGGGAGATTACGAGGGCAGAGGTGACCATGCGAAGCGCACCCCGATCCAGAAAGGGCCGCAACTGGTAGATCCTACGGACCTGACCAAAAGCCCCCCTGGCGACGGCCGCCAATGACAGCCGTACGTCCAGGAGGACACCCAGATTGCGAGCCCTCTCTGTGGGGGCAAGAATTTCCCCCTCCACAGCCAGCAATGGAACCAGCTGGCTGTATCGGGACGCCGGGAAGCACAGCCAGTCAGGCTTAGATGGGTTGAGCTGAAGCCTGTTCCGCCCCATCCAACACCGCATGGCCTCTAGGCACCGGGCCATCACTTCGACGGCTTCATCGGGATGGCCTGGGGTAGAAATGTACAGCTGAGTATCATCAGCGTACTGATGGAACTCTACCCCAAAGCCACGGATGATCTCACCCAGCGGCTTCATATAGATGTTGAACAGAAGGGGCGAGAGCACCGACCCCTGAGGCACCCCGCAAACCAGGGGCCTCGGGGCTGACCTCTGCCTCCCCGCCAACACAAATTGCAAACGGCCAAAGAGGAAGGAGGAGAACCACCGCAAGACAGTGCCCCCCACCCCCAACCCTTCCAGCCGCCGCAATAGGACACTGTGGTCGACAGTATCGAAAGCCGCCGAGAGATCTAGTAGGACCAGGACAGAGGAATGACCTCTGTCATGGGCCCTCCAGAGATCATCCACCAATGCGACCAATGCCGTCTCTGTGCTGTGCCTAGACCTGAAGCTTGATTGGCGTGGATCTAAATAGACAGCTTCATCCAGGTGCTAGGGAGCTGTCGTGCCACCACACTCTCAACAACCTTCGCCACAAAACGAAGGTTGGAGACCGGACGATAATTAGATAACAAAGTTGGGTCCAGGGACGGTTTCTTGAGGAGGGGTCTCACCACCACCTCTTTCAAGGCGGCGGGCAGATATCCCTCACTCAAGGAAGCATTAATAATACCCTGGGACCAACCTCATGTCACCTCCCGAGTGGCCAACACCAGCCAGGAGGGGCACGGGTCCAATAAACATGTGGTAGCATTCAGCCCCCGCAGCATCCTGTCCAGTTTTGGTCACCACACTATAAAAAAGAGGTTGAGACTCTAGAAAGAGGGCAGAGAAGAGCAACCAGGATGATGAGGGGACTGGAGGCTAAAACATACAATGAACGGTTGATCAGTTTAAAATAAAATATATTTATAGATATGAGTTGTTGGAAAAATTATAAGCAAATATTAGATATAATTTATAATTACTATGCAGTGTCCCTCCTGGGTAAGTTTGCTAACCTTCTAGAAACCTGGTTTTATTTCAGTGAGACTTTGGCCCTGATTGGTTGGTGGTCTTGTTTTTTTTTCTTATTGCCTGCAATATCCCCTCTCTTTCATTCCATCATCACCAAACTGATTGGAAGATCAGTTAATTGGATTTAAAAACAAGAGAGGTGTCAGATACCCTCATGGCTTGTTTCTCTACCTTCAAAGATATTCTTGATGAAAATGTGGCATAACTGTGAGAATGTATGAGAATATAGAGCCAGTTTGGTCTAGTGGTGAAGGCACCAGGCAGAAACCAGGAGACAGTGAGTTGTAGCCCCACATTGGGCATGTAACTTTGGACCAGTCACTCTGTCTCAGCCCAACCCACAGGGTGGTTGTTGTGGGAAAACAGAAAGAAGGTTTTGTTTTATAAAAATAGTAAAAGCAAGATAAAAGAAATCTTTAAAAAAAATGGAACAGCATTCATAACATTCATTTTATACCCATTATTAAGCTTTATGTGCAGAATCCCAGGAATTTAGAATCTCCTCTTCAAGAATTCTTCAATACTAACTACACACCAAGCGGCTGTTCCCAGAATCGCCTGATAGAGGAATGAGTGTTACTCAAGCTTCCATCTGTGCGGGCAATGTTTTCCTAAGCAGCTCTTACAGTGATTTTGTGTGTGAATTTCCAGGCTTTGAAGGTGAATTTCTCAACTTTGCAGAGTGCCTTGGCTCCCTGAAGTCCACTCTCCCAGGTCTCCACTTGCAAGGCTGCTTAAATTGTGAAAGCAGATAAACGATTCATCTGAGGCAACAGCCTCTGCTAGCAGAAAAGGAGGCCTGGGACAGCCAAGAGGGGAGGCAGAAAACTCTGCAAGCTCCAGATGGTTGATGGTTGAGTTAAATGGTTCTTGGAAAGGGCTGGATCGCAATCTGGCCCGAGACGACCCCAAGGAACTGACGTGCTTGCAAACCACAATCTTGACATGTATTATAAATATTACGTCAACACCCAAAATAAGTTGTTTTTTCCTTCCCCAGCTCTTGTAACTCTGAAGTATTTGTTTGTTCCCAAATATCTTCTAAAAGAACTTCATCCAGATAAAGACATTCAGAAATGTTTATTATACTTGCAGGAAAGCCAAAGACAGGCTTAAAGCATCAGTTCTTAGCATTAAGAAATGTTTATTTGGATTTCATGCAATGGAAATCCGTTCCATGGGCCTTCTGTCTTGCAGAATGAACGTTACAGGTCTTCCTTTGCATTCTGCTACATGTAGAAGACTCAGAGGCAGAACAGGGCCTCCTCCAGCATTTCCTTACCCTTCTGCTTTCTCCTCATCCTACAATAAAAACCTGGTGTTCGACTTTGGTGTTTTCTGGGTTTTCTTCTTTGCCCTTTACCATTTCTTTCAACTTTTACATTTGCTTTCCGAGTTATTTCTTGTTTTTTTACATGATGAAAGAGACTTTTAAAATTGTTTTTGGCATGGTTGCAATTTCTGAGCTTTAGCTTTCTGGATTTCATCCTTACAGATTCGCACTATTTGCTGGTATTCTGTTTTAGTTATACAGTACAGGTGAAACTCGAAAAATTAGAATATCGTGCAAAAGTTCATTTATTTCAGTAATGCAACTTAAAAGGTGAAACTAATATATGAGATAGACTCATTACATGCAAAGCAAGATAGTTCAAGCGTGATTTGTCATAATTGTGATGATTATGGCTTACAGCTCATGAAAACCCCAAATTCACAATCTCAGAAAATTAGAATATTTCATGCAATCAATAAAACAAGGATTGTACATAGAACAATATTGGACCTCTGAAAAGTATAAGCATGCATATTTGGTTTAGGCCCTTTTTGCAGCAATTATTGCCTCAATGCACCGTGGCATGGAAGCTATCAGCCTGTGGCACTGCTGAGGTGTTATGGAAGACCAGGAAGCTTCAATAGCAGCCTTCAACTCTTCTGCATTGTTCGGTCTCATGTCTCTCATCCTTCTCTTGGCAATGCCCCATAGATTCTCTATGGGGTTCAGGTCAGGCGAGTTTGCTGGCCAATCAAGCACAGTAATCCCACAGTCATTGAACCAGGTTTTGGTGCTTTTGGCAGTGTGGGCAGGTGTCAAGTCCTGCTGGAAAATGAAGTCAACATCCCCATAAAACTCATCTGCGGAAGGAAGCATGAAGTGCTCCAAAATCTCCTGGTACACGGCTGCGTGGACTCTGGACTTAATGAAGCACAGTGCACCAACACCAGCAGATGACATGGCTCCCCAAGTCAACACAGACTGTGGAAACTTCACACTGGACTTCAAGCATTGTGTGCCTCTCCATTCTTCTTCCAGACTCTGGATTTCCAAATGAGATGCAAAAGTTGCTCTCATCAGAAAAGAGGACTTTGGACCACTGAGCAACAGACCAGTTCTGTTTTTCTTTAGCCCAGGTAAGACGCTTCTGATGTTGTTTGTTGTTCAGGAGCGGCTTGACAAGAGGAATATGACATTTGACGCCCATGTTCAGGATCCGTCTGTGTGTGGTGGCTCTTGATGCACTGACTCCAGCTCAGTCCACTCCTTGTGAAAGTCCCCAACACTTTTGAATGGCCGTTTCCTGACAATCCTCTCCAGGCTGCGGTCATCCCTGCTTTGCTTGTGCATCTTTTTCTTCCACACTTTTCCCTTCCACATAACTTTCTATTAATGTGTTTTGATACAGCACTTTGGGAACATCCAACTTCATTTGCAATTACCTTTTGAGGCTTTCCCTCCTTATGGAGGGTGTCAGTGATGGTTTTCTGCACAACTGTCAGGTCAGCAGTCGTTCCCATGATTGTGCTTCCTACTGAACCAGACTGAGAGACCATTTAAAGGCCCAGGAACCCTTTGCAGGCGTTATGGCTTAATTAGCTGATTAGAGTGGAACACTTTGAGCCTAGAATATTGAACCTTTTCACAATATTCTAATTTTCTGAGATTGTGGATTTGGGGTTTTCATGAGCTGTAAGCCATAATCATCTCAATTATGACACATCATGGCTTGAACTATCTTGCTTTGCATGTAATGAGTCTATCTCATATATTAGGTTCACCTTTTAAATTGCATTACTGAAATGAATGAACTTTTGCACGATATTCTAATTTTTTGAGTTATGTGTCCCTCTTTCCACTTGACTTTTTTTTGTCTCTCAGTTGATCGGAGTATTCTTTATACAATCCTACTAGTTTAATCTTGGGGCTCTTGTTTTTCTTCTCAGTACTATTTTGTTAGACTATTTTGTTATAATTATTTTATAATTTCATTTTTCTGAGTTTCCCCAGTGTTTTGAGTTGTTTGCCTCTTTAAAGACTTCCATCCATGGAATCCTTCGTAAAATCTAAGTTTGTCAGCTGCCTTAAAGTCTAAGACATACATTTGATTTTGATTGATTATTTGTGCTGTATTATGTTGAATTCCACTATCATATGGTCATGTTCCTGCATCCTCAACCCCTTCTATCATATCATCTCTATTACTAAGAATTAAGTCTAGTATAACTGATTATCAGGTCCAGCATCTTAGGCTTGGTGCAGCGCTGGCATCCTGCCATCAAAGGGCTAGGGAAGGGAGGCAGCAATAAACCTGTATGCATTCTTGTGTGGGGATTAGGGAGGGGGATGATAACTGAAGACAAGGAGATCGCCATGGGATCAGTCTGTGGTGTCTTCAAGACTGGAGTGTGGAAAGTTACCAGCCAAAGCACCTCGGAGTTCCCAAAACATCCAGGCGGCATCAACATTGGCTGAATTTGGACTGGCTAAGAGTGGAACTCCCTTGCTCCTCTGCCTAGCTTAGGAAACCTGAATTCAAACACCCAGGTAGAGGGCTGTTCAGCCTCCACTTGAACACAACACAGGAAAGGCACACACATTCAACTGCTCTTCCTGCTAGGATTTTTTTCTATCCAGTGGGACCTGCCTTCGTGCTACTGGCATGATTTGCCTCCAAGTGCTTCCCATAAGGGACCTTCAGGGATTTGAAGGGCGCAGTGGTCAGAGTGCAGTACTGCAGGCTACTCCTGCTGCCCGCCGGCTGCCTGCAATTTGGCAGTTCAAATCTCACCAGGCTCAAGGTTGACTCATCCTTCCATCCTTCCAAGGTGGATAAAATGAGGAGCCAGATTGTTGGTGATAATAGGCTGACTCTGTAGACCGCTTAGAGAGAGAGCTGTAAAAGCCCTGTGAAGCAGTGTATAAGTCTGAGTGCTAGTGCTATTGCTATTTGAAGAGAAGGCATCTCTTTGCTCTCCCTAAGGTTTGTCTGTCTTCAGACTTTTCCCCTAGACTTTCATTTGTATCAAAGCTGAGTGAATGAAGGTATAAAAAAGGTTGCTCTTCCCACTGCAATGGCCAGGAATTGTGTTCCTTTCCCTTCCCAGATGTGGGTGAAAGTGTGAAGCAGCCCTACCCACAGCAGTGGGGCTATTCTCTGACCAGTCGCAGCTCCCATTATTGGAAAGCTCAAAATGGGAGAGCAATTTACAGACAAGGGCTGAGGGCGAAATACTTTTCCCCTATTCAGACAATTGACAATGCAATAAAGTTCAACCATTGAAAGTTAACAAATAAACCTTTCTCGAGAAATACAGGACAAAAAAGGAGGAGGAAGGACTTGTGCATGAAAGACAAACGAAAGAGAACTTGTGCATGAAATCGCCCAGAAGAAAATATTCACCTGTGAGAATGCCAGAGCAGCGTTCACCACGAACAACCCAAGCACAAGATTCCTCTGGAGGTGGGAACAGCCATGAGGAACTCGGTGGTCCCAGCTGCGTTTGACTTTCCTCATCCTAGCAAAGCAAGTAGCAAAACCTGATCATTATAGAAGGATTGCAAAGATCGCTTCAATCTGGAGGCCCTGAAGGCTTGAAGAGGGATCCTTCTCAACATGTTTATTGGAAGTATTGAGCTGAGAAGCAGAGTGAAGGCATCACTGATCACTTCCAGCCCAACACGAGCCACTGGCAGGGGTGCTTAATTTAGCCAGATATTCAAAATACCCCCGCAGTAAAGAGCCTCTGGGTATCTTGGAATAAATACAGTATCTGACATTTAAGCAAATAATCTTGCACACGGTTAAAGTAATGAATAAAGGGGAAATTATTTCTCTCTCTCACACACACACCAGGCATACGCCCCAATGTCCAGTTTCAGTTGATTGAGCATTTGGAGTGGGTCGGCAGTTCAGGACAATTTTTCTTCCTTCTACTAGACTAAAGTAAGGTTTCACTGGAGTGCTAACTTACTTTTTATTGGTTATTCTAACTTGTTTTTCATGTCTGATTTTATGTTAGTGCTATTAGTCACCCCAAAGATTATTTGTAACAGGAAATGGAGCAGAAATGTTAATGCATAAAAATGTGGTGAGCTATATCTTACCATGACTACGGCCCTGGGAAATGCCCTCCCCTCCCTTCCAGAAAGTGGTAGAGATGTGGGGAGAGGGTGAATCTGGAGTTTGGAGAGGAGCTGAGCGGCAATGGGAAAGTTGGTGGTAAAGTCACTTTTCTTCTGTTTCTTTTTGTATGATACTGTTTTATCCTGTGGTTGTAAGCTGTCTAGAGTTCTGGTTCTAGGATGGGCGGGTAATACAAATATTGCAAATCAATATTTTAAAAAGGTATGACGTGTAATGTAATGAGCAGCTATGTGAAGGAGTCCAAAGAGGCCTTCTGCAAAGAGCCCTTCCTTAAAGGTCCCAAAGGTGCTTTTATCTTCAAGAGGCAACTAGACTTTCTGGGTTTTCTTTTGAAGACGTTTTGCTTCCCATCCCAGAAGCTTCTTCAGGTCTGACTGGATGGTGGGGAAGGGAAGGATTGATATTCCTTGCAGACAGCTGGTCATTTGCATCCTTTGAGAGGGTCATTGAGGCCACTTGGAGGTTTATCTGTGTCATCAGGGTCAAACTGGTGTATCAGGGACAATTTGCACTGAGTGATGCAAATTGGTGTGGATATCTTCTTGGAACCGCTTTGTTGTTGTTGTTGTTAGTTGCAAAGTCTTGTTGACCCATCGCGACTCCATGGACAATGTTCCTCCAGGCCTCCCTGTCTTCTACCATCTTCTGAAGTCCATTTAAGCTCACACCTACTGCTTCAGTGACTCCATCCAGCCCCCTCATTCTCTGTCTTCCCCGTCTTCTTCTATTGCCCTCAATCTTTCCCAGCATTCGGGTCTTCTCCAGGTAGTCCTTCCTTCTCATTAGGTGGCCAAAGTCTTTGAGTTTCCTCTTCAGGATCTGGCCTTCTAAAGAGCAGTCAGGGTTGATCTCCTCTAGGACTGACCGGTTGGATGGCCTTGCAGTCCAAGGGTCTCACAGGAGTCTCCTCCTCCAGCCCCAGAGTTCAAAGGCCTCCATTCTTTGGCACTCAACATTCCTTATGCTCCAAGTTTCCCAGCCATACATTGCAACTGGGAAAACCACAGCCTTGGCTCTACGCACTTTTGTTGGCAGAGGGATGTCTCTGCTTTTTAGTATGCTGTCTAGATTTGCCATAGCTTTCCTCCCCAGGAAAAAGCATCTTTTGATTTCTTGGCTGCGGTCCCCATCTTGGAGCCCAGGAAGGTAAAATCTATCACTACCTCCATTTCTTCTCCATCTGTTTGCCAGGAATTGAGAGGGCCGGATGCCATGATCTTAGTTTTCTTAATGTTGAGTTTCAAGCCAACTTTTGCACTCTCCTTCTTCACCTGCATTAAGAGGCTCTTTAGCTCCTCTTCACTTTCCACCATTACAGTGGTATCATTTGGATACCTGAGGTTGTTGATATTTCTCCCAGCAATCTTCGTTCCAACTTGTGATTCATCTAGCCCCGCCTTTCTCATGATGTGCTCTGCATATAAATTAAATAGGCAGGGCGACAGTATACAGGCTTGCCGGACTCCTTTCCCAATTTTGAACCAATCAGTGGTTCCGTGTCCAGTTCTCACTGTTGCTTCTTGACCTGCATATAGGTTTCTCAAGAGACAGATAAGATGTGTGCTGGTACTCCCATCTCTTTAAGGACTTGCCACAATTTGTTGTGATCCACACAATCAAAGGCTTTAGCATAGTCAATGAAGCAGAAGCAGATGTTCTTCTGGAACTCCCTAGCTTTCTCCATGATCCAGCGTATGTGGGCAATTTGATCTCTAGTTCCTCTGCCTCTTCAAAATCCTGCCTGTACTTCTGGTAGTTCTCAATCCACATACTGTTGGGAGTCTAGCTTGCAGGATTTTAAGCATAACTTTACTAGCGTGTGAAATGAGTGCAATGGTGCGATAGTACGAACATTCTTTGGCATTGCCCTTCTTTGGAATTGGAATGTAAACTGACCTTTTCCAATCCTGTGGCCACTGTTGAGTTTTCCAAATTTGCTGGCAAACTGAGTGTAGCACTTTTACTGCATCGTCTTTTAAGATTTTGAATAGCTCAGCTGGAATACTGTCACCTCCACCAGCTTTGTTGTTGCTCAGATTTCCTAAGGCTCATTTCACTTCACATTCTAGGATGTTTGGCTCGAGGTCAGCGACCACCCCATCACAGTTATCAGGGATGTTAAGCTCATTCTTGTATAGCTCTTCTGTGTAATTTTGCCATCTCTTCTTAATCTTTTCTGCCTCTGTTAGATCCCTGCCAATTTGGGCCTTTATCAAGCCCATCTTTGCATGAAATGTTCCCTTCCTACCTCCAATTTTCTTGAAGAGATCTTTGGTCCTCCCTATTCTATTGTTTTCTTCTATAGTATTTCTTTGCACTGTTCATTTAAGAAGGCATTCTTATCTCTTTCTCTTTCTCCCTTGCCTTTCACTTCCCTTCTGTCTTCAGCTATTTGCAAAGCTTCCTCAGACAGCCATTTTGCTTTCTTGCATTTTTTTTCCTTTCGGTTGGTTCAGTTGCTACCTCTTCTACAATGTTGTGAATCTCCATCCATAGTTCTTCAGGCACTCTGTCTATCAGAGCTAATTCCCTAAATCTATTTGTCTTCTCTACCGTATATTCATCAGGGATATGATTTAGTTCATACCTGAGTGGTCTAGTGCTTTTCCCTACCTCACCCCTTTCCTAAGAGGTCTGTAGGGGGCGTGCATAGGCGCACCAATGTGCCTACCATCCCTGTCCTATTGTTTCTTTTAATTTTTTTTATTTTTCTTATATGTATCCATGTATTCATAACTGTGTTTTTACTTATACCTATTATCTTGTAAGCAATTGACAAACCAAATTAAATAAAAATAAATAAATACTTTCTTCAATCTAAGTCTAAATTTTGCAACAAGAAGCTCATGATCTAAGCCACAGTCAGCTCCTGGTCTTGTTTTTACTGACTGTATAGAGCTTCTCTGTCTTTGGCTGCAGAGCACATAGTTAATCTGGTTTCTGTGTTGACCGTCTGGGGATGTCCATGTGTAGAACCATCTCTTGGGTTGTTGGAAAAGAGGGTTTGCTATGGCCATCATATTCTCTTGACAAAATACTATCAGCCTGCGCCCTGCTTCATTTTGTACTCCAAGGCCAAACTTGCCTCTTATTCCGGTTATCTTTTGGCTTCCTACTTTAGTATATTGGACACCTTCTGACCTGAGGGGCTCATCTTCCAGCATCATATCTTTTTGCCTTTTGGTATTGTCCATCGGGTTTTCATGGCAAAGATACTGGAGTAGGTTGCCATTTCCTTCTTCAGTGGATCACATTTTGTCAGAACTCTCTGCTATGACTGGTCTATCTTGTATGGCCCTGCACAGCATAGCTCATAGCTTCATTGAGCTATGCAAGTCCCTTTGCCACAACGAGGCAGTAACCCATGAAGGAACCATAGTTGAAGGCAGTAAACCATGGAACCGCTAAAATGATGCAAATGACCAGCTTTCTCCAAAGGAGTATAAATCCTTCCATGCCCCACCATCCAGTCAGAGCTGAAGAAGCTTCTTGGATGAGAAGCGAAATGTCTTTTAAGAAAAAACGAGAAAGTCCAGTTGCCTCTTGGAAAAAAAAGCACTTTGGGACAACCATAACCTGGAGGACTGAGAATCTCTGTAGAACTTCCTTAAAGGATTCCCCAAAGGCTTTGGCCAGTGGCTTTCACAGGTGTACAAACAGCTGTGCTCACCTGGGTTGAAACTAGTAGGGAAAGTCCAGATGCTTGCTGAGCATTTCTTTTCAATGCTCCACGCAGCCCTAGCAGTCAATGTAAATAGAGTAAAATAATATTCTCAACCAAGATTAAAGTGTAATTTTTTACTGATGCTGATGGACCTCTGATTCTGCCCACTCATCATGCCCTTCCACTCCACTCTGAGGCATCTAATGAGATGCTCTTCTGGACCATGAAAACTGTACTGGCTGGACCGGTGGACATAGCATTGGCTTGGCAAACACTTTGCTCTCCATTTGTTAAATATTTTAACAAGCCTAGCTCCCAAATCCTTTCCAGAGATGCTTAACTACAACTGAATTGGCAGTGCTGAACATTATTGGCTTACTTTTGTGAAAGTATATACTCTTTAAAAGGAGAACAACCCAACAGGCTCCCATACATTGACCTCCTCTGTTCCACAGCCCAAAATTGAGGAATTACTTAAAATTGAGGAATTACTCACACCTTCCTCCTCTTGCTTCCTCCCCACCCACCCCACCCCCGTCGTTTCTAGCTGCCAAGAGACTGAACTTCCTAAAACTCTGCTCATCTCTGGCTGTTGCCACCAGCAGCAAAGACGCTGCTCATTCCAAACTGCACAGATTTGATCTGTGGTCTGGATTGGCTGCCAGCAAAGAACCTGGGGCGATGTGACCCAGACGCGCCTACTCCATGGGCAGCCCTAGGGAGGAGATTTGCCTGCGTCTCTCCTGGAGGAGCTCTTGAGCCATGGAAAAGCAACACCCCGCCATCGATCCTTCTTCTCCCAGGGGGCCTGCCTGGTGGATGATACCAGGGGAGCTTTGCCCATTTAAAGGAGCAGCGTCTGAGCACTGCGGAAGCTCCTCTACTGAACGACATTCTGAAAATGGGCCAGTTCCTATTCTGGCCCCTCCCACCCCACCCAGGCACTGCAGATCTGGGGCAGCACCTTCTCCCCCATACAGAAGTCCACCAAGCAAGGTCGGCCAATGGGTGGGGAGGCAAAGGGTATGGGGTGGGATGGGCTTCAGGAGCATCCTCAGAAAAGCCATTCCCCCCCTCCCATAAATACTTCAAAGGAATCCCAAAGGACTGCCTTGTTTTTTCTTTTGAAGATGTTTTCCTTCTCATCCCAGGAACTTCTTCAGCTCTTACTGGATGGTGGGGAATGAAAGGGTTTATATTCCTTGCAGACAGCTGGGCATTTGCATCCTTTTAGAGGATCATTGAGACAGCTTGGAGGTTTATCTATATCCTCAGGGTTACTTGCAGTGCAAATAGTTCCTGTAGTCTGCAATTTTCTTTTCTTTCCTCTAGAAATCCATTCCCTATTCCCACAAGGGTGTTCATCCCAAATTGTATAGCCAGAAGTCTGTAGGAATGGATTTCCAGAGAGGAAAAAAATGCAGAGTAGGAGGAGCACCACTCAGGGGACCATGATGAAACAGATAAACCTCCAGGTGGCCTCAACTACCCTCTAAAAGGATGCAAATGACCAGCTATCTGCAAGGAGTATAAATCCTTCCGTTCCACACCATCCAGTCAGAGCTGAAGAAGCTTCTGGGATGAGTAGCAAAACATCCTCAAAAGGAAAAAATCAAGAAATTTTGAAAGTTTGCCTGCTGAAAAAACACCTTTGGGATAACCAGGACCTGGATGACGGAGAATCCCTACAGACTTTGAAGGAATGAACTGGCAAATGAAAGGTTTTGGAAATTAGCAACTGCACATGCAACTCTTGGCTTTCGTTTCATTTTGTGTTGACCTAACACAAGTGGTTTTTTTTTCCCCGGGAGAATATTGAACTCTTACTTAGAAAATGGCTATTTAAGTTGGGACTGGAGTGCTCCTACTTGGTGAACAAGGGACAGAGAACAGATAATCAGAGTTGGAAGGGACCTGGTAGGTCATCTAGTCCAACCGCCCCCTGCCCAAGCGGGAGACCCTACACTTATTTCTGACAAACGGCAGTCCAATCTCTTCTTGGAGGTCTCAAGTGATGACGCTCCCACAACTTCCGAGGGCAACTTCTGGTCCATGGATCGATTGTTCTCCCTGTCAGAAAGTTTCTCCTTATTTCCAGGTTGAATCTCTCCTTGTTCTTTGTTTGGACGCCCGCCCAACAGGCGTGCGACCCACTTGTGCGTTTGTCACCGCGTGAGCAGCAACTCCTGAGAGTCCCGAGTTCGAGTCCTGCTCCGCCGCATAGCAGAGCTCTTAGCCAACCTGCCCCACAGGGGCGCCGTTGCCGTGACCGCCGCCTTGGTCATGAGGTGCAAAGGGGGGCGGTGTACCCCTCAACCGCCGGGCGCTTTGGTGCCCCGAACAGGAGGGCCCCCCCACCCCACGTTTCCTCAGCCTGAGCAGCGGACCGCTGGGGAATGTCTGGGGGAGGGGCCCCTCAGCCGGGGGGGGGCGAGGGAGGCAGGGAGGGAGGGAGCCCCCCTCAGCCGGGGGGGGCGAGGGAGGGAGGGAGGGAGCCCCCCTCAGCCGGGGGGGGGCGAGGGAGGGAGGGAGGGAGCCCCCCTCAGCCGGGGGGGGTGAGGGAGGGAGGGAGGGAGCCCCCCTCAGCCGGGGGGGGCGAGGGAGGGAGGGAGGGAGCCCCCCTCAGCCGGGGGGGGCGAGGGAGGGAGGGAGGGAGGGAGCCCCCCTCAGCCGGGGGGGGCGAGGGAGGGAGGGAGGGAGCCCCCCTCAGCCGGGGGGGCGAGGGAGGGAGGGAGGGAGCCCCCCTCAGCCGGGGGGGGCGAGGGAGGGAGGGAGGGAGGGAGCCCCCCTCAGCCGGGGGGGGGGCGAGGGAGGGAGGGAGGGAGCCCCCCTCAGCCGGGGGGGGCGAGGGAGGGAGGGAGGGAGCCCCCCTCAGCCGGGGGGGGCGAGGGAGGGAGGGAGCCCCCCTCAGCCGGGGGGGGGCGAGGGAGGGAGGGAGGGAGCCCCCCTCAGCCGGGGGGGCGAGGGAGGGAGGGAGGGAGCCCCCCTCAGCCGGGGGGGGGGCGAAGGAGGGAGGGAGGGAGGCGCTGACCCGCCGCTCAGCCAGAGCCTCCAGCCCGCCGGTTATGTAACCGCCCCCGCTTCCGCCTCAGAGCGCCCTGAGCGGGCTAGACGGAGCCCCTCCAGCCAAGCGGGGAGGGGTCCTTTCGACGCCTCCTCGGAGCCCCTTCCCCACCCCCCCCGTCCCCCCGGCCGCCGCCCCCCCGTCCCCCGTCCCCCTTCCAAGTTGGCGGCGGGCGAGAGAGCGAGCGAGCGTACCTCCCGTCAGCCGCCTCAGCGAGATTCAGCGCCGGGCTGGTCCGCGGCTGCCCGTCTGTCTGCGGAGGCCGGGAGCAGCGTCGGGAGGAGGAGGAGGAGGAGGAGGAAGCGCAGACGCCTCGCCCCCTCCCCGTCCCCACGCCTCGCCTCCCCACTTCAAAGGCGTCCCGCCAGGAGGAGCGACTTTGTTGCCGCCGCTGCTAGGCTCCAAGCCGGCGGGAAGACGGGAGAGGCGGCCGCCCCGTTTCCTCCCGCGCTGCCCTGCCAGCTGCGTCCCCGGCCAAGGCCGAGGGAGGAAGGATCCGACCGGGGCCCGGCGGCGAGAGGGGAAACCGCTACCGCCCACCCGGCACCTGCAGCGGCTTCGGAGCGCAGCGCTTCCCTCTCTCCCCGCCTGGGCTGTCCGGGCAGGAACCGAGCTCCGGCGCTACCCAGCAGCTCCATCCAGGCGGGGAAGGCCGCCGCCCGCTCCGCTCCGTCAGTTCGGATCCTCCGGCTGCCTCCAGCGCCCGGCCCGAGGGCAAGAGGGCCTGGGAAGGCACTCAGGAGTTCCCCCGCTTCCCCGGGATTCCCGTATGCGGAGCCAGCGGCCGCCGAGGTAGAAGGGGGAGAGATGAGGATGAGGGCTCGTTTGGATGCCCCTTTCTGTCCAGGGTCTTTCCGGATACGACCATTTCCCAAGCCGCAGGTTCCATGCCGAGAGGCTCCAGAAAGAGGGCAGAGAAGAGCAACCAAGATGATTGAGGGGACTGGAGGCTAAGGTTGCAGGAACCGGCCCTGGCTAGTCTAGGGAAGAGAAGGACCAGGGGAGACAGGAGAGCAGTGGTCCAATACTTGAAGGGCTGCCCCAGAGAGGAGGAAGGGGTCAAGCTGTTTTCCAAATCACCTGAAGGTGAGACAATAATGGAATGGAAACTGGTCAAGGAGAGATTCAACCTGGAAATAAGGAGAAATTTTCTGACGGTGAGAACAATCAAGCCAATGGAACGGAAGTTGCCTTCAGAAATTGTGTGAGCTTCATCACTGGAAGCTTTCAAGAAGAGACTGGACTGCCATCTGTCAGAAATGGGATAGGGTCTCCTGCTTGGGTGGGGGGTTGGACTAGATGACCCACAAGGCCCCTTCCAACTCTGTGAATGTTAAAAAGAAAGGCTGTGCCAAGCCAGCCCTATCTGGGCCCAAGCAGGTGCTATGTAACTTCTCCATACCGCTTTGTGTGCAGTGGAATCATGCAGCCTATGACTGTGTTAATGATTGTCCACTAGGACTCCAAGATCCCTCTTGTAGTTACTACTCTTGATCAGGTATCACCTGTTCTGTACGTTACATGTGCATTTTCTTGCCTAAATGTAGAACCTTACTTACACTTACCTAAGGGTATGACCTTACTTTTCTCACCACTGAATTGCATTTTGTGGCTAGGGAGCAATAGTCAAGTGTATCAAGAACTTCTGGGTATTGAGTCTAAAGTGTTGGCTGTTCCCCCCAGTTTGGTGTCATCTGCAAATTTGATGAGCTCCCCTTTTATTCCCTCATTTAAATCATTTATGAAGGTATGGACCCTATTTGGGGCAGTCTGTTGACATTGACACTCAAGGTTGAGCTGTTGGCTTCTTGGGCGCTCTCTGAGCTTGGCCGCTGCTTGATGGGAGACATCATCAGAGGAGGGGAATCTACTCCCAAAGGCTTTCTGAAAAAGCAATTGTACTAGGAAGCCCCCTCCAATTAACATATTCGTTATTCTTAATGTTAAAAAGAGGCAGGGTAGAATGTTTCCCAGAAAGGAGAAATGGAGAAAAATCTTAAAAGCAGAAAGCAGCCCTGGTCTTCCTGCCATAGGAAAACAGCCTCAAGCAGAAGCTTGAAGAGGCTGTTTTTTTGGAATGGGGATTTTTGTATCCATTCAGAAAGGCTGGGCCAATCAATTCATAAACAAAGAGACTCCAAATAAGCAGCACAATTAGGCAAGACAGAACTGATGACATTAGCTCAGAAAAACACCTAAGATTTGCATTTCCCCTTTTGCCTGTAGAGCCAGCCATGACCCCTACATGACACCCTAGGAATCTGGCAACAGCTGTTAAAATATTGAAGGACACATTCTTGCACAGGAACAGGCATCTCAAAGCCCTAAATAATGTATAAAAGCCCACTTGCTCTCAACCTTGTTTTGTCAGCCCCCCCTCCCCGAAACATGCTGCTGTCACTGAAGTTTCTGGCATCCAAATAAACAGAGTCCTCCTTTCCCGCAGCATTTCCAGTGTCTTTCTCCTGGCTTGGAACCGGATCGGATTTTTCTTCCGACACAAGCCTTTGGTAATGGCAGGGGGCAAGCTCTCCCAAAGAAAGGAATACCTGCATCTACAGCAAGGAGTCCCTGGTCACCTGGATTTGGCGGGCTGACTCCTCCTAGGTTCTTAGAGACTCAGGCCCTGAACCATGCTGGGCTTTGCAGGGGTGGCTGGTTTCCTGGACTACATTTGGAAAAAGACCAGTGACCAATACAAGCATCACAGCAATGGCACAACACTGACATGCCTCAGGCTGCCTACTCTGTGATTATAGAGTAGGAAATAAGAAGGAATTTCCTGAGGGAGAGCAATCAACCTGAAGTTGCCTTCAGAAGCTGTGGGAGCTTCATCCCTGGAGGCTTTCAAGAAGAGACTGGACTGCCACCTGTCAGAAATGGTGTAGGGGATTGGACAGATGACCTACAAGGTCCTTTCCAACTCTGACAATCTGTATCTGTATCTACTCAGCACCCCCTGTGGCACTTGGGGTGAGCAAAGGTTTCCAGGGCCTCCTTGAGGGCAGCCCACAGATAGTAGATGATAGTCCTGGAGTTGCAAGTTGACCTGGCTGTAGTCAGCTGCCACCTTCCATGCATCCTGTTCCAGATCTACCTGCAATAACCTGGGCAAGGGTCCTCCCAGCCCCAGCTTGCTGCTAGCCTTCCAGCAGGAGTGGCAAGCCTGGAAGAACTTGCCCCCTCTAGGGTGGGGTGGATGTGTTGTCTCAGAGAAGGGGATCCACACCCTGCTTGAGAGCCACCAGACCACCACAAATGATTCTGCATGACCAGCACCTGCATCCAGCATCCAACTGGAAGTCCCTCCCTGTCTCTCCCCTGCTCAGACCCCAGACAGAGCGCTCTTCTCCACATGCACAGTCCAAAAGGCTCAGGGGCCGTCAGTTGTCTGGCTTCACAGCCCCAGTTTGAGCCTGGAGTCCTGTGTGGTTGTATCTTTCTGGATCACCTGGCACAAGGGTTCTCTCTGCTCACCCAGGGGCAACCAGCAATGAGAGGGTGCCCAGGAGGAGCCCGAGACCCCCCCCCCCTCCCAGGGCTCCTCTGAGAGGCCAGTCCTAACCCTAACCTTGCTTTCTTGGCCTGGGGCACCTCCTCCTGGACAGTCAGGCCCACAACTGGCTCAGATCGAACTAAGTCCCAGGTAAAAGGTTGCACCAGAGCCCCCAGTTGCCCCCTCCCTCCCAACATCTGATCAGCCAGCAAATAACAAAAGGACTAGAACAGCAGCTGCTTCCAGGCAACCAGTTCCTGAATCCTGTTTGAGGAATTGGGTGCAGAAATCTAGCGCTGGTCTTAAAATTTCATGAGGAATTGGAGAAACTCTCTTCTCTTCTGCCACCACATCCCATCCCATCCCAATTTTCCAGGGACCACAGCGGGTCAGAGACTGGCTGCCTTGCCTGGACTGAAGAGCCAAGGAGGGTTGGCCCTGATTAGTGTTTGGATGAGAAACCACTTCCGTATTCCTGCCAATTCAAATACAGGAGGATGTCCGTGTCCTCCTTAGGAATCCAGCTGGACTTGAAAATTTTTTTGCCTTTTTCTTTCACTGCTTTTTACAAACTATCCACAACTTTCAGCAGATGTTCCTGATGTTCATTTTCATTCACAAGTTTGTTTTTTTTTTTTTGGGGGGGGGGGGGGGGGGCATAACTGGATATAGTCACTTTTTCATAGACTCCTTTAACTTAATGGTCAGGAAAAAGCTTTCTGTCTGAGGGAGCATCCATAACTGTCAAAGATGAAAAGAACCAGGAGCAACTTATGGAAAAAGTCACACAAGGAAGATGCTGGACTACAACTGCAATGAAGTGACTGAACCACAAGGGAATGTTATCCAATTGGCCAGCTGCCAGGAGTTTCCTGCCAAGACTCAGCTTCCTCTTACACTTTGCAGGTATCATTCCCACCTTCTCGCTGGACTTCTAGTCATCTGCTGCATCCTCTTGGCATTTGCATGCCAAGAGGATGCAGCAGATGACTATGGCTGTCAGTACCAGGGGTCACCAACCTTGGGCAGACTCCCAGGGCACCAATCTCTGGGAAGATGCCCGCTCTTAGGAAAGGCTCAGAAGAGGCCAAGCCCCAAAGCAAGAACAAGTGTGTGTGCATTTTTCCAAGCGGGTTCTTTATTGTGCCACACTTATAGGCTGGGGACTCTTCTATCTGCTTCTGCCATATACTCTGAGAGCTGGACTGTCTTGAGAATAGCCTCATGGCAAGATAGGCAGCAAATAAACTTAACAACTACTATTATTACTACTACTAATAATAAGAACTGTTGTTACCCAACATGGATCCTCCAAGGAAAGGTCCTGTATAGGTGTGGAAAAGAGCAAGTCAATAGACATATTAAAGTTCCTTTGATGATTTATCCAAAACTTCCTTCTGGTGTAGGATCTCCTGCTTGGGCGGGTGGTTGACGTCTACTTTCAAAGAATAAACTTCTGGAAATAGAAACTTCTGGATCTGTATAGAAGCTGTGCTGCCCCTCCTGCCAAGCCTCTCTGTAGAACAGCTGCTCTATGTTTGTGGCAGCAATGTGGAGGCTGAACATTGTACTGCATTTCACATTATGGGAGGAAGTTTCAAAGTATTTCTAGCAAGATTTCCAGATTCTGTAACAGCTTTGTTCCCTATTGATTTGTCTCTCTCTCCATGTACATGTATATGTCCGGACTAGACTATGTTGTTTCTCCATGTCATATAATATATGGGGGTACATGCATAATTTTGTATTTATTTATTTATCTTGTCATTTTATGTTTATATTAGAGATTTATGTTTATATTATATTATTTGAGAGCTGTATGCAATGTAATTTCATTTTAATGTATGCCAATTAGTGTACATTCAAAGTGACAATAAAATTATTCCATTCCATTCATTATTTCATTCCATTCGCTGTTAATCCACCATCCTTACTGAATTAAGAAAGCCCTCAGGAGGGTTTTTTTTTTTTAATTATTAAACATTACAAAAAAGAAAAGAAAGATAAACAACAGTAGAGGAAAATGGAGAAAAAAAATGAAGTGAATAAAAAAGGACTTGCAGGCACCAGAGAATAAGATTAGAATTCAGTCTATTGATGTAGGCACCAAACTAGAAATCAGGAGACAGTTCTAGCCCAGCCTCAGGCTTGAAAGGCAGCTGGGTGACCTTGGGTGGGTTCCTCCCTCTCAGTGCAGCCCTCCTCACCTGGTTGTTATTCTAGAGCAACTAGAAGGAGGAAGGAGTATTAGGTATGTTCACCACCTTGAATTTATAAAAATAATAAAGGAGAGTAAACTAATTAGTTGGTTTTAAGTAAATGAATATATGATAATTATTTTGAAAACAAGAAATCGGGTAAAATATATATATGACCTGGCTCTTTGAGCAGGCCGGCCTGGGCTGAGAAAATGATTTTAATTTGGTCTCCATTTTTAATTCTAAATTGGGTTTTAAGGGGTGGGGTGGGGTTTTGTTAGTTTTATCAAGCAGCTGATTTAAATTTAATATTTTTTAACTTTTGTATTCTTTGTGGGGTTTTTAGATGAGCTGTTCACCGCCCTGAGTCCCTCGGGAGAAGGGCGGTATATAAATGGAATAAATAAATAAATAAATAATAAAATAAATAATATATATATATAAATATTAAGAGCAGTAGTCATAAAAAAGATGATAAAAGTTACCGTAAATTAAACCCAAACTATCAAAGGCCTATTCCAATTTAATCTGTATTTTCGAGTTAGAATATTAAGAAATTATGTTAATAGAAACCCCAAGTTTTGATATGGTACAAGCCAAAATATACAATCCAATCCAGAAATGTTTTCCAAATTCTCTTCAATGTCAGATTTATTTTTGATGTCTTCTTAGCATTCCGTTAGGGGCAGTGCGGTGGCTCAGTAGTTAAGACGCTGTATTTGTTGGCTGGAAATTTGGCAGCCCAAGTTCAAGGCCTGAGCTCTATGTGATGGCGTATGCTCCCATTTTTACCCAGCTCCTGTCAACCTAGCAGTTTGAAAGCAAGTGTCAATCAATCAGAATAGAGCTGGAAGGGACCTGGTCCAAATCCCTACTCAAGCAAGAGACCCTATAACATTTCAGACAAGTAGCTGTCCAGTCTCTTCTGAAAGACCTGCGATGATGGAGCACCCACAACTTCTGCTGGCAAGCTGTTCCACTGGTTACCATAATTGTCCACAGTTAGGAAGTTTCTCCTTAATTGCCTGTTGCTTCTCTTCTCGATTAGCTTCCAACTATTGTTTTTTTGTCTTGCCTTCAGGTGTCTTGGAGAATAATTTGACCAGAGGTGATATTCCACCTGTTTGGACTGGTTCTGACATACCGGTAGTAGAAATTTTGACCAGTTTGAAGAACTGGCAGATACCACCTCTGGCTGGCCCTGCCCTGCCCTCCTGCCCTGCTCTTTCCCGTTCTTTATTCCACTGATTTTTAGTTCTGCTGATTTGCGTGGCAGTCTCAGCTGAGATAAAAAATAGCTCAGGCGATCTTTGAGTGCTGCGCGAACCGGTAGTGCGCAATTTGAAATCCCACCACTGAATTTGACCCCCTCTTCCTTGTGGCATCCCCTGAAATATTGGAATACTGCTACCATGTCACCCTTAATTCTTCTTTTCTCTAGACTACCCATATTCTAGATTTTCTCTACACTACCAGAACTCAATTCCTGCAATTAAGCAATTTCTTAATCATCTTAGTTGCTCTTCTCTGCACTTTTCCCAAAGTCTCAACATCTTTTTTGTAATATGGTGACCAAAACTGGATGCAGAATTCCAGGCATGGTCTTTACTAAGCTTTTATAAAGCAGTATTAATACTTCACGTGACTTTAATTCTATATTAAAATTCTATACCTCTGTTTATACAACCAAGGATTATACTAGTTTTTTTGGCTGCCGCCACACATTGCTGGCTCATTTAAATGATCATCCACCAGGACTCCAAGATCCCTTTCACAATTACTATTCTGCCTTTTGGTTCACTTGCTGAATATAAAGACAGATAACTTTACAAATTCTTCCATACTAAGTTTTATTGGATTATATTAGGTATCCTCAAGGTAACTCACAGTTATGTCGAGATGCAGCTAATGTCCAATTCTTTGCATAGTTGAAATTGTAGTGTAAATGATAGTAATCTTTCTATCCCATATTTCATCCCATAGTAGAAGCAGGGGTAGAGATGCTACCAGGTACTCTTGCTTCCAACAATCCTAGGGGGTGTTGACAAGCGGTTGAGGTGGATGTTATGAAGACATCTGCCCATGTAGAGCATCTTCGTGGAAGTCTGGTGGTCGCTGGAGGCCTTTTAGGATGGACTGGTATTCTTGTTTTTGATGGTGCTAAAGCACATCGGAAGGTTGTCAGAATGGATGGTGCGAAGGCATCTGCCTGGGCTGGGGCCTGCATCCGATCGACACAGACTATTCCTGAGATTCCCCAACCCAGGTCTGTCTTGAAGGCATAGGGTGAGTATCTCGGGCCTCTGACTACTTCAGTGTACGCTAAAGTATCAGGGGCATCTAATCCCAGCAAGATCAAAATCTTGGCTTCAGGATCTAGGTCGGGAAAATAATGAGCCATATGCTTCAGGTGAGGTATGTTGCTTGGTACCTCTGGTGTTGCAACGTGGCTGCGCTCATTTGGTATCCTGTCCCATTCCAACACGGGTGGCAGCAGGAACTGGGAACTTCCATCTAATGACTCTATACAGAGTCCAGTAGCTCTCCTCCCTGCCGTGGGTCTTGGTGCAGTGCATGTTGTTATTGTGAAGTGCGCTTCTTCCTTCTGAATATCAAAGAAGTCAAACAATACGGACCTGGCTAGTGAGCGATTGCTCTGAGGATCTAGAATTACATACATCTTTACTGCTTCTTCTGGGTGTCCATCGGGGTGGACTTTGGCTAAGCAGCCCCTCTCTCGTGGGGAGAGAGAGGGGCTGGTGTGTTATCGCAACCGTCGTGCAATTGACACTCACCACTGGCTCAGATTGTGCTTCCGTTGTGTGCTGAGGCGCATAGTGTGGTTTCGCAGCATGCTGAGGTTCCTTGTTCAAAGGAGGGTTAGGAGTTGTCTGCTGTGGTGACTCAGAGTTTGGGTGCAGAGCAGTTGGGTGCTTGTTGCTGTTGCATAGATGGCATTGCACCTTGGCTGTGCAGTCTTTGGGCGCATGTTTAGAAGATTCACAACACTTGTAGCAGAATCTGAACTCCCATAATAAATCTTTCTTTTGTTCCAGGGATTTCTTCGCAAACGCTTGACAACTGTTCAGCGAGTGTCAAGTGTTGTGTAAAGGACAAAATTCAACTCTCTTTGTTGTAGGAGACTCAAGTTGGGTTGCTTCTGATGAGTTAGCGGCCGAACTCTTTATGGTTGGGGAGTAGACCTCGGTCTTATGGACAACCATGAAGGGTTTTCCCTTTGTGGTATGCGTAGGACCTGTGGACGGTATATAGTTGCTGTCGTATCTTTTTTCATCTGGGGGACTAACAGCTCTGAGTCTGTGGATCCGGGGGTTGTTGTACAATGTTGCCTGGTGGGCCACGAATTCTTTGAGAAGGGTAAAGGGTGTACCTTTGTGGTGACCCTTGGCCATGAAGGCCTCAGACAATTGGATCCACTGTTCAATTAGCACCAGCGGTAGTTTTTGAACGATTTTGTTTTGCATTTCGACGTGGTCAAGACAAGCAAGTCCCAGTAACCCGGGATCGCATTGTGCCGCTCTCAGCTGTATAAGTGTATTAGAGAGGTCCCTGACCAGATGAGGATTTTTGATAGGAATTTTAAGAAATCTGTTGAGGCTATCCAAGAGCGTTGATTCTACTTCTGTGGGAGTGATTACTCTTCATCAAGTCTTTTCCATGTCAACCGTAGGGCAGTGTCTGAGTCGTCTAAGTGGGAGGCATAAAATGCCTTCGTTGCTCTAGCATGCTATCAAGTGTACGAGTACTTCATCAGGCTTCAGGCATGCTGCCTGAATGGTGCACAGGAAAATTCTCTTCCATATCAGATATCCTCTGCCTGGCTCGTCAGACAATTTGTATACAACATTGGCGGCCAAATCTAGCTTTCCTCTACTTATTGCCAACTCTCTCCAGTAGTCTGCATCATCTGCTGAGGTGGAGTAGGGGTTGTGGGTGAGGGGCATTGACGCAGGTGGTTCTCCTCTTGGATTCTCGTAGAGTAGGTTCGGGTTGTATGTCAACGACGGGTCGTAGTCTTCCTCCCAGTACTTACGGAGGAGGTCATCCTGCCATTCCAAAGACGATGGTGGAGCTTCACACTGCTGTGTAGGCCGGCCGCAGTTATCTTGTTGTACCTGTGAGTTTGAGTAGTGTTGAGTAGTGTTGATCCACTGCCTGTGGATTGAGCAAGGCAGTTGTCGTTGGTTGCATGTCTACTTGTCGAGAAGTCGTTGTGATCACTGGTGGGCTAAGTTGCTTGCCCAGCAGGTCATGAGACATTGGGGTAGGGTTGCTGATTCTGGGAAGAGAATCTTGGATTTTAGGTCATACAACATCAGTTGGGGAAGGTTTGCTGTTGGAGGGAATTTTAGGTCTTACAACGTCAGTTGCACGACTGACATTTAGAGTCTATGGTTGAGATTCATTCTTGTGCTTCCCAGTTTGTGAGAGACTTCTAAATAACTGAGGCGGTTCCACCTGCTCATTTCATAGTGAGTGCTGCTCATCCACGTAGGCCTTAACCCGTGTATCTGGGCTCTCTTCTCCCAATTCTTCAAGGTCAAAGTTGAAGGAGGTGTTGTCGGCCACCTTCCTCAAAGCTACGGCCCATACTGTTTTTGTTGCCAAGTCCCTTTGTTGTTTGGCAAACTCCAATTGGGCCTGTTGTCTGGCCATTTCTGCCTGTTTGGCCATTTCTGCTGCTTGAGCTGCTACTGCCGTCTCTGCCATGTCACCTCCTCTGTTGCGTGTAGATCTGCATCTGCTACTGCAGCTTCTACTTCAGCTTCTGCAGCCTGGTCAGCATAACTTGCTGCTTTGGAGGCCTTAGATGCGCCGCTGCGATGGGAGGATGCTCTGGAAGGCTGGTGAGAGCCAGCAGCAGAGATTTGCCATGAGACGCTGGAGCCAGCTTGAGATCTAGGAGGCTTGGGGTGGAGGAAGAATGCTTTCTTAGAACAGTGGGATGAAGACACGTGTGATCAAGGAGCTATGTCAGATGTGGCCCTCTCCCCTGACATTTCTTCCAGCTTTAGGATTTTGTTGATCGCAGCTTGGAGGGCATTTTTGCCTTCCCTAACGCATTCTTCGCGTTCCTTGTGTACTTCCTTGAAGCACTGAAAGGGTTTTTTGAGGTTTGGGTTACCCAGTCTCGACTGGATGGTCTTGAGTTGACTTTCGCTGTCTCTCCACTTTGGGAGAAGGTCCTGTAGGTCTTCCTGCAATGTGCGAAGTCTCCTAAGGGACAGCCTACGTTTGGGAGTTTTGCAGATATTCTCCAGTTCTGTCCATGATCCTACATAATGATGATACTGCTTGTCCCACTTCCCCCTCAATAAGGAGTCTGTGGATATAGTAGGCTTCCTATGTTGTCTGAGGTCGTAGACTTTCTGAAGTATCACCATTTCTTCGGAGGTTTGGATGTCCGAATGAGGGTTTTGGGAACCAGGCTCCATGTTTACTTTGAGGATGGGTGTTAGGCTTTTAAGCAAAAGAAATTGCTCCTTGCATTATTTTGTTCAAATAGCTTGCTTGAATCAGCCTTGTGTCTTGGGGGGGAGGGGGGGGGGGAGAATATGCTCCATTGCTTTGACGATGGTCCTTCACTAATGATTTATGACCCCCAATAAACCGGCCAGAGTGGTTGTAAAATAGCTGGAGAGGCCTCTTTTATTGCCTCTGGGCTGGAGAAATGCAGTTTCTTGTTAGAGGGCACAAGAAAGATTCAACAAACTTACACAGGTTTTAAAACTTGAACAGAGGAAACGTTTCGAAGCCCCACTCAAACTGTTTCATTACTTTGGCCAACAGTGGGAAGACGCAGATTAAATCAGAGAATAGGATGTTTGAAAGTCTCTTGTTATAAAAGGAGAAGGGGGGGATTTCTTGCCCCTCCCTGCCAATTCACACTGGTTTTGAAAGTTTGTTGCTTCAAAGGAGAATGAGGCACACAGAGTTTGGCATTTCACATTCACTCCTGGCTTCAATATATCTTTGTCTTATATCACAAAATTCAAATTACTTTTAATCTTCACAGGGATTCCAAATTAACTGTCTTTTTACTGATGGGCTTCAGGACTTCAAGCTTATATTATCATTTACTATTCTGTCTTTTGGTTGCTGAATATAAAGACAGATAGATAACTCTACAAATTCTTCCATACAAAGTTTCTTTTATTGGATTATATTAGGTATCCTCAAGGTAACTCAAGAGTTATGTTGAGATGCACCTAATGTCCAATTCTTTGCATAGTTGAAATCGTAGTGTAAATGATAGTAATCTTTCTATCCCATATTTCATCCCATAGTAGAAGCAGGGGGTAGAGATGCTACCATGAGGCTGTGCTCAGGCAAGAATGAGGAAACTTCCTTCAACCCACCAAGGGTCAATTCAGAGATCAATTCGGGTTACAGATGTAGCAACATGACATGAACTACATTTCCCAGGATACCTTAACTACATTTAACCATTTAAGCATTCCCTTAAGGGGACAGCTCTCAATTGCTAACTAACTATCCCAAATCCTATTAATTCTAAACTGTTTGGACAGCACAATTACTGTTTTTGAGCTAGATTTGAGCTAGATTTTGCCTAATCTATACTTAACACCTTTGATTTTTCTTGCTAGAGTGCTTTTCTCCACATTAAATTTCATTTTGTTGGATAAGGCCCATTGTTCAAGTCTGTCAAGATCCATTTGGATCCTGTAAATTTTCATGTAAATGCAAATAGATAAATATGCACCACCTTGGTGGGAGTTTAAAAGTGCTCTATGATGTTGGTCACATGACCATGGAAATGTTTTCGGACAATGCTCAATGGCCTTAAATGGAGATGAGCACCACCTGTGTAGTCAGCAACAATTAGTGGAATAAAATCCGTAGGGATTCCTTTACTAGTTACTTTTAGAATCCTATTAGGTTTTTTTGTTCCAGAAGGAATTGAATGTACTTTCTAGCAGGAGATAAATTGTATCCTGGCAGCTGTTATCATATACAGTATTAGTCAGGATATATTGTAAGAAAATAGTTTAATAACATTTAATTTAAAATAGGTTAGAAAGGGAATTGAACTATTTAAAATTTGCTTCATTCTGATATAGAATACAGAACATAGAATAATAGGGACCTTAGAGGTCTTCTAGTCCAACCCGGGCAGGAGAGCAATGGATCATTTCAGACCAATGTTTGTCCAATCTACTTTTGAAAACTTCTAGTTTTCACTCACAACGTCTGATAGCCATTGGCTGCTTTTTTTGGTTGTTGGTTCCATATGTTAGAAAATATCACTCATTTTCAATGCCCTGTTTTCAGTTTTTATTGCAGTCATTTCAGACCAGAGGAAAAAGAAAACTTTGGTGAATATTCATGTTTATGGCTGCAACTCTTCTCAACCATGGTTTGTTTGTTTGTTTAATTTTGTCTCCCCATCTCACCACAAGGAGACTCTGGGCACCTTACAATACAAAGATGTATTTTACTTCCTTCATTTTAAAATATGTGCTGTAATATTTTTATTATTTTGTTATTAAATAGATTCTTAAATGGTTTTTTAAAACATTTTTATTTGATACTTTTGCCTTTCTTCCTCCATTAAATTCCATGTGTCAACATTTGAGTTTCATCCTGACAATCAGAACCTGAAGAAGTGGCTGGTCTTGAGGGGAGGAATTAGTTAGTTTCAATCTCGTTTATTTATTTTTTTATTTATTAATTCGATTTATATACCGCCCCCTCTCTCCAAAGGGACTCGGGGCGGTGAACAGCCAATAAAATACATATACAGAACACATATACAGCATACAACATGATAATATTCAAATTTAAAAATTGAATATAGTGTGGCTCTAATTAAAAATATAAACAAGAGTTAAAAGAAATTAAAACCAGGTTAAAATTTAAAAGACCCCTAGGCCAGTCCGGCCTGCCAAAATAGGTGAGTTTTAAGTAACCGACGGAAGGCCATGAGATCAGGGGCGGCCCTTACCGCCGGGGGTAATTCATTCCAGAGAGGGGGTGCTCCCAATGAGAAGGCCCGCGCCCTCGGGGTCGCCAGCCGTCCAGCCGGCGGCACCCCGAGGAGACCAACTCTATGGGAGCGTACCGGTCGGTGGGAAGCCGATGGTGGCAGGAGGCGGTCTCGCAAGTATCCCGGTCCCGAGCCATGGAGCGCTTTAAAGATAATGACCAAGACTTTGAAGCGCACCCGGAGGGCCACTGGGAGCCAATGCAGTGCGCGCAGAAGTGGCATAACATGGGAGCCCCTAGGAGCTCCCATTACCACCCTCGAGGCTGCATTCTGCACCAACTGGAGCCTCCGGATGCTCTTCAAAGGCAGCCCCATGTAGACAGCATTGGCATAGTCTAGGCGGGAGGTCATCAGGGTGGAGGTGACCATGTGAAGCGCATCCCGATCCAGAAAGGGCCGCAACTGGTAGATCCTACGGACCTGGCCAAAAGCCCCCCTGGCGACGGCCGCCACGTGGTCTTCCAATGACAGCCGCACATCCAGGAAGACACCCAGATTGCGGGCCCTCTCTGTGGGGGCAAGAATTTCCCCCCCCACAGCCAGCGATGGAACCAGCCGGCTGTATCGGGACGCCGGGAAGCACAGCCACTTAGTCTTAGATGGGTTGAGCTGAAGCCTGTTCCGCCCCATCCAACACCGCACGGCCTCCAGGCACCGGGCCATCACTTTGACGGCTTCATCGGGATGGCTTGGGGTAGAAATGTACAGCTGAGTATCATCAGCGTACTGATGGAACTCTACCCCAAAGCCATGGATGACCTCACCTAGCGGCTTCATATAAATGTTGAACAGAAGGGGAGAGAGCACCGACCCCTGAGGCACCCCGCAAACCAGGGGCCTCGGGGCTGACCTCTGTCCCTCTGCCAACACAAATTGCGAACGGTCAGAGAGGAAGGAGGAGAACCACCGCATAACAGTGCCTCCCACTCCCAACCCCTCCAGCCGCTGCAATAGGATACTGTGGTCGACAGTATCAAAAGCCGCCGAGAGATCTAAGAGGACCAGGACAGAGGAATAACCTCTGTCACGGGCCCTCCAGAGATCATCCACCAATGCGACCAACGCCGTCTCTGTGCTGTGCCCAGGCCTGAAGCCCGATTGGCGTGGATCCAAATAGACAGCTTCATCCAGGTGCTGGGGAAACTGTTGTGCCACCACACTCTCAACAACCTTTGCCATAAAACGAAGGTTGGAGACGGGACGATAATTAGATAACAGAGTTGGGTCCAGGGACAGTTTCTTGAGGAGGGGTCTCACCACCGCCTCTTTCAAGGCGGGGGGTAGATATCCCTCACTCAAGGAAGCGTTAATAATACCCTGAAACCAACCTCGTGTCACCTCATTGACTATGTGGAAAAGATTAAGTGGAATTAATTGTGGAAAAGGTTTTGTAAATGCTACCCATATTAATTTCTCACCTGGTCGATCTTTGTGTGCAAAAGTCTGCTTGGGAATTGATCTAGATGTCAACTAGCCAGGTTCCAAGTCTTCTGTGTGTCTTTGCTGGCATCTAGTGGCTGTCTAGAGTTTGCAGTTCAAGGATGCTCACACTAATTCCAGCCCACTCCTAAGATTTAGGGGAGGGCTCTAGTCTGCCCCAGGCCTGGAGTTCTTTGAGGAAAAGTGAGGGTGCAGTAAATTTACATCCTTGGCTGGTCAAGCAATGTCTCCCCTCTAAAATGCTATATTAGGCTGAAGGTTTGCAACCTTGGATACTGATGTTCTCACCCACCTGCCTTCCCTAGACCAGCAATTTTTAAGGGCCTAATTCACAATGATTGCTAGAGCTTAAAAGTCTGCAGAGATGCTCAGTCCTCCAGGTCATGGTTGTCCCAAAGGTGCTTTTTCAAGGAGGCAACTGGACTTCGTGGTTTTTTCTCTTGAAGATGCTTCACTTCTCATCCAAAAAGCTTCTTCAGCTCTGACAGGGGCTCCATTCCCCACTATCCTGTGTTAGAAGGCAAAGATCAGGTCTCACTTTTCAGCCGGCAGATTGCTTGGCAAAGAAGAGGGGGCCGTTGCTTTAAATTAGTGGTTCCCAAAGTGGGCGGTACTGCCCATTGGGAGGTGGTGGGATGCTTAGGGGGGCGCTAACAGGCAAGGGGGCTGGCAGGGGGGGGCGCTAAGAGGTGGCAGGGGGGCATTCGAGGCCCTGGCCCTGCAGGTTCACTCATTGACTGTAGCACCGCTCCAGAGCTGGCGCCTCCAAAATGGAAGCGGTGGCACGTTACGTGCTGCCGCAACCGCGTTTGACACGCTGCCCCCTGCCACCTCTTAGCATCCCCAAGGGGGCCACTAAGAGGCGGCAGGTGGCTCCCGGCTCCCGGCTCCGGAACAGTGCTACAGTCAATGGGTGAACCTGCAGGGCCGGTGCCTCGAACGCCCCCCTGCCACCTCTTAGCATCCCCAAGGAGGCCAGCAGAGGGGCGCTAAGAGGCGGCATGTCAAACATGAGAGAGAAAGAGAGAGAGACAGGGAGAGAGACACCTGATGCATCAGATTGAATGAGACCTAGTTTAGATTGAGGCCCTTTTCCACATTGAAACATCTTTGCCAGCACATTGAAACCTTTTTGGCTTCTGTTAAAGATTTTGTGGACGAAACATGGTCAAGACTATCAGGAAGCTCTCACAAATTACAAGGAGAACACACACACACTCCCTTCTAATCCTGCTGGAGCAGGTGATTGGACTAGAATAGATATCTCATTATCTTTCTCCTCCCTCCCTCCTTCTTTATTTCTTTTTCTTTCTGTCCCTTACTTCCATCCCCCTTCTTTGTCCCTTTTTCTTTCTTTCTTTCTTTCCTTTTTCTCTTTCTTTTCTTCCTCTCTCTCTTTCTTTTCTCTCTCTCTTTCCCTCTCTCAGGCTCATCCCTTCAGATCAGGGGTCGCCAAACTTTTGGACCTCAGGCACCACCAAACTCATAATTATAAATCCCAGAGACATCTAATATGAATTTTGACTGTGGCTTTCTGGCGATGGTGGGAGAGAGAGATCGAGAGATCTGATCCAACCTCTCTCTCTCCTTCTTTCACACACATACAGGCAGGAGTGGGATTTAGATCCCTGATCTAAAACTGTCAAAACTCCAAAAACGGGTCAGGTAGCTCTGGGGTGGCCAGTCATAAACAACCGGCCATTAAGTGAGGACCACTTGTATTTGGTTTGCCAGTCACTTGGCCACACCCACCCAGTCAAATGACCAGCAAGCCATGCCAACCCAGTTACGTGACCAGCAAGCCACACCCTCAAATTAGGCCACACCCACAGAAATTTGAATCCCACCCCTGGGTGGGGGGCACCAAGGATGAGTTTGTAGCACCAAGGGGGCGGTGAACTTAGAAAGTTTGGGGACCACTGCTTTAAATTGAAAAGCCAAGAAGCAGCTGCTGGGAAGGAGGTTTTTTTAATTGCAGAAGGGAAGTGACATTCATTTGTTTCTGGGTCAGCTGAACAACAAACTGGAGAAGAGGAAGGATTCTTATATGGTTTTAAATTTGGGGGTTTGTGCAATACGGTCTTTGTGTTTCTAAAAGGGTTTGGGCGATTCCTATTGTGGCTCAATGACTTCTGTCCTGTGCCGGGTCTTGAGTGCGGGGGCTCTGATTCTACTCTTCTGTTTTGTTAGCTGCCAAATTTGGCCATGGGGAGATTTTGAAATATCCTGTCCTGTGTGGTCCTCTAACGCAGGAGTCTCCAACCTTGGCAACTTTAAGATTTGTGGACTTCAACTCCCAGAATTCCTCAGCAAGGTTGGAGACCCCCTGCTCTAGAGATCTGTTTGCCTGCTTGTGAATAGAGCCAAAAATCTTTCTATAGGCTCATTATCTCTAAAGGCCAGTAACTGTTTTCTGGCCAGTAAAAAGTTTCCTTTAGGTAGCTGGCCGGAATATGGAATGAACTTCAGGAAGATTTCTTTGTTAGCACCTTGATTTTTCTTGCTTTTCAGGGAGGGTTATGATTAATATTTTATTTGAGAAATGAAAGGGAGAAGGGTCAATTCTTTCCCACACCTGTCAGAGCTGAAGAAGCTTCTTGGATGACAGCGAAACATCTTCAAAGAAAAACCAGGTCGTTCAGTTGCCTTTTGAAAAAAAAAACAAAGCACCAGGATTTTTCTTTCTTGGGATTTGAACGGAGGCAGAGCAGACAGCTTTATATCTAAAGACTGTTTGATGAAGAGGGGTAGCATCTAACGTGCAGATGCACTGATCTAATAGTTTTGTAAAGCATTTTTTCAGCTGGATGGGGACACTACTAGACAGCAGTATATGAGAAAAGGTTTTAAATGTCTTGGTGGATCACAAGCTGGATAGTTGTGATGCAGCTGCAAAGTCAAAAAACCAACCAAGCCATAAATGCAATCCAAGGTTGCATTAACAGAAGCATAATGTCAGGATCAAGTGAGGTTGCCATTGCTCTGAATGTGGGCTGCGTTGGTCAGACTCTAGTTTGTCAGTTGTGCTCTGAGAACAATTGAGCAAGCAAGAGGGATGGAAGACTTAAGAGGAAGAATTAGACATGCTGGGGTGGACCACAAGGAGATGTAGTCGTGGTGGTTATGTTTCTGAGGAACTGTGCCCCAGAAGACAAGGCAATTTAGTTGTTCCAGGACACAAAACATTGCATTTAAATCATAACGAACTGGGTTTTTGGTTAGAGTTTGGAGCTTCCAGTAAAGACATGGCCAGCACCTGACACAGCCTGAGAATCTCCTCTCTCTGGACTGTCATTTTCCCAACTCAACAACAGAAGGAACAGGCTTCCTTTTGCTTATTTGACTCTCCGGGGTTAGGGAGAGTCCCAGAATCATCACTCAAGACCCTCCGATAATAGCAACAGCCTGAAAGCAGTTTTAGAAGCCCTGCTTCAAAATAGCTGGTGAGCTGAAGCTGAAAGGGGCTGGGCCTGAAACCACGTCGTTGTTGGATAAAAAAGCCATTTTGGAATTTTTCAAATAGGCAATAAGCTGTGCCCTTCATTTCTTAATCAATTCATGGGACTATTATCTCTACTAGCTAAGTAGAGATAGTTAGTTACAGCCTATCATTCCTTTTTGAAGATCTGAATGGCATTTTTGAGACCTCTTTATGACAAGGAAGAGGGTTGTTGGAAGGTAGCTAAAATAGGGAAGCATATTTGTTTCTTTTGAAATATAAGGATAAAAGTTGTGGTCTTAATTTGCTACTTTTAAAATAATCTCTGGGCCTCTATTATGTTCTTGTGATGGTTGAAATTTCCCAATTTTCATGAACTCTGATTGGCTACAAAAAGGAAACAAACAAACAAACATTTTTGTCCACTTGAGGGAGCTACAAAGATATTTAACTCAGAGCTGGAGTCTGTCATCAATGAAATATTTGAAAAGTCCAGACAAAAAATCATTTCTACGATAAATCAGTTAGGGTCCAAAAATACAAATTATACAGACGATATTAAAGAACAAGAGACACAATTAAGAGTAGAAAATTATCTGTGTCAACTCTACAAATGCTGGGCAATACTAATTTATTTATTTATTAAATTTCTATACCGCCCCCTCTCCCAAAAAAGGGACTCGGGGCGATGTACAGCCAACTAAAAACAAAAACAGTATATACAATTAAAAACAAATTAAAACAATTAAATTAGAGGCTGAATATACAATTAGAGAATATTAGAGAAAAACTAATAAAAAATTTAAAATACCAAGTTTTAAAAAACCCAAAAATCCTTACTGGGCCAGGCCGGCCTGTTGAAAAAACAGGGTCTTTACTGCGCGCCAGAAGGTCTGAATGTCTGTAATGGCCCGTATCTCCGGGGGCAAATCGTTCCAAAGGGAGGGAGCCCCCACAGAAAAGGCCCGCACCCTCGGGGCCACCAACCGGCAACGACCAGGCGGCGGAACGCCGAGGAGGCCAACCCTGTGGGAGCGCACTGGGCGGCGGGAGGCTGTTGATGGCAGCAGGCGGTCCCGTAAGTACCCAGGTCCCGAGCCATGGAGCGCTTTAAAAACGATCAATACCACCTTGAATTGGATTCGGAAGGCCACAGGAAGCCAATGCAGCACGCGCAGGAGCAGTGTAACATGGGAGCTCCGAGGGGCTCCCAAGATCACCCGCGTGGCCGCATTCTGGACCAACTGCAGCCTCCGGACACTCTTCAAGGGGAGCCCCATGTAGAGAGCATTGCAATAGTCCAAGCGGGAGATGACGAGGGCAGAAGTGACTGTGCGAAGTGCATCCAGATCCAGAAAGGGCCGCAACTGGTAAATCAGACAAATCTGACAAAAGGCCCCCCTGGCGACGGCCGTAATGTGATCTTCTAAAGACAGCCGTACATCCAGGAGGACACCCAGATTGCGAGCCCTTTCCATGGGGGTCAAAATTTCTCCCCCCATGGCCAGCGACGGAATAAGCTGGTTGTATCTGGGCGCAGGAAACCACAGCCACTCGGTTTTGGTCGGGTTGAGACGAAGCCTGTTAAGACCCATCCAACTCCGCACGGCCTCCAGGCACCGGGTCATCACTTCGAGGGCTTCGTTGGGGTGGCCCGGGGTAGAGATGTACAGCTGAGTGTCATCAGCGTACTGATGGAACTCAACCCCGAAACCACAGATGATCTCACCCAGCGGCTTCACATAAATGTTGAACAGCAGGGGCGAGAGCACAGACCCCTGAGGCACCCCACATAATAGGGGCCTCGGGGTCGACCTCTGCCCGCCTGTCAACACAAATTGCGAGCGGTCGGAGACGAAGGAGAAGAACCATCGTAAAACGGTGCCTCCCACTCCCAACCCCCCCAACCGCCGCAATAGGATGCTGTGGTCGACAGTATCAAAAGCCGCTGAGAGATCTAACAGGACCAAGACAGAGGAACAACCCCTGTCTCGGGCCTTCCAGAGATCATCCACCAGTGCGACCAACGCCGTCTCCGTGCTGTGCCCGGGCCTGAAACCTGATTGGAGGGGGTCTAGATATACCGCTTCATCCAGGTACTGAGGGAGCTGACGTACCACCACACTCTCAACAACCTTCGCCACAAAGCGAAGGTTGGAGACCGGACAATAATTCGACAATAATGCTGGATCCAGGGACGGTTTCTTGAGGAGGGGCAGCACCACCGCCTCTTTCAAGGTGATGGGTAAAAGCCCCTCTCTCAAGGAAGCGTTAATAATCCCTTGGAACCAGCCTTGTGTCACCTCCCGAGTGGCCAAGACCAGCCAGGAGGGGCACAGGT
This sequence comes from Bungarus multicinctus, assembly GCA_023653725.1. Taxonomy (NCBI): domain Eukaryota; kingdom Metazoa; phylum Chordata; class Lepidosauria; order Squamata; family Elapidae; genus Bungarus; species Bungarus multicinctus. The sequence goes on along the minus strand of CM042845.1, from coordinate 18,752,812 downwards.
CCAATAAACAAGTGGTGGCATTAAGCTCCCCCAGTATCCTGTGCACGTCCTCCAGAGTAACAGGATCGAACTCATCCCAAATGACCTCCCCGAAATCCACCCCTGTCCCCCCCGCCCGAAGATGCCCAGTCAGAGTCCAACTCATCCCGGATCTGAGTGATTTTGTCCTGCAGAAACCTAGAAAAATCCTCGGCCCGTCCCTGCAAGGGATCCTCCTGCACCTCCACCTCCAAAAGGGAACGGGTCACCCTAAACAGGGCGGCCGGGCGATTTTCCGCGGATGCAATAAGGGCGGGGAGATAAGACCGCCTCCCCGTCCTTATCGCCATTAACTCCCCGTCCTTATCGCCATTAACTTAATATAGGATCGTAATAGTGTTCGGTCAGATCCAGAGCGGCTGGCCCTCCAACTACTCTCTAGGCATCTTTTCCGGCGCTTCATCTCCCTCAGCTCCTCGGAAAACCAAGGAGCCACTTGGGATCGGCACCGGGTCAGAGGCTGCAAGGGCACAATCAAGGGCCCCAGCCGCCACCCTATCCCAGGTAGCCACTAAGCCCTTGACTGAGTCGTTTGTGTGAGTTTCGGGAAACGGCCCAAGCTCCATCAGGAACCTATCTGGGTCCATCTGGCGCCTGGGATGGTACCATTTTATCAGCCCCGCCTCCCTGTGGCGGGGGGGTGCGGAATGGAAGTCGAGTCTAAGGAGCAAATGATCAGTCCATGACAGGGGTTCCACAACCACAACCACATCCCCTATACCAAGATCATTCTGCCACTGATCAGAGACTAAAACCAAATCCAGGATGTGACCCCCCCAAGTGAGTAGGGTCCTGAATTAATTGTGTCAGGCCCATGTCTGTCATGGAAGCCATGAACTCCTGAGCAATTCCCGAGGCCCCGCCGGCAGAAGGCAGGTTGAAATCCCCCATGACCATAAGCCTGGGGGTCTCAACCGCCAAGCTGGCTATGACCTCAGGCAGGGCCGATGTCACATAGCAGGGAGCCAGGTATGCGATCAACAGGCCCACCTGAACCCTGGAACCAAACTTCACGAAAAGGGACTCACATCCGGTCGTCTGAGAAACAGTGGATTCCCTAGGACACAGATCTTCCTTAATAACCACTGCAACCCCCCCCCCCTCCCCTGAGCCCTCAGTCAATGAAAGACCAGAAACCCGGGTGGGCACATCTCCACCAGAGGAACTCCTCCCTCTTGGCCCAACCAGGTTTCGGTAACACCCGCCAGGTCCGCTCCCCCCCCACAAATCAAATCATAAATGAGGGGGGCCTTGTTAACGACGGACCTGGCGTTACACAACCTCAGCCGAAGGCCCAGGGCCCGATGACTCAGACCACCCGGGGAACGGGACATGACAAGGAACGGGACATGATTTACTTGTACCTTTGGAATATAAATCTGACCCTAGATTACAGATTAACAGAGTTGGAAGGGACCTTGTAGGTCATCTAGTCCAACACACCACCCAAGCAGGAGACCCTATACCATTTCTGACAAATTGCAGTCTCTTTTTGAAAGCCTCCAGTGATGATGAAACTCCCACAATTTCTGAAGGCAACTTCTGTTCCATTGATTGATTGCTCTCACTGACAAAAAATATCTCATTTCCAGGTTAAATCTCTCCTTGTTCAGTTTCCATCCATTGTTCCTTGTCTGGCCTACAGGTACCTTGGAAAATAGCTTGACCCCCTCCTCTCTGTGGCAGCCTCTCAAATATTGGAAGACTGCTTTTATTATGATGATGGTTTGATGACAATTAGGATGGATTTTTAGAAGTTTGGTTTTATTTATTGAAAGAAAACTTTAAGGTAGTTTTGTATGCATAAAATGAGTTTGTAAATGCATGTCTTCTGTCTTTTTAGGTAATGCTGAATAATTCCCAAAGTTTGTAAAGTACTATTGATTAAATTTGAAAACAAGAAAAGAAAAATATTTACTCTATGAGGATAAACTCGAGGGAGAGATTTGAATTCATGAGCTAATTGAACTTAATTGACTTATATTGGTGTAATATCTATAATTGAATGAAAGCTCTAATATAGTTTTGTGTTTTGAGTTCTGGGTTTAAAATGAAGGCGCCCCCCCCCCCCTTATATATAATACTTGAGTATTTTTAAAAGTTAGTAAAATATCCAAACTAGAAAAAGTATTTTCTCCCTTTAAGGTTAAAAAAAATGAAATAATATAGAGGATTCTTGTTAATATGAATTACGATAAAGATTAATGAATTAACAGAAGCAATATATTATTCCCCATAGCAAAGGGAAGCAGAGATGATCAAATTGATTATACTGTATTATCCAAAGAAGAGAATATATCTAAACTTGTTTCTATTTTGAAATTGCTTCTGGATTTGGTGTTTGCAATGAAAAAAAAAAAAGAAACTTTGATTTCATTTTTGCCAATTAGATAGGTTTATGGCTTGTACACATTGTTGTGTAAAAGTAAAAATTTGAGGTTGTAATGTTATCTTCTACTGTTCTAAAGAGAGTTGGGAGTCAATGCCTTTTTCTTTCCTTTTCCCTCTTTACACTATTTTTTTTTCCTTTTCCCTCCCCCTCTTCCTACTTTTCTATTACTTTTTAAATTTCTCTTTGGATTTTATATTTTGATAAACCAATAAAAGTGTTTCCAAAAATAAATAAATAAACATTGGTTGGACTTCAGAAAGAATTCAAGAAAATTCCAAATAATTCTTACGAATAAGAGCTGTCCAGAGTCAGGGGAGCCATCTGTCAGGGACATTTTAGCAATTCCTGCTCTGGGCAGGACACGAGACTGGATCTCCTCCAAGATCCACCCCAACTCTTACTTTTGAAGAATCTGCCACATGTCTCCTCAGACCTTCTGTGTGCCACCACAGGGTGGAGGGAGATATATGCTCTCTAAATAACCCACCAACTGTTCTGAGGGGAAGGAGGCCCAATTCTCGAAATTCTTTGGAAATCCTGGATTATAAGCCACTCAGAATCATTGAGTGAGATAGAAATCAGTCAATCAATCAAATAAATAAATCCCAATTCCTCACCAGAGGCCTTGTGGATCAAGAGACACCCCTTTCTCTCGCGGGGACAGTTCCATCTTAGACCCAGCATTCTTCAACATCTTCATAAATGGTCTTAACCAGCAGCTAGAAGAGGAACTCATCAAATTTGTAGATGACCCAAACTGAAGGGAATTGCTAACACTTGACAGACTTGAACACAGGGTCCTATCTAACAAAATGAAATTCAATGTACAGAAAACTAAAAGTTCTACACTCAGGCAAGAAAAAAACAAAAGGACATACACAGGCTGGGTGAAACCAGGCTTAATAGCAGTAACTATGAGAGGGATCTTGGAGTCTTAGTGGACAACCAGCTAAATAGGAACCAGCAGAGTGCAGCAGCCGCCAAAAAAGCCAAGGCAATCTTAAGTTGCATTAACAGAGGGATACAATCAAGATCAAGGGAGGTAGTAATATAAAGCCTTAGTAAGGCCACACCTAGGATACTGCATCCGGTTTTCTCACCACACTATAAAAAGAAGTTGAAACTCTAGAAAGAGCGCAGAGAAGAGCAACCAGGATGATGAGGGGACAGAGGCTCAAACAGACAATCAATGGTTGCAGGAACAGGGCATGGCTAGTCTGGTGAAGAGAAGGACCAGGGGAAACAGGAGAGCAGTCTTCCAATATTTGAGGGGCTGTCCCAGAGAGGAAGGGGTCAAGCTATTTTCTAAAGCACCCGAAGGCCAGACAAGGAATAATGGATGGAAACTGATCAAGGAGAGATTCAACCTGGAAATAAGGAGACATTTCCTGACAGTGAAACCAATCAGCCAATGGAACAGAAGTTGCCTTCGGAAGTTGTGGGAGCACCATCACTGGAAGCTTTCAAGAAGAGACTAGACTGCCATCTGTCAGAAATGGTGTAAGGTCTCCTGCTTGAATGGCGGGTTGAACTAGATGACCTACAAGGTCCCTTCCAATTCTGTTAATTTGTAGAGTGATATTAGTACCTCACTTGATCTTGATTGTATCCCTTTATTAATGTAATTTAGGATTGCATTGGGTTTTTTGGGCTGCCACCGTACATTGCTGGCTCACATTTAATAGGTTGTCCACTAAGGCTTCAAGATCCTGCTCACAGTTACTATTATTAAGCCTGATTTCACCCAGTCTATATGTGAACTTTTGGTTTTTCTTGCCTTTTCTCTACATTGAATTTCATTTTGTTAGATAGGGCCCAGTGTTCACATCTGTCAAGATATAGATCTTAAGCTTATCATCTAGGGTGTTGGCTATTCCTGCCAGCTTAGTTGATGAAAGGTCTGGAGGATAAACCGTATGATGAATGATTGTGGGTACCTAACAAAGAGAAGGACTAGGGATGACTTGATAACAGTCTTCCAATATTTGTCATAGAGAAGAGATTGACCTACTATCCAAAGCTCCTGAGGGCAGGACAAGAGGTAATGGATGGAAACTTATCAAGGAGAGAACCAATTAAGAATTAGAAAGAAATTTCCTGACAATGAATCAGTGGAATGGCTTGCCTTCAGAAGTTATGGATGCTCCATCACTGGAAATGGAAAAATTTACAACTCTCACTGATTGGAAGAATAGTTACAATTAAAATGAATATTTTACCAAAAATTATATTTTTATTTCAAGTAATTCCGATAAAACTAGGAATTTTTTTTGAAGAGTTAATTAGAACAACAACAAAATTTATCTGGCAAGGAAAGAAACCAAGAATCAAATTAAAACTGCTTACAGGATACTAAAAATAAGGAAGGATTTGAGTTACCAATGTCAGGTAGTACTCCATTCAAAATCCAAGAAAGAAACACTTAGACTCCATTAATTAGAGAAAAGATATCTTTTACTGGAAATCAAGTGGTAGCATCAAAGGAATTCTGAATCTGAGGAATTGCACGTATACAAAGGAATTGCACGTATACATATACAAAGTGATGACAACGTTCCCACCCACAATAGTTCAAACTGTCTATCCAATTAAAGTTTTATATAATGAGAAAGTCCAGAAATATTTCACAAGGAGAGTTCTCCGCTCCTCTACTCATTGTAGAACACCTTATGCCACCAGACTTGAAATTCTAGACCTAGAAAATCTTGAATTATGCCATCTTCGGTCTGATCTAAGTATGGTATATAAAATCATACATTGCAATGACTTACCTGTCAATGAATACTTCAGCTTCAACCATAACCACACAAGAGCAAACAATAGATACAAACTCAAAGTTAATTGCACCAAACTCGATTGCAGGAAATACGACTTCAGCAACAGAATGGTCAATGTCTGGAATACTCTACCTGACTCTGTGGTTTCTTCCCCAAACCCCAAAAACTTTAACCTTAGACTGTCTACTATTGACCTCACCCCTTTCCTAAGAGGTCTGTAGGGGGCGTGCATAAGCTAGCAGCAACATGCCTACTGTCCCTGTCATATTGTTTTTTTTATTTTTCTTATATGTACCCATTTCAGGTATTCACAACTATGTGTATACTTATACCTATTATCTTGTAAGCGATTAACAAATCAAATAAATTCTAAAATTCTAAAAAATAATGTCATGTGGGGCATCTTCAGGCGGTGATGCAGGCATCTGTTTGTTGACCTTGGCCTATTTTGATAAAGAGTTATGCCTGCACATAGCACAGCAAAGAAGCATGAACAAGAAACTTTTCCCCCAACTTATACAGTTTATTCTCAAAGCCTCCAGCCCATTCCCCACACTCTCAAAGCCCAATTATTTCACCCCTCCCCCCGTTACTATGGCAGCCAAAAGATGCAAAGCAAAGGAATCTTGAAGGCTGACAGTCAGATGGAGTTATATTATCAAGTTTCAGTGCTTACATGGCTAAAAGAGTTGTTAAACCTAAAGAATAAAAGGATGTTAGCAATAGAGAGACTGTCAGCTTTGAAACTCAGCTGCTAAGAGAGTTGGAGGAGTTGAAAAGTTCAAGGTTATTCTGTATGGCATATTAGGAAATTCCAGTGGCAGTTAATTGGTTCTCGTGATTTATGAAGTGTAGAAGTGAGAGAGAAGGGAGGAGAGAAGGTGGATTCTGTCAGATTCGTGTATCTGTCATTTCTTCATTTCTTGATGTAACCTGAATACATTCAATCTTATATCAAATTTGTATAACCCACACGTGATACAATGGAGAGAGGAATCCCTGATGGCCGGAATCTATCATCTCTGAGAGGCACAGCCAGGAGATGAGAAGACCATAAAAATTCCGCAGTGAGATGTGTCAGATGGTGCTCCATTCAAAATCCAAGAAAGAAATGCTTAGACTCCATTAGTTAAAGAAAAGATATCTTTTACTGGAAATCAAAGTGGTAGCAACAAAAGAATTCTGAATCTGAGAAAGTGAGCGCGTAAATCACAGATACAAAGTGATGGCAACATTCCCACCATAGTTCAATTGGCTCATCCAATTAAAAGTTGTGTATAGCATCATATGGGCATCTCCAGATGGTGATGAGGCCTCTGTCCGTTGACCTTGACATATTTTGATAAAGAGTTGCGGCTGCGCATAGCATAGGATAGAAGCCTAAGCAAGAATCTCCCCCCCCCAACTTATACAGTTCTGTTTTGTAACACCTCCAGTTTGCTTCCCATAACCATGTTCCCACTCCTCCCCCCATTACTTATGATAGCCGAAAGATGCAAAGCAAAGGAAGAAAATCTTGAAGGCTGACAGTATGCTTGGGAATCTGTGAAAAAGGTTGTTCCTTCAGAAGGGGTGGGGTGGGAATAAATATACTAGTTTTTGTTTCACTAAATACACATTGAGAGAAGGGGAGGGGTTCTAAACTCCCTTATCTATCCCGGTATGCCTCAGAGACATTAGATGCTGCTTTGAACTCCTACAGGAATTGTCTCATCTCAATACAGGATTCCTTTTGATACCTTTGGTTTTCAGAAGTTCATTCTTGTTAATTGAATGGGAAAAAGTTCTGTAGCTTGACAGATTCTGTGTAATGCGTGAAAAATTTTCACTTTGGGAAATTGCCTTTGACATGCCAGATCTGTTTCTAAATAAATCAGTTGGAGAGAAAATGTCTTGGAGTGATTGATATCATGGATACTTTTTGGATGACTTACAATTGAGATGGCATGCATTCATATGGGATGGGAAACATAAAGCACATAGCTACTTCCAAAGACACCAGGTTAGAAACACCCCTGTTGTTAGTATGGGGAAAAATTAAACAGAATCACTATATGGTTATCCACAATAGGCACTAATATACAGTACCCTAATGTGTTAGATCTGGATAAAATAGTAAGATAAAAAGATATATTAAATGAACAAGGGAAATTAAAAATGAAACAGGAACCAAAAAAATCAGGGAATTGACATGGACTGGTGGCCTTATATGCAAATAAAGATGACATATAAAGATACAGAAAAATATGGCTTCTAAACTGAACCACAAGAATTGGATAAGATATTGCAGGAAATGAATGAAAAACTGATAAAGAAGTACGACAATTACCTATTGAATTTCATTAATTATGCTTATTCAAAAATATCAAGACTAAATTGCAAAAAAAAAGACGCCCTTTCCTGGAAAGGACCAATGCAGCTCAAATGGGAATTGGGGCTTCTCTGGGCCTCAAAGTTGGCTCAGATCAACTCAGGCCAGGAAAGTCGGGCAAACATCCAGACGGTTGAGTTCTGGATGACCTTTGCTGGTACCCCCACCCCAAGATCTCCTTTCATCTCCCCCTGCAGCTTCCAAGTCACTTGGCCGTCTCTTAGGGACTCTGCTGGATCAAAAGAACAACCAAGGTGGAAGGGAGAGAGCCAGGAAGGAGAATCCGGAGAAATAACCCCACCCAGGTTTTCTGTGCCAGTTTCTGTTTCTATTCCTTGCAAGCCTTCATGAACGTCTTCCAGTATGCCAGTACATGGCATAAAAACCACACTGATCCACCCACTACAGTAGGTATCTCCTTGTATATTTTGCGGTTGGACATTCAGATGCTATCTCCGATTTTTCTTTCTGTCATGAGGGAATCAGAGGTGCTATTCAGCAGGTTCTGACCAGTTCTGGAGAACCGGTAGAACCGGTAGTGGAATTTTTGAGTAGTTCGGAAAACCAGCAAATCCCACCTCTGACTGGCCTCCACCCCCATCTATTCTCTGCCTCCCAAATTCCAGCTGATCGGCTGGGTCTCCTTTGGTTGCCCTGCACAGAAGAACGGAGCTGGAAAGCAGGTTAGTGGGGTGAGGAGGGAAGGGGGATTTTGAAGTTACCTTCCCCTGCCATGCCCACCAAGCCAAGCCACGCCTACAGAACCGGTAGTAAAAAAATTTGAATCCTACCACGAGGGAATATTTAAGGGGTTGGAACCGCACATTCTTAGCGAGGCAGAAGTTAGCACCTTAAACCACTAGCCAGGATATTAGGGGACAAGAATAGCTTGCTTATAAGAACAACCCCAAAAACCATATAGCTGGCACATGAAACTAGGACACTTTGCAAGATAACCTGGGGTGAAAAGCAGGTGACATGACATTTAGCTATGTGTGTGTGTGGGGCGGGGCGGGGGGGGGCTGAGATCCAAATAACCAATCAATGTTATTTGTTATGAATGCATTGTTAGGGGAAGGGCAAAGTTTTTTTTTTAAATAAACTTTATTAATTTTACAATTAAAATGAACAAACATACACAAATGTAGAAGAGAAACACAGTTGAGAAGTGAAAGAGAGAAGTGAGAAAGAGAAAAAAAAAAGTAAAAAGAAATCAAAAAGGGATTAAAAACAATTTCATTTTCAACAGTTTGTGGGTCATTATTTCTATCCTTATTTTATGCCATATTTACAAGTAATCCTTAATGTGAATATATAATTACCATTACAATTATAGCTTATCCTCTTTTACATTGCTATGTAGCCCATCTTTGATCTAACCATTCATAGCAGCAGTTCCAGCTCTTATAATACATTGATGTTTATCTTTTAATGCTAGGATTAATTTATCCATTTCTGCACAATTTAGTATTTTTTGAATAATCATTTCCTCTGATGGAGTATGAAGTTGTTTCCAACATTGTGCAAAAGCCAATCTAGCTGCCGTCAATATATGTCATATTATATACTTCACTTTTTTTGCAAATTGTTTATTAAAGATCCCTAATAGGAAGAACTCTGGTTTGAATTCAATCTGTTCTGTCATCATTTCCTCCAGCCATGCTTTAATTCTCTGCCAGTATCTTTGTGCTTCTGTACAAGACCACCACATTTGGAAGTATGTTCCCTCCTTTTTTTTTTTGCATTTCCAGCAGTTCGGACTCATATTGGGGTGCATCCTCGCTAATCTCGAGGGGGGGAGGTGCCATCTATAAAGCATTTTAAAAGCATTTTCCTTGTACGATTGCCGATTTTGTGATTTTATTATTTCTATTCCAGACCCTCTCCCATTCTGTTAAAGTGATACTACGTCCTATGTTCCTGCTCCAGGCTATCATATTTCCTTTAACTATTTCTTTCTCTAATTCTGTCTCTAATAGGTAATTACAAAATTTAGTTATATTTTTTTTGTCTGGGCCTAAAAGAATTTTGTCCAATTGCTGAGGTTTATTATAAATTCTGATTTCTTTCTTATCCTGTCTATATCTGTTTTGAACTTGAAGATATGGGAAAGGCAAAAGTTTTATGCGACCATCCTTTGACTATAAAAATTGCTCTAAGAATCTCAACAAGGCCCTTTGGTTAGCTTTTGAGCCAGGGTCCTTACATCTTATACCAAAATAAAAGCATAATTTTATACCGGTGACTTGTGTCCAGTGACTTATCAACTTCGACACCAAGAGCCCAGTTTTGGAGACAACAACATCTCCATCTCCTCCCATTTGCCCTTCTCAGGAGCTGCTCCAAAGACAGCTGGCTCCAGAGGGAAGCATCCTCCTGGGAGAAGGAAGGGGCCATTTGTTCAAGTGGAACCCAAGAACAGGAGCAGCCGGTGAGCTCCCCGCAGCTGTTGTTCTCCACCAAAGAAGAGACCTTGGTGCCAGCTGCCTTCTCTCCCCAGCATACTCAGGGCCTGGCTTTGGCTTCTCAGTCTCTCGGGCAGCCCTCAGGGGGTAGGAGCTGTTCTCCTCCCAATGGGCTCTTTAGCTGCCAAGTTGCTCCTACCCACCGTTAGCAGCCTGGCCTTCCTCCCCACAGTCAGCATCGCAGCCAAGAGGCAATTTCACATGGAAGCCATGGTCTACTTCTTCACCATGTTCTTTGTCCTGGTAAGTCCTCCCTCCCTAAACAACCCGTTTAGCAACCCCAATTCTCATTCGTAAAGGAAAGAAAGGGGGTTTTCATGTATTCTTGCAGGTAACGTCTGTGGGCTTTTCTTCCTCTGTATCTTTTCCCCACAACTTGTTTGATTACCTCCCCTCGCAATGCATGGCTGAGGCTGGTTCTTTGTGCTGTTAACAGACTCGGGTAATTAAATTCTGGAGACAATCACATATTTTGAACAAAGTCCCAGTTCAACCTTTGCATTTCATGCCCTGAAAAAAAGCAGGATAACAGCCTGGGGAAAAAAAAAGTCCTTTATACACACTAGAAGGGAAATGCAAAATACCAAGGATAGTTTTCAGATGGAGTTTTGGTGCCAGGATGTCCATAGGCAAAGTTTCACGTTTTTGTGGAAACCATTCCTTCTCCCTCTTCCCCCCCTCCCTTTTTCTCCCCCCCACCCCCTTTCTCTATCTCCCTTTCTCCCTCCCTCCCTTTTTCTCCTTCTTTCTCTCCCTCCCTCCTTCTCTCCCTCCCTCCCTTTCTCTCCCCCTCCTGCTCTCCCTCTCCCTCCCTCCCTCCCTTGTTTTCTCTCTCCCCCTCCCTCCCACTCCCATCATTTCAAATTGCTTTCAGTTTTTAATGACATAAATTGCAAAGAATCTTAAAATTTACCTGTGTCCTCTGAGGCTATAGCTTTTGTCCACAGATGATGAGGATCCTTTCTGCAATGGCATCAACTCAGTGGGATATCCTGACAGAGTAAAGGGTGGGTGGGGGCCTTAATTGCCTTTCAAACAAGAGGATTATGATGCAACTTTTTAAAATTACCATTTTTTTTATCACAAAAACCCTGGGAATAAAGAAACCCCACTTTCCCACCAGGTCTGCCATGCCTGCGAAGGCCCCGGGCTCACCTTCCTTTGTTTCATGAAGTACGATCTCCTGCAATACTTCAGTATCTTTGGAACCGCCTTATCCATGTGGGTCTCACTGATAGGTAAGCCAGAACGGCTGCTTCTTTTGAGTGTGCATGGGAGGGAGGGGCATTAAGGAAACCTGAAGGAATTTTTTAACGGATTTGCAGAGTTGGAAGGGATCTTGTAGGTCATCTAGTCCAACCCCCCCCCCAACCCAAGCAGGAAACCCTGCACCATTTCTGACCAAGGGCTTTCCAGTCTCTTCTTGAAAGTCTCCAGGGATGAAGCTCCAGGATAACAGAATAACAGAGTTGGAAGGGGCCTTGTGGGTCATGTAGTCCAATCCCCCGCCCAAGCAGGAACATTTGTGATGGATGGCAGTCCAGTCTCTTCTTGAAAGCCTCCAGTGATGAAGATCCCACAACTTCCAAAGGCAACTTCTGTTCCACTGATTAATTGTTCTCACTGTCAGGAAATTCCTCTTTATTTCCAGGTTGATTCTCTCCTTGTTAGTTTCCATCCATTTTTCCTTGTCTGGCCTTTGGATGCCTTGGAAAACAGCTTGACCCCTTCTTCCTCTCTGGGGCAGCCCCTCAAATATTGGAACATAGAGCACATCATGGGTTTCCCCTCTGGCCTCCCTTTCTCCGACTGGCTCTACCAAAGCAGACAACTAGGACTAAGCCTGCCCTTTTTCTTAGATCAGGTCAACTAGGTGCTGCTCCAGGAAACCTTTACAAGTGGTAAGAGTTGGGATTTTAAATGAGATTGTCCTTCAATTCTTGTCTTTTTATTAGCTCTGGCAGAGTTTGACGAACCCAAACGATCAACTTTGGTGATGTTTGGAGTGCTTACCATAGCTGTCAGGATCTACCATGACCGGTGGGGATACGGTGTCTACGCTGGACCGATTGGAACAGCTGTTCTCATTATAACCGTCAAATGGGTAAGGCCACGTCTTTGTCACGGTGCAAAAGGGCTGGCACATAAAGTGTCACTTCAACTGAAAACTGGGAAGAACATAAGAAATTTAAGAATAAAAGTATCCCAATTTCAGGGAGGGATTAGTTTCCAGATGACAGTGGACAGGGTACTGTCAGTCACTGCCAACTGCTGTTCTCTTACAACCGTGTCCTCCTGTGGCTTCATGTCGTGACTGGGCACCATCAGCAACTTTTACAGGCCTCCTCTGAGGAATCCCATCATGGCCACATTATAAGCAAAAATGACCACCTCAACAATAGATGGAAAAGGACTGTCAGCCAAATATGAACACGTCCTATTGTTAGTGGGAGGGAGTAGGGGGAGAAGGCACAGAAGAATTGGAATAAATTTCAAAATGATCCTGATGGGACCAAGAAAAGGATGATAATCAGAGGACTAGGAACGGTGAAAAGAAAATGGAGTCCTCGAGATGTTTCAGACTCGGATGGGGGGGAAATGATGGTATTCTATAGAATAGAATTCTTTATTGGCCAAGTGTGATTGGACACACAAGGAATTTGTCTTGGTGCCAATGCTCTCAGTGTACAAAAAAGAAAAGATACATTCATAAAGAGTCAAGAATCATCAGCTACAACACTTAATAATAGTCATAGGAGACAATAAGCAATCAAATCACACTAGGAAACAGCCAGTATAAATCATAAGGATACAAGAGACAAAGTTACAGTCATACAGTCACAAGTGGGAGGGGATGGGTGATAAGGAGTGATGAATAGGTTAATAGTGATAGTAATGGAGACTTTGTAAATAGTTGGACAGTGTGGAGGGAATTATTTGTTCAGCAGAGTGATGGTGTTTGGGAATAAACTCTCCTTGTGTCTAGTTGTCTGGTGTGCAGTGCTCTATAGTGTCATTTTGAGGGAAGGAGTTGAAACAGTTTATGTCCGGGATGTGAGGGGTTTCTTTTTGACTCATGCAGGATACAGGCTTCCATGGAAGGCAGGTTAGTAGCCATTGTTTTTTCTACTCTCTGGAGCCTATGTCTGTCCTGTTGGGTTGCAGAACCAAATCAGACAGTTATAGAGGTGCAGATGACAGACTAAACCATTCCTCTGTAGAACTTCTATAATTTATTTTATTTATTTTTATTTTATTTATTTTTCAATTGCTTACAAGATAATAGGTATAAGTAAAACATAGTTATGAATACATAAATACATATAAGAAAAATAAAATATAAAAGAAACAATAGGACAGGGATGGTAGGCATATTGGTGCGCTTATACACTACAGACCTCTTAGGAAAGGGGTGAGGTCAATAGTAGACAGTCTAAGGTTAAAGTTTTTGGGGTTTGGGGAAGAAACCACAGAGTCAGGTAGAGTATTCCAGATATTGACCACTCTGTTGCTGAAGTCGTATTTCCTGCAATCAAGTTTGGTGCAATTAACCTTGAGTTTGTATCTATTGTTTGCTCTTGTGTTGTTATGGTTGAAGCTGAAGTATTCATTGACAGGAAGGACATTGCAATGTATGATTTTATATACTATACTTAGATCAGACCGAAGGCGGTATAGTTCTAGGTTTTCTAGGTCTAAAATTTCGAGTCTGGTGGCATAAGGTATTCTGCAATGAGTAGAGGAATGAAGAACTCTTCTTGTAAAATATTTTTGGACTTTCTCAACTGTGTTAATATCAGATACGTAATGTGGGTTCCAGACTGATGAGCTGTATTCGAGTATTGATCTAGCAAATGTTTTGTATGCTCTAGTTATTAGTGTATTACCAAAGAAAAAGCTACATAAGATTAGGTTAAGATCTCTTAACGCCTTTTTGGCTATGTAATTACAGTGGGATCTAGCACTTAGGTCATTTGAGATGAGTACTCCAAGATCCTTGACAGAGTTTGGATCATCAACAAGGTCTTGACTATTCAGCCTGTATTTTATTTTCTGATTTCTTTTGCCAATATGTAAAACAGAGCATTTATTTGTTGAGATTTGAAGTTGCCATTTGTTTAACCATTCTGATACATAGTCAAGGTCTTTTTGAAGGGTAGCAGTATTGTCTGTGGTGTTGAATAGCTTTACATCATCAGCGAAGAGAACGCAGTTGCTCTTGATATGATCACAGAGGTCATTTATGTAGAGTATGAAAAGAGTTGGTCCTAGAATACTGCCTTGGGGGACACCACTGTTGACAGGTACAGAATTTGATAGGATGCTCCCAATTTTGACCATTTGTTGTCTGTTTGACAGGAATGCTTCTATCCAGTTATGCAGGTGTCCAGAGATACTGTAAGATTTTAGTTTTAGGAGTAGTTTGTCGTGTACCACTGAATCAAAGGCTTTACAGAAGTCTATGTAGATTGCGTATATTGCTTTGCCTTGATCGAGTTGTGTAGTCCATATGTTTTTGCAATGTAAGAGTTTCAGATTACATAATAGTTTTTTCCTAAAACCAAATTGTTTATTAGAGTAGATCGTTTGTTTCTAAGTGGAGGATGATGGATTGGTTAATAATTGATTCCATGACTTTACAGGTGACGCAGCATAAAGAGATTGGTCTGTAATCTTCAACTAGGCTGGGGTCTCCCTTTTTGAAGATGGGGATGACCGTGGCTTGTGACCATTGTTTTGGCAAGGAGCTGGTCCTGAAAGATTTTTCAAAGATTATGCTTAGAGGTTCTGCTATGGCAGTGGATAGCTTTTTTAAGAAGTATGCACATATTCCATCCGGTCCAATAGATAGAGATGATTTTAGATTGCGTAGTGCTTTTTCAACATTGTCTTCTGTAAAATCGATATGTATTAGATCATTGTAGTTGTCTGTGGTTTGACTAGGAAATACTGGACATGATCCATTGCTGTTTACAAATACTGAGCCAAAGAATGTGTTAAAGAGGTTGGCTTTAATAGTGTCGTTGTTGCAGTCTTTACCATTAGGTCCTTTCAGGGATGGGATGGACCTTGAGTCTTTTAGTTTGTTGTTTACAAAATTGTAGAAAGCATGGGTGGAATTGGTGCGTAGAAGGTTTTTTTCTTGTATAATGTGATAATTGGTGCATTCAGTTTTTATCTGGTGGCATAAATTTTTGTATCGGCTTTTGAAGTTGGCAACGTGACCAGATTTGTTTTTCCGCCAAAGTGATTTCTTTTTGGATTGAAGCTTCCTTATTGTTTTGGGTAATTTGTTTTTTTTTGGTTTTGGGAGTTGTTAATGGTACATATAGTTTGATGACTCTTTTGACTTCAAGTAAAAATATGTTGCAATGGTCTTCTACAGTATTGCATCCAGAGAATAGAAATTGCCAATCAAGGGATGAGAGATCGTTGTTTATAAGATCATAGTTGTCTTTTTTGAAGTTATAATTGGGGATTCCATTGTTGTGATGATTTTGTGTGAACGTATGTTGAGACAAAAGTCAATCATGTTGTGGTCACTGTTGGAAAAGGGTTCTTTAATTTGTATTCCATAAATTGAATTCAAACTATTGCAGAAGATGAGATTGAGGCAGTTGTTAAGTCTAGTGTTGTTGGTTACTAGTTGTTCTAGTCCCAGTTTTGTTACTGCATTGTAGAAGATTGCATGTGTGGGTTCAGTTGTACATTTGTTAAAGATCCAGTTAATATGAGGTAGATTGAAGTCACCAAGAAAGATAAAAGCATGTGGGCAGGATGCTGCCCATGTTAGTAGTGTATTTAGCTTGTTTGCATGTTCGATGTCATAATCAAGGGCTCTGTAACATAGTAAGAACCGAAATGTGATATTTAAGGACAGTTCACAGATAATGATCTCAAGGATAGCAAGCTCCTGAGTAACTTGGATGCTTTTTAGATGTAGGGACTTTTTATAGAAGATAGCAACACCACCTTCTCTATGGATTTCATGATCTGATCGGTAAACATGATAGTCTCTTACTGTGGTAATGGAGTCAGGGAGAGATGCATTGAGCCATGTTCCACAGACAAATATAATGTTGAATTTAGCCGTATTTAGTAAGAGGAGAAATTCAGGTATTTTATTTACAAGGCTTCTTGCATTGTGTAGCTTGCATTTAAGGCCAGTTGTAGTTGGAATAGAGGTAGTTAGGGGCGTGCATGCCTAGTTTTGAGTGATGTTGGATTGGATGGGGTGGGGTTGGATGTGGAGTTGTGGGTTGTGTGACTTTCTTTGGATGCAATCAGTTCTGTAGTCAATGTATAGGTCCTTTTCTCCATTGTCTAAACGGTTTTTGAGTTCAACGTGGAATTCACAGGAGAGGATTCTTTGAAGTATGGATAAGTCTGGTCTTGAGCGAAGTTTTTTGTGGTTGGGATTGGTTTTTGCAATGGTATTTATTGTATGAACGAATATGCGTTTGCTGGACTCATTTTTGCATACAACTCTACAAAATCTTGGGGCCACAGAGCCGTCATTGTATTTGAACTCAAGGCCATCTCTGGTTATTTCAATGATATCTTCAGGAGTAATAAGCAGGCATATACAATGGAATGAAGGCTATTGCCGAGCACTTAGGATGGTGCTCTAAAGACTGTAAGCCACCCTGAGTCTCCGGAGAAGGGCGGCATATAAATATAATAAATAAATAAATAAATTTGAGTTGCTTATGATATCACGAACTTTGGTGATATCATCTGATTTGTCGGTGTCTTCGAGACCAAATAAGATGGCATTTGGACGTTTCTGTTCACGTTCCATGGTGTCTGATGAGTAAGGAGATATTATTCATGGAATTATTTGAAGGGATAGTAATTGTTTGTGGCTGTGGTTTGGGGTTTATTTTTGGTTGTAGTTGTGATTGTAGTTGAGGTAATGGTTGTGGTTGTTGTGGGATTTAATTTTGAGCTGATACTCACTTATATGTGCTATATTTTTTTTTTCAAGAGAAATTAGGCTTGCTTATATAGTTGTTTCAAACGTGTTGCTAAGCGTTCTTATTGAGTGAATGAGTGATTCTATGCTTTCAGCTCTGTCAGGTAGGGTACTCAGTTTGTTTAGCTTAGGAGAACATGATGGACATAGAAAAAAGAATGTATCTGAATTTTTAACCATATCAGCCAGGTTTTTGTTTGCATTTAAGCAGGCAGATTATCGCATAGGCGGCATTTTATGTAAATTTCGCTTTCACTGATGGTTTCAAGACATTTGAAACATGTGCAGGAGTCTGGGAGGTCATTGGTAGAGATATTTTTCTTTTGTTTTGGTTTGGAATTTTTGGCTGGCATGGTCAATGGCAATAGTCATTACAATAATCAATTACAATAGCTAGTTAATGTGATAGGTAGACAGTTACTTAATGAATGTTGGTAATTAATAAATGTTAATTGATATGTTAAAGAACAAATCAAAAGTAAGGTTGCTTATTACTAAAAATCAATCAATCAATTGGTTATTCAAATCACTCTAATCAAATAATTTTGCTAAGCAACTAACAGCCTAATTTATTACAGTAATTACTAAACACAGGTCAATTAAATTCACTAAATTACTGATTTTACTAATCGGATATTCAGTAATTACACTATATGTACTAAACACTCAATCATACTAAGCAATAAAAACAATAAATCAATTGATCATTTGATAAAAATTAATTATTTTAAAGAAATTGATTTTTTTTTTGAGATAATGAAAGTAATGAAGTAGTATGAAGTAATCTGAGAATAGATTTTTAACGGTTAATAAACTGGCGGGAGGTCTTTTTTCCTGGGCTGTTTGAAAACAATCAATGAGCAAGGGTTTGCACTCTCTTGTTCTGTAGATTGAGTGGAAGCTTTTTGTTGTTTTCCCTTGATGAAGGGGATTTCTTTCTGGCCCCCTCCTAGTTAATTTAAATACACTTTCAAAGTTTGTTGCTTTTAAGAGAAAGAGGCACGTAGATAGCCTTGCACTGGCAATTTGAAGAGTTTAGATTTTTACTATGTAGACGCAGATTTGTATTGAGCATTCGCTTCTGGCTTCAATATACTTCTGCTTCTATCACAGGAAATAAAATTGTTTCTAATCTTCACAGGAGTCCAGTTATAACAATACTTCACTACTTATTGAAAGTCCAAAGTTACTGTTCTTTTAAAGAGGAAGTCCTGATTAGCAATTTGGTGCAGAAGGAAGAGGGAAGGAGGGGCGGCAGGGGGAAAGCAGTTCTTGTTTTATAGATTGAGTGTTTGAGATAGTAAAGATGCAAAGATGCTGAAGGGGTGGGGGGGTGATCGATGGCCCCTTCTCTTTGAATTTAAAGAAGTTTGTGGCTCACAGAGATAAAATAATTCAGGGAGAGGATTCGGGCAATCTGATTACTTAAAACCTTGCTTTGATTTATTGCTGCTGTTATCTGGTCCGCTGGGGACACTCGTTATAAAAACGGTAGATTTTGAACACGCTGACATAAGAGCAAAACACGCAGCTGACTCTGATCAAGAAAGGACTGAAAAACTCCTCAAAGACTTGGTCTCTCTATCCTCCCTCCTTGTTTCTCCCTGCCAGCTGTCCAATATGGCTGTGGAGAAATTGTGTGGGGGATATTAATGGAGACACGTTGTCTGGCATGGAAGATACTCCGATCAGCTGTGTGGGGGATTTAAATGAAGGTATGATGTTTGCGCTCCGCTGGCTCCAAGTGATCCAGTTCAAGAGCTCCACCAGTGTGGTTAATAGGGCTCGATGGGCTCGATGGGGAAGGAGAGGAGGGCTCCGGATCGGTTAGCAGGAGCGCCGCCGGCGTGATAGGGGCTCCATGGCTTCAGAATCCAGCGTTTTTTGGGCTCCGGTTTACTCACGGTTACTGGTGCAGGCAGCAGCTTTAAAGGTGATTTCTGGTGCAGTCGTTGGCTTTATAGGGAGACAGTGCTCCAGGAGCTAGAGTTTCACCTTCCTAGTTGGGCGCCACCATCTTCCATGGAAATTTATCTATTTCTGAAATTATCTGAAAAAATGATGCAGTGAAGGTCAGCATCAGCGTCTTTTCCAGGATAATGGATTTAGAGGATAGGAAGCAGATTCTGTGGGGAGAGGTGGAAGGAACTTTCTAACAAAAAGGGCAATTTGAGCCTGGAATTATAATTTCTTCTTCAAAGGTCTTCAAGTGGGACCCCGGAATGTCCAGGACATTTCAGTGGCGGGGGGGGGGGGGGGCTGCAAAGAGCAGTGTAGCCTTGTGGCCCACCCCTCCAACTTGAGGACGTCATAATTTAAGAAATAAATTAGGTCCACCCATCCCTAGCAAAATTGAATGGAAACTGAACTTTCTTAGCAGGCAAGAAAAGGTCCTAACCTGAACTCATTTCAGCTAGACAAGTGTAACCTATATTCCAATAGGATTTGGAAGGATTCAAAATATGTCCCTACAAAAGCCAAACTGTGTGGTGGAATTCTTCCTGCATGACTAGGCTTTAAAATTAAACCATGACGACTGGAGAAAGTCCAATTTCTGTCATCTCCTGTCTCTCTCCAGCTGCAAATGATGAAGGAGAAGAAAGGGCTGTATCCAGATAAGAGCGTCTACACGCAGCAGGTTGGGCCCGGCTTCTGCTTTGGGGCCTTGGCTTTGATGCTGAGGTTTTTCTTTGAGGTAAGGTTGTCTGGTCAAAATGCAAGAGGAAAAACAACTCAGAGCAAGCACAACCAGCAGACAGCTAGAGACTGCTGGCTGAAGCAGAGACTCTTTTGGTTCCTAAGCCAGCACCTTAAAACCACTGCTTTCTTTTAAAAGAGGGAAGGCATGTCAAAAATTATTTCTACGAATTTCACGGAAAACAGGGTTGGAGGAAACCAACTGCAAACATCATAGATAGCACTTTAGAATAATATCACATAGAATGGTACAAAAGACAAGAGAGGTGGTAGCAAATTACAATCTGAAACGGACCTGTTAGTAGGAAAGGAGAATAGAAGGAGAGGTAATACTTTGCAAGATTCATCAAACCTGAAGTCAAGATGTTTGTTATTTATTTGCACAAAGGTGAGCACTCTTTTTATCTGAAAACTACTTGCTAGAGGTGAGCGGCTGGGCGTGACAAAGAGGGGCTGGAGGGGGAGGGGCGAGGCAGGGCCAGGCCGGGCGTGGCAAGGAGACGCCGGGCGAGATGAGGTGCCGCTTGACGTGAGTGACGTCGTTGGCCACGCCCACCCAGTCACATGACCACCCAGCCACGCTTATCCAGCCAGGTAGGGAAAATTGGTTGTTAAATTATTTGAATCCCACCATGGGTTAAATGCTTTCTGCACATGGATTTTGGACAGCTGGATGAAGCTTTTTCCTTTCATTCCACAAATGCAGAAGATATCCAGAATACAGAGAATAAGATACAGCATCCAGATGTCACTTTGTCTATTTATTTATTGAGTTTATATTGCTGCCTATTCACCCATGGCGACTCAAGGTGGCTTATGGAATATAAAACTTCATTTAAAACAATAAAACTAATAAAAAGAATCAAATAAATATACTACAATCTAACAAAATCACCCCCCAAATCCCACCTCCCTGCCCTGGCGACAGGAGATCACACAAGCCATTTGACGGGCTTCATCCCACTATGGGTTCCCCAGGTCTGCTGGCAGAACCAGGTCTTCAGCACCTTGCATAAGAGAACCAGAATGGGGCCGTTCTAATCCCCGGGGGAACGATGTTCCAGAGAGAGGGAGCCATCACAGAGAAGGCCCTTCTTCTGGGTCCCACCAGGTGTATCTCCCTTGGGAATGGGACCTGCAGCATTCCTTGCCTCTCCACTCTGGTGGATTGGGTGGATGTGACCGGCAAGAGATGTTCCCTCAGATCACCTAGTCCAGTGGTAGGGAACCTTGGCTCTTTTATCACTTATGGACTTCAACTCCCAGAATTCCTGAATGAGCTATAAAAAGTTCCCCATCCCTGGCCTACTGGTTTTTCAGTTGTGAGGGAAATCAATTTTTGATTTGAATGGGATTGTTCAATATACAAATGTCCTAATTTTTGACTTGAATGATCAATATTCTTTATATGTCCTACATTTGTATATTAAACAGTCCCATTCAAGTCAAAAATTGATTTCCCTCACAACTGAAAAACCACTAGGCCAGGGATGGGGAAACTTTTATGGCTCACTCAGGAATTCTGGGAGTTGAAGTCCATCAGTGATAAAAGAGCCAAGGTTCCCTACCGCTGACCTAGTCCCATGCCATGGAGGGCTTTAAAGGGGAGACACCTTGAATTGCCCTGGAAGCAAATCAGCAGCCAATGCAGCTCCTGCAAGAGAGGCTGTTGATGCTGATGACACCAACTCTGCCTTTTCCTAGGACTGGGATTACACCTACGTGCATAGCTTCTATCACTGTGCTCTGGCCATGTCGTTTGTCCTCCTCCTGCCCAAAGTGAACAAGAAAACCGGCAACGGGGGAGCCCCTGCAAAACTGGACTGCTCAACTCTTTGCTGCTGCGTGTGAGGACTCGGCCCTTGGAGTGAAGGATGAAGGGACCTTGTCCAGGCCTGCAGATGCAGCTAAAAGCAGCACCACGGGCACTGTTTGGTATGCCTGAATTTTGCAGACTATCCAGTTCTGGATTCCTGGGCTCTCCATCAGCAGCGTGCTTGGCTCGGCTCAAAAGTTGAGTCGGTCTGTTTTGTTCTTAAGCGATTCGAATGGTAAGGCCTCAGGTTGGCTTCTGAAGTACCAGTTGCATATAAATCTATTAAAGGAATAACGCCCTACGTTACAATGCTTCGCTTTTACCTTTGCAGGCCAGAGTTAAACACACCAGGTTGCTGAAAGACATGGCTTCCTTCCAAGGACTGGCCCCATCAATTAACGCCATTGTGTCTGCAGTGCCTTAATCAACCCTTATTCTCCTGCTCTGAGAGGTGCTTTGGAACAGAAGGTCTCCAACCTTGGCCACTTTATGACTTGTGGACTTCAACTCCCAGAATTCCTCAGCCAGTGTGCGCTGGCTGAGGAATTCTGGGAGTTGAAGTCTACAAGTCATAAAGTGGCCAAGGTTGGAGAGCCCGATTTAGAAAAAGGGAACGTTTGGCCAGCGCAAAATGCATTTGCTAGACAAATGTCCCAAAGGTGCTTTTTTCAGGAGGCAACCGAACATTTTTTTTTTGTTTTCTTTTAAAGACATTTTGCTTCTCAACCAAGAAGTTTCTTCAGCTCTGACTTGATGGTGGGGAAGGGAAGGATTTATACTCCTTGCAGACAGCTGGTTATTTGCATCCTTTTACAGAGTCACTGAGGCCACTTGGAGGTTTATCTGTATCCTTAGAGTCACCTGAGTATTTATTTATTTTTCATATTTCTATACCGCTCCCTCTCCCAAAAAGGGACTCGGGGCGGTGCACAGCCTAATAAACACATAAAATAAATACAAGTTAAATAGAATTTAAAACTAGATTAAATACATATATCTGGCTGCATCCCGTCCAACTACAATTAAACATTTAAGATCCGGGATTGATAAAAATTTAAAAATATAAGATTAAAAATTAAAACCCTCATTAAATTTAAAACCCCACAAACCCTTACTGGGCCAGGCCGGCCTGTTTAAAAAATAGGGTCTTAACTGCACGCCGGAAAGTCAGGATGTCCGTCGTGACTCGTATCTCCGGGGGGAGATCATTCCACAGGGAGGGGGCTCCCACAGAGAAAGCCCGCACCCTCGGGGCCGCCAGCCGCCAGCGATCAGGCGGCGGTACCCCAAGCAGGGCGACCCTGTGGGAGCATACTGGGCGGCGGGAGGTTGTTGGTGGCAGCAGGCGGTCCCGTAAGTACCCAGGTCCCGAGCCATGGAGCACTTTAAATACCATCAGTACCACCTTGAATCGAATCCGGAAGGCCACAGGGAGCCAGTGCAGCCTGCGGAGAAGTGGTGTTACGTGGGTGCCCCGAGGGGCGCCCACGATCACCCGCGCGGCTGCATTCTGAACCAGCTGCAACCTCCGGAGACTCTTCAAGGGGAGCCCCATATAGAGAGCATTGCAATAGTCCAAACGGGAGATAACGAGGGCGGAAGTGACTGTGCGAAGTGCGCCCAGATCCAGAAAGGGCCGCAACTGGTAGATCAGACGAATCTGATAAAAAGCCCCCCTGGCGACGGCTGCAATATGTTCTTCCAAGGACAGCCGCACATCCAGGAGGACACCCAAATTGCGCGTAGTGCAAATGGTTCCTCTAGTCTAGTCTGCATTTTTTCCTCTGGAAGTCCATTCCTACTCCCACACCATTCCAACTGTGCCCATCCCAAATTGTATAGCTATTAGCTACAATTAGCTCTACAATTTGGAATAAACACCCTTTGAATGGTGTGGAAGAAGGAATGGATTTTCAGAAGAAAAATACATTGCAGACTACAGGAACCAGAAGCACCACTCAGGTGACCCTGAGGACACAGATAAACCTCCAAGTGGCCTCAACGACCCTCTCAAAGGATGCAAATGACCAGCTGTCTGCAAGGAATACAAAATCCTTCCATTCCCCACCATCCTGTGAGAGCTGAAATCTTGGATGAGAAGCAAAATGTCTTCAAAGAAAAAACAAGGAAGTCCAGTTGTCTCCTGAAAAAAACACCTTTGGTACAACCATGACCTGGAGGACTGAGCATCTCTACAGACATTTGCTAAACAATGTTTGTTGTGTCTGATGATCATATCACACCTGGCTATTGCCCTCTGCTCTGTTCGGTAAGGTGCTTAGCCTGCTTCTTAAGTTCTCCCCTTTCTGAAGCCAAGAAGTCTGAAGCACAACCTGGACTCAGGTGAATCTACCTGTTGTTCTTTCGGATGCTTATACACGAGCAGGGGCTGGGTGGGGCTGGCCATCTGAACAGACCACTTCCATGTAGGAAATTTCTGCACCAGAATTGGGACTGTCCGCCTGCTGCTACCTTCACTCAGGCTCCAGGGCCGTCTTAACAGCATTATGGGTCCTACGCAAAGGTAGGGGCTGGGGGCTGGGCTACGACAACTACTCACAGGAATAAAAATGTAAATGGTCGATACCATTAAGCATATATTTTATTGGCACTTCCAACAAATAAATATGTAATAAATATGTTGCTGTATTTATATGCTCTAGGATGTATTCAAGGGTTAACATACACAGATTAGTATGGGGCCCCTATGCTCGTGGGGCCCATGGGCAAGTGCCCATCAGGCCCATGCGTTACGACAGCCCTGACCATTGGTGTCCTATTTTGGCATTTTTCTTTTGTGTAGTCTTTTAGGATCTGAATTTTTAGCGATGTTCTTATTATATGATATCTCAGACGCATGCCATACAAGATTTTATTCACAAATGCAGTAATTGCTGACACTAATATTTGCTTCTGGCCCCCCCAGGAAATGTTAGCTATGAAATCTGAAAAAAATATATTTGCTCCTGAATTGCCATTATGGTTGCCATTGTCCCAAAGGTAATTTTTTTTCAAGAGGCAACCAAACTTTCTGTTTTTTTCTTTGAAGATGTTTTGCTTCTCCATCTCTCCGAAGGATGAAAGATTAGATGTAAGAGACCCAACAAGTGTCTCCAGGTCAGAATAACCCGGACAACTCCCCGCGAGAGCTTCGGCCTTTTGCACCAAGGCTGGGCGCGGATACCGATCCCCTTCCGCAGCTCTGCGCCTCTTCCCAGGAAAGAGGCGGCCCTGCTAGGAAGGAAGCCATGCCCCGGGGAGGCCAGCGGAAGCTGCTGTCTGCACTTGCGCCTCCCCCGCACACCCTGCCTAGCGAGCGAGGCGGTGAAGGTTAGCGCAGCGCAATGTGCATTAGCGCAGCCAGGACCGCCTAACCCGCACCCTCTGCTCCTCCTTGGGGCAAGCAGGACACCCACCCAGCCCCCACCCAAGAAAGACGTGAATAGGCAGAGCCTATTCAGCCTTCGGGAACCACAATCAGAGAGGGGTGGCGAGAACAGGCCACGAGAGAGATAGCTTGGCCTTTCACTCGGAGGTTCCAGAGGCAGGTGCTCACGCCATAGGGCGGGCCAGGGAAGAATGCGTCCCTTGTGGCCAATGCACGCAAGCAGCAGGTACCTTGGCATGCCCCGTGCTCCTGCTCCACACCGCGCGAGCCCCAGAGCGCAAGAGCTGCCTGGCGTGGCCGGGACTTGCTCTGTTTCTGCTTAGCCAGCGATGGTCAACGGGTGCCCAGCTCAGGGCCAGGGCGGCTGTGGAGGAGGTGGGGAAGGACGCCCCGTGGCTGCTTTGAAGAGCCCAGACTGCTCCAGATGCACAGTCCTTTCCTGAACCCTTCCTATCACTGCTGTTTGTTTGTCTGAGGAGCTTGCCACAGATAGTTTACAAAATGAGCCAGACTGGTTATCAAATATCCATAGTAACAAGATATGAGTGTCTTATGAAGTTCTGTTTTTACTGCGCATGTGTGCAGGGAAGGAGTTTTACTTCCATTCCATCTTTATTTTTTCTTTTGCTTGCTTAGTAGAATGGTACTGCTGTTTCTTTTGTTTCTTAGTTATTTTGTAAATAAAGTATGCTGGCAATAGAACAGAGGCGCTGCAGGCAGCGATTTAACGGAAGACATGCATTCCGGTTCATGGGGATTTTAAAAGTTGGGCACCCGATTGTGAAGGAAGGTAACTCCTGTGAATGTGCACATCCTCTGACCATGTGCAGAGCGAGTCACTCCCCCCCTCGCCCGGTCAACCTTCCCACTACCTCTCCGAAGTAATTCTGAGCAAGCCAGAACCCCGAGCCTGGCTGTGGGGGAAGCCGGTGTCAAATCTGCTTTGCGAGCCCCCACCCACCCAATTTCCCTTTGTTTCAGAACCAGTGGGCCACAGTGAAAACCTTCAAGGGTAAAGGGCTTCCATCGCTAAAGTTGTGGCAGAAGTCCTGCCAGAAAAGAAACAGCATGTTGTGTTAATATTGTCTTGGGATTCTTGGCACCCTGACACACACACACATCCCGAAAAGAACCCTGTGACTTAATCCAGTAGCTGATTCTGGAGTAGCTCCAAAGGCTGGTTCTGGAGCGGTTATTTCCACTCAATATTAGCCTGCAGCCATTCAAAGCGCAGAAGCAGCGTGTGGCTAAAAGAGGCATCTGAGTAGGAAGGCGACCCCCTCTCAGCTCATCCCCCAGTCCCCTCCTGGCTTTTGAGAGCAGCCTGATGCCTGGCGGAGGTTCTGACCCGGAGGGCATGTCTGCATCACCAATTATTGTTGTGGATACAAAGGCAGAAGGCAGGGGAGGGGTGGGGGGGAAGAGGAAGGATGCCACATCTACTCCTTTAAAATGGGGACTAGCTGCAGAGCCGATTTCCTGTCAGTAGCCCCTGATCAGAGAGAACCAAGAATGTAGGTCCTGTGGCATTTGGTGCATAAAATCCCTTTGAGCAGCTCATGCCGGGCAGAGAGCATGTTATTCCAGGTGACTGCAAAAGTTCTGCAAAGTGGAATGGAAGGTGCTGCGGCCACAGGGCTTTTCAAGGTGGAGAGTACACTGGACAGCTGCCAGCAAAGATTGGGAGGGCCTCATTCGGCATCTGAACTTTTTTGGGTATGTATGGACACTGAAGAATAGCAGCTGCCCGAAGCAGGTCAGACCAAGGAGGAGCGGGCCCACAAAAGCATCCTGACCCAGGAGGTGCACTGGAGTCACTGCAGAAATTAGATGCCCTCTGACCTACCTGGTGACCATAATCACGGCTGCCGATGACCACCCGCCTTATGGTAGGTGGGAGGATACCTAACCCCACTGAGAGCAGAGGTTAAGGAGTCAGGGGTTTATACCAAATGGTGGGGCGTGGTTTGAGGCTGGGGGTCTGTGCTTCTCTTCCTTCCCCTTCCCGGCCAAAGACCGCCCTCTAAATGTTCCTTCTTCAGCTGTGCCCTGGAGATCAGGTCAGCTGGGCTGAGAGAAGCCATGAGCCCAAAGTGTCCCTAGTCCCAGCTACCACCCCACCCCAGCCATCAGGAAACCTTCCTCACAAACATTGAAGGTATTTCTACTGACAAAGAAATAAAGGTAAATATAAATTCAACACAAAAATAGTTTGTTGTGAAAGCCAAGCCAGCAAAGGCAAGCCAGGATTGGGGCTGAAAGGTAAAATTGGAAGAAAGTAGACCAGGCTGCCCTGACAGACCGGCTTCACTGGGGGGGAAAAACACTTCCTCACAAATGGAAATGTCATCCTTCCCCAACATTGTCATCTTGTGGGGACAATGGGAGTTGAACACAAACCCCAGCCAGAAAAGGTGCCCCATGAGGGTGTCAGGCTGAGCCCTCAAGACTCAGGGCTACCTCTAATCTGAGGAAGATGAAGGGGTCCCGCAGCCCCACAAAGCAAAGGAATTAAGAGTCAGCCAGATAGCTCTGGACGTTGGCTGTTCTTGGCTGCACTTCCAGGTGAGTGGGGCAGCGAGTGGCAGGAGCTCTGTGCTATTCCATCCATTCAGCTTTCAGAGCTGATTTGTAACCCTGTGAGAATCAGTTGAAGTTTGGCCCCAGATCCCTTCAGTTTTAGACTGGACTGGACTGGACAAGTGGAATTTCTCAGTCGGAAGTAATCTCAGCATGGGTCTCAATCGACTTTTGGGCCCAGTGGATGTCCTTCTCCACCACACTGAGTGCTACTTAATGGGTAGGCTTGCAGCTCTGGGGTCAACACACACAGTTCATTTACACCCAGTTGCCTAGTTGCCCAAGAGCTGTGGGGGTTGGAGTTGCCAGGTTACTCAATGCCTTGATCAGGTTCATGGCTGATGGTTTGGCCTTGCACACCCTTGGGCTGGAAGGGACCGGGAAGGTCTTCTAGTCCGATTCCCTGCCCAAGGTAAGAATCTCATACCTTCCTGGACAAATGGTTGTCCAACCTTTCCTTGGAAACCTCCACCAATGGAGTGCCCACCACTCTGCTGACAAACTATTGTCAGATTTCTTCATTTCCAGGCTGGATCTCCCTCTGGTGAGCTTCCATCCATTGCTTCTTGGCCAGATGCTGTGGAAAACAAAAAATCCCTCTGTGGCAGCTTTTTAAATACCGGGAGATGGCTACCGTGTCTCTTCTAAGCCTTCTCTGTTAAGCTAAATGTACCCAGTTCCCTTAGCAGCTCATCATACAATTTAGCCTCCTGAGCTTTGTAAAGCCTCCCCTTACCTCCCTGACTCTGCCTGGGATTTTCCCATTGGCCAGTTTGCTGCTCCCAGCACTACAGATGACATTCATGTTGCTGAGAAAAGAATTGACTCCTTCTTGGCTCTTTTCATTGACAAGAGAATGTTGACTTTCAACCCCAAGGTGGCCTGGAGGACAGACCGAGAGGACTCTGCTCGCTTCAATCTCAGCCCAATGCCCTGGTTGAGGAATCCTCCTCTGCAGGGATCCTGGAGTCAACGTAAGATCTGCATGTACAAAACTAGGCATTTCCTAGATCTGTTGCTTGTTAAGGGGGCAGACCCTGAAGCCCTCTTGGGCTACAGTCTCTCCTCCTGGATCTTTTCCTGCTGTGATCCCGAAGTCCTCACACAATGACCAGCAGCTGACACGAAGCTGTTGAAATGCCCTGCAGAGTTTGGGGTTTTGGTTGACCTGGATGTGAGCTTCATCAGCGAGTCCAATGCCTCCCCTCCCCCTCCCCAGGCTGTGGCTGATCCAAATATTTATCTGGTGTGAGACCAACTCTGGGGAGGTGAGAGAAGGACCTACATTTTAATGATCTGGCATTAGAATTCAACTTTGTATCCATAAGCCAGAATGTGACTCTTGCTGTAGGACTGCTTACCAAAAAGAAGGCAGCCCCCCTTCACATTATGCTGGGTTGCTTGGAAAAGAGCTGGGATAGAAAGATTCCATGTAGAGTCTATCGACATTCTCAGTCATCCACGTCATAGTTGTCCCAAAAGGGCTTTTTCAAAAGGCAACTGGACTTTGTTTTTCCTTTTCCTTTCAAGGGAAAACAAAGAAAGTCCAGTTGCCTTTTGAAAAAGCACCTTTCGGATTCCATGTGAAGAAACATCAAAATCTTTCACAAATCAACCGCAACCGAATGTTTAGTCTGTAAATTTGCCTGGAATAAGCAAACTGTTCTGTAATATTCCAAAGTAATAACTTTTTCCACCTGTTACATTTTCTTTTCCTACTGGCAGCAATTGAGTGGCACTAGGTGTGTGCATCCCCTCAGTTCCCCAAAGAAATTCTGTATCAGCCTGTAATTCCAACTCTGTTGTTCTAATACAAGAAACCTGGGACAGGAATGCTGCAGACTCCTATAAGTAGGGGTATAGGTTTTATTGGACTTACTTTGAGTTAATGTTAATAATCAGTTAAAATTGCAATTTCCTCTATTAGAAGCAACTGCTGAAATCCAGCCACTTCTTTTTAGCCTTTCTCTATCCGAGCCTGCAGATCTAAAAGTGAAGATAGAAGGTGGTTTTCTGGCACCTCCATGTCGCTCTCAATTGGCTCCCCGGCCATTTTAAACAGGAAGCTGTGCAGTCCAGCCTTTCTCGCAGCCAAATAGTCATTCACGTAATGGTCCCCCACATGAGCAGCCAGCTGGGGCTCCACCTTGGCACTGTGAAGGGCTTCCAGAAAAATCCGCTGGTCTGGCTTGGCAAACCCCACTTCTTCCGAGGTTAAGACAAACTGAAAATATTGTCGGAGGTTACACCGGTTCAGAATCTCTTGTAACCTCTGGTCAGAGTTGGAAATCACTGCCATGGGGATACCCTGTTGCTGGCACCACTGGAGCATCTCAATGGCACCTGGGACCAGTTCCCAGATCTTTGGGCTGCTATAATCCTGATAGAGTTTTTCAGCAATGGGCCAGAGAACACCATTGTCATGAATTCCAGCAAGCTGGAAGGTCTCCATGACAACCCCAAGCCACCACTGCTTGGAGCTGAGGCCCTGGCCTGAGCCATAGTTGGGGAAACGTTGGCTATGGGATGTATGAGCTTGGGAAAAGGAGTGATTGAGCACCTCAGCAGGTACCTGGAGGCCAAAGGCCTGGGCCTCGGCAGAGTAACTCTGCCCCACGGAGACACAGAGCCGAAGCAGGGTATCCTTGACGTCCCAGGTCAGAAGACGAAGTCTCAGCATCACAGCTGCCTGCAGCACCAGAACAAAGAGGAAAGTAGGCCTCATGCTGCCTGGTTTTCTCAGGGACTGAGCATATCCTGCTCAGCAAAGGTTAGGACCATCCTGCAAGTTATTGTGGGTTGCAGCTCTCAATAAGGTAACAGAACAGAAACAGAATTGGAAGGAACCTTGAAGGTCTTTTAGTCCAGCGGTGGCCAACTGGTGGGCCACGGTCCACTGGTGGGCCGTGAGAAAATTTTGGTGGGCCACAGAGAAATCTTACCCCCAGAGCACGCCCCCCCAAAGCAATTAATCCAGGCTGCGCAGAAACCCAAGGCTGCTCAGCCCACGTGGCCCGCAGGAACCCTCCCTGCCCACTCACTCCTTACCGGGCAAACTTGTCTGTTAAGTTGCTATTTTTCCTTTTTCTGATCATCATCTGTTCTGCTGTGCCGGAAGATTTAGATTAGCTAGGAAGCAGGAAATG
Source organism: Bungarus multicinctus (assembly GCA_023653725.1). Lineage (NCBI taxonomy): Eukaryota > Metazoa > Chordata > Lepidosauria > Squamata > Elapidae > Bungarus > Bungarus multicinctus. Next base: position 18,722,165 of record CM042845.1, on the reverse strand, counting down.
GTTGGATTTCTTGCTTTCTAGCTAAGCACAGCCGAATCTCCCTTAGGACTGAAGGTTTGCTTGCAGACCAATTCAGTGCAGACTCAGGGCAAGCAAATTTGAGAGACTGAGCTAGCCAATGGCAGACAGGTCACTGAATGATTCTGTAAGCAACTCAATCTGCCTGCTTTGCCTGATTTTGGATAAAAGTTGCTTTTTTAAATAAAAAATTCAATATTTACATGCATGGTGTGTTGTGAGTTAATTTTGTGAGTTTGCTTGCTAGCAAATTTTATGAGTTTGCTTGCAAGCAAATTTTATGTGACAGACTGAGCTAGCCAATGACAGATAGATAGATTTCTGAATGAATCTGTGATTCTGTGAGCAACTCAATCTGCCTGCCTGCTTTGCCTGATTTTGGGTAAAAGTTGCTCTTTTTTAATTAAAAAAAATCAATATTTATATAAATATTTATAATATTTACATACAAGCCATGCCCAGCCAGTCACATGACCACCAAGCCATATCCACAAATTAGGCCATGCCCACAAAACCAGTTTGTGGTCCCTGGGATCTAAAATTATGAGTTTGGTGGTCTCTGAAGTCCAAAAGGTTGGCGACCTCTGTTCTAGTCTAACCCCTGCACAAGCAGGAGACCTTGGACCATTTCAGACAAATGGCTGTACAGTCTCTTCTTGAAAATCACCAGTGATGGAGCACCCATAAACTCTGGAGACAAGCCATTCCACTGGTTAGGTCACTAGGGCCAACTTCTTCACAAGCATCAAGGAAGCTCTTGTCCACATGAACGGAAGGAGCCCATGTTCGGCCCAGGGATTCAGCCCAAAGGCATCCTGAATCTGGGCAAGCCAGAACTCCCCATGATTTCACTAAAGGTAGGGCCACCTAGACAATCCAGCATAGGGTAAAAAGACATAGTTATACAGATTAACAGAGTTGGAAGGGACTTTCTAGATCTTCTAGTCCAACACACATCCCCGCCCAAACAGGAGACCCTACACCATTTCTGACAGATGGGAGTCCAATCTCTTCTTGAAAGCCTCCACAACTTCCAAAGGCAACTTCTGTTCCATGGGTTGATTGTTCTCACTGTCAGAAAATTTCTCCTTATTTCCAGGTTGAATCTCTCCTTGTTCAGTTTCCATCCATTATTCCTTGTCTGGCCTTCAGGTGCCTTGGAGAATAGCATGACCCCCTCCTCCTCTCTGGGGCAGCCCCTCAAATATTGGGAGACTGTTATCCTGTCTCCCCTGGTCCTTCTCTTCCCTAGACTAGCCAGGCCTAGTTCCTGCAACTGTCATGATATATTTTAGCCTCCATTCCCCTAATCATCTTGATTGCTCTTCTCTGCACTCTTTCTAGAGTCTGAACATCTTGTTATAGTGTGGTGACCAAAATTGGATGCAGTACTCCAAGTGTGGCCTTACTAAGGAATTATAGAGTGGCCGTAATACCTCCCTTGATCTTGATTGTATCCCGTTAATGCAACTTAGGATTGCATTGGGGTTTTTTTTGGCTACTGCTTGCCTCATATTTAACTGGTTGTCCACTAAGGCTCCAAGATCCCTCTCAGAGTTACTGCTATTAAGCCTGGTTTGACCCAGTCTATATGTGTAGGGTTTTTTTTTTTTTTGGGGGGGGGTGGTTGGTAAGATTTTACTTTTCTCTAGGTTTAATTTCATTTTGTTACATCTCTCTTAGCTTGTTGAAATCAGCTGTCTTAAAGAGTCATATTTAACAGGTTGTCTAATTTTTAGGGCCCAAGGGAGAAAGGCAGATGGTTACACCCTTCCCCCTCCCAAAAAAAAGGAATAGCACTTTAGACTTAGATACCGCTTCATGGTGGTTTTTAAAGCCCTCTATATATCAGGGGTCTCCAACGTTGGCAACTTGTGGACTTCAACTCCCAGAGTTCCTCAGCTTTGCTGGCTGAGGAATCCTGGGAGTTGAAGTCCACAAGTGTTAAAGCCGCCAAGTTTGGAGGCTTCTGCTCTGTATGAAAAAGAAACTCCTTAACCGTTTTCCCAGCGGTGTCAAGCGACGAAGGAGAAAAAACCCCGAGTGATAAGCTCCCCGGCCTTTCCCTTGGCAACAATCTTCAGCAGCGAGAGGGTTGTGCTTAAGGCTAACTGGAAAGGGGCCCGGTTTCTTCACAGGGCAGCCTCATAGAAACCTGCCCCTACAAGCTCGGGGGGGGGGGGTGGAATTCAACATCTAGGAAATGGGGAGTTCGGACCTCTTCACAATGGAATCCATCGAAGAAGCCCCCCCCCCCCCAATAGTACAGCCTCTTCGCCCTCAAGGCAACCCAAGGGGAGCTGAGGGGGCGGGCAGGGGGATCGCCCCTTCCAGCTGCGGGCCCTCCTCAGCGGCCCGCCAAGCGAGCAGCAGCGACAGGAGAGGTTGGAAAACCCCCAGCCCCCCCCCCTCCCCACATCCAGGGTGCCCCCCCCCGCTCATCTCACTGGACTGAAACCAAACCTCCAATCTGAGGTTCCGTCTCGAAGCGGACCCCGCCCGGTTCCCCAAGAACAGGGCCGCTCTCAGGCGCCTCCGACGGCCCTGCCGACCCGGAGCCCTCGCCAAGCCCCCCTCCCTCCCTCCTCCACGGCAGACAGACAGACACGAGCCCCTCCCGGGCCCACCCGTTACAAGGCCACTCACCTGGCCTGTGCGGGCAGAACTTCCGCCCTCCGGAACCCAGAAGCCCGGAGGGAGGTTCCGCCCGGGAGCGTCAGCACGGGTGCACGCGCCTGCGCGGAGACTCATTTTGCGAAAATTGGCGGGAACACGCCTTCGCGCGGAACGGAAAAGTTCTGGGCGGCTTCCCACAAGCCCTCCGCTGCCCTCCCGGGTCCTTCCTTTCTTCCTCCAGCCTGAAGAGACGAAACCCCGGCTTTTGTAACTTGACGGACCGGGAAAAGTTCCTAGCCAGCTCTGGCTGTTAAATTTGGGCTGATCGTACATTGAAAGGATCCACGTGACCTTCGTTAACTATCATACAACATAGAGGGAGTGTAATGTTAACACATAGAATCAATTATAGGGATGTGTTGAAATAGCCTTCTGGGTTCAGTTCCAAGTGGGGAAAAAGACACTGGAAACATGGAGGCTGCTTGGAAGGTTTAATGGTTACAGGGCCACATGGCCTGGAGTTCCAGAGAAGAATGATCACATGCTTCAAGGTGAGAAGAGAAGGGGAAAAAAGGGCTGAGGTGCTGAGAGTGCTGGGTTTTATACCCTCTGTTGGGATTTGAATTGGAGCTTGTATTTTAATTGGTTGTCAGACTCCCAGGGGCAACTTTGTAGGCTGTCCTGAATTCCAGGCTTGGTCTAGCCTTGCTGGGTGATTATGCCCTTAAAAGGGCTTTTGGTAATTACTATACCTTTTACCTGGAGTTCCTTCTTATGTATTCTGGCCCAGGCCTTAATGGCCCACCCATTAACAAAGGTGGGGGTGAGATTCTGCTTCTGAGGTGAGTTTCTGCTTCTTGAGTGACTATTCTTTTTAGGAGAAATATTCTGCCTTTTAATATTTATTTTTTATTTATTTATTTATTTATTTATTTTATTTATTTAATTAAACTTTTATACCGCTCCCTCTCCCAAAAAGGGACTCGGGGCGGTGTACAGCCTACTAAAAACATACAATAAATACCCAATAAATACAATTAAAATAAATTAAACCAAATACAATTAAAATAAATTAAACCAAATTGATCCGGCTGTCTATTCCAATTTATCAAACATTTATATACCGCCCTTCTCCCGAAGGACTCAGGGCGGTGCACAGCCAATTCTACCCCTACACATGAATACAAAAATTAAAATGAATTAAATAATTTGGGCTGTTAAATTAAAAATCAACCCTCCCCATAAGTATTTAAAAACCCCAAATTAAAATCCAAATTAAAACGGGAGACGGTTAAAATCTCATATCAGCCCAGGCCAGCCTGCACGAAGAGCCAGGTTTTTAACACACGTCTGAAGGCTCTCAGGTCCGTGCTGGTACGTATCTCTGGGGGCAGACTATTCCAGAGGGCAGGGGCCCCCACAGAGAAGGCCCTATTCCTGGGGGCCGCCAGACGACACATAGAGGCCGACGGCACCCGGAGAAGGCCCTCCCTGTGGGAACGCACAGGTCTGTTGGAGATCACCGGCAGAACGCGGTCCTGCAGGTAGCCTGGCCCAATGTCATGGATCGCTTTAAAGGTCAAAACTAGAACCTTAAAACGAACCCGGAAAGCCACCGGCAACCAATGCAGCTCGCGCAGGAGAGGCGTCACATGGGAGCTTCGCGACGCCCCCATAATCACCCGCGCGGCCGCATTTTGCACCAGTTGGAGTCTCCGGGTGCTCCCCACAGGGAGCCCCATGTAGAGAGCGTTACAGTAATCCAGGCGAGAGGTGACAAGGGCATGAGTGACTGTGTGCAGGGCGTCCCGATCCAGGAAGGGCCGCAACTGGTAAATCAGGCGAACCTGATAAAAAGCCCCCCTGGAGACGGCCGCAATATGGTCTTCCAAAGACAGTCGTGCATCCAGGAGGACACCCAAATTGCGAGCCCTCCCTGTAGGGGGCAGAATCTCTCCCCCAATAGCCAGCGAAGGTGTCAGCTGGCTATATCGGGGCGCTGGAAACCACAGCCACTCAGTCTTTTAATATTTCCTAGGCTGTTTCATTTTTTTCTAGGAGAGGGGTGGGTGCTAACTTCCTACAGATGGAAGGGACCTTGGAGGTCTTCTAGTTCAGCCCCCTGCACAAGCAGGAGACCCTATATTGTTTTGGACAAATACCTCTCTGGTCTCTTCTTAAAAACTCCCACTGATGCAGCACCCAGAGATTCTGCGGGGAAGCTGTTCACTGGTTAATTGTCCTCACTGTTAGGAAGTTTCTCCTCAATTCCAGGTTGCTTCTCTCCTTGAGTAGCTTCCATCCATTGCTTCTTGTTCTGCCCTCTGGGGCTTTGGAGAAGAGATTGACCTCCGCTTCTTTGTGGCAGTCCCTCAAATACTGGAATGGTGCTATCTTGATCTCCTCCTCACTAGACTAGATGTACGCAGTTCCACTGAGAAGAATGCAAATGGTCACCATATAATCCTGGGATGCTGCAACTATCCTCAATGTGAGCCAGTTGCCAAGTGCCTGGATTGTGATCAGGTGACTGCAGGGACACCGCAGTGATCCGAGCCATGTTTTTTCTGTTAAGAGTTTGCAGCAGAAATTCAAATCCAGAAAGCACACACACACACATTGGAACAATTGAATTGAATTCTTTATTGTCATTGTATGTATATACACAGCATAAATACAATGAAATTCACATAACACCCAGAGACCAGACCCAACAAACACCCACACATGACAATCCCCAAATGCCTCCCCACCCACCAAAATCCCCCACCTCCTAAAAACACAAGCATCCATACAACAGACCTAGTAATACTGTCCAACAACTCACTGATGCTGAACCTTAAGTTCATTGTTAAGTGCAATTATAGTTCTGGGATAAAAACTGTTCAGGAAACTTGTGTGGTCCGAGTTTTAATTGTTCTGTATCTTCTCCCAGAAGGCAACAGTTCACAAAGATTGTAAGCAGGATGGGAACAATGACTTCTAACTAGGCCCCTATTTGTCAGTTTCATTTGTTTCTCATTCCCTGTGCTGGAGTTTCCTTTCCTCTGTTTGCATTCCTAAAGGACCTGTCTAATTTCCTAAATTTTCTGGATTTCAAAAACTTCTCTCGTTTTGCCTTATTTTGTGGAAGTCGCTGAAATCCAAAGATGGGGTTGAAAAAACCTGAAGGAAATCCAGATTATTTTCCTTTCTCAGTTCAATCCTGAATTCATCACTTGAATACTAGCTTTTGTTTAAAGTAGTGATGAAACGGTTGTAGTGGCCTCTGCACAGCCCAGTTCTGTATTTTTATAACCACTGATTAATACACAATTCCTGATCCTTATAGAAACAAATGAAGGTTTTTTTTTTTAGAATCGGTAAATGTTTCTCACATTTAAAAAATCCTCTTTTATGATAGTTCTATTTTACTGATTGAATTTTTTTGAATCCCCTTTAGTGGCCAGATAAAAATTAGTCCTACAAATAATGGTATGTTTCAGGGGTGGGATTCAAATTTCTTAACAAACGGTTCTGTGGGTGTGGCCTAATTTGTGGATGTGGCTTGGTGGTCATGTGACTGGATGGTCATGGCTTGCTGACTGGGTGTAGCTTGGTGATCACATGACTGGCTGGGCGTGGCTTGTATGTAAATATAAATTATGTAAATATTGATTTTTGAATTAAAAAGGAGCAACTTTTAAACAATGGTTGCAATGGCTGGGAATTTCAGGAAGCTGCATATTCATTTATTATAATATGTATGCCACTTATTCATTGGACAGGCAATTTCATTTCACTTTTTTCTTAATTACTGCAAAAAACATATTCCAGGGCCCTTTATTCTGTAAAGCCATGTAATGCAAACTTTATCTTTTGTGTGTGTTCAAGTCAATCCTGACATCTTCCTGCAAACATCCCTGCAGTTTTCTTGGCAAGATTTCAGAAAGATTTGCCACTGCCTTCTTCCTAGGGCTAGTGAAACAGTAAGTGGCCTAAGGTCCCAGCTAGCTTTGGGCCTAAGATGGGACTAGGCACTAGGGTAAGGTGGGACTACAATTCAGCCTTCTTGTTTCAAGCCTGAGCGCTTAACCACTATACCAAAATGGCTCCTAAGGATTGTATCCGGAGCTTAAACACACAGATAATTTCTTAATATGAAACAACCTGGGGCATATGTTTCTAAAATCTACTTTACGTTGGATTCCACAACCTGAAAGCCTCTCAACATCCATGGCAATGGTGAGGAGGAAGGAAAAATAGAAAAAAAAACAAGATTTATATGACTCTCATATAGAAATAAGATTACTTTAATGATGAACAGAAATAGTTGGTAATTTCTCAATTTATAAAACAAAGTTTAATCTCAAATTCTATATTTTTGTGCCTGTCAGACAAGTCACACAGATGAACAGGTGTCTAAGCACTAGGTTATAACAAACATGACCAGACTATATCAGAGAGAGAAAGCATTAAAGAAATAATGAACCTTGGAATTCATGTATCAAGAAAACTCTTACATATGCTATCCTCTTTTATATCAATAATGCAGGATAGATGTTCTAAGAACAGACAATATAGCTCAATTTAAAAAGAATATGAAATAAGAATAAAAAAATGAAACATACACTTTGAGCAATATAACAAGCAAAGCATGCAACTGCTCCTAAGGTGAATAATCAACCTATATTTTTTATATAATAACCAGAGGTGGTATCCAGCAGATTCTGACCAGTTCTGGAGAACTGGTAGCAGAAATTTTGAGTAGTTCGGAGAACTGGCAAATACCACCTCTGACTGTCCCCGCCCCCATCTATTCTCTGCCTCCTGAGTCCCAACTGATCTTTGGGTCTTCTTTGGTTGCCCTGGAAAGGAGAACAGAGTTGGAAAGCAAGCTAGTGGGGTGGCAAGGGAATGGGGATTTGGCAGTAACCTTCCCCCAGGAGTGGGGAGGGAATGGAGATTTTACAGTATCCTTCCCCTGCCACGCCACAAAGCCATGCCCACTGGTAGTAAAAAATTTGAATTCCACCACTGATAATAACCAGAAGGGCATCATCAGCATGCTAATCCCGACAATGCTGTTCACAATGTTCATGATCAGGCCCCAGTTGGAATCCGGAGGCGCCGAAGAAGCCATCGCTGGGGGGAAGAAAGGACACGAGGGAGAGCAGGCAGGTGAAACAGGGAAGGGAGCCTGGGAAGAGGGAGGGCAAGGACGGCTCTTTACGCCCGCATGGAGTGCCAGACTATGGCAGAAGAGAGGGGTCAGCGGGCCGCTTCGAGCACCAGCATCCCACCAAAACAAATTCTTTTCCTGCAAGCCGGCTCCAAATGCACACGTCCTCATTCCCCTGCTCTGTTGGCACTTCCGGGATGCAACGCTCCACCTACATGGAATTCTTAGCCTTTGCCTTGGTCTTCCCCGGCAACCCACTCGGAGCGATGGTCAGGTCGTTTTCCTCACCATCGCTAGCATCAGCAAAAAACATCACTCCGAGTGGCTCGCCGGGGAAGACTGAGGTGAAGGCTAAAAATTCCACATAAAAGCACATAGACACACACACACATACACACCCCGCTCCAGTCCTCCCAAAGCACTTCCGCGGGCGGCAGAGGTGGTGGACCTGGCTGACTTCCATTTGACGGTGCTGCTTATGGGCGTTGGCCAGGTCCGCCACTTGGCATATCTCAAAATGGTGGGTAGAACTCAATTCAGCCAGAAAAGACAACTTTTGACGCAGAGCTTGGATTTCAAAAAGAACTTCATTTTCATATTCTCCAGGGTGGAAAACATTGAAAATCCACATCATTTTCAGATCCGAATGTCAACTTTGAAATTCAACTGCCACATTTTTTTAGAGAGTTAGAGGAGTTGAAAAGTTCAAGGTTATTCTGTGTGTTATATTAAAAATTTCCAGTTGCAGTTAATTGGTTTTCATGATTTATGACCGCGGCCGTCCCCCCGACGCCTGAGAAGAACGACCTTTCTATGACGGCCGACTTCCAATCCATTCTTTTTAGTCTTCCCCCCAACTTTCTTGCGCAGCGACTTTTTCGCCACGCTGGGATTTTAAGTTTATTATTCTAGATCATCATTATAAAACGCATCATTATTAACGTTAATACGGGGACAGGAGGACCAGGGGCCGCAACACAGGGAGAGAAGAAGGACTTCCGCTTCTTAAACCGAATTAAAAAGGCGAACGAAAATTGAATGTTCTTTCTAAGGGACAGAAAACGGTGCCCTCCTGTGGTAAAAGTCGGTATTGCGGCCACACAGAAAAAAAACACCTTTTCAATATGGCATTTTTGGAAACCGGATTCTTTCTCATTTGCCTGTTCTACAGCATCCTGGAATTGGAAAACAGTGCCATCCTGTGGTCCAAGAAGAGATAGCAGCCAGAAAAACCCTTTTAATGGGTTTTTTAGGCTATTATCCTGTATCTTAATTATTAACGCCTTATTAATAGGACAACATTAGGCCAAACGTTGAGGCAATATGCAGCTTGAGTCTTTGCAGAATCTGGCTTGTAATCTGCTCATTTCTCCCAGTCACAGCTGCATCCCCTGATCTGCCATGTGTTCCCGGTGTGGGCCAGGCCTTAGAAGGTTGGAGCCAGTCCTATAAAAGGCCTGCTGGCTGAGAGCTTGAGCCTTTTGGGGAAAGCAGCGGAGGAAGGAGGATGCGCTTCCTGGGTGCTCTGCCCTGCGGGCTGTTACAAAGGAACTTGGGGGAACAGATACATTGTCCTTGAGGGATTTGGGGTTTTGGGGGTTGGGGGGGCAGTTTCACTGAGGTTGTTGAGGCCTTTCATTTTAGAAAGACTGGGAAGGTTGGGAACCAAAGAGAAGGGCAGCCCTAGGCAGTTGGAGATATGGGAGGGCCGGGCGGTTGCCCGTTCTCTCGAGATATGAATTCCTCTTTTTTGCCAAGCTTTAATTTGACCGATTCTTATTCCGTTTTAAGAATTTTAATGGCATTAATGTTGCTATAAATGTAATCATTCTGAGGTGCCTCGAAGAAACCAAAGCTGGCCAGATATAAAATAATGTACCGAGTGTAAAATTAGAAATAACTATATAGATTACACCATAAATCTTGGCATACTAAATTAAACTGGCAATAAATATAGCTGTAACCTAAACTTTGAAAATGCCCTTAACAACGATCGCTGCCCTCCATTTCACCCTAAACTCAGGGAAGTGTAGCCTTAACAGAGCGACACCAGTACTTTTGGTTTTTAAACCATCAAGGCGTTTAGTTTGAGAAAAATAATAGCAAGTGAAAACTAGAGCAACATTATGCTGTTGAAATGAGTTCCCATTAAGAGTCTGGAGAAGTTGAAGCTCGGTCCAAGAGACGGAACCGTCCCCCTATTCTTCAGTCCTCCGAGTCTGGGAAAGAGCCTCTCTCCAGGGTCCTGACGCAAAGTCCGTAGCCCTGCAGAGGGCCGGAGGCTTTGGTTCCTGACCAGAGGGAGAGATTGGGAAAGGACACGCAGGGCCTTCTAAACAGCAGCAGCAGAATCCAAAACTGAAAGGGAGGAGAAGGGACAGGCGGATGGGCAGCTTTACAGATGAAACACGGGGCGGGTTCCAATATTTTGGGTCCCATCGAGTCGGCACTGTTTTCCCAAACACACAGGGGCAACTTCAGTAGCTTCTTTGTCTTTTCTCTCGCCCCCTTTTGGAGAAAAAGTCTGCCCGTACAACCCCCATTTCTCCCTCTTTCTAGAACCGGGCTGTTGGACAGATGCGGGTGGAGTCCTGCCGAGAAGACGTCCCCCCCAGCCTGCCTTTTGGGAAAGAGACACAGTCGGGCGTGTCACTGCCAAGGTGACCATCCTTTGTGCGTTGGGGAAGAGCGAGAGCTTGGAGCTTAAAAGGTAGGGAAGCGGGTGTTTCGTAACGGCCACCACTTGGACCGGTGGTGTCGATCCTGGCCTCTCAAGCCAGAGCAGAGTAGATGGTCTTTTCCCCGGACTCCCCATCAGTCGGTGTCCCCTGGGGGGAGATCAGGAGGCCACTGCCATTCCAAAGCTGTTTGAAAGAATAACTTTGGTTTTCAGTTGTTTCTTTTTTGGGTCAATGAGGAGAGGATAAAAGGCATTGGACTGGAGTCTTCCTCAGAAGACTTTGCACCCGCCTGCTGCAGAGATACGAAAGGAGCTGCCCTCAGTCACTGCAGGGGAAGGACTTTGCCGGTGCTATACAGAAGCTGCGGAAGAGCTTTGACACGCGTGAAGGAGAATGTGCTTCTTTCCACGATTGCGTGAGATGGAGGGGAGAGGAGGGCGGAAAATAGAGCGGAGCCTGGAGTCACGGTGGGAGGCTCTCTAAGATGCTAGTTGGGTAAAGAGTTGGGATGTTCATGCTGATCAATTGGTTAACCAATTCCATGAGGATTTTCCCTACAAACCAAAGGGTTTTCGTGGAGCGGGGAGAGGGGGTTAAGGACAATGTGTTAACCCCTGTGTTTTTTTTCCCCTTTTCTTTTAGGAGTTTTCAAGGGGGGACACCTGTCAGTTTTACAATTCAGCTGTCACATTTCATGAAGGGGGGGTGGAGTTGAAAAGTTCAAGGTTATTCTGTACATCTTAGTAAGAAATTCCAGTTGCAGTTAATTGGTTCTCATGATTTATGAAGTGTAGAAGTGGGAGGAAAGAAGGGAGAAGGTGGATTCTGTGAAAAGCATGAAAATAATTTCACTCTGAGAAATTCCCTTTGACATGCCAGATCTGTTTCTAATAAATCAGTTGGAGAGAAAATGTCTCAAATACTTTCTGGATGCATTACACCTGCAATTTGGCAGTTCCATTCTCGCCAGGCTCAAGGTTTGACTCAGACTTCTATCCTTCCAAGGTGAGTAAAATGAGGACTCAGAAGGCAAGTCAGACTCTGTAAATCACAGAGAGGGCTGTAAAAGCATTGTGAAGCAGTACATAAGTCTAAGTGCTATGGCTATTATTTTAACCGATTGGATGTTGCATTAGGAGCCTTGGCGGTGCAGTGGTTAGAATGTAGTATTGCAGGCTAACTCTGCCCACTGCTAGCAGTTCGATCCTGACCAGCTCAAGGTTGACTCAGCCTTCCATCTTTCTGAGGTGGGTAAAGTGAGGACCCCGATTGTTGGGGGCAAGAGGCTGACTCTGTAAGCGACTTAGAAAGGGCTCTGAAACAGTATACAAGCAGTATACTGTATACTATTGCTATGCAGAGTGTGCGTCTGGATGTAGTTCTGTTTGAGCCTGCCAGTTAGCTCGCCTCATCCAGGTGGATTAGCGAGTTTGGTACTTAAACCCACAATTTTTCTTGCTCACAGAGGATCCCAACAGACTGGGATCATTTGTGCTTTTCAATGAATCTATTTAATTTCCTGCAATGATTTTAAATGTTGGTATCAACCCTGAATCACTGGAGGAGGAAAAAGCAGGATTCCGGGGAGGAAGGGAGGGAAAACCTCTTAAGGGTTGCGTTGTTATTTAATCTTTTGGCTTATTTTCCAGGGGAAGGAAGGAATTTGACTTCACAAAGAACTCGCAAAAGCCCTCGGTTTCCATCAGGCAGACGCCCAACCAGGCCCCCATCTACTTCAACCCTCAGCAGACTCAGCTCTTTGCCGACGGAGACGCTGGCAGGACGGTGAAGGTCTGGCAGCTGAGTTTGGATTTCACTGAAGAGGGCCTGCGAGAGATGAGCCATCTCGACCAGCTCGCAAATGAGGTCACCTACTAACACGGCCAACCCTTCCTGGGTGTCAGAGATGCTTTCAGGCAGGGAGAGAGTCTTTTATTCATGCAACTATTGTCAATTCTTCCACAAAAAGGGAGCATGTGTGTGCATTTGTGTGTGAGTAATGGAGAAGGTTGTAAATAAACACTAAGTAGAAGCACTATTTTGAGTGGTGTTCTCTTAAAGACTTAGCGGAGGGGGCTCCACGTTTTGTCGATGGAAATTTCTCTCTATGCTCCGGAGGCGAGAAAGAAACCCTCAATTGAGACTAGCAACTTTTATTGAAGCACACACACACACTGACATTTTTTTGTTGTTGTTGGTTTGTTTCCTTCGACCTAAGGACGGAGGCGTTTAAGCGAAGCATTTTTAAGCTTACACGGGGATTGGTTTTCGAGCACGAGAGGGGGAGACATGCAGAGAGCGAAGAAGCTAAAGACACGGAGCGCATTCTCGGGATCACTGGGTGTGTGTGTGGGGTGAGGGTTTAGGGCAGGGGGTGAGTGCTGGCGATCAATTCACAAAGAGGGAGCGTGTGAATTCAACGTAGTCGTAGGCAGAGGGAAGCTCCCGGCCTTTGCTGTCCATGTAGGGCTTCATGTGCGAGATGCAGTAGTCCGCCTGTTCCCGGGACAAATTCTGGAAAGGCAAAAGAGAGACAAAAGGTACCACGAGGGTCGGAGACACGAGGTCAGGAATCCCAAAGGGGAGAGAGAAATCTTTTGAAATGTTTGAATTCGGACAACCAAATTCCTGTGTCAGGATTCCGGCAATTGTCCTAATTAAATCATGAGCCTCGAGCTCAAGAACTTCAAAGGATTTATTAGGAGCGAACATCTCGGCATGACCTGTATGAAGCCAATTCTGAGACAACGTAATTCATTGTCACCCTTGACCCTGGTTTTCCCCCACCTTTCATAATTCAAATTGTCCAACTGAAACACATTCATAGCCAAGAGTCATCAATCAAGTTCTCCAATTAGAGATTTGCGGGGCAGAATTCCGGTAGCTTAGTTATCATCTTTGCAGATAAGAATGGAATGCACTTTCAGTTCCAAACTGCTGCACTGCTCTTTCAAATTTCTCCTCCCCCGCCCCCTTTCTGTTCATGGCAACTCTAGAACAGGCATAGAAATGTTTTATGAATTGACATCCTGCCTGCCTGGGTAGAAAACGTCAAAACTTTTTAAACAGGATGAAGGAATGTAAGCAAGCACTGAAGAAATGATACCGTCCTGGAGGAGAGATGACCATATCGAAAATGGTTTCATCCACTTAGTGACATGCTCCTATACCACCTTACTTAGCTTGTGCTCTCATAATTTCTGGGGTGGGCCCTCTCCGGCTTTTGTGCTAGATGGAACCCTACAAAATTATCTCTGTCTTATATGGGGTTATTAGCAAATTTTAAAATTTTAAATTACGTAACTGAAAAATGGTCGTAAGTCATTTATTTCAGTAACTTCGGATGGTCCCTAAATGAAACGTTGTAAGTCGAGGACTGCCTGTAGTGGATGCTAAATCCCCCCGCAACAACAACAACAACAAAAAAGCTTCCCTTACTTGGTAAAGTTCCTCCTTGGTCACGTAGGGCTTGCCCTCTGAGCTGAGGGCGCGGAAAGCGCTCTCTATCTCCTCGCTGGACTTCACGTTCTCCGTCTCCCTGCTGATCATGAAGGCCATGTACTCTTGGAGAGAGACGTGCCCATCCCTGCCGGAAGGAGCGGGGAAAAAAGTTGGAGAGGGAATTCTGGGAGTTGAAGTCCACCCACGTTGAAGTTGCCATGTTGAGAAACGCTACCGTTCTGACCCAGCTCCCCAAACACCACAAACCCTCTGATGTGAACTCAAGATTCCTTTATTAGGAGCCCTGGCAAAAAGTTTCTCTCTCACCGCAGGCTAACAAGTCTGTCCGTCCAGAAGAGGAATAGTAGTCTGCCACATCTATTCATCTCCACCCCCTGCCTTTGATTCCCAGAGCTAGGGTGGGGCCTCGCTAGCAGCGGTGGCTCTTCTGTCCCAAGGACTGGCCCATAGATTTCCACTGCTCTCCTCTCCTCTGCCTTTTGTATATCTGTGCATCAGGCACTGAACCCACTGAACTGATGAGGAATCCTGGGGGCTGTTGACTCTCCATCTGAGGCCTGACAGACAGCCCAAGCTCCACCCCCCGCCCTCTCTCTCTCTCTCTCTGACAGCTCCATTCCCTCTTCCTCCTCGGAGCTCTCAGGTTGCCCTGCTGACCCTGACTCCCACATCTCCCCCTCCTCCTCTGATTCGGTTGCTGGAGAGGCCAGTGGCCGATAGGCCACAACATCTGCCATAAAGCTTTCAAGGTGAAAACCATAAGGGGATCCCTCTGAATGCTCTTACCGGTTGGGATCAACCGTGTCAAGAATAGCCTCAAATTCCGGATCCGGTTCTCCTTCCTCCACCATGGGCAGATCATAACCCAGGGAGCGCAGGCAGGATTTAAATTCTTGGTGGTTCAGACGGCCAGATTTATCCTTGTCGAAGTGCCTACGATTAAATGAATTTATTTTACTTTTATTGGCTAAACCTTTTCCAGACAGGCTGGAAAGAAACTCCAGATGTTGCTTTAGTACACAGAAAGATTTGCTGGGATTTGGACAGGCTACACACATATCCAGACTGCATGTCAGCCATGGGGCTAAGATCTAAGTTCAAAATATTCTTAAAGATCCGTCTCATCCTGAGCACCCTTTTTTTTTTTTAACTATTACCATCTGGCAGACGGTACAGGACAATAAAAATGGCTAAGGACTGCAGAAAAAACAATTACTACCAACCTGCCTTCCATTGGGGACCTGTATACTGCATGAGTCAAAGAGGGCTGTGAAAATATCTACAGACCCCTCACGTCCCGGACATAAACTGTTTCAACTTCTTCCCTCAAAATGACACTATAGGGCACTGCACACCAGAACAACTAGACACAAGGACAGTTTTTTCCCAAACGCCATCACTCTGCTAAACAAATAATTCCCTCACACTGTCCAACTATTTACTAAATCTGCATTACTATTACTATTAATCTTCTCATGGTTCCTATCACCCATCCTCTCCCACTTGTGACTGTATGACTGTGACTTTGTTGCTTGTATCCTTACGATTTTTATTGACTGTTTCCTAGTATGATTTGATTGCTTATTGTACCCCATGACTATTTATTTATTTTTATTTTATTTTTATTTTACCATACATTTATATGCTGCCCTTCTCCGGAGACTCAGGGCGGCTTACAGTCTGTGGAGCACCATGCTAAGTGCTCGGCAACAGCCTTCATTCCATTGTATATGCCTGCTTATTATTACTAGGGCTTTTTGGCCCCCCCAAGCAGCATTTTTACAAAGTCAGCTTATTGCCCCCAACAATCTTGGGTCCTCAATTTACCTACCCCGAGAGGATGGAAGGCTGAGTCAACCTTGAGCCTGGTGGGATTCGAACCTGCACTAATTGCAGGTTAAGTGTTGTACCTGATGATTCTTGACGAATGTATCTTTTCTTTTTATATACACTGAGAGCATTTGCACCAAGACAAATTCCTTGGGTTTCTAATTACACTTGGCCAATAATTAATTCATTAATTCATTCAAATAGACTGAAAAACAGCTTCTATCCCAGAGCAGCAACTACATTGAATTCTACAGTATAGTGCCATATGAATGCAACATCAGGGGGCTTCAACGCAATTGCATAGAATGTGAAGGATGTGTGTTTTTATTTTTTTATGTATAATGTACACTGAAGAGGGCATTTAATTTCGTTATATGAGGTGCAGTGACAATAAAGTAAACTAAATGAAACTAAAAAACTTAAACCTGCTCAAGTTTAAAAACAGGACAGGGGGGGATTGGGCACCCAGGAGAAGGTTTGCGGGCGAGGATGACCACACCCGAAAACCGTTGCAAACTTACTTGAACATCATGCTGAATTCCTTCAGAGCTTCTTCGGTGACACCGGTGGTGTTTCTGAAAAACAAGAGCAATGTGTTCACTCAGTGAGAGGTTGGCACTGGAACAACGCTGAAGAAGCGGCCATCTCATCTAAAGGAAAAGATTTGATGGGGGAAATCTCGCTTCCCAAGTGAACAGAGTTCCTGCCTCTTTGACTTAATCAGTTGCCCCAATAGGGTGGTTTGAGAACCGTTTGGACTGGAGGAAAATAAGTTTTTGGACTGGAAAAAAATAATTTTTGGACTGGAAAAAAATTAAGAGGGTTCTTTCCCCTCTTAAGTCTTGTTTGGTCAACCAGCTGAGTGTCTCTGGAGATTCTCAGCCACCCAGGTCAAAAACCACCAAAGGTGCTCTTTTTCCCCCAAGAGGCAATTAGATTTTCTGGTTTTTCTTTGAAGAAGTTTCGCTTCTCATCCGAGAAGCTTCTTCAGCTTCTCTCAGAAGCTTCTTCTGCTCTCAGAACTGAAGAAACTTCTTGGATGAGAAGCAAAACCTTTTCAAAGAAAACCCAGAAACTCCAATTGCCTCTTGGAAAAGACCTTTGGGTCAATCACCTGGGGTTACAACCAGGGGTGAGCTTCAAAAATTTTAGCAACGGGTTCTCTGCCCGGTTGCTGGGTGGGCGTGGCCTAGCCGGCCTCTTGTATCACGGGGTGTGTGTGTTGTTTTTGCCCTCCCTGAAGACTCAAGGAGTCTTTCCTTGAGCCTCCAGGAGGGCGAAAACAGCCTCCCCGTGCTCCAGAGGCTCTCTGAAAGCTGGAAACAGGCCCATTTCTGGCCTTCTGGGAGGCCCATTGTTCACCCTCCCTGAGCCTCCATGCGGGCCCTGCACTTACCTGCATCCAAAATGGGTCGTGTGGGGACACCTGGGAGGGGAGGGCGAGGCCAGCCAGGAGTTGGATTTGGGGGTTCTCCAGAATCTTAGCTAGGGATTCTTTGAAACCCTTGCAAGCCCCCAGTGGCCCAACCCTGGTTACAACATTTGAAGAACTGCCAGAAACTCCCCAGCTCCCAAAGAGGAGGCTCCAGCTATAAGTAACAAAGCCGACCCACCTCCCACAGACCAACCTTTCTCTGCAAAGCTATCCCACCTGGCCTGTATCTGCTGCTCCAGATTGTGCTGCATTCTCATGCCGAGCTGATCCAGCTGGTCCCACTGCTGGGCCAGTCCCACCGTGCTGTGCTCGGTGTACTTGTTATCCAGAATCAGGGCCTCTTCCATAGCCGCTCCGAGGTCTTCGATTTTCTTCAGCTGGCTCCTCATGGCTCGGATCTCTTGGTGCTTGCGCTGAAAGGGAAAAAGGGAGAACCGTGCATGAGACTGCACAACCCCCCCCCAAGCCCCCTCCACTCTTCTTCTCCCCCCCAAAAAATGCAAAGGCCCAGAAGGAACATCCAATGGCTGAAAACCACTCGGTTTAACACACACACCCCCCGCCAGCCAAAGATTCATCCAAACTGAATTGTAAAGAAGCTTCGTATACAGGTAATCCTCAGCTTAACGTTTGTTTATGACTGCTCAAAGTTACTGTTCGGGATATATTCATGAACTGGAAGATAGAGCACGGTAACAAGGTCAGCCAATGAATAGGCAAAGCAACTAAATCAGCCAATGAGGACTGCTGGAAACTGAAACTAGAAGTAGCCGAGGTGTGGCTCTATATTAAGTTCTGCAGCTCTGAAGCTATATTGAGCTTTGAGTCTGTCTATTGAAAATGAAACTGCTTCTCTCCTCTGCTGTGTGTCTTGCTTGCCTGCTGAACTAAAGAGAAACTGATGTCTGTTTCTGAGCTCCTGAGTTGCTATTCTGATCTGAACATGTCTGCTTCTGTTTGAGTTCGCTCCGTGTTGGAGAAATCTACAACTGGTACTGTAAAATTTACTTTATATGTTTATAAAGAAGTTTAAATGAAGCCTCAGCCATCTGTGTTTACTTTTCTAGGGATGAATTTATGTTGCAATAATCTGAACAGTTACAGCAACAACTTATGACCATTTACAACCATTTGCAGCATAGATCAAAATTCATGACAACTCCTATTTATGACAATTTGCAGCGTCCCGGGGGGGGGGGTGTCACATGATCTCCTTTAGGAACCTACTGACAAGTGAAGTCAATGGAAAAGCCAGATTCGTTTCACCGCCGTGTTCCTAACCTTTTTTACGATGGCACCGGTTCGCTTAATGACGGTGCCAAGCAAGGTTGTAAAATGGGGCAAGACTCACTTTAACGACTGTCTCGTTTAGCAACAATTATTTCGGTGGGGATCATAAGCTGAGGATTTCCCTGTATAACTGCTCTTTGTTAAGCCTCCCCCCCACTTCCAAAACCGAGCAAATGACTCTGAAATTCGTTGAATGTCTTGGAACCAAATTTAAAAAAGAAATTCCAGGTTATCTTCTCTTGCTTGAACTTACAGGTAGTCCTCGCCTTACAACTGTTCATTTAATGACCATCCTAAGTTGGGAAAAGTGACTCAGTTTCCACAGTTGCTACCTTTGCAGCATCACCGTCAATCAATGTGATCAAAATTCAGAGGCTTGGCAATTGCTTCGTACTTCTGATCGTTGCCGTGTCCCCAGAGATGCGACCTTTTGACCAGCAAAGCCCAAGGGGAAACCAAATTCACTTAACAACCGGGTTACTAACATATCAACCTGCAGCGATTCCCTTAACAACGCTGGTGGCAAAATTTATTTAAGAAATGTCTCACTTAACCACAGCAAGTTTGAACTCTGCTGTTAAGTCGAGGACTACCTGTATTTTTTAAGCCTCCTCCGTGTTTTGTTCAATCAAAATACACACCTTGGTTGCTTCTAGCTGAGACTCCAGGGTGCCGGATTCTTCCACCATGCAAGATCTGAAGAAAAGGTTTGGCATGAGAGAGGCTCTTCAGCCAGTCAAAGAAATGGGGCTCAGAATTAACACGCTAGCCTCAAGGAGGGTCTGTTTAGTTAAATTAAGGCGCCGATACACTGAGGAGCAGCGTGGTAGAATGGTTGCAAGCACTGCAGCCTGGAAAATGGGACTTCTAGTCTTGCTTAAGGCACGAAACCAACTCCTAAGCAGATCTTTGGATGACTTAAAAATAGATTTTTTTTTAAAACCATTAAAAAACAAGGAAACAACATGGAACAGAACAAACACTCACGCCACCCCCTCTGTCGTGTTTTTTCACAGGGGGAAAAAATGTGAAGATGTTTATATGCCGAAATTTGGGATATTTATCAATGTAAATCCAAGCCACACGTATTGCCCATCTGACTATTTAAATGTCTCAGAGTGGTTTGCAAATCCAAAAAAACGTAAAATCCAGTTGAAGTCTTTCACTTGGATATCAAAGTATCCTCTTGGGGTATATAGGGAAGACCCCCTAGAAGCGGCCACCGATTTACACACAATAGATTTTGTGTGTGTATGTGTGTGTGTGTGTATGTGTGTCCATGCAGGTAAAATGCACGGCGCCAATCTAGAAATCTGATCTTGCAACGAGTGTGGCAAAAACTCATTTCTCCTTTTTTTAATTGCTCCTGCAGAATTCCTCTCTACACGAATAAAAGTTTGGTTTTGGAGCAGGCTATCTCGCAAAGGCAAGTGGGGGTGGATCCCTTTTCAGAACCAAATTCTGGTCTGAATCTTTGGGCGGGGGGGTGGGGGGGAGGGTGGTTGGATTATAAGACCTTCCAAGGTCCTAGGATTCTATGGTTTTAATTTCAAGCCCCATTTCACAAACCTAAGTTAAGGGCGGCCAAAAAAATAAAAATAAAGAATCCATGCAAATTCTAAAGCGCTGGTTTCTTGACGATCGGGAGGCAAGGGGGTTGTCCACAGCCATTCCCTGGAGCCTGACACACACGCACGCACGCACGCATGAACACACACACAAGCCGCCGTTAAATTGCTTGAGATGAGTGGGGGCGGGGGGGGAGTGCTTTTCAATGAAAGGCAAAAGACTTGAGCGAGGATTTGCACACCGTGATAGGGAGGGGAAAACTTTACACAAACGACTTGGCTCGGTTTGCACACTCCCTGCTTGTAGGGCAGGATCTTTTCAAGCAAAGAAAAAAAAAAGTGTAATGTCTTGGGCATCCAAGGTGCAGCTAGTCAGGGCTCTTTTTAAAGTGACCCAAAACGATCCATCTTCGGGGTTACTCTACAGTAATTTAAAGGTTTTCCTTCCCCGGGGCGCTTTTTGATCCAAAACGATCCATCTTTTGTTACTCTACTGTAATTTAAAGATTTTTTTCTTCCCCGGGGCTCTTTTTGAAGTGATCCCAAATAACCCATTTTCTTAAATTGCTTTACTGTCATTGAAAGGTTGTTATTCCTGCTTCCCCAAACATCTAGTAAATAAATACACGGATTTGGGTTTTAAACTCTGGAAATGAACCAAAGCGAAAATTAGCAGGGGGAGAGGGGAAATCTCAAAATCCAGACTGAATCCCAAAGCATTAAAACTTGGCAAGATGGACTGAGAGTCCCAAGCAGGGAGTTTTGTTCACTTTGAAGTCCAGAGCCCTGTCCTTGAAACATTTGCAGTGAAAAAACCGCAACGGAAACTCGGTGCGCACAAAAAAAACACACATCTCGGCTACTGTGTGGGCGAGCTTCACATTCTCAGTGCCCCTGTGAAGTGGAGAGGACCTGGCTGGGGGGAATCAGCTGGCAAGCTCACCCCTCCCACACACCCCCAAGCTGAACTTGCCCTTCTTCAACCTGGGGTCGGGGGGGTGGGGGGGGTGCAGATTTTTCATTTTGCTCGGGTTGTAAAATTCCTGGGTGCTTAAAGAGAAGGGATGCGGGGTTTTTTTTTTTAAAACAGGTGAATCTCGCTCGCAAAGAGGTTAAAAGCGTCATCGTTACGTGGCCTGTTTCAAGGGTGTGTGTGAACTTAAGGGGGGGGTGGGGGTGGGGAAGGCCCCCTCCCACAATCCACCCTCCTTTCTCCCCGCCAAGAGCATCTCACAGTAGTGATCAGTTAGTTCGAGAAAACAAAACGGAACAAAAAAGGGAAGCCGAGCCTCGGGGGGTGGGGGGGTGGGGGGGGGAAATTAGGAGTGCAGCAGTTAAAAAAAAAGGAAAAAAGTAAGAAAATAAAATAAAAACACAGCGAGGTAAGAAAAAGGAGAAAAACCTTCCAGACAGATCATCCCCAACTTCATACTGATAGACGCGAACGACACGACGGTAGGCTATGCTATTCAAAGGAAAGAAACCAGGTGAAATTCCAAAACAGGAGAAAGGAGAACATGGAGAGAGCGCACACACAACACACACACACACACAAAAGGGAACACGTGGCTTACAACTCTCGTCTAAGATCAACACGTGTCTTTTTTTTAGACATAATCTATTTCAACTTCTCCACTCAGGAGGCTGCTATCAAGCATTGCGTGCCAAAACAACCAGGCATAAAGGTAGTTTTTCCCCACACTCTCTCCTGAGCCGTTCTTCTCGGGATCACTTAATTCTTCTCACGGCGCTGTGCCGCATTTCTCGTCTTTCCCACTATTTTCTTACTGGCTTATGATTTATCAATTTCTAACTTATAATTAATGATTAGAACTATGATTTATTATCTGTGACCCACCACTTTGTTCTTTGCATGTACACTGAGAGCTTCTATTCCTATTCCATTCTGTTCTATTCCTATTCTATTCCATATTTTCTAATCTATTCTACATTTTATTCTACATTCTATTCTATTCTACATTCCATTCTGTTGACTATTCTATTCGATTCTATTCCTATTCTATTTTACATTCTATTCTATTCTACTGTGTTTCTCCAACAATACGTCCTCCCCCATAGGAAGACCCAGCATGTTTTCTAGGCATAAGGTTAAATTAAGCCCCTCCCCCCAAATTTAGGCCTAGTTTAAAACATGTGAAATGGGAGGGAAGGTCGGGGGGGGGGACTTGCCGCTAGGAGTGCCTTGCAGGCAGCCACGCCTCGCCACCAGCCGCTCCTAGCAGGCGATCATGGCGGAGTGTGGAGAGCTCCTTACTCCCGCCAAGCACCTCTGCTGCAGACCCGAGACCTTTGGTGCCCGCTGCTGTTGCTTCCCCTTCTGCCCATGCCGCCGCCGCCGCCACCGTGTTTGGAGCTTCCGCTTCCGCGATTGAAGCACCACTGTTTGGAGCCCATTTGGAGCACTGCTGTTTAGAGCACTGCCGCTGCATTTGGAGCTGCCGCTTCTGAGTTTGGTGCGCCACCGCTGTTTGGAGCACCGACGCCATGTTTGGAGCATGTTTGGAGTGGCAGCAGTGCTCCAAATGGCAGTGGCGCTCAAAACATGGAAGCGGCAGCTCCAAACATGGCAGCGATGCTCCAAATACCAGCGGCGCTCCAAACGGTGGCAGTGCCCCAAAAGCAGAAGTGGCCGCTCCAAACACGGAGGCGGTGCTCCAAACACGGTGGCGGTGCCCCAAATGCGGAACTGGCAACTCCAAACGCAGCGGTGGCATGGGCAGAAGGGAAAGCAACAGTGGCGGGTGCAGAAGGTCTCGGGTCTGCAGCAAAGGTGCTTGGCGGGAGTAGGGAGCTCTCCGTGTTCCACCACGATCGCCCGTTAGGAGCGGCTGGGAGTGAGGCATGGCTGCCCGCAGGTGCTCTAGGCAAGGATGCAAGGGGGGGAATTAAGTCACCCCCGAAATGACGGCCTAGCCATGTTTTGGGGGCTCAAAAAAAAGAAAAGAAAAAAGACCCGGCCTTATTTTGTGAGAAACACGGTATTCTATTCTATTCTATATTCCATTCCATTCCATTGACTATTCTATTGTCGATTCTATTTTACATTCTATTCTACATTCTATTTTATTCTATTCTAATTTGTATTCTATTCTCTATCCTATCCTATTTATCTTATCCTATTCTTTTTAAAAAATACAGGCAGTGACCACCTGTCAGCTTGAAGGCGTTTCTCTTCTTGCGCCCACACATTCAGTCTAGCAGGTAGAGGGTCTTTGCCAGCCGTTTCCTACTAATCTATGGGGCCGAGGTCTGGTTTCCACTCAGAAACGGACGTGGCTCTTTTAATGAGCCACAAGAGACATGGCTATTGGCACTGCCAACCCTCCCAAGCATTTCTGCAGCCCTGAATTCTGATTCCTTGCCTGGTCCTGCTATCTTGCTGCTTTGAACCAGAGAGGCTAAAGGCTTATCTGCATGCATGGAGGAGGGACCCTAGATTAAGATTCAAGGAGCAGCCACAACTTCTTTCTTTCGTGGGTGTGCGAGGGAGAGAAAGAGACGGGAGGGGGGAGGGGAGGAGAAAAACAAGGAACACAACAAGAAAGGTATATAATAACCAAGTCACAATTTGGCCCGTTTGGGTTGTTGAGTCTGTGCTCTTCTACTCTCCCCTTCCCCATCCGTTTCTTCCAGTTCTGTAATCCAAATTTCCGGTTTGGAGGCAAATCGTGGTTTGTACTGCTAAGAGAAGCAGCTCAATCAGCACCAGAGGCCAAACCTTGGGGGCATCAGAAGCAGGTCCCAGACCACTCCTGGTTTTGCCAAGATGCAAAACAGAGGAGAACAGAGAGGAGGGCTCTTTTTCATGACCTCACTGGGGAGGGAGGATCAACTCCTTAAACATCGGAAGCCCAAGGAGCTACGGTGCCTTTATTTCCCATAGTGGCAGAAGGGGAATAAAATAACTCAAAAAGTCAAACCCACCACCCCGTAGCAGATGGGACAAGCAAACGGATCAGGAGAACGGAGAGACAGAAAATAAACTCTGAAATCAGATAACATGGGTTCCTTCTGAAGATGTGGCCGTGAGTTCAATCCTAGGTAGAGGCTGATATTTGGAATAGATTCCCCTGCTCGAGCAGGGGTTGGTTTAGAGCAGGGGTAGGGAACCTTGGCTCTTTTATCACTTATGGACTTCAACTCCCAGAATTCCTGAGTGAGCCATAAAAGGTTCCCCATCCCTGGCCTACTGGTTTTTCAGTTGTGGGGGAAATCAATTTTTGACTGGAATGGGATTGTTTGATATACAAATGTAGGACATATAAAGAATATATAAAGAATATGTTCCTACATTTGTATATTAAACAGTCCCATTCCAGTCAAAAATTGATTTCCCCCACAACTGAAAAACCAGTAGGCCAGGGATGGGGAACCTTTTATGGCTCACTCAGGGATTCTGGGAGTTGAAGTCCATAAGTGATAAAAGAGCCAAGGTTCCCTACCCCTGGTTTAGAGGAACTCCAAGGTCCCTTCCAACTCTGTTGTTCTGGTTTGGTGTGTACTAGCAGAGCCCAGCCAAGGACTCAATGTGTCCCCAGGGGAGATGGTTGTCCTCGGTTCGTGAAGAGGCACAAAATGGAGGAAGGAAGCACAGCTGGCATATTGGAGCTGAAGATAGTAGGTCAACAAGGAACAAACAGAAAACACCACGATGCTACTATGGTGAACAAGAAAAGCTTGTTTGTGTGCATGCGTAAGAAGGGGAGAGGGGCAGGAGGATCTCTGTTTCTCAGGACCTGTGAACTTAACCCCAAATGTCGGCTAAGGGCCTTCTGCAGAGTCCAGGCATCAATGCCCAAACCGGGTGAACTCTGCTAACACAGTTGCCTCAAGCACAGCAATGGCACGAAGCAGCGAGAGTGGCTGGGGAAAGAAAAAAAATGGGGGAAATTTATACTCACCCATCAAGCAGGTAGGTTCTGTAGAGTGTGTCCATTTGATCGTGGCGCCACGGGAGGAAAAACGAGGAATGGGAAAGGGAGGAGGAAGACAACAAATGGAAGGGGTGTAAGTAAGAGCAGGCATAGTTCACAGCTCAGCATCAAATCAAGTTTGTTACAGTCAAAGACCAGAGACTAGAACAAATAAGAAACTCTCGGGGAATATCCAGTTAAAAATTCTAGAATAAAGTAATGAGTAATGGATAAAACTCTTATTATTAAAATCACAATTCGGCATCCAATCTGTCAGTTACACGTGGTGTCATGCCCCTGTCGGAGTCTGAATCCAAGGAGGAAGCGGCTGACAGGGAGTGGGAGTGTGGCTCCATTGGCCGTGGAGGAAAGGGCAAAGCCCGGCTGAGCAGAGCAGAGAAGAGGTAGAACAAGGGAGAGGGGGTTCAGAGGAAGACCCAGGCGCACCTCCTCTTTATCCTAGGGAACGCAGGGAGGAACGCAGAAGGGAGCAACATGGGTTGTATGGCTTATGGGGGAGGAAAGGATCCTGATTCCCTTCATTAGCCACAGCTGGGAAGAGAGTTTAAAAGAGATGCAAGCTGAGTGCAGAGCCTGCTGGGAACAAATGTGAGTTTATCTTGTGTTGACTTTAGTTATCTGTGTTCCTTGGAGTTTTCCCAACCGTGTTGAATTACTTCTGTTCCTTCACATCTGGAATTCCTTCTCCTGCCCTGCTGGGCTAATTCTCTCATTTTGCCTTTGGACTTATGAGTTACAGTTTTTGTTCACCACGTTTTGGACTTTTCTCTGCAGCCAAAGGCTGTTCCTGGGAGTTTTTCTCCAGCCAGAAGGTAACCAGGACATTGGGGCAAAGTTGGAGCTAATAAAGGGACTCCTGCTGATTGTCTGACCGTGTTGCCTTTGTGCCACGCCCCTTTGGGTCTTCATACATGGTCCAATTATGCTATAATATCAATCCTTAAACTGCGAGACCCATAGCCATTAAATACTAAAGTCGTTAAATACTACAATGCAAAAGAGCAGTAATGCAAAAGAATTTGCTATATTAGTTGTGTAAAACAGCTACGGTTATTTGTTCTGGTCTCTGGGCTTTGGCTGTAATAAACTTGGCTTTGATTTGAATTCAGCATCACATTCGGGACTTTTGACCTGACTCCCAGTTTCCAAGCCCATTTTATCCCTCGGTTAATGTATCATTACAGGTAGTCCTTGACTTACGACCACAATGGAGCTCAGCATTTCTGTTGCTAAGTGAGACAGTTCAGTGAATTTTACCCCACGCCATGGTCTTCCTTGTCAGTTATTAAGCAAATCGTTGCAGTTAACCCGGTCGTTAAGCAAATCTGGCTTTCCCCCCCATTGACTTTGCTGGTCAGAAGGTTGTGACACTGCAACCCATCATAAATATGAGTCAGTTGCCAAGCGACTGAATTTTTTTGATCAGGAGGACCGTGGAGATGCTGCAACGGTCGTTAAGTGTGAAAAACAGTCCTAAGTCTTTTTTTTTCTCCCCCGTGCTGTTGTAACTTTTGAACGGTCACTAAACGGTCTGTAGTGTTGAGGACTACCTGCACCGATTGGACAATTTAGCCTGAAAAATATCTAAATGAGAGAGGTGTTATTTCCCCCCCCCCCCCCCACAAAAAAGTATCTCTATTCACTGTGA
Organism: Bungarus multicinctus; assembly: GCA_023653725.1. NCBI lineage: Eukaryota > Metazoa > Chordata > Lepidosauria > Squamata > Elapidae > Bungarus > Bungarus multicinctus. Next base: position 18,695,501 of record CM042845.1, on the reverse strand, counting down.
AAGTTCTGGAGATGATTTCACATTTGGAAGAAAAACTAGCAGTAACCTCCTCCCCAAGAAAATAAAGAGGTTTCCAGAAGAAGCAGAGCCCAAGGAACACTCAGGGGGCATGAAGACGTTACACCTGCAAATCTTGGTTTAAGGCAGGGGCCTCCAATCTTGGCAACTTTAAGACCTGTGGACTTCAACTCCCAGAATTCTGAATCCTGGGAGTTAAAAGTCCACAAATCTTAAAGTTGCCAAGTTTGGAGACCTCTGGTTTAAGGCCTAGGGTGACGGGCAAACCCACTAATTCATTAATTCAACAAGCCAGGGCTGGATAGAGGTTAAGCCGAGCCAGCCCCGGAAGCAGCACCTGGTCTCCTGAATCCACTGGTGGAAAGCGTTGGCATGCTGAGCAAACTCCTGGCGCAGCTTATCGTTCTCCTCCTGCCTGCGTTGCTCCTTCTGAAGTTCCAGTTCACGTTCCTGGGGGAAAAAAAGGGAGAACGGAGCCACATGTCAACCTTAATGTTTCTGAAGGAAAGGTCTCTGGAAGGAAGGAAGGCAGGAAGGAAGGAGAAAGATAGATAGGTGGGAGGGAGGGAGGAATAAAGGAAGGAAAGAAGACTTGGAGGGAGGGAGAAAGGGAAGGAAAGAAAGACTTGGAGGGAGGGAAGAGGAAGTGAAGGAGGGGAGAAGGGAGAGAGGGATGAAGGAAGAAAGGGGAAATGAAGGAGGGAGAAGGAAATGGAAGGGAGGGAGGGAAGAAGAAAGGAAGAAGAAAGATAGATAGGTACATAGATAGGAAGAAAGAAAGGAAGGATGGAAGGAAGGAGAAATAGATAGAAGGAAAGAGATGAGAGGAAGGGAGGGAAGGAGGAAGGAAAACATTCTATAATTTTGAGATGCCCTTGAAAAGGAAGGAAGGAAGGAAGGAAGGAAGGAAGGAAGGAAGGAAGGAAGGAAGGAAGGAAGGAAGGAAGGAAGGAAGGAAGGAAGGAAGGTAGGTAGGTCCTGATCTCAGAGCACAGGCCTGGTAATTCACGCAGTAGCCTAATTTCTAAGATCGCTGACCAAAGACAAGAGGATCCATGAGAAGACAGACCTAATCCTTATGATCGCTAGCTGATGATCTGAAGTAATGAGTGAAGATTAACCTTCTGCCAAAAGACTTTCATCTTTACCTTCAGCCTAATATATGCCCAATGACAAGAAGATCCGTGTGAACACAGATCTGGTTCCCAAAAATCACTAACTGAAGATCCGAAAAAACGAGTAAAGAGTAACCTTCTGCCAAAAGACTTTCATCTATACTTCCAACCTAATATATGCCATCTTTCTATATCTCCAAGACCATCCAAACCAAATCTTCTCCTCTTCCTCCCATTCTCTTCCTGCCCCAATATAACTCTGTTTAATTGATTAACTGATCTTACTAAATGATTAATTAATTTTTACAATTCTTTATCATCAGTGAGTGGTATATTATTATAGATTATCATAGACTAGTGGTTATTAATTAGTTTGGTTAACTATTTTGAATATTAGTATGATTAGTATGTTTAGTGCAAATTAATGAGTAGGACAATTAATTGACTAGTGTGTTTATTGATTAGTGTAATTAATTATTAGGGTGATTATTGATTAGCTAAATTAATTGACTAGTGTGATTAGTATAATAGACTGTTTGGCACGATATTACTTTATTGATTACCTTAATACCTTGTTTGATTGAACAACCTAATCAACAAACCATCCCAACAAACCCACCATTGCTAGGAAAACAATCCAATGTCAAACCTCAACCTAAAAAGAAAGAAACCCCTACTAAAGAACCACAAGATTCTTGCTCTTGCCTTATTTGTAAGGAATCTTTAAAGGAGAATGACGATTACATCAAATGTTTTCTTTGTAACAGCTAGGCTCACCATAATTGCTTAGGATTACCCAAGCAAATGGCTCTATTCCTAAAAACATCCGCCAATGCTTTTCCATATTTCTGTCCGCCATGCAGACCCAAACTAGAAAAATACATTACCCTGTTTGAAAGAGTTGATACCATTGAAACACGTATAACGTCCCTTGATACCACTGTAGCATCCCTGGACGCTATACAAACTAGATTGGCAAACCTTGAGGAAAAAAAAGACAGCACTAAAAAAAGAATATCAAACATCTACGGACCATATCTCTACTCAACAACAGCAACCAAAACCAATCCACAAAAAAATAAAAAAATAAATCCTACAAATATTGATATCCCCATCCTCATCAAAGAAGCTGTTGAGCATGAATGGAAGCGACCAAATGCTATCTTATTTGGTCTAGACGTCAATGACAATGATGACATCTCTAATGTTCGAAACATCATCAGAGAAAATCAACCATCTCCCCTGAAGAAATATTTGATATTTCCCATGTCGGTCCTGAGCTTACAAACAAAGATGGCTTGATGATCCCACGTGTTTGTTTGAACAAGCAAACACAAATTCATTTTCTCAATAAATTCACTCGTAAAGAACAACAACAACCATAAGAACCTTCGTTCTCGCCCTGATCTAACTTTACAGCACGTGTACGATCCCAGGTGCTATGTTCTGAGCTCAAAAGATTACATGAATTAGGTAATACAAATCTATACATTGATTACCGTGCTGACTGTATCAAAAGCAAGAGCCTCAACCCACGTCACAATATCCATCACCCAAACATCCAACGTTAGGGATGCACGCCCCTTACTTCCTCCAGACCCACTACTTCATATCTTAAATGAAAACTACTTAATGCAAGAAGCCTCGCAAATAAAATGCATGAATTCCTCATCCTTCTAAGCTCAGCCACATTTGACATTATATTTGTCTGTGAGATGTGGTTAAATGCATCTTTTCCAGACTCCATTACCACTACAAAGAATATTAAGTTTTTCGGTCAGATCGCGAAATCTGTAGAGGTGGTGGAGTTGCTATATTCTTTAAAAAATCTCTAAACCTAAAAAAGATACAAATTATACAAGAGCTTGCTCTTCCCGAGACCATCATCTGTGAACTGTCCTTAAACTTCTCAATCCGCTTCTTATTTTGCTATCGTGCCGCTGACTATGATATAATTCTTGCAAACAAGCTAACTTCATTACAGACATGGGCCGCCTCCTGCCCATACCCTCTCATTTTTCTTGGTGACCTAAACTTATCTCTTATAAATTGGACACTAAATGAATGTACATCTGAACCCATTCATACAACCCTGTACGATGCCGTTACCACACTAGGACTGGAACAACTAGTAACCAACAATACTAGATTTAACAACTGCCTCAATCTCATCTTCTGCAACAGTTCGAATTCAATTTATGGAATACAAATTAATTAACCCTTTTCCAACAGTGACCACAGCATGATTGACTTTTGTCTCAACATATGTTCTCACCATAATCACCATAACAACAGGATCTCCAATTATAACTTCAAAAAAGGCAACTATGATCTTATAGACAACAATCTCTCATCTCTCGATTGGCAAATTCTATTCACTGGATGCAATACTGTTGAAGACCATTACAACATATTTTTACTTGAAGTCAAAATAGTCATCAAACTATATGTACCAATAACAACTCCCAAAAGCAGAAAAAACAAATTACCCATAACAATAAGGAAGCTCCAATCCAAAAAGAAATCCCTTTGGCGGAAAAACAAATCTGGTCACGTTGCCAACTTTAAAAGCCGATACAAAAATTTATGCCACCAGATAAAGACTGAATGTACCAATTATCATACTAAACAAGAGGAAAACCTTCTACGCACCAATTCCACCTGCACTTTCTTCAATTTTGTAAACAACAAACTAAAAGACTCAAGGTCCATCCCACCCCTAAAAGAACCTAATGGTAAAGACTGCAACAACGACACTATTAAAGCCAACCTCTTTAACACATTCTTTGGCTCAGTATTTGTAAACAGCAATGGATCATGCCCAGTATTTCCTAGTCGAAACCACAGACAACTACAATGATCTAATACGTATCGATTTTACAGAAGACAATGTTGAAAAAGCACTACGCAATCTAAAACCATCTCTATCTATTGGACCGGATGGAGTTTGTGCCTACTTCTTAAAAAAGCTATCCATTGCCATAGCAGAACCTCTAAGCATAATCTTTGAAAAATCTTTCAGGACCAGCTCCTTGCCAAATCTATAGTCACTAGCCACAGTCATTCCCATCTTCAAAAAGGGGGACCCCAGCCTAGTTGAAAATTACAGACCAATCTCTTTATGCTGCGTCACCTGTAAAGTCATGGAATCAATTATTAACCAATCCATTATCCTCCACTTAGAGACAAACAACCTACTCTCTAACAGTTTGGCTTCAGAAGGAAACTGTCCTGTAATTTGCAACTCTTGCACTGTAGAAACATATGGACTACAAACCTTGATCAGGGCAAAGCAATTGACGCAATTTACATAGACTTCTGTAAAGCCTTTGATTCAGTGGTACACGACAAACTTCTCCTAAAATTAAGGTCTTATGGTATCTCTGGATACCTGCATAACTGGATAGAAGCATTCCTGTCAAACAGGCAACAAATGGTCAAAATTGGGAGCGTCCTATCAAATCCTGTACCTGTCAAAAGTGGTGTCCCCCAAGGCAGTGTTCTAGGACCAACTCTCTTCATACTCTATATTAATGACCTCTGTGATTATATTAAGAGCAACTGCGTTCTTTTCGCTGATGATGTAAAGCTATTCAACACCACTGACAATGCTGCTACCCTTCAAAAAGACCTTGTAGCTATGTGTCAGAATGGTCAAACAAATGGCAACTTCAGATCTCAACAAGTAAATGCTCTGTCTTGCATATTGGCAAAAAAAATCAGAAAATAAAATACAGGCTGAATAGTCAAGACCTTGTTGATGATACAAACTTTATCAAGGACCTTGGAGTACTCATCTCAAATGACCTCAGTGCTAGAGCCCACTGTAACTACATAGCCAAAAAGGAATTAAGAGTTGTTAACCTAATTCTGCATAGCTTTTTCTCCGGTAATATCACTCTACTACCTAGAGCATATAAAACATTTTGCTAGACCAATACTTGAAAACAGCTCATCAGTCTGGAATCCATATTACATATCTGATATTAATACAATTGAGAAAGTCCAGAAATATTTTATGAGAAGAGTCCTCCACTTCTCTACTCATAGCAGAATACCTTATGCCATCAGACTTGAAATTTTAGACCTAGACAACCTAGAACTACGCCGCCTTCGGTTTGATCTAAGTATAGTACATAAAATTATATATTGCAATGTCCTACCTGTCAATGAATACTTCAGCTTTAACCAAAGCAATACAAGAGCACAAAATAGATACAAACTAAAGATAAACCGCACCAAACTTGATTGGAGGAAATACGACTTCAACTACAGAGTAGTCAATGTCTGGAATACTCTACCTGACTCTGTGATTTCTTCCCCAAACCCCAAAATCTTCAACATTAGACTGTCTACTATTGACCTCACTCCTTTCCTAAGAGGTCTGTAGGGGGCGTGCATAAACGCACCAAAACGTGCCTCCCGTCCCTGTCCTATTGTTTCTTTTTTTTCTTATTCGTATCCATTTCATGTATTTATAACCATGTTTATACTTATACCTGTTATCTAATAATTGTTTGACAAAATAAATAAAATAAAAATAAATGAAGAAAGGAAGGAAGGAAGGGAGAATGACCTTGATGATTTTCTGCAGGTTCCTCCAGGTCTCCTCCAGAGCTTCCATCGTGAACCAGGTGTAAGGGTTGGAGGCCACGCGGAAGCTCTTGATCTGTCGGTCCAGCTCGGCCAGCTGGTTGAAGTCGGCCTGGGCGGAGCTGAGCGAGGACCGGAAGGCGTCGTGAGCTTCTCGCAGCGCCTTGATCTCTTCCAGTGAGTTGCAGCGCACGGGGTCAGTCAGGTCCTCTTCCGCGTTCTCAAACCAGCTGTTAAAGGCCGAGGCTTTCTTGGCGAAGGTCAGGAAGAGGTCCTCCACCTAGAGGAGAGGACAACCCTCAAACATCTACCAAGGATCAGAAGGGAGCAGCTAAGGATCCCCATGCTGGATTTGTAGGAGGAAAACACTCCTGGGGTGTATAGAGATAAGATGTGGCGGCCTGTCGTTTTGAAGTTTTTCAATAAGAGATTGGACAACCATTTGATTGGAATGGTGTAGGGTCTCCTGCTTGAGCGGAGGGTTGGACTAGAAGACCTCCAAGGTCCCTTCCAGCGCTATTCTGATTTTTTTTAAAAAAGTTTTTTTATTTTTACAAATATTCCATCTTTTTTTTTAAACAGTGTGTCATCTGGGTACAGATATCTTGCGCCATAATATTTATGCTTAATACAATTTCCTTACCATAACAATAATTATGTTACATTCTTATTTTAAACTATTATACATAATATATCTTATCGTTCTAACCATCCCCTACCTAGTTCCTTCCGCCTCTATTTTTATATGTTCATATATATCTTCTAATTTCCTATACTTAATCTCTAATTTCCATTTTTCTTTTCCAACCATTGATAAAATACTTCCAATATCATATAATATTCAGTTTGTTCTTTTTTTTCTTCTAATTGCCAGTGTTAAGTCTATTCATTTCTGCATGTTCTAATATTTTCCTGATCACGTTCTCTTCTACTGGAATCTTTTCACTTTCCCAGTTTTGAGCAAATGCCATTCTAGCTGCAGTTAGTACACGAATAATTAAATGTGTCTGTCAACTCATAAAACATATTGTATACATGTTTTATAGTTGACAACAGAAAGAAGGGAGGGGGAGTTTCAAAGAGCAGGCAGCAGTGTGGAATTGAAAGTACATTCCATTCATATTTTCTTCAGAGACTGATTAGATGACTGAAGCTTCTGCTGGCGCAAAATCTAATTGGAGGGCATGATTGATGATTCTTGGCTATGGACATGATACACCCACAGGGGTGGGGGAAAGCAGGATCAAGGGTGACAGTGAATTACACATCTCAGATCGGCTACGCCCAGGCTAATGCCGGCATGATAACTTCTAATAAATCCTTTTGGGAGTGTGGTTCGAGGCTCATGATTTAATTGGAGTAACTGCCGGAATCCTGACAGTGTCTTTTCTTCATTGTAACTTTCAAGTATCGTCCCTAACAAAAAATATTTCAGGTATATGTCTATTATGTTGCTTTCGGCACTATTCTGATGGATTAATCTTGAAGCTTCCTTAAATTCAATTTTCCCCCCAAGCCTTTTGCCCAGTCTTGCCTGGCCAAAGGAGATTTCTTAAAGACTCTCTGGCGAAGCTGAATGGCCGATTCAGGGCTGCCCCACACCTTTTCCTCACCTTTCTGAAGTGTTCTTGGGCCTCCAAGAGTTTTTTCTTCCGGGCAGCCGAGTTGGCCAGCAGCTGGTTCCAGCGCTTCATGAGCGAGGCGTGGCGAGCCTCGATGGCTTTCGACTGGATGTGTTTCGCGGCCAGCAGCTGGTCTTTCAGAGCAGTGATGTTGGCGATGCCTTCTTGGGCGAAGGCGTGGAGACCGGCATCAAAGGTTTCCTGCAACAGGAGTTGGAAGGTTTAAGGCAGGAGTTCCCAAACTTGGCAACTTGAAGACTTGTGGACTTCAACTTTGCAGGCCACAAGTCTTAAAGTTGCCAAGTTTGGAGACCTCTGATTTAAGACTTTTGAGTATGGAAAGAAACACAGAGGCAACTTTGCTGGTTACAGCCTTCAGCAAAGATATCCCCCCCTGCTCCCTTCCCTGGGCGACCACACACACCTGCTTGGTGAGAAGGGTCTGCACGGAGGAGAGGTCTCGCCCGTAGTCATCTGTCTTGAGGCTGTTTTCTTTCTCACCTAGGAGATTTGTCCGTGATTTATTTGTATTCCTTTTTATTTTTACAAATAACTCAAGGTGGTAAACATGTCCAATGCACCTCCCTCCACCTATTTTCCCCACAACCACCACCCTGTGTGGTGGGTTGGGTTGAGAGAGAGGAACTGACCCAAAGTCACCCAGCTGGCTTGCATGGCTGAGGTGGGATTAGAACTCACTGTCTTCTGCTTTTAAGCCAGGTGCCAATAGGTTTGTTTTCACATTCCATCCATCCACCCATCTTCTTTCCTTCCACCACCCTGTCTACCTACCTACCTACCGACCACCCATTCATCCATCCACCTTTCCTTCCTTCTTCCTCCCTCCCTCCCTCCCTCCATCTACCTACCTTCCACCCATCCACCCATCTTCCTCCCTTCCACCATCCACCTACCTACCTTCCGATCACCCATCCACCCACCCTTCCTCCCTCCATCCACCTACATACCTACTTACATTCCACCCACCCACCCACCTTCCTTCCACCATCCATCTACCTACCTACCTATCTTCCACCCACCTTTCTTCCTACACCACTTTGGACAAATTTTATTTTATTTTATTTATTTTAATTTGTTTTGTTTTTTTTATTTTTAATTATTTTATTTTCATTCATTCATTCATTCATTCATTCACCCATCTTCTTTCCTTCCTTCCTTCCACCATCCATATACCTACCCACCTTCCACCTTTCTTCCTTCTACCATCCACCTACCTACCTTCCATCCATCTATCTACCACAGATCTATCCCCGTCAGGGTTTCTAAGCATTCCCACCCCTTGCCCAATTCTCTCCCTCTGTTTTGGAACATGGCCCTCCCTCCTTCGCTTCCGTGGTTACCTATCCAGGACTCGACCACATCTGCTTTCCAGTTGAACTGGAGGAAGGCGGAGTTCTCATCCAACTTGGCCTTCCTTTGCGAGGCCGCCCTCTCCAGATCGGACACTTTGCCTTTCAGGCTCTTCATCTTGGCGGTGATGTTCTCCTCGTGGTGGTTGTTCTGGAGGGAAAGGGAGAGAAACGCGGCCCGTTACTTGTGGCCAATGGATGGCTTTCCAGACCTTGTGCAAATCCTTTACCCAGAAAGACAGACCGGAGGTCGAGCGCGGCCAGGAGGTTTCAGGATCGGGGAGGGTCAGATCGAGGATGGGGGGTTATTTCCGGGAGGGAGAGGTAAATTTTATTTGTACGGTGAGCGGGAGAGGCAGATATGGTGGTTGTAGGGGGCCATATCATGTTTTGGGAGCGCGCCCCCGCTGTTTACGTGCGGGGGCACGCTCCGACCCCCAAGGCATTTCCCGTTCCCCGGGTTGTCCGAATCATTGGGCCCTGGGCCTTCGGTTGATGTTGGGTAATGCCAGGTCCGTAGTAAATAAAGCCCCCCTCATTTATGACCTGATTTGGGAGGGGGGAGCGGACCTGGCGGGTATTACCAAAACCTGGTTGGGCCAGAAGGGGGTGTCCCCCTGGTAGAGATGTGCCCACCCGGGTTTTGGGTTTTTCATCGGCCGAGGGCTCAGGGGAGGGTGGGAGGGTTGCGGTGGTTATTAAGGAAGATCTGTGTCCTAGGGAATCCACTGTTCCTCAGACGACCGGATGGGAATCCCTCTTTGTGAAGTGTGGTTCCGGGGTTCAGATGGGCCTATTGATCACATACCTGGCTCCCTGCTACGTGGCATCGGCCCTGCCTGAGCTTCTGGAGGTTATAGCCGGCTTGGCGGTTGAGACCCCTAGGCTTATGGTCATGGAGGATTGGGACTGCTCAGGAGTCCATGACAGCCTTGGGCCTGACCCAATTAATTTAGGACCCCACACACATCGGGGGTCACACCTTGGATTTGGTTTTTGTCCCTGGCCAGTGGCATGATGATCTAGGTATGGGGGACATTGTTATAGAGCCCCTGTCATGGTCAGATCATTCGCTCCTTAGGCTGGACTTCTGTTCCGCACCGCCTTGCTGCGGGGAGGCAGAGCCGATAAAATGGTTCCGCCCCAGGTGCCTGATGGACCCGGATAGGTTCCTGATGGAGCTTGGACCTTTTCCCAAGGCTCGCACACACAACTAGGTTGGGGACTTGGTAGCCATCTGGGATAGAATAGCAGCCGAGGCCCTTGACCCTTGTGGCCTCTGACTCGGTGCCGATCCCAACTAGCTCCTTGGTTTTCCGAGGAGCTGAGGGAGATGAAGCGCCGGAAAAGACGCCTAGAGAGTGGTTGGAGGACCAGCCGCTTTGGATCTGACTATTGCGGTCCCATATAGGGCCTATTTAGTGACGATAAGGGCAGCAAAGCGGTCTTACTTTTCCACCCTTATTGCGTCTGCAGAAAATTGCCCAGCCGCCCTTTTTAGGGTGACCTGCTCCCTTTTAGATGTGGGAGTGCGGGAGGATCCCCTGCAGGGACGGGCTGAGGATTTTTCGAGATATCTGCAGAACAAAATCGCTCAGAATCGGGATGGGTTGGACTCTGACTGAGCAACTCTGGACAGGATGACTGGGGCAGATCCCGGGGAGGTCGTTTGGGGCAAGTTTGATCCTGTGACCCTGGAGGATGTGGACAGGATGCTGGGTGGGCTTAATGCCACCACATGTTTACTGGATCCGTGCCTCTCCTGGTTGGTTTTGGCCACCCGGGAGGTGACATGAGGTTGGTTCCAGGGTATTATTAATGCTTCCTTGAGTGAGGGGTTGTTGCCTGCCGCCTTTAAAGAGGCGGTGGTGAGGCCCCTCCTCAAAAAACCATCCTTGGACCAAACACTATTATCGAACTATCGTCCAGTCTCCAACCTTCGCTTTGTGGCAAAGGTTGTTGAGAGTGTGGTGGCACGACAGCTTCCTCAGCACCTGGATGAAGCTGTCTATTTAGATCCGCTCCAATCGGGTCTCAGGCCCGGGTACAGCACAGAGACGGCGTTGGTGGATGATCTCTGGAGGGCCCGTGACAGGGGTTGTTCCTCTGTCTTGGTCCTGTTAGATCTTTCAGCGGCTTTTGATACTATCGACCATAGTATCTTATTGCAGCGATTGGGGGGGTTGGGAGTGGGGGGCACTGTGTTACGGTGGTTCTCCTCCTTCCTCTCTTACCGTTTGCAATTTGTGTTGGCAGGGGGGCAGAGATCAACCCCGAGGCCCTTGATTTGCGGGGTGCCTCAGGGGTCTGTGCTCTTGCCCCTGCTGTTCAACATTTATGTGAAGCCGCTGGGTGAGATCATCTGTGGTTTTGGGGTAGAGTTCCATCAGTATGCTGATGATACTCAGTTATACATTTCTACCCCAGGCCACCCCAATGAAGCTGTTGAAGTGATGATCCAATGCCTGGAGGACGTGGGGAGTTGGATGGGTTTAAACAGGCTCCGACTCAATCCGACTAAGACCGAGTGGCTGTGGTTTCCTGCGCCCAGATACAGCCGGCTTATTCCATCGCTGGCTGTGGGGGGAGATACTTTGACCCCCACGGAGAGGGCACGCAATCTTGGTGTCCTCCTGGATGTACGACTGTTGTTGGAAGATCATATAACGGCCGTCGCCCGGGGGGCTTTTTATCAGGTCCAATGGATCTACCAGTTGCAGCCCTTTCTGGATCTGGATGCGCTTCGCACGGTCACTTCTGCCCTCGTCATTTCCCGTCTAGACTATTGCAATGCTCTCTACATGGGGGTCCCCTTGAAGAGCATCCGGAGGCTCCAGCTGGTGCAGAATGCGGCTCCGCGGGTGATTCTGGGGGCTTCTCGGAGCTCCCATGTTACACCGCTCCTGCGTGAGCTGCATTGACTTCCGGTAGCCTTTCGGGTGCGATTCAAGGTGTTGGTGGTCATCTTTAAAGCGCTCCATGGCTTGGGGCCCGGGTACTTACGGGACCACCTTCTGCTACCATCGGCCTCCCGCTGGCCTGTGCACTCTCACAGGGTGGACCTCCTTGGGGTACTGTCAGCTGGACGATGCTGGCTGGCAGCACCGAGGGTATGGGCCTTCTCTGTGGGAGCATCCTCCCTTTGGAATGAGTTACCCCCGGAGATGCAGACTATCCCTGACCTGCGAACCTTCCGGTGCGTATTGAAGACTTTTCCAACAAGCCGGTCTGGCCTAGAAATACTGGAAGGTTTTAATTTTGTTGTTTTTTACCCTGTTTTTATTATTTTATTGCTGTCTTAATTTCTCATCCATAGATTTAATCCATTTTAATGTTTTTAAATTTTATATCTGGTATTGTATTGTTTTTAGTTGGGCTGTGCACCGCCCCGAGTCCCAATTTGGGAGAGGGGGCGATATATAAATTAAATAAAACTCAAACTCAAACATGTGGTACCCAGTTAAAAAAAAAATGCAAGATTTGGCAGGTGCAGAAATGGATAGACAAAGAAAAAGTCTACAAGGCTTGGCAAGGGAACAGGAAGTGGGATGCATTGATTTCTTGATGCTCTCTGAGTTTGGAGATGTTTCAGTATTCAACTAGGTAACACCATCAATGCTAGAAGGGAGGAGGAGGAGGAGGAGGAGGAGGTTAATGTTCTCTGACCTTGGTTGTTTTTTTGGTAGACATTTCGTTACTTACTTGGAGATGTTTCATTATCCAACTAACTAACATCATCTGCACTAGAAGGGAATGGAGTTTGTGCAGTGGAAGAGGAAGAGGAGGAGTGGAGAAGGAGGAGGACTGTGGGGTGGTTAGTGTTCTCTTAAACTTGGTTGTTTTCTTGGGAGACATTTCGTTACCCAACGAGGTAGCACCTTTAAGTGGGAAGCTTCCCAGCCACAAGGGTGCTTTTTTCAAGAGGCAACTTGAACTTCTTATTTTTCTTTCGTAAGACATTTCGCTTCTCATCCAAGAAACTTCTTCAAAGAAGCCTCTTGGATGAGGAGAGAAAGATCTTCAGAGAAAAACCAAGAAAGTCCAGTTGCCTCTTGGAAAAAAAGCACCTTTAAGACAACCCTGACCTAGATGATGGAGGATCTCCAGAGACTTCCAGCCACAAGGGTCACCTCTGATCTTAGCAGAAGCGACTTCCACAGCCTCGGCCTTTATCTTGGAGCACCAAGAACCAGGGACGGTGAGTCCACCAAGGTCCTGTTGAGTTCCTCTCACCTTCTTGATCAGGTCCTCGCCGTTTGCACAGACGTCGTTCACTCGGTCCTTGTGCACGGTGAAATCGGACTCAAAGGCTTCATGTTTCTTCAGCAGGCCCTGCAAAGGTAGAAGGGAAGGAAAGAAGGAAGGAAGGAAGGAAGGAAGGAAGGAAGGAAGGAAGGAAGGAAGGAAGGAAGGAAGGAAGGAAGGAAGGAAGATTGGACCACCCAGGGTTGAGTAACGGTAGACAAGTCCACCCACAAGCAAGCTGGGCATTGTAGCCTCTTCATAGCACGCAGAGAAAAACAGCTACATATCCTACACCACTTCAGACAAATTTTATTTTATTTATTCTAATTTGTTTTTATTTATTTTATTATTTTATTTTATTCATCCATTTTCATTCATTCATTCTTTTTCATTTTCTTTCGTTTTCATTCATTCATTCATTTCCATTCATTCATTCATTCATTCATTCATTCTCCTTATTCTCCCCTAAAAATAAAACTCTTAAGTTCTGTCATCAAGACTCCATCCGAAGAGGCATTTCCGCTGCTGAAATCAACAATCCCACCACTGCACGACGCTTCCCGGGGCTTGCCTGGACAAACCCTTTCTTGCTCACCTGTATGGCTGCGAGGGTGTCTCCGTAGTCCTCGCTGGCCACCAGAGTCATCTTCTCATTAATCCAGGCCTCCTCTTCTTCCACGTTGGCTACAAACTGCTGATATTCGAGAGATTCCTCAAGACGCTGACCGCTGGAAGAGGAGGAGGCAGGGAAAATGAATATGCATTAATTTATATACATTAGATTAGGCATCTTCAGCTTGTCTATCAAAAGGAAGGCGGGCTCTTTTTCGTTTTCTGTTTTCGAAGGCTGTGAGGCTCACTGGTCCTTCCTTTGCTGCTTCTGTTTTTGTCATTTAATGATCCCTTAAGTCAACTGAATGGAGCTGACTGTTTACTGGCCCGATGCCTTTCCTGTTGCCAATGCAGAGTTATATTTCCAGCAGATATCATCTCAGAGAAATATCAGCCTCTACCTAGGATTGAACTCACAGCCTCCTGATTGTGAGGCAAGAGCTCCACCTCTAGGCCATCTTTGCTACTTCTTGCCTTTACAAATTCTGCCATGGGGCCATTTGGGTCTTACTTCAAGAAGGCCGCCAACATCTGGGCCCTTACCGTGCAGCTGCCAGCCGCTTCAGCTCTTGCCAGTGTTCCACAAACTGAGCCAATCGCTGCTGGATTTCCTCTTTTCCTATTGTGTTGTCATCGGACAATTTCTTGCCTGTGTCCAGCACGCCCTGTGCAAGAAACACAACTGAACGTTGGGGCAGTGCTAAACAGTAAATTACACACGTGCACCCCTTCTGCTGACTGGTGGTTTCCAGGTTTAAGTTTCCTTCATTTTAACACACGATGTGTTGCTTTTTAAAGAAGCCGCACCTTCCTAAGCAGCTACACTGGCACACTCAAGATTGTAAAGAATTTAAAGATATTTTAAAGCAAAATAAAAGAAGATTGACCAGGATTCATTGGAATGAGGTTCAAAGCCTCATGCTGGGGAATGTTTGGGCAGCACTTGTGAAAGGCAAGAGCTCAATGGGACGTCTTCATCAAGCACAAACTTTGGTCCAATTGTTTCATTTGTGGCCTCCAAAATAAAATTTCCCCCCATGGATCTCTAAAATTTCCAGTTTTACAAAGTGGAACAGATTATCAAGCCAGGGTTAGGTTCTAGGCTTCCTTCATTCCCTCTCCCTCTCTCCCTCCTCCTCCTCTCATTCTCACGTCCCTCCCATTCCCATCTCCTCCCTCCCTCTTCCTCCTTCCCTCCCTCTCTCCTTTATTTCCTCTCATTCTCACCTCCCTCCCTTCCTTTTCACCCTTCCTCCCTTCTTTCTCTCCCTCATCTTCCTCCCTTTCCCTTCCTTCCTTCCTCCCTCTTCCTTCCCTTTCTTTCTTCTTCAAATTTACCTAGCTGCCCAACTATCCACACAACGACTCTTGAAAATATTTTCATTCCCAGGTGGAATTCTCTCTCTCTCCTTGCCCCGCTTTCAAAGTCTTTCTTACCTGGATTGCAGGTTCGTGTGCCGCTAGTTCTGCTTCCAGCCGCTTGTGTTTCTTCCTCAGATTCTGCACCCCAGTGAGGTCCCTCCCATAATCTTCCGAGCTCACCAGCAGTTTCTTCTCCCTTGAATATCAAAAGGGAGTGGGGGGGGGGGGGAGAAGGAAATCAACCCAAGATCCTTCCAGGGGGAATTCAAGATTCTCTACATGGCCAAGTCCGTACTTAATCCAAGATTCCTCATCGTCCATATCTCGGAAGAATTGATGCAACCGATGAGATTCGTTCAGTTTTGCCCGCCGGCCGGCCGCCATGCTCTTGATCCGCTGGAAACGCCCATTGATGGTGTCGCGCTTGTCCTTGACTTGGGAGGTGTCAAAAGCACTGCTGGTCATCAGGCTATCAGCTTGGCCGTTGAGATCTTTCAGGCGATCCTGAAGGTAGATCAAAGAGAGGACACACACACCACCCAAGACATGAGGAAGAGCTCTCCAGGAAGGAATGAGAGAATAATGGAGTTGGAAGGGACCTTGGAGGTCTTCTAACCAACTCCCTACTCAAGCAGGAGGCCCTACACCATTTCAGACAGTTCACTGTCTAGTCTCTTCTTGAAAATCTCCAGTGATGAAGCACCCACAACTTCTGGAGGCAAGTTGTTCCACTGGTTAATTGTTCTCACTGTCAGGAAATTTCTCCTAGGTTGATTCTCTCCTTGATTATTTTTGATCCATTGATTCTTGTCCTGCCTTCAGGTGCTCTGGAAAATAGGTTGACCACGTCCTCTTTGTGGCAGCCCCTCAAATATTGGAATGCTGCTATCATGTTACCTCCTTAAGTCTTTATTTTCACTAGAGTAAACATAATTCTTAATTCTGCCCTCCCCAGCTGCAACTTTCATGAAAAATTAGGTTCAGCCCCTTAACTAGACCCACATTAAAAAGGTAAAGGTTCCCCTCGCACATACATGCGCGTCATTTCCAGTTCTAGGGAGCGGTGCTCCTCTCTGTTACAAAGCCAAAAAGCCAGCGCTGTCTGAAGATGTCTCCGTAGTCATGTGGCTGGCATGACTAAATGCCTTCGAAGGCGCACGGAACATTGTTCCCTTCCCACCAAAGGGATCCCTATTTTTCTACTTGCATTTTTTTACATGCTTTCAAACTGCTGGATTGGCAGAAGCTGGGACAAGGAATGGGAGCTCATTCTGTGATGCAGCGCTGGGGATTCGAACTCCCAAGTTTTCTGATCGACAAGCTCAGCATCTTAGCCAGTGAGCCACTACGGTTAATTGAGCAGGAATCATTTTAGATAAAGAACATGTTATTCCCCTCTGGGGATTCCCACCTCATGGGCAGAGATGTCCGCTTCCAGCAACTGGTGCTTCTTCAGGAGGTTGTTCACTGATGCCAGGTCTTTTCCATAATCTTCAGACGCCAAGAGAGCTTCCACCTGCAAAGAAGCCCAACATGCTAACTTGAAGGTGGGTCTCCACATTTCTCTAGGATCGGGATGGTGAACCTATGGCATGCATGCCACAGGTGCACACAGAACCATTTGTGCGGGCACGTGAGCCCCGGGCAAACTTACTTCACTGTGCATGTGTGTACCTCCCAGCTGATTTTCAGGCCTTTTTTGGCCTCCCAGAGGCTCAAGGGAAGCCTCTGCAGCCTTTGGAGGCCGAAAAATAGGCCTGTTTTGTCACTTCCTGTATTTACTGGAAGTGACGAAAAGGGCCCATTTTTCAGACTCCAAAGGCTGCAGAGGCTTCCCTTGAGCCTCTGGGAGGCCGAAAAAGGTCCGAAAATCAGTTGGGAGGCGCGTGCATGCTTAGTGCAGGTAAGGGGGCGGGGGAGGGGATCGCACACACATGCACAGGGGGTGTGGGGGCCCACGCGCATTGCCTTCTGGGTGCTGGCATGCGAGCGCGCATGCAATTTTCGGCACAGGAGCCCCAAAAGGTTAGCCACCATTGTTCTAGGACAACTGTGGGTTTCAAACATTCAAAGGGGCCCAAGGCCTCGACTCTCCAGAGCCCCCCAAAAAAAGAGGATGAAAGGGGGCTACCTCAGAAAGCCAGAAATCGAAATCTTTGATTCCAGTGTTGAAATTCTGCTGCCTGTTGGCTTCCTTCAGTTTCTGGCTCTTCTCGGCCGATTTCTGCACCAGGAACTCCCACTGGTCAGCCAAGGCAGCCAATCGAGCCTGTCGATAGAAGGAAAGGAATCCAGGCTCAGGGTGGGGGCAAGGAAGCTTTTGCCTTTCAGGCTCCCTGGAACCTGCTCCAGGCAATTGGGCTTGGCAGCTTTATCCACAGGGAACTATCAGCTGGCAGAAGGAAACTGGAAACAGGACGTTCCTGGCGATGCCAGTTCTCTGCTGAGCTTCTCATTCTAAGAGAGAGCCATTTTCTGACCATCCAAATTGTCCTGATGCTTAGCATAGAAGTACCAAGAGGTTGAAAGAGAGCCGGTTGGGTCAACGTTCCCCTGTAAATCTGATTTTCATATATTATATATATAATTATTTTTTTTTAAAGTGAAGAAACAGGGACAACTCTGCAGCCCAACATGTAGCTCTTCAGAAGGACAGAACATAGGCCTTGAGAAGTCCAAATTAAGTTCCACCGGGCATAAAATCAGGGAAACATGCTTTTAAGTAGAAAAACTACCTTTTGTTGAAAGAGGCTGTCCTGATATCATCCTTCTCACTCCGTGAAACAGGAATTAATATTTGCACGCCCCGGGTGTGTATGTGTGTGTGTATGTGTCAACGCGCCTACCTTCACGGCTTCTTCGCTGCCGGCACAGGCACCACGGTCAATGAGGGCGTTTCCCACATCAATGACGCCACGGATTCGGTCGGCATTGGCGTGCAGCTCGGCTTCGAAGGCCTGGTGCTTCTGATGCTTACTCTGAAGGTAGCAGAACAGCAACTGTTAGAACAACTGGAGAAACTTGCAAGAGTTTTTAGAGATGGGGTCAGCCAAGTTTATTTTAAACCAATTCCAGAACTGCCACTCCAAACTTAAATCCCCGTTTTATCTCACTGAAGGAGGAAGCATCACGGGGTTTATGTCTGCTGAGGAACAAAGGGGAGAAGGGGTTAATTCATTTGCAAAGGGTTGCTGGACCTTTTGGGGTTGCGAGGGGCTAAAACCCATGGACTCTGGAACTCAGAATGCCCTGAGGATGAGGGGAATCATAGTGCCACCTTAGTCAGAAGGGTTTCCGGGGTGCCAAAAGCGGCTTCTCTTTCATGCGTGAATAAAAAGAGAGGGGGTTTTGGCCATGAAAACCGAGGACGGCGCATGGCACAATGGGTCGCTTTGTAGTGCAACGGGGACGTAGAATCAAAACTGCAGGAGGGGACAGGGCCGTCTGAATGCTGCCAAGCCCCCTTTGCGGAAAGCTGCCAGCCCAAGGCTCCCCTCACCACCCATCCCGTCTGTTGCTTAAGCAAAGATTCTGAGCACAGCGCAGGGTTGGTGGATCACCCATCCACCCACCCTGGTTTTTCTGGGCAGTGCAGTTACAAGGTGGCCCCTAATCCTTTCCGTTCCATGCCCCCCCGGCCACATAGAACAAAATGGGAAAGGGGAAGGAAGGAAGGAAAAAAAAAAGAGAGAGAGAGAGAGAGAGAGAAAGAACACACACACACATGCAGTCATGAGCTGGGCCATCATGGTCCAGAAAATTGGGTGGTTTGAGATTCACATTAAAAAAAAAGGGCCACTGCTGCCCTCCCCGCCCCCAATTTGGTCTCTTTATGGGGACAGAGCTGCACCGTTTTGTTCATTTTGAGGTTTAGGCTGTGGCCTATTCAGAAACGGACTGCACACAAGGTGAGCTGGTGCACGCATGCAGCTCTGCTCGCCCAAAGCAGTGGTGGTATGCTCCCAGTTCGGATCGATCAGCTGAGTAGGGAGAAAGAAGAGAAAAGTGTAGGATCGGCCCTCCCACCCTTCCTTGCGCTTTTCTCAGCTTCTTTATCCTCCTCAGCTGTGTGGAAAGCTGCGCGTGCACATTAGGTGCACGTGCACGCGTGTGCGAATCACCAAACCGGTAGTGGAACAGGTAGGATTCCACTGCTGACTAAAGGCTTCTCTTCCTTTTTGTATGAGTGGAGCTGTGTGTGTGTATGCCGGGCCGTTGCTCACAGAACCCGATTCTCCTCTCCCCCTCTTTCCAACTGGGCTGCAATGCCGCCTGCTCCCGATTGAATGGCCGAGAGTGTCCTGCTCAGCTCAGCTGACTCACCGAGGCTGCCTGCAAAGGACATCCGATCTGTTTTGGGGCGCCGGGCAGCCTCAGTGGAGTCTGAAGTAGCATGAGACCGCGCGCCCCCAAAGGCTTCTCTTCTCCGTGCCGAAAACTTTTGGGAAGGGATGAAAGGCTTCGGGGGAGCGATCTCGCGCTGCTTCTAGGCCTTCCGTCCCTTTGCAAAAGCTTTTGGTGAGGAGCGTGAAACATGCCCTGAAGCATTAGCACTAGCCCTTAGACTAATATACTGCTTCCAGTGGTGGTATTCTACTGGTTCAGCCCAGTTCTGTGAGCAGCGGAGACCGAACCGGTTCTCTCCACCGCTCTGCTGTTGGGCCCACCTGCCTGCCTGGGCTCCCATACTCACCTTTATCCTCTGAATTTGAAGTGCAGCTGCGTTCTGTGGCACATAAGAGTGCCACGCGGCAGCTGCTGAAGTGACTGGGAGAGTGCAGGCTTGCAGAAGGTGAGTTAGAACGCCTCTGCGCCCGTGCAAAGTGTGCGTTTGGTGCACACGCCCATGCAAAGGGTGTGCACACGCGCAAACCAAGCCCACCAAGCCATGTCCACCGAATCTGTGGTAAAAATATTTGAATCCCACCACTGACCACTTCCCAGTGCTTTGCAGCCCCCTCTAAGCGGTTCATATGGGGAGCAGAACAGGAATTAAATCTGGCATTTTTAGGGGAGGCAAGGGGGCAGGCTGAGGACAGCCCCAGACAGAAGACTTTGAAAGACAGAGACCAGAGAAGATTCAACTTCCTTCCTCTTGGGTGGAATATACATATACATTACATATATATATGTATTTACGTTTATATATAAAGGGGGTGCAAGCAGGTCACCATCAAAACTCAAGCAGTTCATGCTGCAAAGTGAACAGGTTAATGGGGGAAGAGGCACTTAACAAGAACCAAAAAAGACAGACAGTCCATGTCAAGGTGGGGAAACGACAACGACGATCAAAAATAATAAAAAAACAAGCAATCACCGAGGGAGCGGTTAAAAAACAACAACAACGACAACGGAAGAACGAACAAGCAGATGAGTGAATGAAACATAAAAGACTTCAACACAAATGAAGCCAAATCAAGTCGGGCTCTTTGAACTTACCAGGAGTTTGGAAAGCTATAAAAAACAGACGGGGGGGAGAAAGAGAAGAACAGATCAATGCCACCTCTGCTGATCCAGGAAGGGCAATTTTTAAATTTTGAGTCTCTGAGATGACTTTTTTTTTTAAAAAAGCAGATTTAATTTCTGAGTGTAGAGCTGCATGTAGGCAGCTAGGAGGATTGGCAAAAGAGAAATTGTCTACGGAGATTCTCAGTCCTCCAGGTCATGTTGTCCCAAAGGTGCTTTTTTCAAGACTTTCTGGTTTTTCTTTAAGATGTTTTGTTTCACATCCAAGAAGCTTCTTCAATTCTGGAAACGTCTTCGAAGAAAAACCAGGAAAGTCCAGTTGCCTCTTGAAAAAGCACCTTTGGGACAACCATGACCCAAATCTCCAAAGACATTTGTGAGATAAAAGCATCCTTTCTCCTTTCGGAACCAGGGTTTAATAGTAGCCCAATTGAGGAGAGCATCCATTATGTTCCTATTTACCTGCTGACTCTGGAACCTATGGAAGATGAGGCATGAGGGAATGGTTCCTCCTCTTTCCTTGTGTTAAACCCTGGTGTTTTACTCTGGTTTACGGAGATTCTCCATCCTCCAGGTCATGGTTATCCCAAACATGCTTTTTTATCAAGAGGAAACTGGACTTTCTGGTTTTTCTTTGAAGACATTTCGCTTTTCATCCAAGAAGCTTCTTCAGCTCTGACTGGATTCAGACCTTCCATTCCCCACCATCCAATCAGAACTGAAGCAGCTTCTTGGATGAGAAGCGAAATGTCTTCAAAGAAAAAAAATCAGAAAATCCAGTTGTCTCTTGGAAGAAAAAGAAGAAGGAAAAAAAAAAAACACCTTTGGGACAAAATGGAAAGTATTATTTTGTAGGAGGAGTGAAAGGCCTTGAAAACTGGATATCTAATGCTAGGACTCTGGAGTTGGTCCCAGGGAAACCATACTTAATAGCACTTGGGGTTTCAGTGTGTGAGAAAAGTGATCTGGAAAGAAAGGGTCCCACCCTTCCAGAAAACACAAGGAAAATTATCAGCTATCGTGAAGGCGGATTCCTGGATGAGAAGGGCAGAAGGGAGGGGTTGAAGTAGATGGGGAATTCTGGGAGTTGTAATCCCAACAGGGCTGACAAGGTTGAACCATCAGGTAATGTCTAATACCATTTGTGCGGGCCCGCAAGCTCCAGCCAAACTTACCTGCACTATGCATACGCGCACCCTCCAGCTGATTTTCAGTCCGTTTGAGGCTGTTTTCGGCTTCCCTGAGGCTCAAGGGAAGCCTCTGCGGCCTCGGGAGGCTGAAAAACGGCCTTCCTGAAATACCAGAAGTGCCAAAGTGGGCCCGTTTTTTGGCCTCCAAAGGCTGCAGAGGCTTCCTTCGAGCTCCTGGGAGGGCAAAAAAGGCCTCAAACGAACCAAAAATCAGCCGGGAGGCGCACGCATGCACAGTGCAGGTAACGGAGGCATGGGAGGAAGGTTTTGCACGCGCATGTGCAAGGTGGGGGCGGGGCACATTGCCTTCTGGATGCGCTCGCAATTTTTGGCACGGGAGCCCAAAAAAGGTTAGCCACCACTGGTCTAATAGAATCCAATCCAATCCATTTTAGGACGTACAATGGAAAGAAAGTTTTGCTATTCTTAAATTTTTTCAGGTAATTCCAGATACAGATAGACCTCGACTTACAACTATTTGTGTAGCAACCATTCAAAGTCACACCTGAAAAAGAGTGCTGACAAAAAGACTTATGACCAGACAGGTAGTCCTTGACTGATGACAATTGAGCCCAAACTGTCTGCCATTAAGCGAGACATCTGTTCAGTGAGTTTTCCATCATTTTACCACCTTTCCCACCAGCGTTTCTTAAGGGAATCACTGCAGGTGTTAAATTAGTGACACAGTTGTTAAGCGAAGCTGGCTTCTGTCAGAAGGTTAGCAAAACGTTGATCCCAAGATAGTCATAAATGTGAGTCAGTTGCCAAATATCCAAATTTTCACCACGTGACCATGGGGACACCGCGAATGGTCGGAAGCGTGAAAAACTGTCGTAAGTCCCTTTTTTCCAGTGCTGTTGTAACTTCAAACGTTCACTAAATGAACCGTTGTAAGTCAAGAATTACCTGCACTGCTCCTGTTTACCCATAAATCTGATTTTGAGGACCTTTCCTGGTCAGCCATAACCCACCTGCCTTCCAGTTCGGGGGTCCCAATCGGGGCCTCACCTGAATATTGGTGGGATCTTTGTAGGATTCGTCGCTGGCTGTCTGGAGCTTCTCGCTGATCCAGGCCTCGATTTCGTCCACGTCTCGGCTGAACTGCTGCAGTGTTTGGGATTCCCCAAGCTTAGACCTCTTTTCGATCATCTGAGCTTTCAGCCGGCGCCACCTGCAGAAAGGAAGCACCCTTTCTTGTTTGTATCAGGGTGTCAACTCATAAAACATTCCTATGCCTGCTTTAGTAGTTGCCATAAAAAAGGGGGAAAAGCGAAAGTACATTCCAACTCTTATCTTTAAATGGTTGTAACTAAAATACCAGAGCTTTTGCCTACAAAAATATTTAATTGGAGAACATGAGTGATGACACCCAGCCCATGAATGGGCTCAATTGGAGAATCTGGGTTAAGAGATACCCGGGGGGAAGGGGAAAACAGGATCACAGGGGACTGTAAATTACGTAGGCCAGAGTTGGCTTCATACAGGGCAGGGCAAGTATGTCGCCTCCAATAAATCCTTTGAAGTTTTTTGAAGTTTGGCTCGAGAATCATGCTTTAGTTAGGGCAACTGCTGGAATCCTGACACTTCTCCCAACCCATCATGCCCAAAAAAATCCACTCCGTAATCTTGGGAAAAGAAAAACTGAGATATTTAGTAGTTGCCATAAAAAAAAAGAAGGGGGGAGGAAAATATCTGGAAGAGCAGTGTAGCAGTTTGAAAGCGAAAGTACATTCCAACTCTTTATCTTTAAAAGATTGTAACTAAACTACCAGAGTTTTTGCCCACAAATATATTTAATTGGGGAATGTGATTGATGACACCAGCCTGTGAAGGTGCTCAAGCCAGAGTTGGCTTCATTACAAGGCAGGGCCAGTATGTCACCTCTAACAGATCCTTTTTTTGAAGTTTGTTTTGAAGTTTTTTGAAGTTTGGCTCAAGAATCATGATTTAATTAGGGTGATTACTGGAATCCTGACACAGGGAGGACTTGCAACACGCAAGGGCCAGACAATAGGTGTCAGCAAGCCGTGGTTCTGGAGCCACAGGTGGCTCTTTGGGCCCCCTGCTGTGGCTCCCTGTTGGGTGATCCTACTACTGGCTGGCCCCGCCTCTCTCCCTCCCCTCCCAGTCACTCCTTGTCTGGCCTGAGAAGTTAAAAAAAAAAAACAGAAATGAGAGGGAGGGAGAAAGACTCATTTCTCACAGAAAACAGCAGAAGCCACAAAACCTGGGAGTGCGTGGCCAGGGGTGGTGGTCATGTGACTGGGTGGGAGTGAGACTGAGTTGGCCATACCTACCCAGATTTTGTGGCTCCCGGTGTTTTCTTTTCTGTGGGAAACAGCTCCAAATGGCTCTTTGGGTGTTTAAAGTTGCAGACCTTCTTGGCGAACGACCCAGACCCAGGAACCCACTCACCTGTCCAGCACCTCATGGCGCCTGGTGGCAATAACCCCTTTTGCGTAATGATTGGTGGAAATCAGCTGGTCAGCAAAGGACTGGAGGGCGGCGATCTTTTCCTCCTAAATAAAAATTAAAAGGACACGTTGGAAGAACGTCAAGCACCGGGACGGGGTGCCTTCGCAGCGAAGCCGGAGCGATGTTCGCGAGGTGAAAAAAAGTTTGCATACGAATTCTTTGTGTGTGTCCAATCACACTTGGCCAATACAGAATTCTATTCTATTTTACTCTGAAAAGGAATTGCTCATATCATGCTGCCTGTGCCGAACACAGACAGCGGCCTAGTCTTTGAGCAGGGACACACTGCCCGTAATTAGTTAGCAGAGATGGCTAAATGGACCACTTTGATTAAAGAAAAGAACACAATTAATTTTTTGTTTCCACTTGGAAACCACTTCTGGGCTTTGTGCTTGTAAACGTAAAAAGTTGAACTTTTATGTTACTATCTTATTCTACTACCTTATTCTACATCCAAAGGAGTTGGATGTCAATGCCTTTTCGTTTTCTCTTCCACTTTCCCTCCTTTATTTTCCCATTATGGAGCCTCGGTAGCACAGTGGTTAGAGTGGAGTACTGCAAGCTACTCCCACTGCAATTTGGCAGATCGAATCCCACCAGGCTCAAGGTTGACTCAGCCTTCCATCCTTCCGAGGTGAGTAAAATGAGGACCCAAAATTGTTGGGGGCAAGAGGCTGACTCTGTAAATTGCTTTGAGAGGACTGTAAAGCACTATAAAGCGGTATATAAGTCTAAGTGCTATTGCTATTCCTACGATCTTCATTTTCCTTTGTATTTCTGCGTTATTTGGATGCCCTAATAAAAAGAATACGGAGAAACCCTGCTTTGTAGTCATTTCTGTGTTTGTCACAGCTTCAGAAGCAATCCCACCTGGACATTGATGGCCTTGTCGAAGTCTTCATGCTTCTTGATCAGGGCCTCCACGCTGTCGAGAGAGTCCCCCTTATCTTCGGTATTTAAAAAGGCCTCACGTGCGGCCATCCAGTTCTCTGCCTGCTCACAGTCCCTGTGGAAGAGCTTAACACAAAAACAAAACATGTCAGTGAAACATGTGTGACGTGTACCCAATTTAGCCCCAGGTGGTGTGTCAATCCCTGTTGTGGTGCGATTCAAGGTGTTGGTGGTCATCTATAAAGTGTTCCATGGCATGGGACCCAGGTACTTACGGGACCGCCTTCTGCCATCATCGGCCTCCTGCCGGCCTGTGCACTCTCACAGGGTGGACCTCCTTGGGGTGCCGTCACCTGGACGATGCCGGCTGGAGACCCCGAGGGTACAGGCCTTCTCTGTGGGAGCACCCTCCCTTTGGAATGAGTTACCCCCGGAGATGCAGACTATCCCTGACCTGCGAACCTTCCGGCGCGCATTGAAGACTCATCTTTTCCAACAAGCCGGTCTGGCCTAATAATATTGGAAGGTTTTAAATTTGTTATTTTATTTGCCCTGTTTTTATTATTTTTATTATTGTCTTAATCTTTCAGCCATTGATTTAATCTGTTTTCAAATTTTATATCTTGTATTGTATTGTTTTTAATCTGGCTGTACACCGTCCCGAGTCCCAAAAGAATTGGGAGAGGCGGCGGTATATAAATTACATAAAACTGAAACTGCAGGGAGGAGAGCATAAGGGAGAGACTTGCCCTTCTCAGGAGAGGGCCTTGATCCTCTTCATGGGTTGCAGCTGTGACAACTGAATAAAAGTATGGACCTGTTTACGGGTGAACGCTGGAAACAAATTGTGGAAATATCTCTAGTTTATAGTTCCTCTTTGAGTTTGGCATCCTTGTGTGTTATCTGTGAACATCCTCCAGACCTTATCTTGCCTGGTTTGTGTTGCTTTTTTCCTTCTTCATGTAACTGTGTTGGGAGTTTTTTTTGTCTTCCATCAAAGATATTCGGAGCTTGGAAGCAAATGAAGGAATAAAAGGGGCTTCACCTGTTTTCTGTGACTGTGTTTGTTTTGTATCCCACCCTGGGTCATCACAAGCACCCTGGTTGTCATCCTGAGTAAAGCCCAGCTGTCTTTTGAAAAGCACCTTTGGGACACGGCGGAGGCTACATTCCAGGAAGTAAGCTCTGCCATCCGAAGGGGAAAGGGTTGGAT
Source organism: Bungarus multicinctus (assembly GCA_023653725.1). Classification (NCBI taxonomy): domain Eukaryota; kingdom Metazoa; phylum Chordata; class Lepidosauria; order Squamata; family Elapidae; genus Bungarus; species Bungarus multicinctus. The sequence continues at coordinate 18,669,329 of CM042845.1, read as the reverse complement.
TTTTCACCACACGGAACCTACCTGCAATTCCAAGCACTGGTCCAACATCATTCGGCGTTGGACCCAGGCCTTTTCCAAGTCAGCCCGTTCCTGGTCGAGGATGTCCAGCTTCTCCTTGATCTCAGGGCTGGCGTAGTGGCCACGGGCCAGGAGCTGCTGCCCAAACTGCTCAAAGGCCTGGAAGGTGCCCGCTCTGGCATCGATTTCGGTGCGGTGTTCCTGAAAGGGAGCGAGATGCGAGGGCTCGGGTGGGGAAGACCTTCACAGGAAAATCAGCGGTCGGCAGGTAGGTGCTTGGGCTTAGAGGGCGGGGGGGAAGAGGGGGCTTTCTAGGGTCCTCCAAAGAGACCCACCTGCAGCCATAGAAACCACAGCATTTAGAAAACAGTGAGACACATTTTTTTGATGCTAATTCCTAAAGATCCCTAAGAATGGCCAAAATATTGTTTAAATTTGTCCCCGTCAGCAATGGGCAGTTTTAGGCTAATGTCTGAGGACTCGGGAGAGATCTGGCTGCTCCCATGAATTCCTTGGTGAAAGAATGGAATAACAAACGAAGAAAAATGAGAGACTAATCCGAGGGTCATCCAAGAAGCTGCAGAAAACGGACCTCAACTATCCTAGGTAAAGGTAAAGGTTCCCCTCGCACATATGGGCTGGTTGTTCCTGGCTCTAGGGGGGTGGTGCTCCTCTCCGTTACAAAGCTGAAGAGCCAGCGCTGTCCGAAGACGTCTCTGTGGTCATGTGGCCGGCATGATTTAAACATCAAAGGCACATGGAACGCTGTTACCTTCCCACCAAAGGGATCCCTATTTTCCCACTTGCATTTTTTTTTATGTTTTCGAACTGCTAGGTTGGCAGAAGCTGCTGGGACAAGGAACAGGAGCTCACTCCGTGACGCGGTGCTAGGGATTCGAACCGTTTGAACTGCCAGCCTTTCTGATCGACAAGCTCAGCGTCTTAGCCACTGAACTACTGCTCGTCCCTTTCCTAGCACAGATTTAAAAGCAGGTCGGGGGTCTTCACCCTGCAGGAGAACCTTCACGTACTTGGTGTCTCTCCAATAAGGCTTCTGCTCCTGTCACGTCCTTGGCCAGCTCATCGGAGGACACGAGGCCTCGGATCCCATTGATCCAAGACATAAGGTCCCTGGGCAAAGAGAAAGTATAGAACAACCCAGTTACACAGCAGGTCTCTGGGGAGGTAGTCGGGGGGTGGAGGAGATCCTGAGCCTTTGCCCCTGAACCTGAGCCCCACCTGAAGTCGCTGAGGAAGCGCTGCAGGTCGTGGGACTCGCCCAGCTTCTCTTTGCGCTGGTTGGCCCGTTTCCCAAGGCTGTTCCAAGCCTGGTTCAGTTCTGTGCATTTTTCCTGGAGATCTTCCGATGATTCGGGGTGAGACTGGATCAGCCGCTCTGCCGTTTCTCCCAAAGAGTTGACCTGAAGGAGACAGAGAGAGAAGGGAGGGGAGGGAGAGAGAGGTGATCAGGAAGGATGGAATATTTTTGGCCCTAAAAAAAGAGAGATTTTTTTTTCCTACTTTTGGGGTTTGGCTAGTCTAAAGAAAAGAAGAATTAGGGGTGACACGATAGCAGCATTCCAGTATCTGAGGGGCTGCCACAAAGAAGAGGGGGGGTCAAACTATTCTCCAAAGCACTCAAGGGCAGAACAAGAAGCAACAGGTGGAAACTAATCAAGAGGAGATCCAACCTAGAACCAAGGAGAAATTTCTTGACAGTAAGAACAATTAACCAGTGGAACAGTTTGCCTCCAGAAATCGTGGGTGCTCCCATCGCTGGAGGTTTTTAAGAAAAAATGGAATAGGTTCTCCTGCTTGAGGTTGGACTAGAAGACCTCCAAAGTCCCTTCCAGCTCTATTTCTATTTCTTATTCTATTCCATTTCCTATCCTATTCCATTCCACTCCAATTTCTTATTTTATTCTATTCTATTCCATTTCCTATCCTATCCTATTCCATTCCAAATTCTTATTCTATTTCTATTTCTTATTCTATTCTATTCCATTTCCTATCCTATTCCATTCCATATTCTTATTCTATTTCTTATTCTATTCTATTCCATTTCCTATCCTATCCTATTCCATTCCAAATTCTTATTCTATTTCTATTTCTTATTCTATTCTATTCCATTTCTTATCCTATTCCATTCCATTTCAATTTCTTATTCTATTTCTATTTCTTATTCTATTCTATTCCATTTCCTATCCTATCCTATTCCATTCCATTCCAATTTCTTATTCTATTTCTATTTCTTATTCCATTTCTTATTCCATTCTATTTCTTATTATACTGTAATTCCTATTCCTATTCCGTTTTCTATTCCATTCTATATTCTATTCCATTCCATTCCACTCCACTCTCCTCTCTTACCTTATCCCCAAGGGCTGCCAGGTCTCTCTCAAAGCCCTCATGCTTGCGTTGAAGGGCCTGCACGCTCGCCAGATCGTGCCCATAATTGTCGGTGTTCAGGGCCTGATTCTTCTCTTCGATCCATTCCTTGGTCTCGTCGGCATCTCTGGAAAGCCACAATAATATGAATAAGAGGTCCGATGTTGCCCAGCCCTTTGGCAGGTGGTCTGGACAGGCAATCCTCATGCACGGATATCGAAGGCAAAAATCCTTTCATTCTATCAGCCAAAACTCAACCGGACCAATTGTGGCCTTTCAATTCTGGCTGGGCAGCAGCCTATCAGATCCAGTTAAGAGGGATAAGGCAGGGTAACAGCAGCAGCTCTCTCACCTATGGAACCGTTGGACCTCATGGGCGCTTCCCAACAGCTGGCTCCTCTCTTCGGCCAGCTGCTGTAGAGCTCGCCAGCGCTCGTTCAGCTCCTGGAGAACGAAGGAAGAAAATAAAGATGAAGGTATATCAACCCAAGACATGGAGCAATGTCCTTTAAAGGAATGAAGGTTTAACTAAATGCCTTCTTAACGCAAGCAATTTATAAGCTAAGGCAAGGGTCTTCAAACTTGGCAAGTTTAAGACTTGTGGACTTCATCTCCCAGAATTCCTGAGCTAACATGACTGGAGGAGGAATTCTGGGAGTTGAAGTCCCCCAGTCTTAAAGCTGTCAAGTCTGAAGACCCCTGAGCTAAGGAGAGCAGGGCAAGAAAATCCTGCTGACGATGATTACCCAGTCTGGTAACGAAACGTTCAGAAACCGCTGCCAAAATGATGGTATCAGGTTTCCAAGTGACGAAATCCGTTTAAAAAGAAAAGAGCAAAGTCCATCTTCCAAAATAATTTTTTTTATTTAGGAAAACATCAAATTGGCAAAGTCTATTGTAAATAAGGATGTTGTCCAAATAAACCAGGACCCCTTTATACAAATGGTTTGTTCCCCAAACCCCAAAAGCTTTAACCTTAGACTGTCTACTATTGATCTCACCCTTCCTAAGAGGCCTGTAGGGGGCGTGCATAAGCGGACCAATCGTGCCTACCGTCCCTGTCCTATTGCTTCTTTTTATTTTTCTTATACGTATCCATCTCATGTATTCAAAACTATGTTTATACTTATACCTGTTACCTTGTAAGCGATAAATCAAATAAATAAATAAAAAAAATAGTGATGTTAAGACATCGTTTATCAGCTGCACGAAGACCCCTGGGGCTCCTTGTAATCCAAATGGCATTACTCTGAACTGAAAACTGCCTAAGAGGCAATTGAAAGCAGTCTTCCACTCATCTCCTTTCTGATGTGAATTCTGTAATACACTTCTCGGAGATCAAATTTGGTAACACTTTCCCTTTTCCTCAAGTGTCCTAATATGTCTTTCTTGAGCGGTAGGGGGTAGATGTTGTGAATATTCACCTCGTTAATTGCCTTAAAATCAACACATAAACACACACAACCCCAATCTTTTTTTCTTTAAATAGCACAAGGGCAGCCACTCTGGACTTTGTAGGCTGGATGAAACCTTTGGCTAGATTTGTGTCTATATAGTCTCATAGCTCTTTCATTTCCTTAGGTGTCATGGAGTACATTGTTGGTTTTGGTAATTTCGCCCCTTCTATAAACTTTATTGCGCAGTCAGTGTTGCAATGGGGGGGGGGGGGGAGGGGGGGTAGCACATTGCAGATGGCTTAATCCATAGAGGGGAAAATTCCCAGAGAGAAATAATGTAATTATTTTGCAGTTGCATTCTTTCCGATTGTAAATTAAGAGTCCTGGCTGCTGACCAAGTTAAGACAGAGATAATAATGATAATCCAATTGTTAAATCAAAGGAAGTCGTTCCTGTATTCACATCACTCCTAAATTATTTGATGTTTTTAAAACCAGGAACTTGCTACAGGTAGTCCTTGACATACAACAGTTCATTTAGTGGTCATTCAATGCGCTGAAAAAGGTGACTTATGACCATTTTATAATTACTTTTGTAACATCCCCATGATTACGTGACCAAACTTCAGACGCTTGGCAACTGATTCATACTTATCACTGTTGCTGCGTCCCAAGGTGGTTGACCCAAGTCTTTTTCCAATAAAACAAACACGAACCAAAGGGAGCAGAAACCTTTTAATGAGTCTTACGACTCCCCGGTTAAAAGGCTGTTGCAAACTAATTAACTTTGATAAGTACAAGCTTTGCCAAAACTGTGCGTGGCTGCCAAGAATAACAGATAAGGTTACCTAGAGTCTTCAAATACTAAGATACTGCAATGTCCACGAGGCTCGAGTTTCAAAATGTCTTTGCTTCCTGCGAAGAACGTCTGATTCACAGCTGACTTTTATCTTCTTGGAGGGGCCATTACCTTACAGCCTTACTCCTGAGTCGCCCGTGCTGCTGCAGCTGCTCTTTCCTGCATGCAGCCCTACGTGCATGCACACTTGGCACAGGCTCCTCGGGAACCTCCTCATCGCTGCTGCCAGCCCCCATAATCTCTGAATGCAGCAGTCCACTCCCTAATGGTCCTGGCCCCTCACCTGAGTCCTCGCTCTCCTCAGCCGTCCACACCTGCTGCCGGCTAACCACAACAGGTTGGGTTCCCTGCCTAGGCAGGGGGTTAGACTAGAAGACCTCCAATTCTGTTAGTCTACTCTATTCTAAGGCCATGGGATCCCCTTTTGCGACCTTCTGACAAGCAAAGTCAATGGGGAAGCCAGATTCGCTTAACAGCTGGGTTAATTAACTTACCAACTGCGGTGATTCACTTAATAACTTGTGGCAAGAAAAGGTTGTAAAATAGGGCAAAACTCACTTGATGAATGTTTCACTTAACAGCAGAAATTTGAGGCTCCATTAATACAGGTAGCTGAGGACTTTGGAATTTGAAAAGTCGGATCTTTTTTAACTGTTTCCATTCAGTGGTAGAGCTGATCCTTACCTTGATGGAGTTGAATGTTGCTACTGTGTGTACCATCATTCGTGCAGACTGGAGACAGAACAGGAATTGAAAGCAAGAATTACTAAAAACACAGTTACTTTAACTGCACAAAAACAATAAAGATGTTCTCTTCTCCTTTTAGGCCCCACCCCAGTTAAGAGTTATTTTCAAAGGAAAATTACCTTCCAAGGAGACGAGGTCTTGGAATCTGCTTCATCCTGTTTGAATAATTAATGGGGGGGGAAAACTTCAGAGCTCATCCAACAGAAGCTACAAACTTTTTGAATATCTAGACTTAATTATGCAAGAAAAAAATAACTCCCCCTTCTTCTCCTTTGTTAGGGACATAACTGAGCTGATGCCCACGGATTTCCAAATAAATGAAATTGAGGTTGTGCAATTATCTTTTTTGTATTTTGAACAGGTAAAGAAAGTGTATGGATAAGATGGAGAGGATGAATCAGATCAATCTCTTATTTTTCTCCCCCTTTTATTGTTTTTCCAGGTTCCAATTTCCCCCCTTTCAAAAGCCATGTTTGAAGAGAGGCTTACCCGTGGCATCATTCCATAGACTTCCTAAAAAAAAAGAAAAGATACAAACAAATTATGTCTGAATGAAAGAATCTACATTCTGTAGCAAATCAGAAGTTCATTGTGCATTTAAAAAAATGAGATAAGTCATGCTATTTTTTTTTAAAAAAGAAATTTTCCCCAAAACAATAAAAGGAGCAAATTGGGAGAGGGGGGGAATCAGCTGTAATTCAACTAATTTGGAAGTCCTAAAAGCAAAGGAGGTCACATCTGTGCTTCTAATAGCTGCACTGATACAGCAGAAAAGGTAAAACAAATCTGACATGATTGTAGGTTAAGAGATTGTAAAAAAAAACTAAAGAAAAATCCATTTTCCAGTCTAAAGCATCTGTATTTATTTATTTATTTACTTATTTATTTTTCATATTTCTATACCGCTCCCTCTCCCAAAAAGGGACTCGGGGCAGTGTACAGCCTAATAAACACATAAAATAGATACAAGTTAAATAGAATTTAAAACTAGATTAAACACATATATCTGGCTGCATCAACTACAATTAAATATTTAAAATCCGGGATAGATAAAAATTTAAAAATCAGATTAAAAATTAAAAACCCTCATTAAATTTAAAACCCCACAAACCCTTACTGGGCTAGGCCGGCCTGTTTAAAAAATAGGGTCTTAACTGCGCGCCGGAAGGTCAGGATGTCTGTCATGGCTCGTATCTCCGGGGGGAGATCATTCCACAGGGAGGGGGCTCCCACAGAGAAAGCCCGCACCCTCGGGGCCGCCAGCCGCCAGCGATCAGGTGGCGGTACCCCAAGTAGGGCAACCCTGTGGGAGCGTACTGGGCGGCGGGAGGTTGTTGGTGGCAGCAGGCGGTCCCGTAAGTACCCAGGTCCGAGCCATGGAGCACTTTAAATACCATCATACCACCTTGAATCGAATCCGGAAGGCCACAGGGAGCCAGTGCAGCCTGCGGAGAAGTGGTGTTACGTGGGCGCCCCTCGGGGCGCCCACGATCACCCGCGCGGCTGCATTCTGAACCAACTGTAACCTCCGGAGACTCTTCAAGGGGAGCCCCATGTAGAGAGCATTGCAATAATCCAAGCGGGAGATAACGAGGGCGGAAGTGACTGTGCGAAGTGCGCCCAGATCCAGAAAGGGCCACAACTGGTAGATCAGACGAATCTGATAAAAAGCCCCCCTGGCGACGGCTGCAATATGTTCTTCCAAGGACAGCCGCACATCCAGGAGGACACCCAAATTGCGCGCCCTTTCCACAGGGGTCAATACCTCTTCCCCCACGGCCAGCGAAGGAACAAGCTGGCTGTATCTGGGTGCAGGAAACCACAGCCACTATTTGCCAAGCTGTTGGCTGAATGTGAATGAACTAAATTCAGATTCATTTAATAAAAGAGGTTTTGTCGGGACTCAAGAGTTGTTTTATTGTTTTTTTGGGGAAGCCTAGAACAGAACAGCCTTTGTTATATCAGGCTTAGGTGAGAAGAAAGGTGAGAGTTGAGTTCATCCCACCTGAGAGGCACCTGGTTGGAGAATCCAAGCTAAAACCACCTGCTAATACTGGGCAGGAGACTCCAAGGAACCTGAACATACCTGCTGCTGCACTGCTTGAACCTCCTCAGCCATGAGACCTTCTGACTCCAAGTCGTTTGCCACCTTGTTGATGTCCTTCAGACGGGACTCGTTTGCTTTCAGATCCTGTGTGGAGTAAATGGGTGAGAATTCAGGAAGTGGGAGACACGCCAGTCTCAAACTAGAACTGGATCGGATGGGTCCATCTCACAGGCTGAGAGAGCCAATTAATACAACTGATTACAGGTTGGGTTTGATGTGTATACTGAGAACGGAGTTACTCCTTCAAAATGCTAGTTAGCACTTTTTAACTTGTCCAGGAGTCACTACTACACCTTTTAAAAGTCTGTGGAGATTTGCAATCCTCCAGGTCATGGTTGTCCCAAAGGAACAACCTTCAGGAAGCAACTGGACTTTTCTTGTTTTTTCTTTGAAGCTGAGGAAGCTTTTTGGATGAGAAGCGAAACGTCTTCAAAAAATAATAATAATATGAAAGTCCACCTGCCTCTTGAAAAAGCCTGATCTGGAGGATTGAGTATCTCTACAGACTTTTAGCTATGCACTTTGGGATGAACACCCTTTGAATGGTGTGGGAGCATGAACGGAGAAAAACTACATGTAGTCTACAGGAACCATATACACTACTCAGGGAGTCTTGAGGACACAGATAAATCCAGGTGGCCTCAATGGCCTCTCTAAAAGGATGCAAATGACTAGTTGTCTGCAAGGAAGATAAATCCTTCCATTCCCCACCACCGTCCTGTCAAAACTGAAGAAGCTTCTTGGATGAGAAGTGAAAATAAGAAAGACCAGTTGCCTCCTGAAAAACCACCTTTGGTACATCTTTCAAAGGAAGAGTCTCTTGAATTAGTTGGCTGGTCCCAAGAGAACATGCCCCAAAATATTAACTGCCAGGTTCTAAGATTTGTGGAATTTAACTCCTAGCATGGCTGGCTAGGGAATTCTGGGAGTTGAAGTCCAAAAGTCTTGAAGTGGCCAAGGTGTTGTGGTTCGCCGGCAGCCTGTGCAGATGACAGCAGAATCGGACAGTGGGGAAGAACGGGGACCAGTCCGGGAGTCTGGGGAGGACACGGACGAGGGTCCTGCGTCCGATGCAGAAATGGGAGTGAGGTGCTGACTCCAGAGCCTCTGGAGTCTGGCAGCGAGGCAGAGGAACAAGGGGAGTCTGTTCCCAGTGCGCAGAGCTGCTAAAAGGCAAGAGAAGCTGAGATAAAAAGGGCGACTCGGGAGTAAGGCTGGGAGGTGATTTCTCCTCCCCTAAGATATAAAGGAAGTGCAAAAGTAGAGAAACCTTTGCAGGAAGCAAAGTTGTTCGCTTGTTCGGATTAATCCTTGAAGCTTTGTGTGGACTTTGTATTTCAGTTGTTTTTTTATAATTCATTTGGCACTTTAGTTGTTGGCAGCAATTCAAAGGAGAGAAAGGTAGGTGCTTATCTCAAGGGACTATTTGGGACTCATTATGGGCTGAGAATGAACATAATTCCCAGCATTGAAATAAAACGAGTTGTTTGGACTAAGCATGTGCTTAATTATGGTCTCAGAAAGCCTTGGTCAGAAGACAAGGTTAGACGGCCAAGCTCTAGAAAGTCCTCATTTTGACAATCTTGTTTCTGCCTCTGAGATTAGGGGAAGGAATATGTTTCGTGCCTCTCATGGAAACATGTTCTCGTGGGCGCCCCTTAGCTGTTCATCACCCACCTTCTGGAAATCATCAAACTTCTTCTGCAGCACCTCCACCTGCTCGAGGTCGGCCCCCACCTCCTCATTGGCCAGGGTGGCCTCCTTCTCATGTATCCACTGCTGCAGCTCATTGGTCTCTCGGAAGAGCATGAATTTCTTGCAGCTTTTCTCCAGCATGTCTTTACGTTTCTCTCCCAGTTCCAGGAGGGAGTGGTACCTGCAGAGCAGAGGGGAAGAAGCAGACATGGGAGCCCGGTCAGAGGGCAACGGAGCAGGTGGCAGTGTCACAGCCAGCCCATCTCCAGAGGTTTGGGGCTTCGCCTCTACAAACAATCACAGCAGACCCAACAACAACAAGCAGACTGCAGCGTAGAGAAAAGGATGGTTGTTACAGCCCAGAAGCTCCAGACTCCTTCCAAGTACAGCCTCATCCTCAGAACTCCGCGGCCCTAGCCAGATGGGGCTCCAGATGTGATAGATTGCAAGGGTGGAAAGGAATTCGGAGGGTTGTATTCCCTGGAGCGCATCTGGTGAGCAGCAGGCTGGGGGAAGTGAGTGAAACATGGTACAGGTAATCCTTGATTTACTACAGTTCATTTATTGACTGTCCGAACTTACAACGGCATCGGGGGAAAAAGTGACTTAGGACTGTTTTTCCAGACTTATGACCGTTGCAATATCCCCATGCTCACGTGATCAAAATCCAGATGCTTGGCCACCAGCTCATATTTATGACGATCGTAGTGTCCCAGGGTCAGGCAATGCCCTTTCGCGAGCTTCTGACAAGGCAAGGAGATTCCCTTAACAACTATGGGCAAGATAAGTCATAAAATGAGGCAACACCTCACTTTAACAATTGTCTTGCTCAGCAACGTAAATTTTGGGCTCATCTTTGGGCTGTAAGTCAAGGATTACCTGTACCCCATAAAGCTGTGATGGCGAACCTATGGCAGGCATGCCAGAGGTGGCACGCAGAGCCCTATGGGCACACAAACTGTCTCCAGCTGCTCTTCTGGTTTTTGGCACGCATATGCGCCCAGGCCAGCTGGTCCTCATGGGTGCCAGAGTGTCGGAAAATGACCTGAAAAATGGCTTGAAAATGGCCCCAAAATGGCCTAAAAACAGCCTGAAAAACAGCTTGAAAATAGCCCCAAAATGGCCTGGGTTTTGGCTATTTCTCAGCCCATTTTTGCCCCAAAAAACAGCCTGAAAACTGCCAAAAAAACCAGGCTGTTTTTCTGGCCATTCTCAGGCCAAAAACAGCCCGAAAAACTGGCCGAAAAACAGCCAAAAAACAGGCCATTCTTCACACATGTGCACGCACGTTTGGGCATTCGGTGCTGGAAAGGTTCGCCATCACTGCCCTAGAGCACACCTGGAGAGCATCCCACTGGAGACATTTGCCCAGATCTAACAGAACCGGTGTGAATGAGATTGTTTCATTTCTTTCTGTTTTACACCAAAGAGGCTCTTGAATCACTCAAGCGTCTACGAGAGGCTGCTCTCTTTTTCAAACCCTTCCTGAAGAGCCTTTGGATTTGAGAGAGGCCCGTTCAGCCGAACGCTGCTAACGGAGGGCTGTTAACCCACGCAGGCATGAAAAGACAAGAAAGAGAGTTGGCTACTTGAGAGACATGGCGTAGGTTTAACGATGGCTAGGGCCTACTCACAGTTCTTCCACCTGTTTCATACGCAGAGATACACTGCCGATCTCCTTAGTAAGGAAAGTCCTGCACAGACAGAGAGAAGAGGGAGCGTAGCAGGAGGAAAGAAAAAAAAGCATGCAGAAAATTAGTCTGATTAACAAAAACGAAGGGAAGGGAAGGGCACGGTCCAACAAAACATGAAGGGCTCTTGGGGCAAATGGCGGAAGAGAAGAGGACAGTTCAAGTGGGAAGAATGGGGTGGGGGTGAGGGGGAGACACAGACACACAAGACTCATCTCCAGGAGGGATGAGTCCACCTACCGAGATGAGGTGGACCAGTTGCTTTTGTGGTGTGGAGACAATAATTTGATCCTTATCACCAATAAGACCAAGGAGCTGATAGTGGACTCTAGCAGGGGTCGCCATTCTTTTGGACCTCAGGGACCACCAAACTCATAATTTTAGATCCCAGGGACCACTAACCGCTTCTGTGGGCATGGCCTAATTTGTGGGTGTGGCTTGGTGGTCATGTGACTGGCTAGGCATGGCTTGGATGTAAATATTATAAATATTTGTATAAATATTGAATTTTTTATTTAAAAAAAGAGCAACTTTTACCCAAAATCAGGCAAAGCAGGCAGATTGAGTTGCTCACAGAATCATTCAGTGATCTATCTATCTGCCATCGGCTAACTCAATCTCTCAAATTTGCTTGCCATGAATCTGCACTGAATTTGCTTGCAAGCAAACTTTCAGTCTGTCAGCCTTCAAGATTTTCTACCTTTGCTTTTCTTCTTTAGCTTTGCATCTTTCGGCTGTCATAAGTAACGGGGGGAGGGAGTGGGCCATGATATATCTGGGAAGCGAGCTGGAGTGGTTAGGAAACGAAACTGTATAATTTAGGGGAGGGGGAATCTTGCTTAGGTTTCTGTTCTATGCTATGCGCAACTGCAACTCTTTATCAAACTATGCCAAAGTCAACAGACAGAGGCCTCATCACCACCTGAAGATGTCCACATGATGTTATGCACCACTTTTAATTGGGGGAGCGATTTGAACTATTGGGGGTGGGAATGTTGCCATCACTTTGTATATGTGTTTTACGCGCTCATTTCCTCAGATTCAGAATTCTTTTGTTGCTACCACTTTGATTTCCAGTAAAAGATATCTTTTCTCTAACAAATGGAGTTTAAGTATTTCTTTCTTGGATTTTGAATGGAGCACCAGCTGACATTGTTCTGAATCTGAGGAAATGAGCGCGTAAAACACATATACAAAGTGATGGCAACGTAAGGTTCGGCTGTACTTAAATGCAGACAAAGATCGAAAGATTAGCTAGAAAGCAAGAAATCCAACCATTTCCTGCTTCCTAGCTAATCTAAATCTCCCAGCACAGCAGAACAGATGATGGTCGGAAAAAGGAAAAATAGCAATTTAGCAGGCAAGTTTATTAGGTAAGGAGTGAGTGGGCGGGGAGGGTTCCCGTGGGCCATGTGGACGGCGTAGCCTTATGTTTCTGCGCAGCCTGGATTAATTGCTTTGTGGGGATGCTCTGGGGGTGAGATTTCTCTGCGGCTCACCAAAATTTTCTCACAGCCCACCAGTGGCCCGCAGCCCACCGGTTGGCCACTGCTGGACTATAGAAGGAACAGATCAGACATCCAGTCCTTGCTTATCAATGGAGACGGAGGGGAGCAAGTGGCCAGTTTTAAATTTCTGGGTGTTACCCTAAAAGAGGACCTGATCTCGATGCTCGCATTGCAACCCTGGTCAAAAGGGCTCAGCAGAGATGATACTACCTGAGACTTCTCAGGAAACAACAACTGAATGAGAAACTACTGGTGATCTTCTACCGCTGCACCGTAGAGTATCTTAACTTACTGCACCTCTGTATGGTTTGCCAATTGCACAGGGGCAGATAGGATGGCACTCCAGAGGGTTAACATCACTGCCCAGAAGATCATAGGTTGCCCACTCCCCTCTTTGGAAGAGCTTTAGGGCTCCCGCTGCCTTAAGAAAGTTCAAAACATTCTCAAAGATCCATTTCATCCTGGGAACTCTTTTTTTAAACTATTACCATCTGGCAGATGGTACAGGACAATAATAAAAACGACAAATAGGCTGAAAAACAGCTTCTATCCCAGGGCAGTTAACTATACTGAATTCCACGGTACCACTGAAGATGGTATTTAATTTTGTTGTATGATGTGCAATGACAATAAAGTAAATTAAACCCAACACACACGCATCATGGCAGCGTGAAGAAAACCAGGACGTGATTACAGAGACCAGTTCGATTCCCGTTCAGTCAACAGAAGGCAGGGAATGGTTTAAAAATAAAAATAGGCTAATGAGGACAAGAAGCAGTTGAGTCTCAGGTTAGGAAGGAAAAGATTATTTAAAAAATTAAGAGGAATGCAGGTGATTTTTTTCAACGGAACTGATTGTGGGAAAGAAGCAAGAGGCGGCAATAGAAACTAGGGAGCAGGTTAAAATCTTTCTCTAGGGTTGTTCCCTGATTGGGTTAGGTCGAGTCTTACTGGTGGTCGATCTGCTCTTGGCGCAAAGTGATGCTGCCCTGCTCATCTAAGAGGTTCTCGCGGGAGGTGGACTGAGCCGGGTCCAACTTCTTCACGTAAGCGGCCGGCACAAAACCCTGGCGGTCGTTCACTTCCACTTTCCACCAATCCTACAGAGGGAAGGAAAAAAAATAAATAAAAAGGAAATAAAAGGAAAATAAAAAAGGAATCAGGCTCGGTTGTGTTCTGGACTTAGGCAAAAGAGGTGCAACTCGCTGTTGTCAGCCCCCCAAAAAACGTAGAAAGGGGAATATAAGAACGTAGCTGGAACCAATAAAGGAGAATGTTTATAGCTTGGGGTTGAAATGAGGGGTCCTTGGTGCTCTCTGAGCTTGGTGGATTTCTTGCAGACGTTTCTTGACCCAACTAGGGAATATCATCAGTGCTATAAGGGAGTGGGTGTTTGTGGACAGAGGAGGAGGAGGAAGGAGAAAGGGAAGAGGAGGAGGTCCGTGGGGTCCTAGGTTCTCTCTGAGCTTTGTGGTTTTCTTGCAGACGTTTCATGACCCAACTAGGGAACATAATCAGTGCTAGAAGGGAGTGATGTTTGTGGACAGAGGAGGAGGTGGAAGAGAAGACTGTGGGGTCCTTGCTGAGCTTTCTTGCTTTCTTAAAGATGTTTCATGACCCAACTAGGGAACATCATCAGTGCTAGAAGGAGATGGGGTGTGTGAAGGAACAGGAAGAGGGATGAAGGCGGAGGACTGTGGGGTCTTCGGTGTTCTCTGAGCTTGTTTTCTTACAGACATTTCATGATCCTAACTAGGTAACATCATCAGTGCTAGCCTACTACAGTACCATAGCACTGATGATGTTACCTAATCGGGTCATGAAACGTCTGCATGAAAACAATCAAGCTCAGGGAGCACCAAGGACCCCTCATGGCTGGAAGGTCTTGACGATTTTGTGGCTGATTCAGAATTTCACAGGATCTGTTTCTTCTTACCTTGTTGGTGCTGTTCAGGAGAGTCAGAATGTCCCCCTTCTTCATTGTGACCTCGCGAGGACTCTTCTCCTGGTAGTCGTAGAGGGCCAAGACCAGCTCTTTGCCTGTTTCATCATCTGTAGGAGCCACTTGTTGCTGGAAAAGAGAAATGGTTCCTTGGATTAAGGATGGATCCTTGGACTTCAGAGCACCCTGAGATGGGTGCCCTTATACTCTTGGTGGCTGGAGCTACTGGTCAGTTCACTTCAGAGCTGGTCCCTAAGTCAAGGGCCAGTGAGGGACATCAACATCTGGGAAACGGCCCCTTGTCAGTCCCCAGGAGTGCTGATTTACTTCCAGCTTATCAAGTACTTAGGAGGCTTGGCAGCAACAGCCAAGGACCTAATAGCCAGCCACCAACATCTAAAAGGTCACACACAACAGGCACCATATAAGGGTAGGACAAGAAGCAACGGGTGGAAATTAACAAAGGAGAGAAGCAACTTAAAACTAAGGAGAAATTTCCTGATAGTTAGAATAATTAACCAGTGGAACAACTTGCCTTCAGAGGCTGTGAATGCTCCAACCCTGGAAGATTTTAAGAAGATGTGTCTGAAGTGATGAAGGTTTCGTACATAGGCAGGGGGCTGGACTAGAAGACCTCCAAGGTCCCTTCTAACTCTGCTATTCTACTCTATTCTGTTCTGTTCTATTCTATTCCTATCCTATTACATTACATTCTTTCCTTATTCTTTTTCTATTCCATTCTACATTTTTATTCTATTCTATTCTAATTTCTATTCTAATTTCTATTTCATTCCATTCTTATCCTATGTCTATATCTATGTGTATGTCTATATCTATTCTACTCTACTGTACCACACACACAACAGCCCAAAGCACACACTCTGCTGGAGAGAAATTCCCTGAAGATGGGCTCCAGCACAAATCTGGAAGACAAAAACCTCAGGTCCCAGATTGGATCCCGAGACATCCACGTCTCTTCTCCTTACCCGACAGGCCTGGGCCTGCTCCTTCAGGGCTTGAATGCTACTGCCGTAGGCGGAGAGATCGGACATCAGAGCTTCGTGCTTCTTGAGAAGAGCCTGAAAGGAGGAGAAAAAAACTCTTATCTTTGGACCTCTCTCGGGGCAGCCTAAGGACCAAGTCGGAAGTTCTTGTGCAAGATCTACACACCATGCCTGGTTGGTGATCTAGGAACAAAGGAACGCACCTCAGCGGAATCCTCATCCTTTCCGTAGTCCGTGCTTCCCACAATGGGCTCCTTCTCCCTCATCCAAGACTCGGCCTCGTTGGCATCGGCGAAGTACTGCTGGGCCTGCAGAGAGTCTTCCAAATCTTGTCGGCGCTGAGAGGCCTTCCCTTTCAAGGTTTCCCACTTCTGGTTGAGGTCGTTCAGTTTGGCTTTCACATCTTCTGCAGCGAAATGCCCTAAAGCGACAAAGAAGCACAGATAACACAGGCTAATCCCCAGCTGCTTGCATCTATATTCAACAGTGAAGGGACATAGGGCAGAAAAGGTTCTGCAGAAAGCACAGCTCCAACTTCTCAAGGACTTGGGTGGCCCTGAAGACACAGATAAACTCCAAGTGGCCTCAATGACTCCCTAAAAGGATGCAAATGACCAGCTGTCTGCAAGGAGTATAAAACCCTTCCATTCCCCACCAGCATCCAGTCAGAGCTAAAGAAGCTGCTTGGATGAGAAGCGAAACGTCTTCAGAGAAAAACCAGGAAGTCCAGTTGCTTCTTGGAAAAAAAGCAACTTTGCGACAACGATGACCTAGATCAATGGTAGGGAACCTTGGCTCTTTTATCACTTATGGACTTCAACTCCCAGAATTCCTGAATGAGCTATAAAAAGTTCCCCATCCCTGGCCTACTGGTTTTTCAGTTGTGAGGGAAATCAATTTTTGATTTGAATGGGATTGTTCAATATACAAATGTCCTAATTTTTGACTTGAATGATCAATATTCTTTATATGTCCTACATTTGTATATTAAACAGTCCCATTCAAGTCAAAAATTGATTTCCCTCACAACTGAAAAACTACTAGGCCAGGGATGGGGAAACTTTTATGGCTCACTCAGGAATTCTGGGAGTTGAAGTCCATCAGTGATAAAAGAGCCAAGGTTCCCTACCGCTGACCTAGATGATTGAGGATCTCCACAGACATAATGGAAAGGAAGTTTCCGTCACTAAGAGACATTGTAATGTAATGTGTGCGAACAACAGCTTTACATTTAAACTGCTTTAAACTCAGTTTGTAAAAAAAAAGATCTTTGTAACGAAGTCTTTAGAGCCTGGAATATCTTTACCTGATTTAGTTGTCTCAACGACTAACTTTCAGTTTTTAAATCTACCTTAATTTTTGTGGACCGCACTCCATCTTTAAGAGATTCCCTAAAGGGGGAGGAGTGTTAAGTGTACTAACGTGCTTGTCATCCCTGTCACATTTTAATTTTTTAATTTTGCTTGTTCGAATTTGTAATTTTCGTTTTGACAAGTAAATAAAATAAATGAGAAATAAGAAGAGGAAGAGGACACACCTTCGTCGATCATGGAATTTCCTTTCTGGGTGACTGCTTTAATGCGGGGTTCGTGGCCAGCAATCTCCGCTTGCAAAGCTTGGTGTTTTTTCAGCAGGTTCTGGACCCCAATGAGGTCTTTGCCTGCAACGAGAAGGGAAGGACATGATCAGTAGATACTCCAATAAAAATGATTACAATTCCTAAATAAAAAGACACATAGGTGGCTGTCATAAGCCACATTAGTTTGCAAATGCAGGTAATCCAGGAAGTACGACCAAAATTGAGTCCAGAACTTATTTTGCCAAGTGAGACGTTGGTTCGGTGAGTTTTGCCCCATTTTGCCATGTTTGTTAAGTGAACTGAAGCGGTTGTTAAATCAGGTACCCAATTGTTAAGCGAATCTGGCTTCCCCATTGACTTCGCTCGTCAAAACATTGTATGACCGTGAGACACTGCAACCGTCATAAATATAAATCAGATGTCAACATCCAAAATATAAATTACATGACCCATTGGGATGCTGCAACAGTCGTTAAGTGTGAAAAGTGGTTCTAAGTCACTTTTTTCGGTGCCATCGTAACTTTGAACAGTCACTCAATGAACTGCTGTAAATCAAAGATGATCTGTATTTTCCTGTGATGATCCAAAGGGCGTGGCACAAAGGCAACACAGTCACGTAAGTAAGAAGAATCCTTTTAGTACCTCCAACTGTGCCCCCAATGTCCAGGTTACCTTCAGCTGGAGAAAAAACTCTCCCAAGAACAGTCTCTAAGTAGAGGAAATTCAGTCCGAAAACGAAGTACATACTAACTGTAACTAAAAATCCACACAAACCACGCTGCAGTAATTAACTTGATAGGGCAGGAGAAGGAATTGCAAACTTGAAAGACCAGCAAAACACACAGTTGGGAAGACGCCAGAAACCCAGATAAGTCTTGACAATACCAGATAATTCATGATTTGCTATCAACAGTTTGCTGTGTGTAGCTTCCCTTTTTAAACACTGTGTTCCCAGCTGCAGCTAATGAAGGGAATCAGGGCCCTTTTTTCCCCTGTAAGCCATGCAACTGACATTGCTCCCTTCTCTGTTCCTCCCTGCGTGCCCTAGGATGAAGAGGGGTTGGGCCTGGGTCTTCCTCTGAATTCCCTCTCCCTTGCTCTACCTCTCCCCTGCTCTGCCCAGCCGGACTTTGCCCTTCCCCTGTTTCCTCCACAGCCAACAGAGCCACACTCCCACTCACTGTCAGATGCTCGGCCTCCCCCTCCGAATCAGATTCTGACAGGGGCATGACATTCCCTTTATATAGTGTTATCGATCAGCTGCTCAAAACCAGCCATTGTTATCAATGAGTGGTGGACACATTGCACGTCTTGCACTCTCCCCAAGAGGGCCTTGCGCTAACCTCGGTTGGTCGACGCTGCGATTGGCTCCTTCTCTCTGATCCAGGTTTCTTCGTCCTCGACGTCGCGGAAGAGCTGCTGGAGGCGGAGGGAGTCCGCCAGTTTCTGCTTGCGGGCCACCATCGGCTCCTTCAGAGCTTCGTAGCGGGCTACCAGAGCTTCCTGCTTCTTCTTGATGTTGTCCGCGTCGAAGTGCCCGGCCTCTTGAAACTGGCGTGCCTGAATGGTGATGCCATCGATGCGGTCCTAAAATAAGAACTGAAGATCAGCAGCAAGAACCACCTTTCTCTACTCTGAACAAGTTTGTATGATTTATGCATGTATTTATGTATCTCATGGTTTATGTTGATTGCCTTTGTTTAGTATCCTAGCATGATTTATGTTATTTTATTTAGTATCCTATCTATCATATAATTTATGATTATTGTATTTTATGATTATGATCATGACTTTATCACTTGCTGCTTGTATGTACACTGAGAGCTTATGCAGCGGAGACAAATTCCTTTTGTGTCTATCACAGCTGGCCAATAAAGAATGGTAATTGTAATTGTAATTCTAAATCTAATTCTGCATCTTATGCACTGGAGATAAATTCCTTGTGTGTCTATCATACTTGGCCAATAAAGAATTCTAATTCTAATTCTGCAACTTATGCAGCGGAGACAAATTCCTTGTGTGTCTATCAAACCTGGCTGATAAAGAATTGTAATTCTAATTCTGCAGCTTATGCGCTGGAGATAAATTCCTTGTGTGTTTATCAAACTTGGCCAATAAAGAATTCTAATTTTAATCTAATTCTGCAGTTTATGCAGTGGAGACAAATTCCTTGTGTGTCTATCACACTTCGCCAATAAAGAATTCTAATTCTGCAGCCCTTCCGCTGCCCTCCAATCACGCCTGGTCTACCTCGAGGGGAGGGCCGGGCAGGTGGGGGAAGAGAAGGGGCTCTACCTGGTGGGCAGCTACGTCTGCCTCCAACAGGGCATGTTTCTTCTGCAGATTCTGAACGTTGGTGAGGTCTTTGCCATAGTCGTCAGAAGCCAGGTGGCCTTCCACTTCATACAGCCACAGCTCAATGTCTTCCACATTGCGGTTGAATTGCTGCTGCTGGTTGGCCTCGCACAGCTTGATCCCTGGAAGGGAGAAGGGGAGGTTCGAGAGCTCTTGCGTGCTTACGAAAGGCCTTTTAAGACCCCATCATTCTTTCTGTCCTCCCTCCCTTCCTCTCTGCACCTTGGTACCTTTCAGCTCAGTAGCTTCCAGCAGTTTCTTCCACAAGCTGATGACTTCGTTCATGCGAACAGCCACTTCTTCCGAGGCGTAATGCTTGACGTCCATTAGGTTCTGGCCAGCTTTCTCGAGGGCATCGATGCGGCTCTGATTGGCCGAGAGCTCGGCTTCGAAGGCCTGGTGTTTCTGGACCTTCCCTTGTAGGTTGGACGGGTCCTACAAAATGGAGGAGACCAGATCAACGGATGTTGGGTTAAGGTCAACCTTGGGTACTAAGGGTCATGGGAGACGGGAATGACAACAGTAAAAGGGGTGTTCCTGAATTAGGAGTAATTGGCTCCAGAATTGTTGGAAACTTCCTAACTATTAGAAGAAGCATCTCTTGATATTGCAGGTAATCCTCAACTTATGACCACAATTGAGCCCAACATTTCTGTTGCTAAGTGAAACATTTGCTAATTGAGTTTTGCCCCATTTTATAACCTCTCCTGCCACAATTGTTAAGTGAATCACTGTAGTTGTTAGTGTGTGACATCGTTGTTAAGCGAATCTGGCTTCCCTTCTCAGGAAGTCACAAAAGGGGATCATGTGACCCCGGGACACTGTAACTGTCATAAATATGAAACAGATGCCAAGGTTCTGAATTACAACAGATCCTTACAACAATCATAAATGTGAAAAACAGTCATGAGTCACTTTTTTCAGTGCCACTGTAACTTCAAATGGTCACTAAGTGAACTGTTATTAAGTCGAGGACTATCTGTATTGTTCTTGTAAAGAGAGAAGGGACTGGCTTCATGAAAGAGGCCAAAACAGGTTGGCCAATTGTAGAAAAGGACATTTGGACAGATTATGTAGGGTGGATTGAAGATAATAAAAGAAACCAACCCTGGACTAGAACATCCTGTCTTTTTGTTGCAATTCATTGTTGGAATGTATTTTTACGCAACAACTACAATAGTATTCAGCCAGTAGATGGTAGTGTTTACAAATTTGGATTATGGTATATACTCTCTGCTCTTTTGTTTTAAATAAAGTTTCCTGCTTCAAGTTACAAATAGTTGAGCAGTAAAGCACATGGTGACTTCTCTTTTGTTTGCTCTGTGGTACTATATATAAACAGAATCTCTAATTCTTTCTCTTCCTTTCTTCCCTCCTCTCTTTCTCTGTCTCTCTCCTTTTCTTGTTCTCTTTCTTTTTCCTCTCTCTTCTACAGACACACCCAACAATATATATCGCATTGCAGCCACACCTTGTAAGCCTCATCCGTTGCGGTTTTCATCTTTTCATTGACCCAGCTTTTCAGCTCGTCCGAGTCTCTGAAAAACTGCTGCAGGTGGAAGGAGTCAGCCAGCTGTGTTCGACGCAGCATGGCCCGTTTGTGCAAGGTATTGCGACGGTTCAGCAGCTGGCGGAAGATAGGAATATACAAGCCTGAATTGACAGCAACAGTCTTTGATTCCATCTATTTTCTTTCAACTGTAGCATGTAAAAAAAATTTCTTCCCCCCCCCCACCCCTGGCACCCCAAAAATGATATCAAAGAAGCCCCACTAGGAAATACGCAAGATACGAGGTTGCATTTGAAACTTACAGCGTCTCTGCGAGTGGCCACGTCTTCCTTGGCATAATGGTTATTCTGAATCAGTTTGGTTGCAAATTCATCCAGGGCCTATAAACAAAATGGTATTTGTTTATTCAGGAAACGGGATATTGATTATAATCTTTCTGAATGATTCATTATTCAAAACTCTGCAGAAATAAATAAACCTCTCATCAGCATCAAGAGGTTGTGAAATGTAACTCCCAGCATGGACACAGGGTAGGTATCCCCTGTGGATGGAGATAGGTGGAATTGTTAGTTACCACCAAGGGAATGATATGAAGCAGGATTATAATCATATCCTACATCATGGACCAAAACCAATTAAAATAAATGCAGGATTTATCCTTCAGTCTGAAGAAAAGAATAACACACAGCTATCTGATAACCTTTCCCCAAATTATAATCTCAACTAGTATACATCTCTTTTCCTTAGACATGGGAGCCAGACAGGTGACCTTGGGCCAAAGGCATTTTTTCAGCCCAGCCCACCTCACAGGGTTGTTGTGTTGGGGAAAATAAAAGAGGGAGTCTTATCTATGCTGCCTTGAGGGGTACAAAACCAAGGGGGGTTTTAAATCCTCACCTTAAATACCTAATCAAGCATGTCCTGTTTGAAAAAACAGCCAAGATTATCTTTCAGAATTGCCAAGTAGCAAGTTCTGATGAATAATTTAATTGGTTTAATGACTTGGAACTAATTCCAATTATAGAGGCTATTTTCTAATGGGGCTAAAACATGAAAATCTGGGTCATGTAACCAGGAATAGCTTAGCTCAATTAGTGAAGGCTTAAAACAGTAAGTTCTCAAATATGTGGCTGTAACTATAGCAAATAGGGGGAAAAGACTCTATTGCTAAGTGTTTTATTTTTTTAAAGATTTTTTTTAAATTAAGTGGTATGAGGACCATTTGTTGCTTATCACTCCAGGAAAATAAATAAAATCAAAAACAGCTTACGGTGATTTTCTCTTCTTGGGCGCTAAGTGACTTCTCAAAATCTTCATGCTTCTTCAGCAGGGCCTCCACGCTGTCCAGAGAGTCCCCAAGATCTTCATTGAGCAAGAAGGCCTTGTAAAAGAAAGACAACACAACACCAGAAAGGGCCAGATTTAGCAAAGCAGATAGGCCCACTGTGGAAGATGGACAACAGAAGGGCCATTGCAGTAGAAGGCAGAATAGGTGGAGCAGAGGCACAAGATCTGGAGATGGTCATGGTCAAGGCAGTGGCCCCCCAAACATTTTGGGCCTTAGGGACTGGTTCCATGGAAAGAGGTTTTTCCATGGATCAGAGGGGACACGGTTTCACATGCTGCCTGTATCCCACGGATGGAGCTTCTCTTGTTTGTATGGCCCAGATGCTGGCATGCTGCGGACCACTTCTGTTCCCTAGCCTGGGGTTGGGGACCCTTGGTTTAGAGTAATCCACTTTCTTTCTCAGGGTGCACGGCACAAACTGGTTCTGAGGTCTCCTGCTCTTCGTCAAGCTGTCATCCCGGCCTCCCAATTTCCCATCACGTATACATTCAGGTTGCTTGCCCATTTGTTCCCCCTTCCAGCCTTTGATGGCAGGATGCCTGCAAGGTGCCAAGCCGAAGTTGGCAGATCTGTCCACTCACCTCTTGTTTGCTCATCCAATTGTCCACCTGCTCAGTGTCCCGGTAGAAAAGCTGCAGGTCCATGCATTGCTCGTACTGCTGCCGACGAAGCTCCCAGAGTTCCAGCAGAGCTGTTCTTTCTTCGGAGAGGATGGTCAGCTGAAAGTAAAAGAAGAAACCATCTGGATGTCAGAGGCAGCCACCTCAAAGAGTCCACATGTTCTTGAGAAGAGGGTTGATCTGGAAAAACCTATTTGCCTATTCCTGGTTTCTTTATCAGAGTGGCAATTAAGATAGCTAATATGTTAACCCTGAAACTGACTTGACTGGAGCCATATTGGAGCTTCAGTGTTGCCAAACTGGAACTGAGGGAAAGCGAGGGAGGATTAGAGATAGAGGGGTTTGTGTAGCCAAAACAAAATACTTTCTCTTGAGAACCAAGGACGTTCTCACACCTGGACTGTGGAAGGAGGAGTGAGGTCACCAGACAACCAGACAGCATCTTGACTGGACCATGTGATGTGACTGTTTGGGGTTGTGGGAAAACTTTCCCTTTGAACTAGGTGAAAATCGCAAGAATCTTCAGAGTCGGTTTGCATCCGATCTGTGCCAATATGGTATTTCCAATAGAGCTATTCCTTGAGGAATGTGCCTGCCTTGGAGTTCTGCTTGACAGGGAAACTATTACTTGGAACCCTGATATAATATAGATCAAGCCAATTTAAGGAGCGAGGAGCTGGTCAAAATACTTTCCTGAGAGGAGAGGAAAAAATAACATGGACCCCACGGGATCTAAATACCCCCGCTCTCGCTCTCTCTCCTTTACTTTCTCGATGGTGGTAAAGTCGCTTACCTTCTCCTTCACTTCATCGAAGGCATAATGTTCGGCAGCTAGCAAGGTCTGGCCAGAGTCATCTGCAGATTTAAAGCTATCTTCGTGAGCATCAATTTCTCCCTGCAAGCAAATAACAGTTGGAACACGGTTCACCTTCTCAAATCAGTTGAGCCCCGCGGTTAGAAACACAACAACAACACCCACAAATGCACAGAGGAGCATCTGGTAACCATCAGGCAGGGTTCTGGAGGTCAAAATGTATCTGAAAGGACCAAGGAAGGACGTGATGGCCTATCCATAAACTCAATTATTTAAAATGCAGCAGCTGGATGCTTGACCCCCGATTTGTACCCGCTCAAGGTTCTGGTTTTAAGGGGAAGATGAGCTGACATGCCAGTTGGACGGATTCCTGGGAAGCCACTGCCAGTTGCTCTCGATCAGGCTGGCCGAAGAAGACCAGCAGTTCGACCTGCTTACCAAGCTTCTGTCCCGTCTCCCAGGGAAGGGGACCGATTCCAGGGTGGGGGTACGCTTACCTTATGTTCCTGGTGTCTATCCAGCAGGGCCTCCGCTCCCGCTACATCGTTGGCAAGCTCGTCAGCATTAATTAGAGCTTTCATCTCAGTCACCCAGCTTGTTAAATCTCGAAAATCGGCCAGGAATCGCTGCAGTCTTCAGGTGACGAGAGAAGGCAGGAGAAGAAAAGAAACAGCATTGTACACGAATCCAAGCTTCTCCCTCTGTCACCATAGCGAACCTCCATGATAGCGAACCTATGGCACACGTGCCACAGATGGCAGGCAGAGCCATTTGTGCCAGCATGTGAGCTGCAGGCAAACTTACCTCACTGCGCATGCGCGAGCCTCCCAGCTGATTTTTCGGCCTGTTTTGAGGTCTTTTTCAGCCTCCCAGAGGCTTGAGAACAGCTTCTACAGCCTTTGCAGGTTGAAAAATAGGCCCGTTTCATCAATTCCTGTATTTCCAGAAATAACGGAAGTGGCAAAATGGGCCTATTTTTCAGCCTGCAAAGGCTTTCCTCAAGCTTCTGGGAGATCGAAAAAGGCCTCGAACAGGCTGAAAATCAGCTGGGAGGTACAGTGCATGTAAGGGAGCGGCCCAAGGGGCGGATTGCACACACATGTGCAGGGAGCGCACTCACAATTTTTGGCACAGGAGCCCCAAAAGGTTCAAAGTTCTGTGTTGCCTGCCTATCTGAACTCTGCCACGACTGAAAACTTTCTCCCTCTCTCCCATCTTCATTTCTTGCCGTGTTTTGTTGCTTGGGGTAGGAGAAGTGAACCTCTCTTTACAAGCATGATAGCATTTTACCTGTAGGAGTCGTTCAGGCGTGCATGCCTCTCAGCAGCCCGGGTGCGAATCTGCTCCCAGTTTGCAATCAGCTCCTCTCGCTTCACGTGGATCTGAGAAGCGTTGAGAGGGTGGGACTCCTGCAGCCGGTCAGCCTCTGCACCCAGAGCCTTCACCTAAACACAGCAGAGAAACGTAGATTAATCCCAGAGCAATAGAAGCCATGAAAAAAAGGAAGCAACAAATAAAGTGGTAACAAGAATGTTAAGAACACTGTGTCAAACTCTTAAAAATGCTCACATATTATTTACAAATATCATCACTTTTTAACGACCCCATAATCTCTTGCAGGCTGGAGTCTGGGCAACTGAATGGAGCTGAGTGCTTACTGGCCGCATGCCCTTCCTGTCACCAATGTGAAGTTTTAGTTCAGAAGATAAATTCTCATTGTGCCCAGAGAGAGGAATATCTGCCTCTACCTAGGATCGAATTCACAGCCTCTTGACTGTGAGGCGAGAGCTGCACCTCTAGGCCACCACACCACTCTATTCTTTATGAATATACTGGAAATAAATTAAAGTTAAGGCTGTAACTGAGCAAACATGATTAGAACATGACAGATTTGGGGGGATTTTGCTCAACAACAAAAAACCTTTTGTCACTGAATGAAACTAAACTGTATTTTGACAACTGCAAAAAGGGAATGAGCAAGAATTATTTGATTCAAAGAGCTCTTTGTTCAATATGGACACAAACCCTTGCAGTTCTTCTGTGGGATTCTTTCAAGGTGACTGAAAACCAAACCAAGACTTAAAAAAAGGATCAGCTCGGGCCAGGGGTGCCTCATCAGCCTCTCACAAACCCATTCCCGGTGGCACGCACCTTGTCTTCCAAAGCGGCCAGATCTCTCTCCAAGCCCTCATGTTTGCGTAACAAAGCCTGCACGCTCGCAAGATCTCGTCCGAAATCATCCGAAGCCATCAGCTGCTCTTTCTCCTTAATCCAGCTTATCGTTTCGTCCACATCTCTGTAAATACAGATCGGCAATCAAAGTATGCCTTTCCCACGCATTCTCCGGTTTTGGAGGGAAGAAGGAAGGTTTCAGGCAAACAAAAGTGATAGTCCCTCTGTGGCTTTATTTATATCCCGAGAAAGAATTTTTATGAGGGAGACACAGAAGGGATAAACTCATCTCTGGTTACTGTTACTTTCTCAACACTTGAAGTGGTGATTTTATAAAGCATATAAAGAACAGTTGCTGGAATTGGGTATGTTTAGTTTAATGAAAAGAAGGATTAGGGAGACATGACAGCAGTGTTCCAGTATCTCAGGCGCTGCCACAAAGAAAAGGGAGTCAAGCTATTCTCCAAAGCACCTGAGGGCAGGAGAAGCAGCAATGGGTGGAAACTAATCAAGGAGAGAAGCAACCTAGAACTAAGGATACATTTCCTGACAGTTAGAACAATTCATCAGTAGAATGGCTTAACTCTAGAAGTTGGGAATGCTCCAACACTGGAAGTTTTTAAGAAGAGGTTGGATAACCATTTGTCTGAAATGATATGTTTCCTGTCTAAGCAGAGGGGTGGACTAGAAGACTTCCAAGGTCCATTCCAACTCTGTTATTCTATCGTTTTCGTGTAGAAACTCAGGCAGATGGCCATTTTTAATTGTGTCGACCCAACCGGTCAAATTTATACCTGTTAAATCGTTGCACCTCGGCGGCTCCGAAGAGCTTCCCCTGCCTCTGAAGAGCCAGTCCTTTCAGCCGCTGCCAGCTTGTGTTGACTTCATCCTGCTTGGACTTAATCAGCTCCTCTTCCGGGTGCTGTTCCTAGAAAGGGGAGAACAGAGAATCTTTGGGTGATTCTTTCATTTGAAAGCAACGGCTACTGTTTGGCACCCAAACTCAATCGTTCCACAAAGGGACTATACCAGAATTTGTTGCATCTTCCTAGAAATGTTTTGGACTTGGGTGTCAACTGTCCGACTAGTGAACCCAAAATAAGGAAACACTCTTGCGAGCTTTGAATTCCCAAAAGTAAAACTTTATTGGATACACCATTTTGGTACTGAAGAAACAAAACCAGCTCTGGTTTTCCAGCGCAAATGCTTGCCTATTTAAACAATAGCTTCCCCTTCTCCCCACCCCTCGCCTTAATTATGAGACGTCTGTTTGTTACGGGAACAGTCCCTCTCTTTCTCCAACATCTGCAGTGGTGACCTTGATGGTTTCCATGCTCTCACGATCTCCACATATGCATATATTCTTGGCATTCCATTTCCTGCTTCCCTCCCCACCAGTCCACTGGCAAGTTGAAAACCATTAAGGTTTGAAAGAAGCAAAGAGGTTCAATCTTGACACTTGATCACAGAGCTACTATCAGCTCTAGAACCACCACCACCCCCAGTTTGTGATCACAGAGCTACTATCAGCTCTAGAACCATCCCCCCCCCCAGTTTGTGTTCCTGGATTCACACCCCTTAAATCCTTAATGTGCGGGAGAAGACAAGTCTAGCACACATGCCAAGCTAGTGGGAGGGCTGCCTTAAATCCCTTTCAGAGGTCAGGAAACACTGATTTAAAAAAAAAAAATTGAGAAGGGCTGTCCTACAGAATGCAGAAAAATGGCCATGATCTAGTGAGGCATTTCAGAAGTCTTTGCAGCAATGGCAAAGAAAAGCAGCTAAGGATCTCCTTGTTCCTTAGGAATGATGGAAAGCAGAATGGATGGTGTGATATGTAAGGTAAGTATTCCTTTAAAAATACATAGCTATAGTAATGCCACACTTAGCCTTCAGATGAACTAAAGACAAGGTTAACCTAAAGGGTTAATATTACAGATGGAAAATATTGACTCAAGACATGGGCAGGGCAAGGCAGGGCATGCTTACTGGGCCAAAAACCCAGCCCCAACTGGAATAAGCACTCTCTACATGGTTGCAGGTGCACTATAAACATTTCACATTCAAGTTTCAGGGAGGTGTGGCAAGATGAAAGTCAGTTGTGGCCCGACAGCAGACTCGGACAGTGAGGAGGTTGGGGAGGAGCATGGGCCAGTCCAGTCCTGGAGTCTGGGGAAGGCTCTGATGAGTGCTCTGCATCAGAGGCAGAGATGGGGCCAGGGCCATCTGAGAGTTATCAGCTGCCTTCGGAGTCGGACATCAGTGAGGCAGAAGAACAGCTGGAGCCTGTTCCTAGTGTGTGCATGCACAGAGCTGCCAGATGAAGGGAACAGCTGAGGAACAAGGGCTGATTTGGGAGTAAAGCCACAGGTAGACGGTAAATGGCCCCTCCCAGAGAGAATAAAAAAGGAGTGAAAAAGAAGTGGGGTTTTGGAGGAGACAATTAGTTCATTTGGGTGAAGATCTGCTCCTGCATTCTTGCCAATTATTGTCTGCTACAGTGTGGCATCTGAAAGGTATCGGCCTGGCAACTCTCCAAGCCTGATAAAGGTCTGTAATTGTGAAATCTCTTGAAAGACCGTTGGCTGGGATTCTGCTGGACAGGAATTCACTGTAAATTAAATAAAAGGGCTTTTATCAAGACAAGGAGTCGGCTTTGTGCTGTCGGGGAAGCCTAGGCCACAACACACAGGATCTAAGCAGCCCACCCATGCCAACGGCTCCCACAATCACTCAAGGTTCTAACCTGGATCAACTTGCTGGCAAACTGGTTCACTTCGTTCACCCTCTCCTCGTGGGCTGCCAGGTCCGTCTGGAACTCTTCAAACTTCTTCTGCAACACCTCCACATGCTCAAGGTCCTGGCCCAGCTCCTCCGAGGTTACAATGGCCTCCTGGGAATGACAACAACGAAAAGCTCGGTCAGCAGGCTAGGAGAGAAACAAAACCAAGATAGCTAGTCTCTTCTGAAGCTTGGTGAGCTTTTAAAGACTCTAAGGGAGTTAAGACCCTCTCTTCTGCAAGAGAACTGCATATTGGAATAGGGAATCTTGAATTCAGTGTTGGAACATTATTCTAATCTAGATAGTGAGTAAGCTACCATTTTCCCCTGAAAGTAAGACCCTGTCTTATAATTTTTTTGCCACCAAAAAAGGCACCAGATCTTATTTTCGGGGAAGTCATCCATGGACTAACCTCACTTGCGCGCGTTGCCCCCAGCCTCCTTTTCGCTGTCAGAGACCTTCAGGAACTTCTTCTGTGGCCGGAAAGGCTTTTCTGAAGGCCTCTGCAGCCAATAACAGAGCTCTGGATCGATCTGGAGCTTTGTTAACAGCTACAGAGGCCTTTAGGAAGGCTTTGCCAGCCTTGCCGGCTGCAGAAGAAATGGATTGGCAAGGCAGGTCGGGTTGTGTGAGGTCCGGCTACAACTGTCCAAAGGTAAGTAGTATGGCAGCTCCACCCCCCCCCCCAACCATGCCCATCCTAGCTTAATTTTTACTTGTGCACTCTGGAGTGGGCAATCTTTTAATTAGGGCTTATTTTTGGGGTAGGGCTTATATTGGGCACATGTGTAAAGATCAAGCTAGGGCTTACTTTCAGGGTAGGTCATAATTTCGGGGAAACAGATGTTCCGTTTCCTCTAAGCTAGCCAGATGTTCTATTGGAACATCGAGGAAATGTTTCCCCTTTCTTAATCAGTTTCCTGGTTCCTTCCCAATCCCAAATTTAAATTAAGGCCGGTGGATCTCTCAAACCTGCTTTTATCCTTCGCTTCTTTAAAAAACACAATTCTGCTTCCCCAATGAAATACAGTTAAGCCCTTGACGGACCACCACAACTGATCCCCAAATTTCTGCCGCTAAGAGAAACATTCATTGAGTGAACTTTGCCTCGTCTTATGGCCTTTCTTGTGTGCACACTTGTTAAGTGAATCGCTGCCATGGTTACATCAGTGATAGGATTGCTAAGGAAATCTGGATTCCCCGTTGACTTTGCAGGTCAGGAGCTTGCAAAAAAGTGATCAAACGATCCCAGGACTCTGCAACCGTTGTAAATATAAGTCAGTTGCCAAATTTTGAACATGTAACCATGGGGATGTAACATCACGATACAACAGATGGTAAGTGTGAACAATGGTCATGAGCCCCTTTTTTCAGTGCTGTTATAACTTCAAATGGAACTATCTTATTTAGAATAGAATGAGTTGGAAGGGACCTTGGGAGGTCTTCTAGTCCAGCCCCCTGCTCTCTCAAGCAGGAGAACCTATACCATTTTAACTTTCACCGTTCTCATTCAGTTCTTGTTTTGAGTTTACCCCTTTCATTTAACACATCATTATATGTAACAATATATTCCATTTTAAAAACATTTGAGCTATCCTAATGCCTCCATTGTTGATAACTGGACTGGTATTTTCAAGTAATGTTGTTCTATATTGACAATAAAGCATCTCTTACATGGTGTCTTTGAAAATAGCCATGTGTCTTATTTTTCTTATAACCATCACCATTTGCTATGGGGCTGTTGTGATATGGCCCCCGCAAACAACCCCCACCCCCAATGATAACTCGAGCTCCCATTAGGCCTTCAAGGTAAAAAACAACAACTATTTTTATAGGGCTGCTGACGCAGAGACCTTGTCATTAATCCAATCCAACACATCTCCACATTCTCGTAAGTACTGCACCAGCTTCTGGGCATGGAACAGCCTGACCCCTTTCTCTCGCATCTTCTCCAGAAGCAGTTCCCACATACGATGAAGCTCCTGTAGTCGATTCTGGGGAAGAAGAAGAAGGACAATAACCATGACTCGCCTTAGACACATACACACACACACAAAAGGTGCTCATATGAGCTGATTTAATGTGAATGTGTTTTTACTTCCGGCTGAGTTGTACAGGTTCCTTGTAAGCAAACTAGCAATGGCGATAGGACTTAGACTTATATACCGTTCCATGGTGCTTTACAGCCCTCTCTTAAGTGGTTTATAGAGTCAGCCTCTTGCCCCCAACAATCTGGGTCCTCCTTTTAACCACCTCGGAAGGACGGAAGGCTGAGTCAACCTTGAGCTGATCAGGATCAAACTGATGGCAATGAGCAGAGTTAGCCTGCAATACTGCATTTTAATAACTGTGCCACCATGGTGCTTAGATAGATATAGAGATATAGGTATGATAGATGATAGACAGACAGACAGACATAGAGATAAACAGCAATAGCCCTTAGACTTATATACCACCTCACAGTGCTTTACAGCCCTCTCTAAGTGATTTACAGTCAGCCTCTTGCCCTCAACAATCTGGGTTCTCATTGTACCGACCTCAGAAGGATAGAAGGCTGAGTCAACTTTGAGCCATTCAGGTTCAAACTGCTAGCAGTGGACAAAGTTAGCCTGCAACACTGCATTCTAACCACTACGCCACCAAAGCTGATAGATAGATAGATAGATAGATAGATAGAGAGAGAGAGAGAGAGAGAGAGAGAGAGAGAGAGAGAGACAGACAGACAGACAGACAGACAGACAGACAGATAAGGTTAGAGCCAGTCAGGATTGAACTACTGGCAGCCAGCAGCCAGCAGAATTAGCCTGCAGTACTGCATTCTAACCACTGCGCCACCACAGCTCAGTGCTCACCAAATGCTATGAGGCAGCTCTGCGGTCTGAATTCAGGATTTTAAGGAGGGAACCAAAATATTGGCAAAGTCAACAGACTCTAGTGGAAGGTGAAAAGAGAGAGGGGAAAAAAACCAGGGGAAACATCATCCATCAAGCAACCTCTTGCAAACACAAAGCATCAACCCTTTTTACTTGGCAACAGTCCTCTGTTCTGGGAACACCAATTAAAAGCCAGATTAGAGAGGTCTCCCTCTGACACAGGCAGGCCTGTTGAAAGTGTATGGTTTTATACTTTTGTAAGTTATCACGGTACGTTGCTCAAAGGGAAAACTCAACAGTTGGAAGGGACCTCGGAGATCTCCTAGTCCAACCCCCCGTGCTCCGGCAGAAGACCTTGTACTGCTACAGACAAATGAGGGTCCAATCTCTTCTTGAAAACTTCCAAGCAAGCCGTTGCTTGAGGCCGAGAGTCTAAAATTTTCTCTTGAACAATCTGCAGAGTGCAAGAAGAAAGATTTCTTGCTGGAAACAAATCAGGCAGCAGAACATGTCTGGAAAGCTCCCGGCATTCTGACATCGTATTTCAGGGAGAGAGGGGAGAAATAGCTCAGGATCGCATCTGTGAAATGATGAGGAACTTCTAAGGACATGTCATGCCCCTCTCTGAATCGGCTTCGGAGGGGGAGGCCGAGCAGCTGACAGGGAGTTGGTGTGTGGCTCCGTTGGCTGTGGAAGAAACTGGGAAAGGGCACAGTCTGGCTGGGCAGAGAAGGGGAGACGTAGAGCAAGGGAGAGGGAATTTGGAGGAAGACCCAGGCCCACCCACTCTTCATCCTAGGGCACATAGGGAGGAAGGAGAAGAGAGCTTACGGGGGAGGAAAGGGCCCAGATCCCCTTCATTAGCTGCAGCTGGGAACAGTGTTTAAAAAAGGAAGCTGAGCACAGCAAAGTTGTTGGGAGCAAATTGTGAATAATCAGATATCTTTGAGGCTTATCTGGGTTCCTGGCGTTCTTCCCAACTGTGTGTGTTTTGCTGGCCTTTCAAGTCTGCAATTCCTTCTCCTGCCCTGTCAAGTTAATTATTTCAGCGTGGTTTGTGTGGATTTTTAGTTACAGTTAGTATGTACTTTGTTTTCTGACTGTATTTCCTCCACTTAGAGACTGTTCTTGGGAGAGTTTTTTCTCCAGCCGAAGGTAACCTGGACATTGGAGGCAAAGTTGGAGGTACTAAAGGGACTCTTCTTACTTATGTGATTGGTTTGCCTTTGTGCCACACCCCAGGTCATTATAGGACATGGTTCTTACTTGACTTTGTCAGGGGAGGAGGTTCCCTCTTATTCTGAATAATATTCAGGCTAGTGTTAAAAGGGCACTCTGGGGTTTTGGGTTTTGTGATCAGCAATGGTTTTTAAGCCCTTTTGGACTTTTACCATGGCCAGGAAAATTAGGATAGGCAAAGATGCCTTTTATGGTTTGAGATTCAGGGGAAGCCTCATTTCCCTAGACAAACTGGGTGGAAGAATTTCCTTCATGACCAAGAGTGTCTACCCTTGTGCTGATTTGCATAAGGAAGCCCTGACGACAATTGTTGGTATTGATTTCCATCAATTGTGTAAAGTATGTAAAGTGCAAATGGGATGTGACCTAAAAGATATTGCTTGCCTAATGGCATCATTAGGTAAACAGCAGGAATGAAAGGGAAGTTTGTTTCATAACAGTTGAGATTTTGCTGAATCTAAAATTCACATTTCTCACCCCTTCCTCTTGTCTTTGGGTTTTTAAATCTCAGAGGGTCTCTTTTGGGGGGGGGGGGGGGGGGGGAGGGAAGGAGACCCGAGGGAGGGTAGACATGATATGAAGAAATAAGTGTCAGGATGCAGTCCGGGGTGTCATTCGTATGAAAAGTGACATGGTTTTTTTTTGTGTGGCATGCAGAGCAATTCTCCAACTGAAGGAAACGAGAAAGGCACAGCCGAATTCAGAGGGGAAAAAAACACAGAGGCATTCAAAGAACAACAAGGGTTCAAAAAAAAAGAAACCACCACAACACGCCACCCACATAGCCACCTACTCGTATATGGGCCCCAACTTGGGTGGTGGTAACTATTGGGCGCTGGGCAGTCCTGTAAGGGGTGAAAGACTGAACAGACAGATTACCATGGCAGACAGAACGAAAAATGTCCCCAGAGCTACTACCACCACCCCCCCACTCATAAGTTGGGAGAAACTGGGCTTTGCTGGCAATGAAACTTGTGATGACACTGAGAGATGGCTCTTCTGAACGCAGGCTTCAGCCAAAGAAAGCCCATGGACTTCTCCCTAATCAGAGTCAGAAAGGAGAGAGCCTTGCCAGGGAAACAGGGGCGTTAAAAGTGTTTTCTTTTTCCCATGGGATCGGTCTAATAGGGCAACCTGGCCTACCCCAAATATGGGACGGAGCATGTTGCTTCCATTGGATAAGACTGTTCCCATCAGAAAACAACAACAACCCCATTTAATCTCTCCCCTGGTGCAGCCGACAAAGCGAGGAAAAGTCTGTGGCTTAGAGGTTAATATGCCTACCTAATATACAAGTCGCTTGGGTTCGAATCCCAGAAAGGGTACAGCTAGCTCGGGGACATCAAACTCGATTTCATTGAGGGCCACATCAGGGTTGCGCTTGACCTCCGGAGGGTAGGCGTGGCCAGGGGTGGGTATGGTCAGCTTGACATCCCTCGCGTCGGGGGGCGCCGGTGGGGGCTCTCGAGCTCTATTTTTTCTGGCAGAAGCACCTTGGGCCAGCCCTTGGCTGTTTCCAGGGTGGCCCCCACATGCCAGATCTAAGTGCCCGGCGGGCTGGATCGGGGCCCTGAGCCTTCAGTTTGACACCCCCCCCCCCCCCCAGGGCTAGCTGATGAGAGCTAAATAGCTTGAAACAGATCTATGCTAATCTTCCTTTATTTCTTGGTCGGTAAATATAAATCCAACACTCAGCATTAAAACGGTCTTCCGCAAAGGCAACAAGGCAGGGGGGATTTTTACTGCTGGGTTTTCAATTATTTCAGCCAGGGCAGATTCAGACCCGAAAGAAGACTCCTGGAGGCTATCCACACTCACCCGGATGACTTCCACTGCAAAATGCCCCTCGTTGATCATCTGGTTCCCTGTCTCATCCAGCTTAACGATGGCTCCGGAATTGGCCTGCACTTCAGCCTCGAAGGCTTGGTGCTTTTGCAGTTTTCCCTGGGGGGGGGGGGGAATATATATATATAAAACGTAGTTATTGTCAGTTCTGTGCAGAGCCTTCCTGCGATATCTCAGCTACTTCCATCCCACACCTGAGGAGGTCCTTACCTGCAGATTCGAAGGGTCTTTGTAGCTTTCGTCAGAGGCGATCTGCAGCTTCTCCTGGATCCATTTTTCCAGCTCATCTGCATCCCGCTGGAAGAACTGGAATCTGTAGGAATCTTCAAGCTTCTGGCGCCTCAACGTGGAGAGCTCCTTAAACCGGTGGTACCGATCCAAAACCTGCTGGCGCCTCTCCTGGATATCCTCGGCTGTTTCCAGCACTTTTACGCCCGTGGGATCCATTCTCTGGAAGGCAAAAGGCATCCGTGAAGACCAGGAGAGAATACAGGGAGTTCTCCATGTACAACTGCCATGGATGGGGTGGCACTACTCTAAACAGACCCTGTGCGTAATCTAGGGGTTTTCCTGGACTCATGACTCCTGCTCAAAGAGCAGGTGGCAGTTGTGGCCAGGAGGGCCTTTGCGCAGCTGAGGGTTGTGCATTAGTTATGCCCTTTCCTGGACCAATGGTCCCTACTCACAGTCACTCATGCCCTGGTCACTTCCCGTCTTGATTATTGCAATGCGCTCTAAATGGGGCTGCCCTTGAAGAACATCCGGAAGCTCCCACTGGTGCAAAATGCAGTGGGCCCCACATGGTTTTGTGCAGACCCCAGTGTGCACATTTGTCACCTCTCCTGCGTGGGCTGCATTGGTTGCCAATTTGCTTCCGGGTGCAATTCAAGGTGCTGGTTGTCCCTTTTAAAGCCCTTCATGGCTTGGGACCAGGTAATCTGAGGGACTGTCTCTTGCCAGTCACATCTACCCGACCCATCAGAGCAGGGAGGCAGGGAATGCTGCAGGTCCCATCCCCAAGGGAGATACACCTGGTGGGACCCAGAAGAAGGGCCTTCTCCGTGGTGGCTCCCTCTCTCCGGAACATCATTCCCCCCCCCAGAGATTAGAACGACCCCCTCACTAACACTCTTCCAGAAGGCGTTGAAGTCCTGGTTCTGCCAGCGGGCCTGGGGAACCCAGAGCGGGATGGAGCCCATGAAATGGCTCATGGGATCTGCTGTCGTTGGGGCGGGGAGGTGGGAGTTGGTGTGTGTGTGATTTTTTTTATTTATTAATTTTCTCCCAGATTTTGTTCTATTGTACCTTATTAAATTATTTGATTCTTTTTGTTAGTTTTTATTGTATGTATGTCTGTATGTATTTATTTGGTTTTAAATATGGTTTTACATTGTGTAAGTCGCCTTGAGTCACCATGAGCGAATAGGCAGCAATATAAATCCAATAAATAAATAAAATGGAGCAGCCTAACAATTTCTGCTGCCACACGAGACCTTTGTTTAAAGCAAATCCCCCCCCCCCCCCGTTTTACGATCTTTCTGGCTGCACAATGTAAAACCATATTTAAAACCAAAAAATACATACATACATACATACATACATACATACATACATACATACATACATACATACAATAATCTGGTCTCTGTCAACTTTGCTCACCAGAAGAGCCGCAAATGGGAATCATGTGACAAGCCCACCCCCCTCCCAATCATAAATATGAGTCGGTTGCCAAGTGGCTGAATTTGGATCATGTCACCGCGGGGAATGCTTGTTATTGTTGCAAGGGTGAAAAACAGCCGTTAAGTCCCTTGGCTCCGTGCTGCTGTAACTTCGAACGGCAGTAAGCGAACTGTTGTAAGCCGAGGACTAACTGCACCTTCAGCTGCGGTTAACAACAGTTGTTCCCCATGAACAACTGAAGGCCCCATCTGCATTACAGTGTTTGAAAACACAAGCTTGGGAAGAGAGGGAGAAGGAGGGAGCAGCTGAATTGCGTTCTTTTAACCATGTTCATTTAAACCAGGGGGTCTCCAGACTTGGCAGCTTTAAGACTTGTGGACTTCGACTCTCAGAATTCCTCCTCCAGTCATGTTAGCTCAGGAATTCTGGGAGTTGAAATCCACAAGTCTTAAAGCTACCAGGTTTGAAGACCCTTGTGATAGATGATACATGATAGATTGATAGATAAGTAAATAAGTAGGTATGGAGAGAGATGATAGATATTGTAGAAAGATACGATAGATAGATAGATAGATAGATAGATAGATAGATAGATAGATAGATAGATAGATAGATAGATAGATAGACAGACGACAGACAGACACATGGTAGATAGATAGATCATAGATCAGGGGTCTTCAAACTTGACAGCTTTAAGACTTGGTCCTCCTCCAGTCACGTTAGCTCAGGAATTCTGGGAGTTGAAGCCCACAAGTTTGAAACTTGCCAAGTTTGAAGAGCCTTGATTTAAACCACAAGGCAAGTTTTCCAAATCTTGCCTGCCCCATCAAGACCTAACCAGAAAAACCCACCTTGGTGTACCTGCTGGTAAGCTGCCGTTAGTTCAGATCAAATTTGAAGCCTTTCAAGCTTCCAAGAAGAGACTGGACTGCTGCCTATCAGAAATGGTGTGCAGGCAGAAAATCAGGCAAAGCAGGCAGGCAGATTGAGTTGCTCACAGAATCGCAGATTCATTCAAAGATCTATCTATCTGCCATCGGTTGGCTCAGTCTGTCACATAAAATTTGCTTGCAAGCAAACTCATAAAATTTGCTAGTAAGCAAACTCACAAAATTAACTCACAACACACCATGTATGTAAATATTGGATTTTTTATTTAAAAAAGAGCAACTTTTACCAAAATCAGGCAAAGCAGGCAGATTGAGTTGCTCACAGAATCATTCGGTGACCTATCTATCTGCCATTGGCTAGCTCAGTCTCTCAAATTTGCTTGCCGTGAATCTGCACTGAATTTGCTTGCAAGCAAACCTTCAGTTCTAAGGTTTGGCTGTACTTAAATGCAGAGACAAAGATCGAAAGACTAGCTAGAAAGCAAGAAATCCAACCATTTCCTGCTTCCTAGCTAATCTAAATCTCCCGGCACAGCAGAACAGATGATGGTCAGAAAAAGGAAAAATAGCAATTTAGCAGGCAAGTTTGCCGGGTAAGCAGTGAGTGGGCAGGGAGGGTTCCTGCGGGCGATGTGGGTGGCGCAGCCTTGTGTTTCTGCGCAGCCTGGATTAATTGCTTTGGGGGAGTGCTCTGGGAGTGAGATTGCGGGCCACCAAAATTTTGTCACGGCCCACAAGTGGACTGTGGCCCACCGGTTGGCAACCGCTGGACTAGATGACCTACAAGGTCCCTTTCAATTCTGTTAACCTGTCTGTCAGGTGATCCGGCCCTAAATCCAGATTTAGCACTGTATTTATTGGTCAGGACAATCAGCTGGTTGTCTCCCACAAAAGATACAATACACGTGCTTGAAAGCACACGAACGATGCCTGGACAGGTAGCCCTCGACTTACTATGGTTTGCTTAGTGACCATTCAAAGTTACAATGGCGCCGGAAAAAAGGGAATTTTTCACGCTTACGACCATTCCAGCAACCCCACTGGTCATGCGTTCAAAATTCAGGCGGTTGGCCACTGGCTCGTACTTACGACGGGTTCGCAGTGCCCGAGGTCATGTCATCTCCTTTTGTGACCTTTTGACGAGCGAAGCGACCTTCTGGGAAAGCCAGATTTGCTTAACAACCGGGTGCGATTCACTTAACCACCGAGGCGAGAAAGGTTGTAAAATGGGGGGAGAGGCAAAATTCACTTAACGAGCGTCTCGCTTAATGGCAGAAATGCTGGGCTCAACTGTGGCCGTTAAGTCGAGGACCGCCTGTAAATGAATTGCTCAAGGGATTGTTTCCATGCTAAATGCTGTCTTTTTCCCAAACGATGCAACCTTGGATGGTGGTAGAGAAAGTTTCGCCTGTTTCCGTTAGCGTCTCTTTTCGGGGTTCCCTTTAATTCAACAGCTCCTCAACTCAGCAATAATTCATTAATCAGCTAATATTAATTTAATACTTTTTTAACTTTTGTATTTTTTGTGGGGCTTTAGATGAGCTGTATACCGCCCTGAGTCCCTCGGGAGAAGGGCGGTATATAAATTGAAATAATAATAATAATAATAATTCAGCCCCCAAACTTCTGTCACTAAGGAAGACAGTTATTAAGCAAGTTCCCCCCCCGTCCATTTTATGTCCTTTTTGGCCACAAGCTCTTAAGTGAATGCAGTTAGGTTAGTAATTAGGTGAAATCTGCCTTCCCCATTGACTCTGCTGGTCAGACTAATCATAAATACGAGCCAAGTGTCTGGATTTTGATATCCTGACCGCAGGGAGGCTTGTTAATGGTTGTGCGAAAAGTCCCATTTTTGCCAGTGCCGTTGTTAACTTTGGTCACTAAACAAACTGTTGTAAGTTGAGGACTACCTGTACCTTGGATTCCCCACCGGCTGTAAACCAAGGGTTGCCTAGAAGCTGTCATCCCCTGCCCCATTAGCCTGTGCTTTTAGCTTTAGACCGGGAGCTGCAAAACTCAACAACGGGCCTCTTTTGCTTATTCACGTCACACAATTTTACTTGCTCTTCAACTGAAATCTCTCTCTCTCTCTCTCTCTCTCTCTCTCTCTGTGTGTGTGTAGACGAGAAAAAAAGGCTCCCTTTGTAAGCCGAGGAAGAAAACTAAGTCAATTGGAAGTGAAGTGCTTTTAATGTGGGAATAATGCGCTCTTCTTTTCCACAGGAACAAATCAGTTTTGGAAAGAAGAAAAAACGCTCCGCACACAACTCGCTGACATCAGCAGGGCTCTTGTCCTGCCAAAGCTGGAGAATCACACACGCAGCCGTCCACCGCGGCGGCGGTGCTGCAGAGAGATGCAGCCTGCATTTCGCATCAGCCTTTGCAACCGCCGAAGCTGGCCAGCCTGGGCCTCCAATGCCGGAGCGAGCCATTTATCGGGTGCTTGGGAAGCATCCATCTTTTGTCCTCTACTACCCCATCCCAAAATGGAGACCGGAGTTTTTTTTTTCACACTTCTCTGGGGTGTTGATAAAGGAAGAACAGACTTTGCTCTTCAACTCTCTCACACACACACACACACACATATGCAAGGGGCCATCATCACATTCCACACATTTTCTGTTGCCGCAGGACACAAACTGGGCCCCGCCCGACGACGCAACTGCCTTCTGCCGATAAGGTCAGAGAGATCGACAGAAACGTCCAGGCTGGAGAGGGAAGCTGGATTCAAAGGCTTATTTTGGTCTAACTCCCTGGAGCCCCCAAACCCACTAAATGGGCTGGATTTCCCGATTCTCACCCTTCCCTGGGCCAGCACGGCAATACCCCATGCTTGGCAGTGGCTAATGGGAATTGGAGCCCTGCACACGGGTAGGTGAGGAAGGCCTTGGTTGCCACAAGGATTTACACCAATATTTTAAAGGAGAGGCCGGGAAAAAGAGCTAAAGCTTTTGAGATTTGAAGAGAGAAGCAATTCGAAATCTGTCCATTTTTTTGCTTTTTTGGAGAAAAACCACTCCCCGAGGTTTTGTCGAAACAACAATGGGGCAGATGTGAGGATGATGGGCAAAGGAAGAGAGGTTGGCGAACATCCCCCTTCAAGGCGATTAAAACACAAGAGAATGCTGGGCATCTGGTAGAGAATGCTGAACAAGGGGTATTTTTAGCCTCTGCAATGCAACAGCGATAATGCTAGTAACTGCCATTCCACAAAGGAAAAGCCATCCACGTGGATGGATTAAAGGGGTTTTAGAACCCTGCTTAGGCCACAGGCCAAATTATGGGATTCCCCTCCCCAAACTGGAATCCTGTATATTCTATGGCCCAGGGAAAACCTAAGCCACATAGGAAGAGAAGTGGGGTGCCAGCCTCCTGTTTCAACTGCTTCCAGATGAAGTGAGTGATTTTGTTCTACCTGTCCAGAAGCTACAGCCACATAGATAATGCCTTTTCTAAACTCTACGTTTAAGAGAGAGAAATATTTCATTTTAGCATTTATGTGTTACTGTGTTTCCTTCTGCACACCTCCGCCATGACGTCTATCCTTTTTCAACATGAAATTTTCTGTGTGTTGTTTCTTCCTAAATTTTTTATGTGTGTGTACATGTGCTTCTATCTCTTTTAACATCCTGGAAGTGTACCCTAAACCTATGCAGGGTTGGTTGCCTCAAGGATTTACACAAACAGTTTTTATTTATTTATTTATTTATTTATTAATTACATTTATATACCGCCCTTCTCCCAAGGGACTCAGGGCGGTGAACAGCTCGTCTAAAAACCCCACAAATACAAAAGTTAAAAAGTAATTAAATATTAGAATCAGCTGCAGACTAAAATTAGAAAACCCCCCCCCCCACCCTTAAAACCCAATTTAAAGTTAAAAATGGAGATCAAATTTAAAATCATTATCTCAGCCCAGGCCGGCCTGCTCAAAGAGCCAGGTCTTTAACGCGCGCCTGAAGGCCCTCAGGTCCGTGCCGGTACGAAGTTCCGGTGGCAGAGTATTCCAGAGGGCGGGGGCACCCACAGAGAAGGCCCTACCCCTTGGCGCCGCCAGACGACACATAGCGGCCGACGGCACCCGGAGCAGACCCTCCCTGTGGGAACGCACCGGCCTGTTGGAGAACGTTGGTAGAATGCGGTCCTGAAGGTAACCTGGTCCCATGCCATGGGTCGCCCTAAAGGTCAAAACTAGAACCTTAAAGCGAACCCGGAGAGCCATCGGCAACCAATGCAGCTCGCGCAGGAGAGGCGTCACATGGGCGCTACGCGACGCCCCCATAATAAGTTTTAAAGCGTTTTATTTTCAGTCATTTTCCTAATCTGAAATTCACTTTTCTTTTTGCTGCCACTGCAGGAAGCTTTTCTTGGTGAAAGAGCCACCTCCTCACATGTCGCATCCAGTTCAAAGCCCAGCAAGGTGTAAACACCTATGCCAAGAAGAAGGCACAGAAAAAAACCACTTTGCTGCAGCTCATACATATATGCATTCTGGGCTGGCACACAGGCATAAACACTGGTTGTGCCTTCAACAAGGCGAAATATTTATTGCCAGTTACCCTAAGCAAATTCCTTCCTTGTTCAAAAGGAACAATGTCAGCAGCGCTCCCTTTTAATCTACCTTGCCTCAGGGACCACTGGAAGGCCTCTTGTCCAGCCTGAGGATAAACACTTAAAATGCCTTTTTCACTACCTTCTCATCCGAATAATCGGAACTGACATGCCAATAGGCATCCCTCTGCATGGGCGTGCATTCCTCATTATTCCAGGAAAGCTGAAATAACCTTCCACCCAAAGGCCAAATGTAAATTTGGTACTTGGAATTCAGCTGCATTAAAAATGAGCTGTCAGTATGAAGTATCTCTGTGAGCGGAAGAGCAATTCTGTATTGCAGGTATCATGCGGCAGAGGCAAAGTTTGGACAGCTTACAAATTGTTGACCCAGCCAGCCCTTTTCCTTCTATGTCTATCGTGATTTCAGCTGACAGCATCTTTGAGTGTTCTTCCTATCCTCCTTGAAGGGGATCAATCAGGCGAGCATGAATCATTTTAATGTCCTACTATCTCAGCAGGAAGAAGGGCCAACCTTGGTAGCATGCACCAAAGCACCGGGAAATGATAAAACCCCCAAATATCTGCGATTTCGTCACTTTGTCTAAAATGCAACCTTTTAACAGTAGGTACTTTAATAGAGAAATGAAAATAACATCCAAAATCCAGCATAATGCCCAGGGGGAATACGCTATTCCTTTTTATGCACAAGAATCCCTAAATATGCTGTTCGTTTCCATCATTATTTTAAGGGTGATGACCTTCAGTTACTGCCTTTGACTTTCAACCAAAATAAAGTAGAATTAGATCTTGCCTCTCTCAACTCTGAAATAATTTATGGTTTGAGTTGAAAGAATAAAGAACGTTTAGATTTATCTATCAAATAGATACACTGGGTACATTTTTAAAATACGTTCCCATCTCTAAATTAGTCATAGTCATGCAGAAGTTAGCAAAAACTGCATTCTGTGCTAAATCACGGCAGGAAAAATCTTACACAGCATGGATAAACACAGGCTAAACATGCAGAATCTGGAATTCATAGAATTTGCAGCTTATTTGCTCCAAAAACATAAATATAATTTCCCTGGCTTTATTTTGTTTGTATCGATGGCCACTCAATAATACTTTGCCTCTTTCCTATCCTGACCATTTATATATATTGTAAAATGTTAATTGAAAACCCAGAAAAATTGCTTGGAAAAACAAAAGCATATTAAAGCATTCTGATTCCACTCCATGCACCAAAGACAGAATAAAACTGAGTGTTTAAAATGCTCTTTGTCACGAGAGCGAAAAGGGCAGGTACATCAAACAAGGAAAAGTGTGGTCCCGCATGCATATTTCCAAATACCTGGGCTCTGACTTTGCGAAATGACGATAACATGATGAAGGAGTTCAGAGTCTAAAAGGGAGGAGGGATACCAAGATAATGTTTTTTACTAATTCTACACTAAATCCGTAATAAAGCTGCTATATTGTTTTGTCATAATACCAGCCATTTTCAAACATTAATTGCATGAAAATTAACCCATCCTATATGCTTACTAACTCCTTTACCTGGTTAAAATTAACAGTAATTTTTAAAAAAGTAAAGTAAAACTACTTCTCACTACTGTTTATTAAATCAACATTCTTCTATTATTTCTGTCAATTCATTTAGGGTTTCTTACCAATGTGACAGAACTTTATTCCACAGCACAACTAAGTGCAAAATAAATCCAAGTTTAATTCCAACATAAGACAATTTTGAAAAATCTTAACATGATTTTACAAAATCGCTGATTTTTTAATTTGGATTTATTGCTTTGCTTGAGCTTTTTAATTCCCAAACAAATGTTTCCTAGAATATTCTAGTAGCATCCTTTAAGTTCTTATGCCAGAAGATTCTAGACTACAGTTTGAATCACTACCTACATTGAACCTTACCTAACTGGATTTGCTTGAAATTAATTCTCACTGTCTATTCCTAATGGCACTCCCTAAAGTCTAAATAAAATAAGTAGCTGAATTGGAACCCATGTTTCAAAGCAAAAAAATTAAAGAATGCAAGATTTAAAATAATTCTACAGGTTAATGTAACAGAAATTTCATTGAATAAGGATATAGTGTGGCTAACAAGCTGTATTATATTAACATCAATCCAAATACACTGCACACATATACCAACACACCTCACCTCAAATCCTTACGGTTTATTCTGTGCAGAAACAGGCAATTAAGAGAACTGGACTGAATAATTATTTTAAATGTAGAGGATTATATACTCTGATAAAGCACAAAGGTCAAAGGATTTATGCCAGCCCAAGTCCTTTCTTTCTGTATCTAAGAGATCTTGAAATATGACAGGCTGTACAATCATTTTAAAAATTGTGGCATTTTAAGCATTATTAGCACTCTTATACAGGCACTT
Source organism: Bungarus multicinctus (assembly GCA_023653725.1). Classification (NCBI taxonomy): domain Eukaryota; kingdom Metazoa; phylum Chordata; class Lepidosauria; order Squamata; family Elapidae; genus Bungarus; species Bungarus multicinctus. The sequence goes on along the minus strand of CM042845.1, from coordinate 18,625,300 downwards.
TTTAAAAAAACAGCTCATTTTCCAGGGCGCCCAATTTCCTGGAAATCCTGCTTTTGCTGAGAACTGCCCTCTCGCTCCTTCGCGCTGCTATTTCATTCCGCCCAACCTAGCAGAGAGAGGAGGATGTTTAACACAACAGCGGGACGCCATTGCTGCAAAACTGAACTTAGATGAATGTTCTCTTATATACATTTCCTGCTTTTTAAAAAAAAAAATCAAATGGATGGATGGCAAGTTTAGCCTTGTTCAAGCCTGGATCCCCGCTTTGCCTGTGGTGGGGGGAAAGGCAGATCATTTGAAAGGGCTGCGTGTTTAATTTGCTGGCCATAATTGAATCTGGATGAAATTCCTGCTGTTGCACAGGGCGGATCCTGCCTCTCCCCCACTCCACACAACACACACACACACAAAGGTCAGTTGTGCATATCCTTTCCAAGGGTGGAAGGAACAACCAGTCCACCAAGGCTAGGAAAACAATGCAGCACCTACCACACCCAACTCTCTTCCATCCTTATCCTTGTCCTTTTTTTTTTTTAAAGCAACCCAATGCAATTTCAGGTTTTGAGGAAAATTTGCCGGACTTAAAAAGATTTTTTTTTTAAATGTCAAGCTAAGGTGACAATGTTTTATGGTTGGCTGTACACCGCCCTGAGTCCTTCGGGAGAAGGGCAGTATATAAATATATTAAATAAATAAATAAACATACAAACAAACAAATAAATACACACCTAAGGATTTGCAAGCAGCACTGATGCAGTCAAGACTACTGTACTAATAAATTATGGACAGAATGATCTCTTACAAAGGACAAGGGACTGAATGTCATAACTCAGATGAATTTAGAATATCATCTAGTGTTAAAATGTTACTTTTCCAAATTCAAGAGGTATCGTCTTCACTGTACTTTTTGACAGAAATAATACCCACATACGACATATCCCAAAGGTGCTTTATTTCCAAGAGAGAACTGGACTTGTTTTTTTTCTTTGAAAATGTTCCGCTTCTCATCCAAGAAACGTCTTCAGTTCTTGGATGAGAAGCAAAATCTTTTCAAAGGAAAAGAAAAAAAACAAAGAAAGTCCAGTTGTCTTTTGGAAATAAAAAAGCACATTTGGCACAAACATGGCCCGGATGATTGAGAATCTCCAGAGACATTTACACATGTACATATGCTCCCTGCTCTATAATGCCTCTGAAGGGCTCAGAAAAATATAAACTATGAGTTTATACACAGCCAATACGCTGGAAAAGGCTGACAGATGAGAGGCAGATGGTTAGCAGGAAGTGCAAAGATTAAGTTTGGTGTGTACATGACTGATAAGGGAATGAAGGGTTAAGCAATCGGAGGGGTGTTCCAGTAGGGTTGGGAAAAATATTTCAAGTTCCTTAGCATTTTCCCAGCTAAAATGCTTTGAGTCACTGCATTTTAATTCATCTGAAGATTCCCCGTCTGTAGCAGACTTAATTTTAATGTGCTGGGTTCAAATTGGGATTTTATTTGGGGCTTCAACTTATCCCCTTAGCAAATAATTCCATAGGGTTCATGTCTTTAAGAAGCCTATGACAAATCAAATGAATTCATTCAAGGAGATGACAATGATCTGAGAAATAACCACCATAACATAACCCTACAACTGTGGAAATTGCAGTATCTTGGAAAAAAAAAAGAGATGGATACAAGGAAACAACCAGACCTCCAGTTCTGCCTGCTTTGTCAATTTCCTCCCAAGAGTGGTTAAAGGGAAATAAAAACATTTAAATAGCTACGGTTTCTCTTTGCTCCTTCTTTCTATAAATATTATTTTTAATGGAAATATTGTTTCCTCCACACATTTGGAAGATGTTTTCTCAACAACAGTTCAATATACAAACTGATTAGGATTACACTGAACTAAATGCCCAGATCAGGAATCCAGTGTCTCTCCTACTTCTTCAGAGGCAGACAAGTCTCGCTTGCCCACAAAACCTTACTCCCAAGGCTGAGGTATGTACTCCTCATTCCAACTGCCCTGCAACCTGATCATCACAAATTCAAATTATGCCTTGCTCCAAAGCCAAAATTCTTAGGATGCTGCAGCTACACAACCCTCTCAAAGAACACAAATGGAAAGCCCACCCTCCCAATGCATTCAAAGTCTCTCATTGGAAGCATATTGGCTTAAAAATAAAATGTACTACTAACTGCTTATTCCTTTGCAAAGTCTACTAGCTAGGCTTACAGGAGGGGCACTTGACCATAAGATAATCCAAATTTGTATTTAATTGGACGTGTGAAATCAACCCTGCACATTTGAACTGAATGAAACCAGAGGAATACAATTGTAAACCATGATTTTAATACCAGGTAAGGCAGATTTGAGTACATCTGTCATGGTTAACACAAACCAGGTGGGTGTGCAACAGGGAAACCTAACCTGCAGGTAAGAAATGATAACAAAGAGTCCCTAATATACAAGGTGGGGCGTTTTTCCCCTTTCCTTTCTGAATGCAGAATGAAATCCAGCTTTCCAGCCTTTGGATATTCTAAAGATTCCAAAGCCCATCATCCCCCGCCGAGGGACAGCTGGCCTGGGGCCGTTGGAGAGGAACCAGGCTGCAATGCAACCTTAAAGATGCTTTGAAACACCTAAAGCACCTTACCTGCCCACCCGCGCAGGCGCAGAAGGCGCGCGCTCCTCCAGAGCGCCTAAAGAGGGCACTCTAAGGCCTCGCCCATCTTTTCGCCCCGCGCTCGGCCCCCACTTTCCCCGGCCGCCCTGCCGCGTCCTCCCGCTCCCTCATCCTCACCGGGTCGGTTCGAAGGGCTCGCTCTCGTTCTCCCCCACCACACCTCGCTTCTCCTCAATCCGCCACGCGCGGCTCCGCCCCTCCTCACAAACCCCTCGAACACCGACTGCGCTCCGCCGGCGCCTACGCCCCTCTTTATAAGATGGCCCGCGGTGACGTCATCGCCGCAGAGCCGTCCGCAGAAGCCGAAGCGCGCCGGGGGGCGGAGCTGAAGCGTCGGAAAAACCCGAGGCGAAAGGAATGCGAGCGGCCGAAGGCGTCCGAACGGGGCCGGAAAGAGCCGAAAGCTTCAAGGGCAAATGTCTCGTCGGTTGGCAATAGCGGACAGAGTGCAAATCGGTGGTTGCTCCGCATGACGTCATTTCGTTGTGTTGCTCAGTCAGAATAATAAAAACTTAAAAAAGCTTATTCGGATGTCTTCCACCCTGTCCTGCTGTCATACAGCACCACCCTGGGGGAAACTGAAGCATGGTATAGGTTCTCCTGCTTGAGAGGGGGCTGGACTAGAAGACCTCCAAGGTCCCTTCCAGCTCTGTTATACTATATCCAAAAGGCACCTTTGGGGGGTGGGGTGCATTGAATTTTGTATAATTTTTTGTGGGGTGGGTGAACCAGTCTCCCCCACCTATGTGAGCTGAGTCCTCCCCAACCAACACAAAAATAGATTCCCACCCCCCCACCCCAAGTTTTCTGCACCCACTCCAATCCACACGTGGGCAGGATCTCATAATACATTTCAGTTCATTCCTTTTCTGCACCCCAAAGCCCAGAAATAGCACACACCGTTTGATCCCAGCGATTGTGCTTTTGCTGGTCAATCTCGCACAGGTTTGATAGAATAGAAATCTTTATTGGCCAACTGTGATTGGACACACAAGGAATTTGTCTTGGTGCAAATGCTCTTAGTGTACGTAAAAGATACATTCGTCAATAGTCAAGAATCATCAAGTACAACACTTAATAATCATAGGGTACAATAAGCAATCAAATCAAATACTCAAATAAGACCCTCGGATGATAATTACTTGATTTTTGCATGCACCAAAGGTGCAACTAGTGATGAATGGCCTGTCTATTCTCATGACTGCATTTATCTCGGTTAATCAATCAAACCCTGTTTTCTTTCTCTCCGCTTTTTATCCTCTCAAGGCTAAATTGAGCTTAATAGCTGGACCAAAAGCCACATGCAAAGTAGGAATTCAATACCAGTTGTTCTCCTAGGCCAGCTAGTCAAATGGAAAGTTTGGGATGGCTGGTCTTTTAATTCTTATTATACTCTCACCTACAGCCTCTCAGGTAGGATTAAATGCCAGTCTATGTAGGGTTTCTTCCAAGCAAATATGCACACATTCCTCTCCAAACTCCCAAAGTCTTTTTCAAGAGGCAATTGGACTTTCCTGTTTTTTCTTTTGAAGACATTTCGCTTCTCATCTGGGAAGCTTCTTCAGCTCTGACTGGATGGTGGGGAATGGAAGGGTTTATGCTCCTTGCAGACAGCTGGTCATTTGCATCTTTTTAGAGGGTTGTTGAGGCCATTTGGAGGATTGATCTATTTATCTGAGTGGTGCAAAAGGGTATGGAGTCTTCTTGGAACTGTTGAAGCTGCCTCAACGACTTTCTAAAAGGATGCGGGTGACCAGCTGTCTGTAAGGAGTATAAATGCAAGTATAAATTCTTCCATTCCCCACCATCCAGTCAGAGCTGAAGAAGCTTCTTGGATGAGAAGTGAAACGTCTTCAAAGAAAAAATCAGAAGGTCTAGTTCCCTCTTGAAAAAAGCATCTTTGGGACAATCCTGGCCTAGATGACTCAGAATCTCCAGACATTCCTCTCCAAAATAAGCAACTTCTTCTAGCCGGTTCCTTTTCTCTCCCAACTGCAACAGAAGGAATTATTGACCAATAAACCCACAGCCACTGCTTCCTTTCTCCATCTTGATTGTCCAAAGCAAGACCGTTCAATTCACCCTTGGCATCAACTTGGAACAGATGCTGGAGAATTGGAGCCAACCTTTGCTTCCTTTGTTCTTTAATTTAAATATATATGTTTTTTATAAAGGACAAGCTGCAGAGTATTAAGCTGCAGCAGCACCCACAGCCAGGAGACTGCAATGACACCGGCATTGTCTGGAAGGAACACAACATCGCAATTCAGATGAGGAAGAGATGCTGATGGGAGCCTTCCTTCAGGTTCTGCGTTTTGCTTGGACGCAAAGATGGTTATTATGAATTTCCCAACCATCTTTGGATGCAGCAAAACCCCGAATCAACATCAACCTCCCTTTGAGACTGGAAAGGCCCAGGATTGCTGAGTTAAGTTTCATGTTTTAGACAGCTACTAACGCACTAAATTCATCGATTCGCAGCGGTCTGACAATCTTATCTGAGCCTGCTCCAAAGGACTTATTCCCATAAACATATGGATGTAGGCTAAACAAATAACTCCCTCAACACTGTCCAACTACTTACAAAGTCTGAACTACTATTACTATTAATCTTCTCATTGTTCCTATCAACCATCCCCTCCCACTTGTGACTGTATGATTGTAACTTTGTCACTTGTATCCTTACGATTTATATGGACTGTTTCCTAGTATGATTTGATTGCTTAGTTATACCCTATGACTTTTATTAAGTGTTGTACCTGATGGTTCTTGACTGTTGACAAATGTATCTTTTATGTGCACTGAGAGCATTTGCACTAAGACAAATTCTTTGTGTACCCAATCACACTTGGCCAATAAAGAATTCTATTCTATTCTCTAAGCGCATACAAATCGCTGCCAGGGTTTTTGAAAGATCCGAGTCATTTCTCCAAGTCTTTTATTATTTCCATTATGGTCTAAAGCAGGGATCCCCAACCCCCCAGATTGGGGACTGACACAGGGCCACGTCATGCCAGCAACCAGGCCATGCAAAACAAGAGAAGCCCCATCCTTCGAATGCAGGCAGCACACAAAACCACGCACCCTCCAGTTCACAGAGAAAGATTTTTTCTTTCTCCGTGGAACCGTTCCCTGATGCCCAAAAGATACTGCTGGTCTAAAGCAGGGGTCAACAATCTTTGTTGTGGTTCACCAACAGCCTGTGCAGATGGCAGCAGAATCGGACAGTGGGGAAGAACAGGGAACAGTCCGGGAGTCTGGAGAAGACTCGGACAAGGGTCCTGTTTCCGATGCAGAGATGGGGCCAGGACCATCTGGGAATGGGGTGCTGACTCCAGAGCCTCCAGTCTGGCAGCAGCGAGGCAGAGGAACAAGGGGAGCCTGTTCCCAGGGCGCATATGCACAGAGCTGCTAGAAGTCAAGAGCAGCTGAGACAAAAGGGGCGACTTGGGAGTAAGGCTTGGAGGTGATTGCCCCTCCCATAAGGGATAAAGGAAGTGCAAAGGTAGAGAAACCTTTGCAGGAAGGAAAGTCGTTCGCTCTGTTTGGATTAAACCCTGAAGTTGCATGGACTTTGTACTTTGGTTGGTTTTTTCATAGTTAATGTGGCACTTTAGTTGTTGGCAGCAATTCAAAGGAGAGAAAGGTGGGTGCTTATCTTGAAGGACTGTTTGGGACTCATTACAGGCTGGGAATGAACATAATTCCCTGCACTGAAATAAAACAAGAGTTGTTTTAACTAAGCGTGTACTTAATTATTCAGTCTCAGGAAGCCTTGGTCAGAATAACCTTAAACACTCAAGAGCCATTTGGATCTGTTTCCCAGAGCAAAGAAAACACCGAGAGCCACAAAACCTACTGGGGGTTGAAAAGCTCAATCAATCATGGGCCATGGATGTTGCACATTGGCAGTTGTGACACATATTTTGAGCGACAGGGAGCCGCAGCAGGGGGATGAAAAGAGCCACATGCAGCTCTAGACCCTTAGTCTAAAGAATTGTTCTTCAACAATTCTTTTAAGATGCAAATTGTATGTATCCTCCAGCCCTGGAATTCAGCACAGGTTAGTCCTCAACTTACAAACAGTTCACTTAGTGACCGTTCGAAGTTACCACGGTGCTGAAAAAAAGTGACTTGTGGCCATTGTTGACATCTACAACCCTGTGGTCACAGGATTTCCATTTGGGATGCTTGACAACTGACTCACGTTTATTGACGGTTTGCCGTGTCTCCCGGGATGATGTGATCCGCCATTGGTGACCTTCTGACTAACGAAGTCAAGGGGGAAACCAGATTCACTTAATGACGTTACTCATTTTAACAAACCGCTAATCGAAGGAAAAGTCGTGACATGGGGCAAACTTTTCACTCAGCAACGTAGATTTTGGGCTCAATTGGGACCGTTAAGTGGAGGTGGTCTCCCTGTATGAAGACCGCATTATGAGTTCCATCTTGAAAGTAAGCCAATAAGACAGAGACCAAAGTCGTAAAAAAAATAATGTGAGATTAGAAATTCCGAGCCTTTACTTTGAAAACAGGCGTGTGTATACATTAAAATAAGTTACTCAATGAAGTCTTTAAAATAAAGCTCATTTGAACTTTCATGACATTCAAGGGAGCTTTCTTCCCAAGGTTTTACTGTCTTTATTGTTGTAAAATAAGACACAAAAGCTCAACATTTCATGCTTGATTGAGCTGACACCATCACTCTGTCGACTTGCAGATCTCCTACTCCGCCAGCAAGCCAGATGATGTCGTATGTAATATACATACATACAAACCTCCGAAAACAAATACATACATACATATATACATACATACATACATACACATACAAACATACATATATATATGTTTTTGCAGGTATTTATATGTATGGTATTTAGGTTTCTTTGGATATTTTCCCACTATAGCTATAATAAAAGCACAAATATTAAGACATGGGAAAATACCCAAAGAAACCTAAATACCATACATATACATATACATATACATATACATATACATATACATATATATATATATATATATATATATATATATATATATATATATATATATATATGAAGATGGCGTGAGATCTCATCAAAACATCAAAACACACACATATATACATATATATATATATATACACATATACATACACACACACACACGTTATCAGAAATATTTCACTGTTCAGCACCAATGCATAAAAATATAAACTCCTCTTTGTTTTCCACTGATCACTTTTAAATAGCAAAAAAAGTGGAAATTCCACAGTTCTATTGCTCATGTATAGGCTTGGATCCAAGAGAGAAAAAACCTTCCAGACAGGTTTTAAGCAATTTCCCTTGATTTTATGAAAATTAAGCAGCCAGCAGGGATCTTCTTTTCCCATTCATGATTCTATTTTGAGGAGGGGGATGGATCTTACTTAAATAAATGCAAAGCTCTATAAAACCTTTAAAAAAAAAGAATGAAGGCCACAAATCAATTCATGTTCTTTCAGCATTGCTTGGATGAGCTCAAAGGTTTCCACTCTGCCTGCTTTTTAAAAAAATTACCACTCTGAAATTTAAAAAATTTCCACTCTGCCTGCTTTTTTAAAAAATCAACCCAGGCTTTTTGCTGCAAAGGCCTGCAGTGCTTTCAATTAAGAATTAACCTCTCTTTCAATTCAATCCCAGCGATTCAGACACTGAGGTGGTGGGGTTTGGTTTTTGGTGCGCATTAAACTTCTGACATTAATAAAACACAGGAATCCATCAAGGGCACTGAAAAAACCAATTTGTTTCTGTGTCTTAGGAAAGTGGGTATGACACAGCAGGAAAAACAGGAGGACACACCCATGTGCGATGATGTGAGTGCAAATCCCGGCTGATAAACAATTGTTTTTGACAACCTGAATAAAAGCTAATTAGCCATTTCCGAATTCTGCAGAGAATCCAAACATTGTTTTGTTTTGTTTTTAAAAATGTCTGCCTACAGACTTTTTTATAACCAAAACAAAAAAACAAAAAAACTGAAGCGAGCTGTTTTTTCACTTTCTGTAAAAGTGCAAGGAATTCCAGCCTCATGATTTCCAAAAAGAAGGTGGCAAATATCCTTTGGGCAGTGGAATATTTTTTTGTTGCAAGCATTCCTGGAAGAGAAGAAAAGATTCTTTTAAAGGCAGGGCGATCGAACACAGATGAGTAAGCCGAGGACAATGCAAACGCGACAATACAGGGATGAGGGTGCAAAAAGCTATTTTGTGCTGTGTGTGATGGGGGAAAATGAGGCTAAGGGAGGTTAATATTGATTCAGAGAATGGCCGGAGCAAATCGGACATGCTTGGTGTGCCTCGGGGAGGGATGAAAAAAGAGAGAAGAGAGAGGACTGACAAAAAAAATAGCAAAGCAGAATGACAATGGAGACTAAGAAAGGATCCACCTGGTAGTTGGCTGGGTGTGTGTGTGAAAGGCTGATCTGATATTCCTCTGAAAGTCGTTCACGTTCTTGATTTGAGGGGTCCTTGGTGCTCTCTGAGCTTGGTTGTTTTCTTGCAAATGTTTCATTAGTGAAACTAGGTAACATCATCAGTGGTAGAAGGAATTGGGGGTGAAGGGGAGGGGGGGAACAACCAGCCAAACTCAACCGTCCTTGTCTTAGCTTGACACCTAGATTGAGAGAACATCAATTTACCTTTAAAAATTGTTTGAATCGAATGAGGGAGCCCATTTCCCCAGGGCTGGTAATTGATTCAATCCTGGAGGGAAGAAGAGAAGAGCAGTTGGGTCTGATTCAAATATTCAAAGATTATAGAAATAGCATTCAAAGAATACTGTTGGGGCTTTGATTGTGTCTGTCTTCTTCCAGTTTGGCCAATAATTGGGACTGAGAAGAAGAACAAAGCACTTTTGAGAGTCACAATGCATCCCAGAGGGGATTCTCTGTCCCAGCTTATTCAAATATTTGTAATTGAGGGAGCAGGAAAGAAAGCAAACAAACGAACAAAAAAGCATGACAATTCCTTCCTCAGAATTGGAAGAAATGTAGAGAGATAGTATCTGTTTCAGAACTGCCTCAAAATTCCAGGCCATACCTGGGAAAATACTCTTCCTGGATCAGGAGAAGCATCTTCCAAAATTGCCTCTGGTATTGCTTCATGAGAGCATTCCCACACACCTGAGGAACACAAAACAGAAGAATTTCAAGCCATAATATTGGAAAAGCAGGACAAAATCTCCCTCAAACTTATCCAAGGTTAAGAGCGCAGCTATGCTAATTCATGTTAATGTTATCTTGTTTCCACGAAAATAAGACCCTGTCTTATATTTTTTGCCATCAAAAAAGGCCCCAGGTCTTATTTTCGGGGGAAAGTCATCCACTAACCTCACTTGCATACGTTGCCCATGGCCTCCTTTTCGCTGTTAAGAGGCCTTCGGGAACTTCCTTCTGGATCAATCCAGAGCTTTGTTATCAGCTACCGAGGCCATCAGGAAAGCCTTGCCCGCCTTACCTGGGCCGGCAAGGCAGATGTCGGGGTGTGTGAGGCCCAGCTACAACTGTCCAAAGGGAAGTAGTAGGGCAGCTCCACCCTCCCCCACCCTCACCCTAGCTTAATTTTTACTCATCCACTGTGGAGTGGGCGAGGTCTTAATTAGGGCTTATTTTGTGGTTAGGACTTATATTGGGTGTGTGTAAAAATCTAGCTAGGACTTACTTTTAGGGTAGGTCGTATTTTCAGGAAAACAGGGTAATGTTAATTCACTGGAGGTTTTTATGAAGAGACTCGACAGTCGCTTGTCTTGAGATGGTATATATACATTCTCCTTGAGCAAGGAGCTGGACTAGAAGGCCTTCATTGTCCCATCCAGCTCTGCTCTATTCTATCTTCTATTCTATTCTCTCCTCTTCTATTCTAAGCATAACTACTCATGAGCTGGAAGGAGAAGGAAAAAGCCACAGGCAGACAAGAGCTCCACTTACCTCCAGGAAATCAAACAGAATGGTTGCCGTCACATCTGCCAGTGGCTCCATGTTCAAAATCTGTGCCAGCCAACGCCAGGCGTGGTTTAATCCGTGTGGGTGAGTCTAACGAACAAAAGAAAGGCCAGTCCCCTAAATTACTCTATTTTAACCAAAAAACCCACCCTACTTTATTTTCAAGCTCTCTTTCGTAGGTGGCAACCTGTCCGAAGCAACCTGTGATGACCCGGGGCGTGACACAAAAATAACAAAGTTACAAAAATAGAATAAATTCCCTTTAATGCCTCCAACTTGGCCCCCAATGTCTAATTATCCTCGGCTGGATATCAAACTCCTTAAAAAAAGTCTATGGAGGGAGTAAATGCAGCCAAACCTAAAGTAAAGATAATTAGAAATAAAAAAACAACACAAACCATGCTGAAGTAATTAATATCACAGGCCAGGATAATAACTTCCACCAGATAACGCAGCAACCACAGTTGGGAGGAAGTCAAAACACAGATAAGCTCCGATAAGAATAATGCACACTTTGCTTCCAGCAACTTTGCCATGCTCAGTTTGTCCCAGCTGCAGCCCATGAAGGGGATCAGGGCCCTTTCCTCCCCCGTAGTCCACGTTACTCACGTTTCTCCCTTATCCGTCCTCCCTGCGTGCCCTAGGATGAAGAAGGGATGGGCCTGGGTCTTCCTCTGAATGCCCATCTGGCCTCTGCCCTTCCCCAGTTTCCTCCACAACCACTAGCCATACTCCCACTCCCTGTCAGCTGTTCCACCTCTCCCTCAGAGTCAGAGTCCAACAGGGGCATAACACAACCTCAAACAGAGGGAATGACATCTCTGAACAGATTCAGAGGCTGTTGGAGAGGACGATGATGCCCACTTGGAGGGAAGGGATTGATCAGCTATGACAGAAGACGCACTTACTCACCCCTTGCTTATCTCGATAAGGCCACTGAAGCTGCAGGATGGCCGCATAGAGTCGGATCATTCCAGACATCCGTTTGAGAAAGTTATCTTGGGGCTCTACTTTCCCATCCTTCACTTGATAGCCAAGTATCCTAAAGAAGACATGGAGATGACCCCCAGGCTTTGATCAAGCTAAGCAAGTAGTTATTGATCATAGAATAAAAGACATGGAGTTCCACTTAGAACTGAATAAGATGCCTCTCCACAGTAGGAAGAATTAAACAGGGTGCTTGGGAACCAGCGAGGTATTTAAAGGACCTGATTTTCCCAAAACATAGAATAGCATTCTTCAGAGCCAGATTTAACATCCTCCCCTTAGCACTCCTCCAGGGCAGGTCTAAGAAGACCCCAATAGCGGAACAAGTATGTAATGTAGTAAAGGAGAAGTCGAAGATACCACACGTGTTTTATTTGCGTGCTAGTTATTCCTGGCTGTAGGGGGCGGTGCTCATCTCTGTTACAAAGCCGAAAAAACAATGCTGTCCGAAGATGTCTCCGTGGTCATGTGGCCGGCATGACTAAACGCCTTCGAAAGTGCACGGAACGCTGTTCCCTACCCACCAAAGGGGTCCCTATTTTTCTACTTGCATTTTTTTTACATGCTTTCGAATTGTTGCCAATCAAGGACCGCCTGTGCAATCTCACTCAGCTCCCCAACCTCCCATCCTACCCAATTGAGTGGAATCACCTCTGATACTCTTCCAGGGGGGTGCTTTCCTTCATCGCAGGGTAGAAGGGCACGGCGTAAGGACACTTTTTGTGCAAGTGAGCTAAGGTGAGGGTGCCCACTTTGGGGTGCAGCATCCAGATGCCAGACGCCACCACGGCAATGGGGAACGCCGCTTCGTGGTGTGCGGCCACCTCTTCTTCACCTTGTTTCTGGGGGGAAAAAACCCAAATATAGATCTTTTGGTTTGCACTAAGTGCTCCAAAGTACAAGATAAATTTCACCTATCACTCTCACTAAAACACAAGTTCAAAATCATTTTTAAATCCTGTCTTATGCGCAGGGTGGTGTATAAACACAGCCTATATGCAAATTGTAATGCCAATCTCCTTTTTTTCCCCAGTCTGAATTGTCTAGATTTTCTTCCCTCTGTTTACTGAATTATTGATTGAGTTGTGGTGGTGTGGTGATTAGAATGCAGTATTGCGGGCTAATTCTGCCCACTGCCAGCAATTCAATCCTGACCGGCTCAATGTTGACTTGGCCTTCCATCCTTCCGAGGTCGGTAAAATAAGGACCCAGACTGTTGGGGGCAAGAGGCTGATTCTGTAAACCGCTTAGAGAGGGCTGTGAAGCACTGTGAAGCAGTATGTAAGTCTAAGTGCTATATCTATCTATCTATCTATCTATCTATCTATCTATCTATCTATCTATCTATCTATCTATCTATCTATCTATCTATCTATCTACCTACCTACCTACCTACCTACCTACCCACCCACCCATCCATCCATCCATCCATCCATCTGCTGTGGTGGCGCAGTGGTTAGAATGCAGTGTTACAGGCAAACTCTGCCCACTGCCAGCAGTTCGATCCTGACCGACTCAAAGTTGACTCAGCCTTCCATCCTTCCAAGGTTGGTAAAATGAGGACCCAGATAGTTGGGGCCCATAGGCTGACTCTGTAAACTTAGAATGGCTGTAAAGCATTAAAATATATAAGTCTAACCGCTACTGCTGTTTTCAAGGCAGCTTAAAAGAAGCCTGAGTTAAATGATGATTTAAAACACCACCTGTGCAGAATCATGTTTTTGATCTGGAGAAGGGAAGGAAGGAGGCAAACTTTTTGCCAATATGACCTTCTTACCACAAACTTTTCAGCCAGTTTGAAATAAACAAAATCCAGGCCTTCGGGGTGCTGCGTGACAGATATTTTATGGCCACCGCAGTGCACATATTTTCCTGAAAGGAGGCTGTTGATCTTTTCAAATATCTCCTTCAGTTGAGAACCTGTGAAGACCAGCAGAAGAAAAAGATACCAATGAGGAAAGTAGCTTACGCATGAAGCCAGGTTTTAATATATTCAAAATAAGTGACATTATATAAGCAAGCACTGGGGCGAAGAAAGTGGTTTATATCTGACATATATTCATCAAGGTCAGACAAGTGTTCTCTTAACATTTTCTTGCTTATTTTAATTTTTATTTCTAGTCTTTTACGGTTAGGTTTTCGGTAGGTTGGGTTACAGTTTCTCTTTGTGTGAAGACTGATGCAAAGAATGAGTTAAGCAACTCTGCTTTCTCCCTACTGCCTGTTATTTCCTTGTATCTTCTCTCTTTAGTGGACCAACTGTTTTCTTGACTTTTTTCTTGCTATTTATATGTTGAAAGAAACTTTTTTTTATTATCTTTGACCTTTTTTTTGCAAGTCTTTGTTTATTCTGAGCACTTGCTTTCCTGACTTCATCTTTGCAAATTCGGGCTATTTGCTGATTTTCTGACTTACTTATACTGTGTATCCCTCTTTCCATTTTTGTACTTATCCTTTTTGTCTTTATCAGTTTATCAGAGAGTTTTTTGTGCAACCATGTTGGTTTCTTCTTGGATTTTTCTTTTTCAGTAGTATTGTGTTGGACTGGGCTTTTATGATCATATTTTTCAATGTTTCCCATGCTTCTTGTTTTTCCCCTTTAGGATTTTTATCCATGGATTTTTTTTCCTAAGGCTCTATTGAAATTTTGTTAAAATTGGCTCTTTTAAAATTTAAGACATTGGTTGGTGTTTGACCAATATGACATGGTCACTCTTACCCAAAGTTCCGTCAACTTCAACTCCCTCTATCACTTCTTCTCTATTAGTAAGAATTAGGTCCAGTATAGCTTTCTCTCTAGTTCCCTCTTCTACTTGATCAATGACAAATTTGTCACCTAAGTTGGTTAAGAATCTGTTTGATCTCCCACCTGCTGTAGAGTTTGTCTCCCAGGATTGATAAAACAGTTTAATAGTGAATAGTTCAATTCAGTTTATTACAGTCACAGACCAGAACAAATAAAAACACTCAGTAAATATACAATTAAAAATTCTAGTATAACATAATAAATAACAACTCAAATCTCAACACAATTTTATTTAAATCTTCAAAATAATCTTTCCCTAGCCTTATTGAAATTGTTTGAAATAGATATAGAATTCTAGGTAATATATTCATCTTGATTGTTGATATTCTCCCTATTAATGATAATTGTAAATTTTCCCATTTCACTAAATCTGTTGCTATCTGTTGCTTGAGTTTAATATAATCATTCTCTTTTAAGTGTGCTACATCTTGCTGTCAAATGTATCCCCAAATACTTGATCTTATTTGTGACTTGAATTTTCAAAACATCCGCCAATTCATCTTTTTGTCTTAGTAACATATTCTTTGTCAAAATCTTTATCTTTTTTTATTTTCAAATCAGCTACCTTTCCATATACCTCTATCTTTTCTATCAGTTTTAATGCTGTTTCTAATGGATCTTCTAAAATGAAAACCAGATCATCTGCGAATGCTTGCAATTTAAATTCTTCCTTTTTAATTTTCATCCCTTTTATATCCTTGTCTTCTCGCATATTTCTATTTAGCACTTCCAAAGTTAACACAAACAGAGGTGACAGTGGACAACCTTGCCTTGTTCCTTTTCTTATATCAATGGAATCCGTCAATTCTCCCTCTAACATTACCTTTGCTGTTTGTTTATGGTATATAGCTTCTATTGCATGAATAAATTTTTTACCGAAGCCCATTTGCTCCAACTGTAATAACATAAATCACCAATTCACATTATCAAAGGCCTTCTGTGCATCTAAAAATATCAAAGCCATTTGTTTTTCAGGATGTGCCTCATAATATTCCAAAGTATCCAAAATTATTCTCATATTATCTCTAATTTGTCTCTTTGGCAGCGATCCATTTTGGTCCGGATGAATAAAGTTATTTAGATATTTTTTAAGTCTTTCTGCTAATATTGAAGCAAAAATTTTATAGTCTGAGTTTAGTAGGGAAATAGGTCTATAGTTCTTGATTTGTTATGGATTGGCGTCTTCCTTTGGGACAAGTGTAATATAAGCTTCTGACCATGATTGGGGTATCCTCTTCTTTGACATAACTTCATTCATGACTTCTAACAATGGAAGGTTTAACGACTCTTGTAATGTCTTATAAAATTCCGCTGGAAGTCCATCTGGACCTGCTGCCTTTAAATTATTTTGCTTCTTAAGTGCTTCAGTTAACTCCATCATTGTTATGTTACTTTCTAACATTATTTCACTCTCTTTAGGTATCTGAGGTAAATTAGCATTCTGTAAGTACTGTTTAACTCTTTCATCATCGATATTTTCTTGTTTGTATAGTTTCCCATAATAATCTCGTATATTGTGATCAGAAGCCTTACAAAAAACAAACAGCTACGGCTCACCTGCAATGGTAGAAATCTGGCTAACAGGGATGGTGGCAGCTTTCTGCAATTCCATTTTGATTTTTTTCTCCTGAAAAAGAGGAAAACGTTGACCTTAGCACAGTATTCAAAAGTTCATGGTTTTGTATGTGCTGGCTGAGGAATAGAAATAGGAATAAGAAATGAAATGGGAATAGAAATGGAATAGAAATAGAAATGGCATCGCATAGCATAGCATAGAACACAGAACAGTCTACAAAATAAAACAGATTACAGGAATAGAGTAGAGTAGAATAGAGTAGAACACAATAGACTATATAATTAGAAATAGGAATGGAATAGGATAGGACAGAATATAGATTAGGATAGAATATAGGATAGAGCTGGAAGGGACCTTGGAAGTCTTCTAGTCCAGCCCCCTGGGAATTGTAGTCCAGAAGCCTTAAAAGCTGCCAAGATTGGCTATATGCCTACTCCAGGACATTCTTACTTGTGTGTCTTTGCTGTTGGCCAAGTGACTGAATGAAGTCACACACTGTTCGGATTCTTTCTGGAGCTTTTGATACCACTTCATGATGGAGGGATCTGCCTTTACCTGAAGCCCTACAGACATGATAGCAAAGCAGATAAATGAGCAGTGGAAAGTAGTACAGATAGTTCTTGGCTTACAACCGTTCAATAGACACACAAACATAAATATCTATAGACTGTGCAAAAAGAGACAATCAACCAGCCCAAAAGAGGACAAAAGGACTCCTGCACCAGAAATCAGCACCCAAATCAGCATAGATTTAACTCCAAAGGTTAACATCACACCAACAATCAAGTAAGCAATATCCCAGTCAAGAAACTGCCAAAGAAATCAACAATTAACAGCCCAAGCTAACAATCTCTAATATCTGCCCTCATCCAGACAGACAGGGGAAGACTCCAGAATATAAAGCTGACAGCAAACAGCACTCTTGACTAGCACTAATGATGTTACTGTCAGGATTCCGGCAATCACGCTAATTAAATCATGATTCTCGAGCCAAACTTTAAAAAAACTTCAAAGGATTCATTAGAGGTGACGTATAGAGCCTCAGTGACACAGTGGTTAGAGTGCAGTACTGCAAGTTACTCCAACTGCAATTTGGCAGATCGAACCCCACCAGGCTCAAGGTTGACTCAGCCTTCCATCCTTCCCAGGTGGGTAAAATGAGGACCCAAATTGTTGAGGGCAAGAGGCTGGCTTAGAGAGGGCTGTGAAAGCACTGTGAAGCAGAATATAAGTCTGCTATTGATATATTGGCACTGCCCTGCATAAAGCCAACTTTGGCATATGTAATTTACAGTCCCCTGTGACCCTGTTTCCCCCCTCCCCCCTGGGGGGGTCTCATCAACCAGATTCTCCAATTGAGCCCATTCACGGGTTGGGTGTTGACACTCAAGTTCTCCAATTAAATCTATTTGTGGGTAAAAGCCCTGGTATTTTAGTTACAATCATTTAAAGATAAAGAGTTGGAGTGTATTTTCCATTTCAAACTGCTGCAACTGCTCTTCCAGATTTCCTTTCTCCCCCTCCTTTATTTTTATGGCAACTATTAAAACAGGCATAGGAATGTTTTATGAGTTGATAGTTACCTAGCTGGCTAATGAAATGCCTGCAAGAAAACAAGCAAGCTGAAAGAACACCAAGGACCCCCTCATTATAACTGTTCGTTCAGTTACAACGGCTGTCAACTCATAAAATATTTCCATGGCCGTTTTATAGTTGCCAACAGAAAGGGAGTGGGGAAGTGGTTTGAAAGAGTAGTGCGGCAGCTTGGAATCCAAAGTGCTTTCCATGCATAGTTTTCAGAGATTGTAATTAGGTGACTGAAGTTTCTGCAAAATTCTAACTGGAGAGCATAATTTATGACTTTTGGCTATGGATGTATCCCATTGGAGAATATGGATTATGATACACCCAGGGGGTGGGGCAAAACCAGGGCCAAGGGTGACAGTGAATTATGTATCTCAGAGTTGGCTACACCCAGGATAAAAGTGGCTTCAAAAGAGGAGTAATTATTTAAGAAAAAGCACCACCGTGAAGATGAGAGCTGTAATCCCACAAGAACTGGAAGACGCCAGAAAAGCAGACATTGATTGCATGTTGGGGTTTTACCTCCAGCAAGCATTCCGGGATCCGAAGTCTGGGATTTTGCCAGCTCCTGTTTCTGCAGTTCCTCTGTTTTTTTGGCCTCAGCTGCTGCGGCCGCAGCCACAGCCAACTTCTCCTCCTGCTTCTTCTTCTCTTCCAGGCGGAGTACAATTTCTTGCTGCATGTCAGAAAACAGCTGGTGCATTTTGAGCAGGGTGTGATCAGCGGAAGACACATCTGCCTCACTGGGGAAAGCCTGTTTTGGGGGAAAAAAACCAAAAAACCAAAAATCAGAAAACCAGTTTGAATGAATAAGTGAATGAATTCTTTATTGGCCAAGTGTGATTGGACACAGAAGGAATTTGACTTGGTGCATCTGCTCTCAGTGTACATAAAACAAAAAGATACATTCATCAAGAATCATCAGGAACAACACTTAATAACAGTCATAGGATACAGAAATATTGAATTGCTAACTAGGGCATACAAAACCTTTGCTAGACCTATACTTGAATACAGCTCATCTGTCTGGAATCCACACTGTATATTTTATTTTATTTATTTTATTTTATTTGGTTTGTCAATTGCTTACAAGATAATAGGTATAAGTAAAAACATAGTTATGAATACATGGATACATATAAGAAAAATAAAAGAAACAATAGGACAGGGATGGCAGGCACATTGGTGCGCTTATGCACGCCACCTACAGACCTCTTAGGAAAGGGGTGAGGTCAATAGTAGAAAGTCTAAGGTTGAAGATTTTGGGGTTTGGGGAAGAAACCACAGTCAGGTAGAGTATTCCAGACATTGATCACTCTGTTGCTGAAGTTGTATTTCCTGCAATCAAGTTTGGTGCGATTAACCTTGAGTTTGTATCTATTGTTTGCTCTTGTGTTGTTAGGGTTGAAGCTGAAGTATTCATTGACAGATAGGACATTGCAATGAATGATTTTATATACTATACTTAGATCGGACCGAAGGCGGCGTAGTTCTAGGTTTCTAGGTCTAGAATTTCAAGTCTGGTGGCATAAGGTATTCTGCAATGAGCAGAGGAATGAAGAACTCTTCTTGTGAAATATTTCTGGACTTTCTCAATGTGTTAATATCAGATACATAATGTGGGTTCCAGACTGATGAGATGTATTTGAGTATTGGTCTAGCAAATGTTTTATATGTTCTAGTTAGTAGTGTAATATTACCAGAGAAAAAGCTATATAGGATTAGGTTAACAACTCTTAATGTCTTTTTCGCTATGTAGTTACAGTGGGCTCTAGCACTTAGATCATTAGAGATGAGTACTCCAAGGTCCTTGACAGAGTTTGGATCATCAACAAGGTCTTGACTATTCAGCCTGTATTTTATTTTCTGATTTTTTTTGCCAATATGTAAGATGGAGCATTTGTTTGTTGAGATTTGAAATTGCCATTTGTTTGACCATTCTGATATGTAGTAGAGGTTTTTTTGAAGGGTAGCAGTATTGTCTGTGGTGTTGAATAGCTTTACATCATCAGCGAAGAGGATGCAATTGCTCTTAATATGATCACAGAGGTCATTTATGTAGAGTATGAAGAGAGTAGGTCCTAGAATGCTGCCTTGGGGCACAGGTACAGAATTTGACAGGATGCTCCCAATTTTGACCATTTGTTGTCTGTTTGACAGGAATCCTTCTATCCAGTTATGCAGGTGTCCAGAAATACCGTAAGATTTTAGTTTTAGGAGTAGTTGTCATGTACCACTGAATCAAAAGCTTTACAGAAGCCTATGTAGATTGCGCCTATTACTTTGCCCTGATTGAGTTTTGTAGTCGATATGTTTTTGCAGTGTAAGAGTTGCAGATTGCAGGATAGTTTTTTTCTGAAACCAAATTGTTTATTAGAGAGTAGGTTGTTTATCTCAAAGTGGAGGATAATGGATTGGTTAATAATTGATTCCATAACTTTATAGGTGACACAGCATTAAAGAGATTGGTTTGTAATTTTCAACTAGGCTGAGGTCTCTCTTTTTGAAGATGGGAATGATTGTGGCTAGTGACCATTAGTTTTGGCAAGGAGCTGGTTCTGAAAGATTTTTCAAAGATTATGCTTAGAGGTTCGGCCATGGCAGTGGGTAGCTTTTTCAAGAAGTAAGCACAAACTCCGTCTGGTCCAATAGATAAAGATGGTTTTGGATTGCGTAATGTTTTTTCAACATTGTCTTCTGTAAAATCGATATGTATTAGATCAGTGGTCGCCAACTGGTGGGCCACGGCCCCCTGGTAGGCCGTGAGAAAATTTTGGTGGGCTGCAGAGAAATCTCACCCCCAGAGCACCCCCTGCAAAGTAATTAATCCAGGCTGCTCAGCCCACATGGCCTGTGGGAACTCTCCCCGCCCACTCACTCCTTACCCGGCAAACTTGTCTGCTAAGTTGCTATTTTTCCTTTTTCTGACTATCATCTGTTCTGCTGTGCCAGGAGATTTAGATTAGCTAGGAAGCAGGAAATGGTTGGATTTCGTGCTTTCTAGCTAAGCATAGCCAAACCTCCCTTAGGATTGAAGGTTTGTTTGCAAGCAAATTCAGTGCAGACTCACGGCAAGCAAATTTGAGAGACTGAGCTAGCCGATGGTAGATAGATCAATCACTGAATGATTCTGTGAGCAACTCAATTTGCCTGCTTTGCCTAATTTTGGATAAAAGTAGCTCTTTTTTAAAATAAAAAATTAAATATTTACATGCATGGTGTGTTGTGAGTTAATTTTGTGAATTAAATTTGCTAGCAAATTTTATGAGTTTGCTTGCAAGCAAATTTTATATGACAGACTGAGCTAGCCAATGGCAGATAGATGGATTTCTGAATGAATCTGTGATTCTGTGAGCAACTCAATCTGCCTGCCTGCTTTGCCTGATTTTGGGTAAAAGTTGCTCTTTTTTTATAAAAAATTCAATATTTATATAAATATTTATAATATTTACATACAAGCCATGCCCAGCCAGTCACATGACCAAGCCACACCCACAAATTAGGCCACACCCACAAAACCAGTTAGTGGTCCCTGGGATCTAAAATTATGAGTTTGGTGGTCCCTGAGGTCCAAGAGGTTGGCGACCCCTGTATTAGATCATTGTTGTTCTCTGTGGTTCGACTAGGAAATACTGGGCATGACCCATTGCTGTTTATAAATACTGAGCCAAAGAATGTGTTAAAGAGGTTGGCTTTAATGGTGTCATCGTTGCAGTCTTTACTATTAGGTCCTTTCAGGGGTGGGATGGACCTTGAGTCTTTTAGTTTGTTGTTTACAAAATTGTAGAAAGCGCGAGTGGAATTGGTGCGTAGGTTTTCCCCTTGTTTAAAGTGATAATTGGTGCATTCAGTCTTTATCTGGTGGCATAAGTTTTTGTATCGGCTTTTGAAGTTGACAACGTGACCTGATTTGTTTTTCCGCCAAAGTGATCTCTTTTTGGATTGAAGCTTCCTTATTGTTATGGGTAATCTGTTTTTTCTGGTTTTTGGAGTTGTTATTGGTATATATAGTTTGATGACTCTTTTGACTTCAAGTTAAAGTATGTTGTAATGGTCTTCAACAGTATTGCATCCAGTGAATAGAAATTGCCAATTAAGGGATGAGAGATCGTTGCCTATAAGTTCATAGTTGCCTTTTTTGAAGTTATATTTGGGGATCATATGGTTGTGTCGATTTTTGTGTGGACGTATGTTGAGACAAAAGTCAATCATGCTGTGTCACTGTTGGAAAACGGTTCTTTAATTTGTATTCTGTAAATTGAATTCAAACTATTGCAGAAGATGAGATCGAGGCTGTTATTAAGTCTAGTATTGTTGGTTACCAGTTGTTCCAGTCCCAGATTTGTAACAGCATTATAGAAGGTTGCATGTATGGGTTCAGGTTTACATTCGTTTAGGGTCCAGTTTTACATTCGTTTAGGGTCCAGTTAATGTGAGGTAGATTGAAGTCACCAAGAAAGATAAAAGTGTGTGGGCAGGATGTTGCCCACGTTAGTAGTGAATTTAGCTTGTTTACATGTTCAATGTCATAATCAGGGGCTCTGTAAAATAGTAAGAATGTGATATTTAAGGGCAGTTCACATACGATGGTCTCAGGAAGAGCAAGCTCTTGGGTAACTTGGATGTTTTTTAGATGTAAGGACTTTTTATAGAAGATAGCAACACCACCTCCTCTACGGATTTCACAATCTGATCGGTAAACATGATAGTCTCTTACTGTGGTAATGGAGTCAGGAAGAGATGCATTGAGCCATGTTTCACATACAAATATGATGTCGAATTTAGCCATATTTAGTAAGAGGAGAAATTCAGGTATTTTATTCACAAGGCTTCTTGCATTGAGTAGCTTGCATTTAAGCCCAGTTGTAGTTGGAATTGAGGTAGTTAGGAGAGTGCGTGCCTAGTTTTGAGTGATGGTGGTTGGATGAGGTAGGGTTGGATGTGGAGTTGTGGGTTGTGCGACTTACTTTTGATACAATCTGCACGGTAGTTAATGTAGAGATTTTTCTCTCCATTGTCTAGACGTCTTTTGAGTTCATTGCGGAGTTGACGGGAGCGGATTCTTTGCAGTATGGATGTCTCGTCTTGAGCGAAGTTTTTTGTGGTCAGGATTGGTTTTTGCAATGGCGTTTATTGTATGAATGAATATGCGTTTGCTGGACTCATTTTTGCAAACAACTCTACAAAATTTTGGGGCCACAGAGCCGTCATTGTATTTGCACCCAGGGCCATCTCTGGTTATTTCAATGATATCTTCAGGAGAGATGTTTGTTGTATTTGAGTTGCTTATGATATTACGAACTTTGGTGATGTCATCTGATTCGTTGGTGTCTTCAAGACCAAATAAGACGGCATTTGGACGTTTCTGATCACGTTCTATGGTGTCTCTCATGAGTAAGGAGATATCATTTGTGGAATTATTTGATGGGATACTAATTATTTGTGGTTGTAGTTTGGTGGTTATATTTGGTTGTAGTTGTGATTGTAGTTGAGGTGGTAGTGGTTGTTGGGTAGGGATTTGATTTTGAGCTGATAGTTAGTTGCTTATCAGCTACCTATCAGCTCAAAATCAAATTAGGCTTTCTTGTATAATTGTTTCAGAACATGTTGCTAAGCGTTTTTCTATTTAGTGCAATGAGTGATTCTATGCTATCAACTCTGTCAGGCAGGGTACTTGGTTTGTTTAGCTTAGGAAAACATGATGGACATAGACAAGGGAATGTATCTGATGCTTTTAGGAGATCAGCTACATCTTTAATTTTAAGCAGGCAAGGTGGGTGTAAGGCATCCAGAAAGTATCCGTGATATCAATCACTCCGAGACATCTCTCTCCAAAGTTGAATTTATTAGGAACAGATTTGGCATGTCAAAGGCAATTTCCCAAGTGAAATTATTTTCTCACCTTACACACAGAATCCACTTCTCTCCTCCCTTATCTCCTCCCACTTCTACACTTCATAAATCACGAGCATCAATTAATTGCCACTGGAATTACTTAATACGACATACAGAATAACCTTGAACTTTTCAATTCCTCCAACTCTCTGAAAGGAAAAAAATATGTGGCAGCTGAATTTTTTAAAGCTGACAGTGGGCTTGATTGTCACATAGGTAGCATTTGATGTTATTTTCGCTTTCATTGATAGTTTTAAGACATCTGAAGCCTGCACAGGAGTCTGGGAGGTCATTGATAGAGATATTTTTTTGTTGTTGTTGTTTGGGAGTGGAGGATTTGGAGTTTCTGGCTGGCATGGTCAATGACAACAGTACACTAAACAATTACAATAGCTAATTAATGTGGTAGGTAGACAGTTACTTAATGAATGTTGGTAATTAATAAATGTTAACTGGTAAGTTAGAGAACAAATCAAAAGTAAGGTTACTTATTACTAAAAATCAATCAATCAACATTACTAAGAATCAATCAATCAATGGACTAGATAATCAATGATACAGTATTAAATCTCTATCAGTTCAATGAATCAGTAAATTAGTGGTCATTTAACAATTAATTATCATACTATTATACGATAAATCAATTATTATAGACAAAGCATTATCTATAAATATTTGGTCTTGAGGTACTGAAATAGTGGAGGTAGTAAAGGATTGAAGGTTTGTTGTGTAAAGTTCCTTTGTTTTTCCTTAAAGCCACGTTTGTTGGTTTTTCTTTCTTGTTTTTGTTTTTAAAGAGGAAGCGTTGCTGTTTGATAGATTTGAATGGAGTAGATTTGAATGAGCTCACCAATCATCTACTTTGGAGTTTGGAAAGGATGAGATTTGGAAGGGGGTTTAGTGGAGGTTGTCCAGTCAGCTGAGTGGGAATTTAAATTCAGGCTGACTAATCAGCTGGGTTGTTTAAATGGAGCTGGGTGATTTATATGGAGACTTATCAATTCTCCCTGAGTCTCCTTTGTTCTCCCCAATTGGTGGCTGTTTAGAATTATTTTTGGTGATTTGATTTAAATGTAGACTGCAGACATATCATTTCAGTTCTTTCATCGTCAGAATTCACAATCAATCTCCATTTCAAAAGGCAGTTTTCCTGAATAAAAACCTTCTTCACACCTCTTCTTCTCGTCTACTCCCCCCTTTTTTTTCTCCTTTAATCACACTTTTCTCAAGCTGCCATTTAACTTCCAGAGTTAAGAGGGTAAAAACATAAATTAAGCCTCTGCTGTTTAATCTCCACACTCACCCC
This sequence comes from Bungarus multicinctus, assembly GCA_023653725.1. NCBI lineage: Eukaryota > Metazoa > Chordata > Lepidosauria > Squamata > Elapidae > Bungarus > Bungarus multicinctus. The sequence continues at coordinate 18,600,508 of CM042845.1, read as the reverse complement.
TTCCGCTCTGGAGTCTTTGCTTTTTAAGTTCTTTCTGACTCGGGTCCGCAGTAAATCTTTGAGCCGTTTACCCGCTCCTTCCTCCCACTGGAAAATGCACCTCCGATCTATAAGGAGGAGCCAGGGGAGACACTCACCCGCAGGTAAGCTTGCAGTCCTTGACGGCAGTTTCCTCAAACCCACAGCTCATTCGTTCCCGTGTCGGCTTCCCTTTCCCGAGACCAGAAAGATTCTTTAGACCAAGGTAGCTTCTTTTCACTAGGCAGCTTTTTCCTCTCCAGGCAGATGAAAGAGAAGCTGCTCAAGACGGCATTCCTGGATCCTGGTGGGAGCCCCTGACTTCGGATTGACTGGCTGCCTTTGTCCGAATCCTTACGCTGCTACTTTGTAGATCCCTAGGACCTAATCTATATATTTTTGTTACTTTTGTTACTTCTACTCCTGTCTCTGAATTTAGTTACTGGTACTTTTCTCTCCTTCGGGTTCCCAGCGGCATGACTATGCATCTGCTTGGATGGAAGCTCTGGGCATTATCTGCTAGGTTTCTGGAAGGAAACTAGCTGGATCTGTATTTCCAGACCACTGAACTGATCAAATGCCAATCTTCCTTTGGGTGCTGGCTTTAAAGATTTATGAATCAGGCCTCATAGATGACATGGATGGATGATGGATTGACAGATAGACAGATGTTCAAAGCAGCTTTTCATCCGCATGGTTTGGAAGGCTGCAGATTGGGACACGCTACAGGTAAGAGTTGGGTTCAAAATTTTTGTTGCTAAGTGAGACAGCTGTTAAGTGAGTTTTGCCCCATTTTATGACCTTTCTGGCCACAGTTAAGATAATCCCTGCAATCCCTTTAATAACATGGTTATTAAGTGAAATCTGGCTTCTCATGGACTTCACTTTCAGAAGGTTGCAAATGGAGATCACGTGGCCCAGAGGGACACACTGCAGCCGTCGTAATTAGGAGCCAATTGCCAAGCACATCTGCATTTTGATCGTGCGGCCATGGGGATGCTGAAGCGGTCATAAGTGTGAAAAAACAGTCATAAGTCACTGTTTTCAATGCTGTTGTAACTTTGAGGTCATTAAGCAAACTATTGTTAAGTCAAGGACTGCCTATATTGGGACAGGGTGACCCAGGAGGTGAAACTGATTATCATGAACTCTGAAGTTCGTTATTTTAAGAGTCAGGGTAGTGCAAGAGGTTCAGGTTAATTTTGCTCAATGCCATCATTTCAATCCTGACCTGCTCAAGGTTCATTCAGCTTTCCATCCTTCCGAGGTCGGTAATGAAGACACAGATTGGACAAGAGGCTGACTCTGTAAACCCACTCAGAGAGGGCTGTAAAGCATGGTGAAGCGGTATATGAGTCTAAGTGCTGTTGGGAAGGAAGGGAGGGAGGGAGGGGGGAGGGAAGGAAGGAAGGAAGGAGATAAAGAAGGAAGGGAAATGAGAAGGAAGGAAGGAAGGAAGGAAGGAAGGAAGGAAGGAAGGAAGGAAGGAAGGAAGGAAGGAAGGAAGGAAGGAAGGAAGGAAGATGAGAAAGAAGGAAATGAGAAGGAAGGAAGGAAGCCATAGTGGCACAGTGGTTAGAATGCGGTACTGCAGGCTAATTCTGCTGACTTCCAGCAGTTCGATTCTCACCAGCTCAACTCGACTTTCCATCCTTCCAAGGTGGGTAAAAGGACCCAGACTGTTGGGGAAATAGGTTGACTCTGTAAAGCATTGTCAAGCAGTATATAAGGACTATGGCTATTACCTCATTGGTCATCCGGACTAAGGTAGACACCTCCCCACAGAGCTGATTGCCACGGTTGTTGTAGAGTGAGAAGTCGACGGTGGGCAGCTCTTTGTGCTTGGCGTTGAGGCCGATCTGTTGGTGGATCTGCAAAACCTCCTCCTGGATGGTGTAGAGGCGGCGCAGGCGTTCTTGGCTCTCCTCCCGTCGCTGCCGCTCCAGGTCTTCCTGCCGCTGCCGCTGCTGCTCAGCCTCACGGAGCTTCCGGCTCAAAAGCTTTGGGAGAGAAGGAGGGAGTTTCCGTTTGGGAAAAGGGCAATGCCAAACTCAAAAGCTAAGGTTTCGTCTCACCTATGCCCAGGTGATGTTAAGGAGCACCAAGACAGGCAGAAGGTCCTTGGTGCTCTCTGAACTTGGTTGCTTTCCTTGCGGACGTTTCATTACTGGACTAAGTAACATCATCAGTGGTAGAACGGAGTGGGGTTTATGTGGGGGGGGGAGGAGGAGGAGGAAAATTGTGGGATCCTTAGAGCGTTAACGATTTAGAATAGAATAGCAGACCTGGAAGGGACCTTGGAGGTCTTCTAGTCCAACCCCCTGCCTAGGCAGGAAACTCTACATCACTTCAGATAAATGGTTATCCAATCTCTTCTTAAAAACTTCCAGTGTTGGAGCATTTACAACTTCTGGAGTTCCCCTGGTTAATTGTTCCAACTGTCAGGAAATTTCTCCTTAGTTCTAGGTTGCTTCTGTCCTTGATTAGTTTCCACCCATTGCTTCTTGTCCTGCCCTCTGGTGTTTTGGAGCAGGAACCTTTTGGACCTCAGGGATCACCAAATTCATAATTTTAAATCCTGCGGACCACTAATATGCATTTTGACTGACAGTGGCTTGTTGACGTTGGTGGGAAAGTCGGTCCCCTATTCCAGAGCTTCAATGGTCACAGGACTGGCCCTTTGGTCATCCTCCACCAGGGTGCACCAGCCTGCCATGGACTGGAGGAGCAGCTGCTCCGGGATGACCAAAGGGCCAGTCCTGTAACTACGGCAGCTCTGGAATATGGATTGACATTCCCACCAACATCAGCAAGCCACCCCGGGGCGGATTTCCCTCGCCTGCCATTGGTCTTACCTTCCAGTTCCAGCTCACGTGGCTCTACGCACCGGTTGGAGACCACTACTTTGGAGAATAGCTTGACTCCCTCTTCTCTGTGGCAGCCCCTGGAACACTGCTCTCTGAAGTTGTTTTCTTGCAGACATTTCATTACCCGGGTAGGTAACATCATCAGTGTTAGAAGGGAGTGGGGTTTGCTCTTATTTTATATACTGGTGGCTTGCCCTGACAGTAAACAGCCCAACCAAAGAACTTCCAAGACTCCCACCAAGACTAGAAGATAAATTGAGAGCAAACCGCACTCCCTCCCAGCCCTGATGAAGTTACCTAATTGGGTAATGAAACATCTGCAAGGAAAACCACCAAACTCAAAGAGCATCAAGGACTCCTCATTTCAAACCTGAACTACAAATATTTTTCTTTATTGGTGGAACATTATTTGGCAGAAAGGACACTGTTCCAGCAAGAGAGAGCTTCTGCCTGGCTGATGGCCCCACTTGTTGAAGAGGTGGCATTTCATTTTATTTATTTTTCTCCGATGATATTAAAAATGGCAGCAGGGCCTACTCTGCATTCCCAGATCCACAAGCATATAGTCCTTTGTGGTCACATTGCTACACTATGAACACTCATCTCTATTCTCCTCAGTTTCTCCTTCCCTCTTTGTGTCTCTTTGTCCTTCCTTTTCCATTGCTTTAAAAATGTAAAGAAAGAAGAAACAGAGGAGACATGGATAGCATGACCCTCTCCAGGTCTGGACAGGAAACACCGGGCATCCTTACAGCTGAAGAGGGGTGGCGATTGATTAGTTGAGGGGCAAAAGGCTGAACTGCAAGACACTCCCCCTTTTTTTTCTGCCTGGCCCATTTCTCTGCTTACTTTGGCTCTGCGGCGGTGCTCCTCTTTCAGTTTCTCCTGCTGGCCTTGAGCTTCTTTGGAGCTAGAACGAAACAGACACACACAGAGAGACTTTTAGCTATACAATCTGGGATGGACACCCTTTGACTGGTGTGGGAGTAGGAATGGATTTCAAGAGGGGAAAAAATTGCAGACTTCAGGAATCAGGAACCCCACTCAGGTGACCCTAAGGACACAGATAAACCTCCAAGTGGCCTCAAAAACCCTCTAAAACAAGAGTCTTCAGACTTGGCAAGTTTAAGATTTGTGGACTTCAACTCCCAGAATTCCTGAGCTAACATGACTGGAGGAGGAATTCTGGGAGTTGAAGTCCACAAGTCTTAAAGTTGTCAAGTTTGAAGACCCCTGGCAGATTACCAGCTGCCTTTAAGGAATATAAATCCTTCCATTCTGTCATGCCCGTTGGAGTCTGACTCAGAGGGAGAGGGAGAGATGGAACAGCTAACAGAGAGTGGGAGTGTGGCTCCGGTGGTTGTGGAGGAAACTGGGGAAAGGCACAGGCCGGATGGGCATTCAGAGGAAGACCCAGGCCCATCCCCTCTTCATCCTAGGGCACACAGGGACGAGCGGATAAGGGACAAATGTGAGTGGTGTGGTCTACGGGGGAGGAAGGGGCCCTGATCCCCTTCATGGGCTGCTGCTGGGAGGACTGTTTAAAAGGACAAACTGTGCATGGCAAAGTTGCTGGAAGCAAAGTGTGCATTCTTGTTGGAGCTTATCTGTGTTTTAGCTTCCTCCCAACTGTGGTTGCTGCGTTATCTGGTAGAAGTCTGTAATTAATCATCCTTGTCTGCCGTAGTAATTCCTTCAGTGTGGTGTGTTGGGTTTTTTTATTTCAAATTAACTTTACTTTGGGTGCGGACTGCATTTACTCACTCCATAAAACTGTTTTAAGATTTTGATATCCTGCAGAGGGTAATTGGACACTGGGGCCAAGTTGGAGGCATTAAAGGAACTTTTTTCTATTTTTGTAAATTGGTTATTTTTGTGTCACACCTTGGGTCATCACACATTCCCCATCATCCAGTCAGAGCAGAAGAAGCTTCTTGGATGAGGAGTGAAACCTCTTCAAAAGAAAAACAAGGAAGTCCAGTTGCCTCCTGAAAAAGCACTTTTGGGACAACCCTGACCTGGGTTCCTTAGAATCTCTACAGACTTCTAGCTCTACAATTTGGGATGAACACCCTTGGAATGGTGTGGGAGGAGGAAGGGATTTCCAGAGGAAAAAAATGCAGACTACAGAACCATTTGCATCACTCAGGTGACCCTGAGAACACAGATAAACCTCCAAGTGCTGCAAGGACCCTCTAAAAGGATGCAAATGACCAGCTGTCTGCAAGGAGTATAAATCCTTCCATTCCCCACCATCCAATCAGAGCTGAAGAAGCTTCTTGGATGAGAAGCGAAACATCTTCAAAAGAGAAAAAGAAAGTCCAATTGCATCCTGAAAGAAGTACCTTTGAGACCTGGAGAACTGAGAATCTCTATAGACACCCACCCAAGATCAAAACAAGATCAGATGCGATTGAGGCTTGATCAGTTTCTCCACCATGAGACGCTGCCAGACGCTCACCTGTTCTCGATCTCTTGCTGCAGGTGCTGGTAGTCCTGGTGCTGCTTCAGCTCCTTCAGCTCATCGAAGCGCTTCAGCAACTCGCTGGCCTCCTTGGAGGCGGCCTTCACCGCCTGCTCCTGCTGTTCCAAGTGCTGCTTCAGCTGTTCCTGCAGGAAAATAAGGGAGAAAGCTACAGGCTCCTGTGCTCACGAACACTGCAGTGCAGGCAGGCATGATGGAGACACCCCAAGAACAGAGGTGGGATTCAAAAAATTTTTTACTACTGGTTCTGCAGGCATGGCTTGTTGGGCGTGACAGAGGAAGGATACTGCAAAATTCCCCCTTCCCTTCCCACCCCACAAACCTGCTTTCCAGCTCTGTTCTCCTGTGCAGGGCAACCAAAGAAGACCCAGCCAATCAGCTGGGACTCAATGGGAGGCAGAGGAGAGATGGGGGTGGAGCCAGTCAGAGGGGGGATTTGCCGGTTCTCCAAACTACTCAAAATTTCCGCTACCGGTTCTCCAGAACTGGTCAGAACCTGCTGAATACCACCTCTGCCCAAGAACCAAACTACATATAAGAACAGCAAATAGTGCTTTGCCCATGTGGAAAGTATGTCTTGGGTTCTCATACCATAAAGGGCATATAGAAATAAAGGGCCAAAGAACATGATGCAGACCCAGAAGATGGAGAGACAACATAAAAGACACACTACAACAGCATCAATTAGCAATGGTTGAGAACACCAAACGAGCCATATCCTTGTATCTACCTTGTTACAAGAGGAAGGACAGAAGGAAAGGAAAAGGAAGGAAACAAGAAAACAAGAAGAGAGGAGGAGGGGAAAGAGGAGAAGATGGAGGGAAAAGAGAAGGAGAAGGGGGAGAAGGAGGAGTCAGGGAAAGCGTAGTAGGGGAAGGAGTAAGAGGAACAGAAGGAGAAAATGGAGAGAATGAGTGGGGGAAGGAGTGGAGGAGGAGGAAGAGGAGGAAAAAGAAGGAGAAGGAGAAGGAGAAGGAGAAGGAGAAGGAGAAGGAGGAGGAGGAGGAGGGGAGAGAGGAGGAAGG